>JARQOD010000001.1:249346409-249464133 GCA_033576555.1 Oophaga sylvatica
ACGGCCATTACTGGCTGAAGCATTAGGATATGCTCAGTCCAGGGTTCTCTATGTCTCCGGAGAAGAAGCTGTGAGGGGGAACGCTCTTCTGATGTAGCAGAGCTGAGTGTTACCCACAGCCAGGCAGGACACCCGCACACAAGCCCAGCTCACCTCCACCCACCAGTGACTTTCCATGAGCCAGCAGCACAGTGAGCAGCGGCCCAGCAGGAACACCACAGGGGAGCACGAGGGGCATCACCACTCACTTCCTCACTCAGCCCGCCATATTACCTGTCAGCCTGATGAAGCCGGCGATGCTGTCCGGCACAGGCAGCTTCTTCAGATAGGCGGGCAGCTGCACCTTGATGACCCGGGCTAAGACCTCCAGCACCATGTCGGCAGCTACTGAAGACAGGCCTCTTCCTGGCAGCAGCTCCTGAGCCTCAGCGCTCCTCCTCCTGCGTCACACAGCGCCCCCTAGTGGCCCAGGGCAGAGGCACAATGGCGTCATGTTCCTGATAGGGAAATCCTGCTAATTAATGCCCCTTCAGGCTGCGGCATTGGGCGCCTCAATTTTATAGTGGGACTTAAAACTAGGGCCACACTCAGACTGTTAAGGGTATGCCACACCAGCGTCGGACTGGAACACCTTGGGCCCACCAGAGAAAATCATTCTTGGGGCCGACTATGTAGCTACATAGAAATAAATACAAGAACACAAATTGTGCAGTAAAACACACTAATATCAGGGTATAATATAAGGTAGTACATGTCTTAATTATGTAGCAGAGGTTGGGGTAGCCTCCCTCATAGATTATAAAGCAGCCCCTCATAGGGGATAATGCTGCCCCCCTCATAGGGTATAATGCTATATATATATATATATAGATAATAGGTAGATACCATATATACTCGAGTATAAGCCGACCCCCCTAATTTTGCCACAAAAAACTGGGAAAACTTATCGACTCGAGTATAAGCCTAGGGTGGAAAATGAGATTATGCCCCATATGCTGCCCCATGTATTATGCCCCATAGATGCTCCATAGATTGTGCCCCCATAGATGCTCCTTAGATTATGCCCCCATAGATGCTCCATAGATTGTGCCCCATAGATGCTCCATAGATTATGCCCCCATAGATGCTCCATAGATTGTGCCCCCATAGATGCTCCTTAGATTATGCCCCCATAGAAACTCCATAGATTGTGCCCCCATAGATGCTCCTTAGATTATGCCCCCATAGAAGCTCCATAGATTGTGCCCCCATAGATTATGCCCCTATAGATGCTCCTTAGATTATGCCCCCATAGATGCTCCTTAGATTATGCCTCCATAGATGCTCCTTAGATTATGCCCCCATAGATTATGCCCCCATAGATGCTCCTTAGATTATGCCCCATAGAAGCTCCATAGATTATGCCCCCATAGATTATGCCCCCATAGATGCTCCATAGATTATGCCCCATAGAAGCTCCATAGATTATGCCCCATAGATGCTCCATAGATTATGCCCCCATAGATTATGCCCCCATAGATTGTGCCCCCATAGATGCTCCTTAGATTATGCCCCCATAGAAGCTCCATAGATTGTGCCCCCATAGATTATGCCCCTATAGATGCTCCTTAGATTATGCCCCCATAGATGCTCCTTAGATTATGCCCCCATAGATGCTCCTTAGATTATGCCCCCATAGATTATGCCCCCATAGATGCTCCTTAGATTATGCCCCATAGAAGCTCCATAGATTATGCCCCCATAGATTATGCCCCCATAGATGCTCCATAGATTATGCCCCCATAGAAGCTCCATAGATTATGCCCCCATAGATGCTCCATAGATTATGCCCCCATAGATTATGCCCCCATAGATTGTGCCCCCATAGATGCTCCTTAGATTATGCCCCCATAGATGCTCCTTAGATTATGCCCCCATAGAAGCTCCATAGATTGTGCCCCCATAAATGCTCCTTAGATTATGCCCCCATAGATGCTCCATAGATTATGCTCCCATAGATGCTCCATAGATTATGCCCCCATAAGTGCTCCTTAGATTATGCCCCCATAGAAGCTCCATAGATTGTGCCCCCATAAATGCTCCTTAGATTATTCCCCCATAGATGCTCCATAGATTATGCCCCCATAAATGCTCCAGATTATGCCCCCATAGATTATGCCCCCATAAATGCTCCACAGATTATGCCCCCATAGATTATGCCCCCATAAATGCTCCACAGATTATGCCCCCATAGATTATGCCCCATAAATGCTCCACAGATTATGCCCCCATAGATTATGCCCCCATAGATGCTCCACAGACTGTGCCCCCATAGATGCTGCAAAAAAAAAAAAAAGACATACTCACCTCTCCTCGCTGGGGGCCAGGTGCTGGTGTCCTGAGCAGGCGGGGACACCGTTGCGCTATGGGGGACAGGTGCCGGTGTCACCACTAGCTCAGGGCCCCGGCACATGCGATATTTACCTGTCACCCGCTCCACCGCTGAGCGCCGCTGTCTTCGGTCCTCCGGCAGTGAATGCTCAGGCAGGGGGCGCGGCGCTCACTAATGACGTCATCGCGCCCTCTGCCTGAACATCGCAGCAAGAGAGGACGCGATGACACAGCGGCGCTCAGCGGTTGGAGCGGGTGACAGGTAAGTAATGATATTCACTGCTTCCCACGCCCATGTGGGCATGGGAAGCAGTGAATATTCATTTCTCTTTAGCAGCGGGGACAGGGGCTCCTGCCTCCTGTCACCCGCTGCTGCTCCACTGGCACGGGGCCCCCATGGCAGTTGCGTGGTGTGCCGCTATTAGCGACACGCCACCAGCTGGGGGCCCCTGGAACTGCGGGGGCCCTAGGCAACTGGCCCCTATATGCCAGCAGGTGCCAGGGCCCCCCAGATGCCAGGGCCCACCGGAGAATCCTCCGGTTCTCCGGTGGGCCAGTCCGACCCTGTGCCACACTAAGCGAGATCGCTGCTACGTCACTATTTAGCGATCTCGTTAGCGATGTCGCTGTGTGTGACATGTAGCAACGATGTGGACCCCGCTGCGATGTCGCTGATCGTGCACGAACGGTTTGGGCCGTATTTTGATCGTTGGCGTCCCGCTGGTGAGCCTGAATCGCTGTGTTTGGCACCTTTTGTGAACGATGTGCGACCTCGTTGACGACGCATTAGTCAGCGGCGCAGGCGGGACTGGGTTTTCTTTAGTTAACGCCCTTCAGCTCTGATTGGTGACCACAACATCACCTCAGCAATAATAACTGCGCCCCCATCCATTGTTTCCAGAGCGCTTTATGGGTGACTCCAACGGGGCTTTGTGCGTTGTTGCGAGGATAGTATCGTGTGTCGGAGTTTTGCGATCCTGTTTGTGGCGCAGTGGTGGGTTTTGCGATCCTGTCTGAGTCACTAGAGCGCTTCATCTTTTCCATTTGGATTTGGATCTTCTGGATATTTGGATTCAAGGTACATATTGTTTGTGATGTTGTTTGATACGTTTTTTTGACCTTATTTTTTTTTCTGCTTTATTTATTTTACACCCCCCATCATTTTAGGCATTTGTAAACTGTTTTTTAAATGTTAACTGAAAAGTTAACAAACATTTTTTTTTTTATATATATTTTTATTCTTTATTTTATTTTGTTTAAGCACTTTATTAATAGTAATTAATTAGTAATTAACTTTTCTCTTCTTAAAGCCCGGGTCTCACATAACGATACACCAGCGATCCCGGCAACGATATGGACCTGTCAGGATCACTGGTGTATCGCTACATGATCGCTGCTGAGCTGCCAAACAGGCACCTCAGGCAGCGATCTGGGACAGCGACACTGCGGGTAACGTCCCCTGCATCAGGGCGCTGGTATCCAAGGTACACAGCGGGTTTCTAGGCACAGCCCCGCGCCTGGAAACCCGCTGTGTACCTTGGATACCAGAGGATCGCTGCTCTCCCGCCTGTCACACGCAGCGATGCGTGCCTGTCAGCGGGAGAGCAGCGATCAAAAAAATGTCCTGACATTTCAGCGACGATCAGCGATACCCAGCAGGGGGGCTGATCGTCGCTGAATGTCACACACAGCGATATCGCTGGTGAGATCGCTGCTGCGTCACAAAACTAGTGACTCAGCAGCGATCTCGGTAGCGATATCGCTATGTGAGACGGGCCCTTTACCGTACAGGTTGCACATAATGAACCTGGCCACCGCGGAGCGTGTGATTGTGGCAGTTGCATTATCAATGGAGGCAGATCGACAAGAAGAGGCGCGGGTGGAAGAGAGGCGCTCCAAACGAAAGCGTCGCATGTGGACCAGAGAATGGCTGGAGCAGAGGTCCAGATTCACCCACATGCATCTAGTGAGGGAGTTGCAGGAGAAGAATCCGCAGGATTTCCGGAATTATCTACGGATGTCGGAGGATTCATTCAAGCTCCTACTGGAAGCTGTGAGGCCACTCATTGAACGGCAGGATACCCGGATGCGTGCAGCTGTTTCAGCAGAGGAACGTTTGGCAGTAACGCTGCGGTTTCTGGCAACCGGACGTTCAATGAAGGATTTGCAATTTTCTGCTACAGTTTTTCGATCGCTCCTTGGCGTACTAATTCCGGAGACATGCAACGCCATCGTCCGCAGTTTACTGAGCTACATGCCTTTTCCCAAATCTGGCGGAATGGCAAATTATAGCCTCTGATTTTCAACGGATTTGGCAGTTCCCAAACTGTGGTGGTGCCTTGGATGGCAAACATGTGCGGATCACGCAACCAGCCAAAAGCGGATCCTATTTTTATAACTACAAGGGCTACTTCAGCGTGATCCTCATGGCCCTTGTTAATGCCAATTATGAATTTATAAACGTTGCTGTTGGCATGAATGGAAGGGTTTCTGACGGTGGCGTTTTGGAGCACACAAGTTTTGGTGAACGGTTGTTTAATAATAAACTTAACTTGCCAACCATCATTGAAACCACCGCCAACCTAAACTTTGTTTTTGTGGGCGATGAAGCCTTCCCCCTTCATGCGCATCTTGTTAAACCATACCCACAAAAGACTTTGACAGGGGAAAGGCGGATTTTTAATTACAGACTGTCTAGGGCACGGCGCGTTGTTGAGAATGCCTTCGGCATAATGGCCAACCGCTTCAGGTTTTCCACACTCCAGTGAACATGAAGCTGGAATCGATAGAATCTGTGGTGTTGGCCTGTTGTGTGCTGCACAATTTTCTTCGCGATGCTGGTACTTACAGTCCGCCAGGCTTCATGGACTCGGACACCAATGGTGACGTGGTGCTCGGAGAATGGCGTGACAATGATCCCGCTATTGCAGGCCTTCAACCTGTCAATCAAGGCAGGAGCAAGGACGATGCGAAGGCCGGCCGAGACAAGTACTGCCAATACTTTAATGGGCCTGGTGCAGTGAGTTGGCAGCATCAGATATAGTTTGTTTTTGAGAATGTTTTACTTTTGCCTTTTTTTAACTTTCTGTTAATAAAAAAATGTTTATTTTAAAAATGCCTTCGTGTTTTTTCAATTATTTTACCAATATGGGAGAAGGGCTAATGATGGGTGAGATGTGGGGAGGGAGTAATGGGGATGGCAACGAGACATGTTACCAGCAGCTGTAGTTTTTAAAATCTTTTCTAATGTTTTTTTGTTGTCTATATTTTTTTTTTACATTGTATCTACTTGTCACACACGGGGTCATGGGAGTACCAGCAGTCATAGGAGTTCATTGTTAAAAAAATTAAAAAAAAAAAATTTACAATTATTTTAAAGGCCCATGGTCACACTAGCGTTCAAACCTTATAATTAAAAATAATAACAAATAATACACCACAGCTGCGTATATAAAGTTTAAATATATAATATATATTTTTAGTCATATATGAGAGATAAAAAATTGTGATAAAAAAAAAAAAAAATTGGGAGCTAAAGGTCAACATTCACCAGGGAATCCTTTGTGTCACACTTGCGTTCTCAAATCCGACGCAAGACGCCACTGCGATCGCAAGGTGACGATTCTCGCATGGTGCCACAGATATGCGACGCCACTGATCGCAAGGTGACGATTCTCACATGGTGCCCCATCTATGCACAGACATGAGACGCCACTGTGATCGCAAGGTGACGATTCTCACATGGTGCCCCATCTATGCACAGACATGAGACGCCACTGCGATCGCAAGGTGACGATTCTCACATGGTGCCCCAGCTATGCACAGATATGAGACGCCATTGCGATCGCCTAGCTTGGAACCATCATCTTGCGATCGCAACAGCGTCTCATATCTGTGCATGGCTGCTGCGGTCACTTTGCGATCGCAATAGCGTTTTGCGTCCCAAGTGCGGCCGCACGTACGTATGCACGCTGTGACGTCATGGCGCTGGCGTCCCCCAATGCGGTGTTGTTTACAATGGCGGCGACACAGCGTGGGGCAAAATGGAGTGACGGTGAGGTCCGTTTTTTGATTAAAAAAACGGACCATTGGGATTACAACTGCAGGCTACCTGTGGCGCATCCTATGCGCCACAAAAAGGTATGCCTGCGGAAAATCCAGCGGGGCCTGGCGAGGCGCTTTGGGGTGCAGAGGACAACCACCCAGATCCGCAAAAAGCTGGCGGACCTCCGATACCGCTCCAGCGAGAGGGTCGCCAGCATCCGGGCCCAGTTACGCAGGCCTCTGAGTGAGTATTGATGAGGGTATCTGGAGAGGTTATGTTTTGTGGGTTATCTACCTATATCAATGTACCCGCAGTGATGGGAGTACCGGCAGCCATGGGAGTACCGGCAGTGATGTGTTTACAGGCAGTGATGGGAGTATCAGTAGTGAGGGGTTTACAGGCATTGATGGAAGTACTGGCAGTAACGGGAGTACCAGTAGTGATGGGAGTATCAGTCGTGAGGGGGTTTACAGGCATTGATGGAAGTACTGGCAGTGACGGGGTTAGTAGAAGGATTATTTGACTGAATTGTATTTTTTATTTACAGCACCACCTTCACCAGCTCCAGCTGCTCCACCGTCCCCAGCTACCCCTCCACCTCCATCACCGTCCCCGGCTACCCCTCCACCTCCATCATCTCCGTACCTGTCAACCCCTTCCCCTGCAGCAACAACCCCCTCCTGATTTGGGGTCTTCGAGCCCTTTACAGGGTTATGGCTTCTCTCCAGTGTCACCCCGTGACATGGATGCAGGCTCACCTTCAGGTAATTTAAGCACATTATGTAAGCTTCAGACAAGTTTGAGAACTTTGTTAGGTCTTATGTGTAATGGCTGTTGTGATATATATTTTTTTTCTGTGTTTCCCTAGCCGGCGGAGCAACAGGTTCTGGGTGGGCAGTCAGCGCGTCCTCTGAGGAAAACCGTAAGTGTTAACAAACATAACATGTACATGTTGATGTTGCAACAGAATTCACTATTAACTGTTACCATTACCTCCACAGAAATCCCCACTGCCCAGGACCTGTTGGTGTCCCACCGCCGGGTGATGGCGGCTATGAACACCGCGGTGGCAGCAATGAACAGCACCATGGGAGCTCTGCATGACCACGGGGTGATGCTGGAGAGGGTAGTGGCTGGACTCCGGGGCCCTCAGTAATTTTTTTTTTTATTATTATTTGTATTTTTTTTTTTTTTTTAATTGTTGGCTGTCCTCCAAATGGGGGTGCAGTCTTAATATTTTGTTTTATTATTTTTATTTTTTATTGTATTGTTATTTTCCTCTTTTTGTTTGATTTTGTTACCCAAAATATATATTTTAAAAAAATATATATATGAAAATAATATATATTACAAACAAATATATATGATATATTTTAAGTTTATATATGCAGCTGTGGTGTATTATTTTTTATTATAAGGTTTTAGCGCTAGTGTGACCAGGGGCCTTTAAAAGAAATGTTGTTAATTTTGAAATTTTTTTCATTTCATTTTTTTACCAATGCTGGAACTCCTATGACTGCTGGTACTCCCATAACCCCGTGTGTGACAAGTAGATACAAGTAGATGGAATAAAAATACAACATTTTAATAGTTGACAACAAAATTGTTGACATCACATAAGAATAAAAGACCACAATTCATTAGATAAATAAGATTTTTATTAAAAAAGATAACAATGTAAAAAAAATATAGACAACAAAAAACTTTTGTAAAAAATTTTAAAAACTACAACTGCTTGTAAGATGGATCGTTGCCATTTCCACGTTGCCTCGGCGGTGTATAAAAATAAGGTGGAGCAACAACGTTTTGGTTCGGCGGATTTATCCCAATTGGGTTTGGCACAGGATTGTGCGGCCATGGGTATTCCGGGTACTGCGGTCTGGCCGTGACAACAGACGTGTTATTAAGGTTTCCAAATGACGCTTGAGTCAGGACCTCAAACATGAGTCTCTCTGCATGAATCCGCTGTATAGGATCCAGTGTTGGGAGCTTCTCATTAGCGAAGTAAGCAAAGCCAGTTATTTTTGTTTGGTCTTTTTCCGCCGTAAGCACTTTTTGGCAATTTCAACCAATTCTGGAGTAGCCGAGGTGGGAGCCTTCCTTTTCCTTCCTGAAAATGTAAGCCGGCTCCGCACAGATGAGGATGGTGGCTCAACTGCTTCGTCGTCTTGGACCAACGCCATGATGTCTTCAGTCTGAGGTGTGGAGACAGCCTCTTCTGTGTCCTGCATGAACAAAAAACAAATGTTAAATCACAAAGAAAAAGAAATTTATCTTCACACTATAACACCGGGACTTGTAAAGACAAAGAAATTTATCTTCACACTATCCATATACAGCAAAAATGTGAAAATGACACTTGTAAATGGATAGGCCTCAACCGTTGAGATAGATAAATTATCAGCACATGAAGGATTAATTCAGCCATTTTATCTACATTTCACATTAAAATGTGTTTTAATACAAAGGTACTTACATGTACGACAGGGGAGACCGGCTGGATCACTGGGTCTAGATCCAACATGGAAGTTGCTTGTCTGGGTACTTCTTGGTCCCTTGTGAAAGAAAACAGCTCAAAGTACCACAATTTGGGGACATACACATCTTCGGTCCCGGCTCCAGACTTGGTAGAATTTTGGACTTTATTTAACTCTTTTTTGTACACTGTGCGGAGGGCCTGAATACGTTTTTTGACCGATGACTCATCCGCTGGTTCATCGGGATAACGGTTCTTGCACAGCTCCACCAGTTTTTGGTATGCGTCCTTCTTTTTAAGCCTGTTGCAGTAATCCGCCGACTTTATTTTCCACAGGCAAGGCATCGAGCGGTACATCTCGATGAATTCCCGCAGAAATTCATGCTTATCAGCCATCTGTAATAAAAAAAGGATTATGTGAGAATGGCAGAATGGTTAAATAAAATGCTTACATAGCCTACAACATAGCACACAGCAGGGAACATAAAATGGTGTTGGTGGGCGCAGCAAGAGAAAACAATGGCAGACCAAAATAAAAGTCATAGATGGAAAACTACGGTAAAAACAGCAGGGTTCATAAAATGGTGGTGGTGGGCGCAGCAGGAGAAAACAATGGCAGACCAAAATAAAAGTCATAGATGGATAACTACGGTAAAAACAGCAGGGATCATAAAATGGTGGTGGTGGGCGTGCCAGAACAAAACAATGGCAAACAAAAAACAATGGCAAAAAAAAAATAAAAATTGATGGACGACAATGGTTAACAACAGCTGGGATCTAAAAATGGATCTGTAAAATTTAAAAAAAATTAAAAATTAAATGTGACAAAAAAAAAATACCTACCTTACAAGACTTGTTTGTGATCCTGGAAAAAAAAATAAAATAAAAGGGAAACGCAATAGCGCCACAAACTGGATCGCAAAAATATAATGGCACAGACTGGATCGCAGCAAAATGCAAGAGGCGCAGACTGGATCGCAAAAAAATAAAAAATAACGGCGCAGACTGGATCGCAGCAAACTCAATAGTGGCACAGACTGGATTGCAGTAGCTGCAAAGAAGGCTAGCAGGACGCACTGGAACGATGCTGGAGATTTGAAAGAACCGCTTCTGCTCGAGAGCAATGGAAAGCGCTGATACGTCGTCTTTTATGACGCGGTCATCCTATCACAAAGCGAGAGAGCCGTGATAAACATTCATGACATAAATAGTGACATAAACCAATCTGTGCTGAGGGGCGTGGAAAAGGTTGCGCTCAATCACGCCTATCGAGGTCGTGATCTTTCACAATACATGCTGTGTGGCACGTCCTAACGACCGCCGAAGTCGTTATACAGATCGCTGATCGCTGATGCATCGTTAATGAGATCGTCCTGTTTGGCAGCTACTAGCGACCTTAAAGCGATCACACCAACGATCTCGTTAGCTTGCGTCGTTATCGTGATCGCTAGCAAGATCGCTTAGTGTGGCAGTACCTTTAGCTGCTAAAAATGTCAACTAAGGCTGCTGGGATTACAAGGTGACCTTGTTGCTACATTGAAAAAATTGGACATTGTTGGACTTCTTGTGTTGTGACTTGCTTGTCGTGGTGACAGTAACCTCGTGGACCCCATTATTTTGTATTGCACTGCGATGTATCACTGGCACCGCACACCTAGCAAACATTGGTCACGGGACTGGTGTCAGACCCATAGTCGCCATTTTATCCCGTTGTAGTAGTGAATGGCTCTGTGAAAAGTTTTTGCTTGTGACAACTGCTGAGTCGTGGTCGTTTGCGGGCTGCAATGTGACCACGCTCACTGTCAGTGTTTATGATGTAGCAATAGACAATTCCGCCATAAGGCCACGTTCACACGTTCAGTATTTGGCCAGTATTTTACCTCAGTATTTGTAAGCCAAAATCAGGAGTAGCGCAAGCAGAGGAAAGGTAGAATAGAAAAACGGGCGCTATTTCTGCGTTTTCTAAATACTGAGGTAAAAAACTGACCAAATACTGAAAGGGTGCACGTGGCCTTAGTCACACAGTGCGTTATCTTCACACAGTTTTTTGGCTCCAAAATAGTCTTAAAAATAACGTTCCACAAAACTTCCAAATCATATCTATGGGAAATTCTCTTTGCAATTCATATATAAATTTTTGAAGCACTTTCTTTTTTTTGCTGAGGTGGTAAAAAATCTTATTTCTTTAACCCCTTAACAACAGCCACCATAAATATTTGCTAGCCGTAATTCCTCCCAAAATAATCAAATACACAGGTACAGGTGGGTCTCACAAAATTAGATCATCATCAAAAAGTTAATTTATTTCAGTTCTTCAATACAAAAAGTGAAACTCATATATTCTATAGAGTCATTACAGAGTGATCTATTTCAAGTGTTTATTTCTGTTAATGTTGATGATTATGGCTTACAGAGAATGAAAACCCAAAAGTCATTATCTCAGTAAATTAGAATAATTTATAACGTCAGCTTGAAAAATTATTTTAAAATCTGAAATGTTGGTCTACTGAAATGTATGTTCAGTAAATGCCCTCAATACTTGGTCGGGGCTCCTTTGACATCAATTACTGCATCAATGTGGCGTGGCATGGAGGTGATCAGCCTGTGGCACTGCTGAGGTGTTATGGAAGCCCAGGTTGCTTTGATATCAACCTTCAGCTTGTCTGCATTGTTGGGTCTGGTGTCTTGAATCTTCCTCTTGACACTACCCCATAGATTCTCTATGGGGTTAAGGTCAGGCGAGTTTGCTGGCCAATCAAGCACAGTGATACTGTTGTTTGTAAACCAGGTATTGGTACTTTTGGCAGTGTGGACAGGTGCCAAGTCCTGCTGGAGAATGACATTTCCATCTCAGCAGAGGGAAGCATGAAGTGCTCTAAAATTTCCTGGTAGACGGCTGCGCTGATTTTGGTCTTGATAAAACACAGTGGACCTACACCAGCAGATGACATGACTCCCCAAACCATCATTGATTGTGGAAACTTCAGACTAGACCTCAAGCAGCATAGATTGTGGCCTCTCCACTCTTCCTCCAGACTCTGGGACCTTGATTTCTAAATGAAATGATACATTTACCTTCATCTGAAAACAACATCTTGGACCACTGAGCAACAGTCCAGTTCTTTTTCTCCTTGGCCAAGGTAAGACGCTTCTGGCGTTGCCTATTAGTCATGAGTGGCTTGACACAAGGAATGTGACACTTGTAGCCCATGTCCTGGATACATCTGTGTGTGGTGACTCTTGAAGCAATGACTCCAGCAGCAGTCCACTCCTTGTTAATCTCCCCCAAATTTTTGAATGGCCTTTTCTTAATCCTTTCAAGGCTGCGGTTATCACGGTTGCTTGAGCACCATTTTCTACCACACTTTTTCCTTCCTCTCAACTTTCCATTAACCGCTTCGCGACATGCGCCGTATTAGTATATGACATCAAGTCATATCCCTCCCTTTGATGTGGGCTCCGGCGCTGAGTCCACATTTTTCCCTGATCATGTCAGTTGTTTTGAGCAACTGACATGTGCCCCAACAGCCACGGGTGGAATCGCGATCCTCCCAAGGCTGTTAACCCATTAGCGGCATTTAATGTGATCGTGCCGGAAGCGCAGCACTAATCCCGCCCATTGGTGACCCCGTCACATGATCGTGGGTCACTAATGGGTCGACATTACAACCAGAGGTCTCCAGCAGACCTCTATGGTTGACATTGCCTGTGTGTAGCAGAGGCGATCATGAGACTATTGAAACATGCAAAAAGTAAAAAAAAGCTATAATGGGCAATCAAAAGATTGTATCCACACCAAAATGGTATTATTAAAAATGTCAGCTTGGCACGCAAAAAATAAGCGCTCACCCAGCCACAGATCACGAAAAAATGGAGACGCTACGGGTCTCGGAAAATGATCCTTTTTTTTTTTTTTACAAACTTTGGATTTTTTTTTCACAATTTAAATAAACAAACAACGTACAGATGTTTGGTATCTACAAACTCATAATGACCTGGAGAATCATAGTGGCAGGTCAGTTATAGCATTTGGTGAATATTGTAAAGAAAAATCCAAAAAACAGTTGTGGAATTGCACTTTTTTTGTAATTTCACCGCACTTGGAATTTTTTATCCCGTTTTCAAGTACACAACATGGTAAAACCAATGGCGTCGTTCAAAAGTACAACTTGTCCTCCAAAAAACAAGCCCTCACATGGCCATATTGACGGAAAAATAAAAAAGTTATGGCTCTGGGAAGAAGAGGAGCAAAAAACAAATGCAAAAACGAAAAAGGCTGAGCCGTGAAGGGGTTAATATGCTTGGATACAGCATTCTGTGAACAGCCAGCTTCTTTAGCAATGACCTTTTGTGGCTTACTCTCCTTGTGTCAATGACTGCCTTCTGGACATCCGTCAAGTGATGACTGTGGAGCCTAGTGAAACAAACTAAGGGTATGTGCACACGTTGCAGATTAGACTGCTGAATTTTCTGCAGTGGATCCGCATCCCTTGTCAGAAAGCGCAGGACAAAACCATTGCGGATTTCATGTGTAATTGATGTGGATTCTTTGGGGATTGTAATGCGTTTTTGATGTGTGGATTTGTGAGTGTGGTGAATTTTCTCAGAGAGAGAAAGAGAATGAATTAGAAAACGCTGGTGCGGATCTGCAAAAAGAATTGACATGCTGCGGAAAATAAACTGCTGCAAATCTGTGTGCCATTTTCCGCAGCATGTGCACAGCAATTCTTATTTTACCATTGGCAGTGCACTACACTGCAGATTTGATGGGTGTGTCAATGACTGCCTTCTGGACATCTGTCAAGTCAGCAGTCTTCCCCATGATTTTGGAGCCTACTGAAACAGACTAAGTGACCTTTTTAAACGCTTAGGAAGCCGTTGACGGTGTTTTTTGTTAATTATTCTAATTTACTGAGATAATGACGTTTGGGTTTTCATTGGCTGTAAGCCATAATCGTCAACATTAACAGAAATAAACACTTGAAATACAGTAGCAATCTGTAGCACTATAGCATGCAAACATGAAATATATGAAATCTGAATTGCATTACTGCTCTAAAAATTAGGAAAAATTGAGAATACTCAGCGCATAAATTGGCAATTCCTGTGTACCCAGCAGCTACGATAAGGCGATTCTCATTGCTGGATATCTAATGTGAATCTTCTCCTAGGCTGAAGCCTGCATTTATATCGGTAGCTGAAGAGTTGAACTCATTACAGATGTAGGCTGAACATAAGGTTTTGGTACTTTCTGGAACGGGAGATGGTGTGCATAGAGGTTGCATCGGGCAATAGGGATAGAGAACGGCTTTCCAAGTAATCTGGTTTTATTGTAATTGTTCCCTTTCGTAGTAGCAGTGGTCATTTGGGGAAGAAACTTGGCAAACAAAAGTATTCTTATTAGAGCAAACAACAAAGTTGTAGTGTTTGCTGTAAACTGTCAGTAAATGTAGGTTAGGCCAGAGTCACACACAACTACAAAAAATCGGTCCGTTTTAGTCGGTCGATTGTCGGATCAAAATGCAAACATCACACATCCTTCTGTCATCCGATTTTCCTTAAAAGATGCGATTTAGTCGCATGTGTGTGTACCTTGTAACATCCGATTTTCATCCGACTTGCGAGAATTTCTTGCAGGCTTGCAAAACTGACATATAATGGATCCAAAAGAATAGTATTTCAATCACAAAAGAAAGAATAGATATATACACATAGAACACATATATATATATTATATATATATATATATATATATACATGTCATTGTGAAATGTATATATATATATTTATAGTTCCTAGACTTCTACATACTGTTATAGCCGCTAATTCAATTGCCGGCTTTTGTGAAATCACAGAAGCCGACATGAAATGATACATTGTTTCCACACAGTTAACCATGTAATTTCCTGTATTTTGATATTTGTTTAGAACTTACAATTACATGAGTGTATTTGTGCTAAATTTCAGACATGTAGGGGTTAATTAAAGGTGTAAATTCGTTGAAAAAAAATGCGTGGGCTCCCGCTGTATTTTCTCCACCAGACAGACAAAGCAAGCAAGTGGGGGCAGATAATAATAGCCTAGGGAGGGTACATTTTTTGTGTGCCCCCCCTGGCTACTAACATCTGCCCCCAGACACCCCAGAAAGGGCAAATCTATAATTAGATTCGCCCTTTCTGGCACTTTGCCCGTCTATTCCCATTGCCCTGTAGCGGTGGCGAATGGGTTAATAATCTCACCTTAATGTCACCTTAGTATTGAAAGGTGACCTTAAGGCAGGTTAATAATTGAGAGCTGTCAATTAGACAACTATCAATTATTAATCCTATTGTATGATAGAAAAATCAAACACACCACTTTAATAAAAAATAAGTTTAATGAAATAATCACACAGTTTTTAAGCATATTTTATTTTCCTGCTAAAACCATTTCCTGTAATAAAAATAAAATAAAAAAGCAAAATGATTCTTACCAATCCGATGTACAGTCAGGTCCCACGGTGTAATCCATCAGAAAGGGTTAACAGGTTACAGGTCGCAGAGAGCTAATAATGCTGTCTCAGACCTGTATTCCCCTGAATGAATAAGTTACTCTCCCAGCGAAAGGAGAGGAATAGATTCATGAATGGAGCTTAATTGATTTATTACAACTTTCACTTGAGTGACCTGACCTAAGGTGAAAGTGGATACAATCAATTAAGCTTCATTCATGAATCACATCCTCTCCTGTCGGCAGGAGATAAGCTCATTCATTCAGGAGCTATCAGATGAGCACGCAGGATTACTTGCGCTGCTTATCTGATTGCTAGTAGTTAACCCTTTGTGAAGGATTACATCGTGGGACGTGACAGATTGCCAGATAGGTAAGAATAATGTTGTTTTATTATTTTATATTTATTTTAGAAGAACAAGGGCTTCGAACGGATTAAGAGTGAAATAAAAGATGGTCAAAAAAATGTGTTTTTATTTCATTAAAATTGTTTATTCTTAAAGTGTGTGTGTGTTTTTTTTATTTACTTCAATAGGATTAATAATTGATAGTTGTCTAATTGACAGCTCTCAATTATTAACCTGCCTTAAGGTCACCTTTCAATACTAAGGTGACATTAAGGTGTCATTATTAACCCATTCGCCACCGCTAAAGGGCAATGGGAATAGACGGGCAAAGTGCCAGAAAGGGCGAATCTAATTATAGATTTGCCCTTTCTGGGGTGTCTGGGGGCAGATGTTAGTAGCCAGGGGGGGCACAAAAAAATGTACCCTCCCTAGGCTATTATTATCTGCCCCCACTCGCTTGCTTTGTCTGTCTGGTGGAGAAAATACAGCGGGAGCCCACGCATTTTTTTTCAACGAATTTACACCTTTAATTAACCCCTACATGTCTGAAATTTTGCACAAATACACTCATGTAATTGTAAGTTCTAAACAAATATCAAAATACAGGAAATGACATGGTTAACTGTGTGGAAACAATGTATCATTTCATGTCGGCTTCTGTGATTTCACAAAAGCCGGCAATTGAATTAGCGGCTATTACAGTATGTAGAAGTCTAGGAACTATAAATATATATATATATATATATTATATATATATATATACATGTCACAATTACATATATATATATATATATGTATTCTATGTGTGTATATCTATTCTTTCTATTCTTTATTAACCCCTTCATGACCCAGCCTATTTTGACCTAAATGACCAGGCCATTTTTTGCAATTCTGACCAGTGTCCATTTATGGGGTAATAACTCAGGAACGCTTCAACGGATCCTAGTGATTCTGAGATTGTTTTTTCGTGACATATTGGGCTTCATGTTAGTGGTAAATTTAGGTCGATAATTTTTGCGTTTATTTGTGAAAAAAATGGAACTTTGGCCAAAATGTTGAAAATTTCGCAATTTTCAAATTTTGAATTTTTATTCTGTTAAACCAGAGAGTTATGTCACACAAAATAGTTAATAAATAACATTTCCCACATGTTTACTTTACATCAGCACAATTTTGGGAACAACATTTTTTTTTGTTAGGAAGTTATAAGGGTTAAAAGTTGACCAGCGATTTCTCATTTTTACAGCAAAATTTACAAAACCATTTTTTTTAGGGACCACCTCACATTTGAAGTCACTTTGAGGGGTCTATATGGCAGAAAATACCCAAAAGTGACACCATTATAAAAACTGCACCCCTCAAGCTACTCAAAACTACATTCAAGAAGATTATTAACCCTTCAGGTGCTTCACAGGAACTAAAGCAACGTGGAAGGAAAAAATGGACATTTTAATTTTTCCAACAAAATTTTTCTTTTAGCATCAATTTTTTCATTTTTGCATGGGCAACAGGATAAAATGGATCCTAAAATTTGTTGGGCAATTTCTCCTGAGTACACCGATACCTCATATGTGGTCATAAACCAATGTTTGGGCGCACGGCAGGGCTCAGAAGGGAAGGAGCGCCATTTGACTTTTTGAATGGAAAATATGCTGGAATATTTAGCGGTTGCCATGTCGCATTTGGAGAGTCCCTGTGTGCCTAAACATTGGAGCTCCCCCACAAGTGACCCCATTTTGGAAACTAGACCCCCCAAGGAACTTATCTAGATGCAGAGTGAGCACTTTGAACCCCCAGGTGCTTCACAAATTGATCCGTAAAAAAAAGAAAGTACTTTTTTTTCACAAAAATTTTCTTTTAGCCTCAGTTTTTTCATTTTCACATGGGCAACAGGATAAAATGGATCCTAAAATATGTTGGGCAATTTCTCCTGAGTACACCGATACCTCATATGTGGTCATAAACCACTGTTTGGGCGCACGGCAGGGCTCAGAAGGGAAGGAGCGCCATTTGACTTTTTGAATGGAAAATATGCTGGAATATTTAGCGTTGCCATGTCGCATTTGGAGAGTCCCTGTGTGCCTAAACATTGGAGCTCCCCCACAAGTGACCCCATTTTGGAAACTAGACCCCCAAGGAACTTATCTAGATGCAGAGTGAGCACTTTGAACCCCCAGGTGCTTCACAAATTGATCCATAAAAAAATAAAGTACTTTTTTTTCACAAAAATTTTCTTTTAGCCTCAGTTTTTTCATTTCCACATGGGCAATAGGATAAAATGGATCCTAAAATTTGTTGGGCAATTTCTTCTGAGTACACCGATACCTCATATGTGGTCATAAACCACTGTTTGGGCGCACGGCAGGGCTCAGAAGGGAAGGAGCCATTTGACTTTTTGAATGGAAAATATGCTGGAATATTTAGCGGTTGCCATGTCGCATTTGGAGAGTCCCTGTGTGCCTAAACATTGGAGCTCCCCCACAAGTGACCCCATTTTGGAAACTAGACCCCCCAAGGAACTTATCTAGATGCAGAGTGAGCACTTTGAACCCCCAGGTGCTTCACAAATTGATCCGTAAAAAAAAGAAAGTACTTTTTTTTTCACAAAAATTTTCTTTTAGCCTCAGTTTTTTCATTTTCACATGGGCAATAGGATAAAATGGATCCTAAAATTGTTGGGCAATTTCTCCTGAGTACACCGATACCTCATATGTGGTCATAAACCACTGTTTGGGCGCACGGCAGGGCTCAGAAGGGAAGGAGCGCCATTTGACTTTTTGAATGGAAAATATGCTGGAATATTAGCGGTTGCCATGTCGCATTTGGAGAGTCCCTGTGTGCCTAAACATTGGAGCTCCCCCACAATGACCCCATTTTGGAAACTAGACCCCCCAAGGAACTTATCTAGATGCAGAGTGAGCACTTTGAACCCCCAGGTGCTTCACAAATTGATCCGTAAAAAAAAAAAGTACTTTTTTTTTCACAAAAATTTTCTTTTAGCCTCAGTTTTTTTCATTTCACATGGGCAATAGGATAAATTGGATCCTAAAATTTGTTGGGCAATTTCTCCTGAGTACACCGATACCTCATATGTGGTCATAAACCACTGTTTGGGCGCACGGCAGGGCTCAGAAGGGAAGGAGCGCATTTGACTTTTTGAATGGAAAATATGCTGGAATATTTAGCGGTGCCATGTCGCATTTGGAGAGTCCCTGTGTGCCTAAACATTGGAGCTCCCCCACAAATGACCCCATTTTGGAAACTAGACCCCCAAGGAACTTATCTAGATGCAGAGTGAGCACTTTGAACCCCCAGGTGCTTCACAAATTGATCCGTAAAAAAAGAAAGTACTTTTTTTTTCTCAAAAATTTTCTTTTAGCCTCAGTTTTTTCATTTTCACATGGCAACAGGATAAAAATTGGATCCTAAAATTTGTTGGCAATTTCTCCTGAGTACACAGATACCTCATATGTGGTCATAAACCACTGTTTGGGCGCACGCAGGGCTCAGAAGGGAAGGAGCGCCATTTGACTTTTTGAATGGAAAATTATGCTGGTCTTAGCGGATGCCAGTGCATTTGGAAGTCCCCTGTGTGCCTAAACATTGGAGACCCCCACAAATGACCCATTTTGGAAACTAGACCCCCAAGGAACTTATCTAGATGCAGAGTGAGCACTTTGAACCCCCAAGTGCTTCACAAATTTGTAATGCAGGCCGTAAAATAAAAAATACTTTTTTTTCTCAAAAATGATTTTTTTTAGCCCAATTTTTTATTTTCACAATGGGTAACAGTAGAAATTGGACCCAAAAGTTGTTGTCAATTTTCCTGAGTACACAGTACCTCATATGTGGAAAACCACTGTTTGGGCGCAGGCAGGGCTCAGAAGGGAAGGAGCGCCATTGACTTTTGAATGGACATTGATGGAAGTCTTGCGGCCGTCATGTTTGGAGAGCCCCTGATGTGCCTAAACAGTATGAACCCCCCACAAGTGACCCCATTTTGGAAACTAGACCCCCTAAGGAACTTATCTAGATTGAAGTGAGCACTTTGAACCCCAGGTGCTTCACAAAGTTTATAACGCAGAGCCGTGAAAATAAAACAATTTTTTTCTCAAAAAATGATTTTTTAGCCCCAATTTTTTATTTTCACAAGGTAACAGGAGAAATTGGACCCCAAAAGTTGTTGTCAATTTGTCCTGAGTAGCTAGTACCTCACATGTGGGGGAGAACCACTGTTTGGGCACACTCGGGCTTGGAAGGGAAGTAGTGACGCTTTGAAATGCCGACTTGATGGAATGGTCTGCGGCGCATGTCGTTGCAGAGCCCCTGATGTGCCTAAACAGTAGAAACCCCCCACAAGTGACCCATTTTGTAAACTAGACCCCTCAAGGAACTTACTAGATGTGTGGTGAGCACTTGAACCCCCAGTCTTCACAGAAGTTTATAACTGCAGAGCCGTGAAAATAAAAAAATCATTTTTTTTCCCAAAAATGATTTTTTAATCCCCAATTTTTTTATTTTCACAAGGGTAACAGGAGAAATTGACCACAAAAGTTGTTGTCAATTTGTCCTGAGTACACTGATACCCCATATGTGGGGGGAAACCACTGTTTGGGCACACTGGGGCTCGAAGGGAAGTGACGCTTTTGAATGCAGACTTGATGGAATGTCTGGGGCGTCATGTTGCGTTTGCAGAGCCCCTGATGTGCCTAAACAGTAGAAACCCCCCACAAGTGACCCCATTTTGGAAACTAGACCCCCAAGGAGCTTATCTAGATGTGTAGTGAGCACTTTGAACCCCAAAGGGCTACACAGAAGTTTATAACGCCGGGCCATGAAAATAAAAAATCATATTTTTTTCCACAAACATGATCTTTTAGTCCCCAATTTTTTTATTCCCAAGGGTAACAGGAGAAATTAGACCTCAAAAGTTGTTGTCCAATTTGTCCTGAGTACGCTGATATCTCATATCTGGGAGAAAACTACTGTATGGGCACACTTCGGGGCTCGGAAGGGAAGTAGTGACGTTTTGAAATGCCGACTTGATGGAATGGTCTGCGGGCGTCATGTTACGTTTGCAGAGTCCCTGATGTGCCTAAACAGTATAAACTCCCCACAAGTGACCCATTTTGGAAACTAGACCCTGATCTAGATGTGTGGTGAGCACTTTGAACCCCCAAGTTCTTCACAGAAGTTTATAACGCAGAGCCGTGAAAATAAAAAATCATTTTTTTTCCACAAAAATAACTTTTTTAGTCCCCAATTTTTTTTTTCCCAACAGTAACAGGAGAAATTAGACCCCCAAATTGTTGTGCAATTTTTCCCGAGTACGCTGATACCCCATATGTGGGGGTAAACCACTGTTTGGGCACACGTCGGGGCTTGGAATAAAGGGAGCACTGTTTGACTTTTTGAACGCAAAATTTGCAGGAATCAATGGTGGCGCCATGTCGCGTATGGAGACCCCCTGATGTGCCTAAATAGTGGAAACCCCTCAATTCTAACTCCAACCCTAACCCCAACACACCCCTAACCCCAACCCTAACCCCTACACACCCCTAACCCTAATACAAACCCTAACCATAACCCTAACCCCAACACACCCCTAACCCTAATCCCAACTCTAACCATAAACCTAACCACAAGCCTAACCCTAATCCCAACCCTAACCCCAAAACACCCCTAACGCTTATCCCAACCCTAACCCTAATTCCAATCCTAACCCTAATTCCAACCCTTACCCTAGTTCTAACCCTAACCCTAGTTCTAACCCTAAGGCTGGGTTCATATTGCGTTTTACCAGCCCGTTCAACACGTAGCGTTGACCGGCTGGTAACGGTATAGCATAACGCGATCGCGTTATGCTATACCCGCTAGTGCAGAGGAATCAGCGATGATTCATCTGTGCTAGCGGTGATGGAGCCCAGACGCTGCAGCCTGCGTCCAAGGCTCCGTCACTGAATGACGACACATCGCAAACGCATGCCGCTTCATGGCATGCGTTGCGATGCGCACACAAATGGGGTGAATGGCAGTGTTAATGGACTGCGTTACACCGCGTTATACCGCGGTGAAACGCAGTTCATCTAACGGACTGCCATAATGCAATATGAACCCAGCCTGACCCTAAGGCCCCGTGCACACGTTGCGGATTCACTTGCGGATTTTTCTAAAATCCGCAGGTAAAACGACCTGCCTTTTACCTGCGTATTTGGCGCGGATTTGCTGCGGTTTTTCTCTGCGGTTTTACGCCTATAATGGAATAGGTGTAAAATCGCTGCGGAATCCGCACAAAGAATTGACATGCTGCGGATTTAAAACCGCAGCAAATCTGCGCTGAAAAATCTGCAGCATGTGCACAGCGTTTTTTTTTACCATTTATTTGCATTGTACTGTACATGGTTTCTGGATCTGCTGTGGATCCGCAGCGCCAAATCCGCTGCGGATCAGCAGCGAAATCCGCTGCGGATCAGCATCCTGCGAAATCCGCTGCGGATCAGCAGCGAAATCCGCTGCGGATCAGCAGCGAAATCAGCTGCGGATCAGCAGTGAAATCCGCTGCTGATCCGCAGCTGATTTCGCTGCTGATCCGCAGCTGATTTCGCTGCTGATCCGCAGCTGATTTCGCTGCTGATTCGCTGCTGATTTCGCTGCTGATCCGCAGCGCAATCAGCAGCGAAATCAGCAGCGGATCAGCAGCGGAATCAGCTGCGGATCAGCAGCGAAATCAGCTGAGGATCAGCAGCGAAATCAGCTGCGGATCAGCAGCGAAATCCGCTGCGGATCAACAGTGAAATCCGCTGCGGATCAGCAGCGAAATCCGCTGCGGATCAGCAGCGAAATCAGCTGCGGATCAGCAGTGAAATCCGCTGCTGATCCGCAGCTGATTTCGCTGCTGATCCGCAGCTGATTTCGCTGCTGATCCGCAGCTGATTTCGCTGCTGATTCGCTGCTGATTTCGCTGCTGATCCGCAGCGCAATCAGCAGCGAAATCAGCAGCGGATCAGCAGCGGAATCAGCTGCGGATCAGCAGCGAAATCAGCTGAGGATCAGCAGCGAAATCAGCTGCGGATCAGCAGCGAAATCCGCTGCGGATCAACAGTGAAATCCGCTGCGGATCAGCAGCGAAATCCGCTGCGGATCAACAGTGAAATCCGCTGCGGATCAGCAGCGAAATCCGCTGCGGATCAGCAGCGAAATCAGCTGCGGATCCGCAGCAAAATCCGCAACGTGTTAACAGGGCCTAATAGGAAAAAAAAAAAAAATTCTTTATTATTTGTCCCTACCTATGACAGGGGGGGTTCACTTACTTTTTTTTATTTTGATCACTGTGACAGTTTATCACAGTGATCAAAATATTTTTTTTTACTATGCAGGGCACACTGCGCATGCGCCGGCCGGCGGGCGCACTGCGCATGCGCCCGCCATTTTCCAAGATGGCGGCGCCCATGAAGAATCCCGGGCAGCCGCCGGGAAGGATCCAGGGACATCGGTGGACCGGGAGAGGTGAGTATGGGGGTCGGAAGTGAGGGGGGGGGGGATCGGAAGGTGGGGGCAGCGGAGGCCAGGACGAGGGGAGCTTTTAGTGACGGCGGTGACCGACCGCTGCCATCTTTCGGTGGCGGCGGCCGATTGCCGCCGTGAATCCGTGTGGGGGGGTCAGGGCTCGGTGTCCAGCCATGGCCGATGCTATTGCAGCATCGGCCATGGCTGGATTGTAATATTTCACCAATTATATTGGTGAAATATTACAGATTGCTCTGATTGGCTGTTTCACTTTTAACAGCCAATCAGAGCGATCGTGGCCACGGGGGGGTTAAGCCAACCCCCCTGTGGTGAAGCACAAAGGGTCCTGTGCCGGCGGGTCGGGTGACCTTTCAGTGACCCCGGTCACCCGACCCGCAGGGACGCGATCCTTTCATGACGCCACATAGGCGTCATGGGTCGGATTGGCACTGACTTTCATGACGCCTACGTGGCGTCATGGGTCGGGAAGGGGTTAAAGCTGTCAGTGTGATTTTACAGTATAGCCGGGGATGAATTGCCGGCTTTTCTAAAGGACACCGATGCGATTTCATCGCAAGTCACACATGCGGTCCGTTTGTAATCCGATTTTTCATCGCTCCCATAGACTTGCATTGGCGATAGTCGACCCACAATCGGTGACAATCGCAGCATGCTGCGATTGCACACGGACGTTTAAAACGGACCACAAAAAATCTGATACTGGGAGCTGCTCCATAGATTAACATAGGGCAGACTGCAATACGATTTTTCATCGTATTGCAGTTGTCCGATTCTATCGCCAGTGTGACGCCGGCCTTAGTGGTAAAACTGCTGATGCATCTGGTGTCGCTGTGTTTAAATGGAACATCTAGTTGAAAGCAGTACAACAGGTTGAGCACAAATCCAACTTAATTGCTGATTCACGCACTCATTTTCAGTTCAGGAATTTCTTCGATCTGTACCCGGCGCCCAGCAAATAGGAGAGGATTGTCCAGAATATCTATGGGGACTAATTTGGTTATAATTACTGAGCTCTTACAGCGATCTGCGGCTGATTCAGCCTGGAAAGTTAACCTGGCGGCTTCGGATCTGTGGTCCAAATTTTGTCACACCAAGACTTTAGAAAAAAGAAGAAAAGTTCTGAGCAGGCCGCTTTAATGTTTGCATTGTCATTTTTTGATAAAGAGCTGGCATAAGATTTGGCCGGCGTCTCTTTTTTAAGAAAATACTTGGTCAATGGCCTCTAAATAGTTATTTTTTAGTTAAATAGTTTTTAAAAGGGTGTAAGAAAGAGCACTATGTTCGTGACGGTAGATGCCCTATCTCTCCTGAAATGTTAAGAGACTTGTGTGCAGTTTCTTTTTCTTGCTGTTATGATAATTTGGAAGCACTATTATTTTCCATAGTGGTGGCACTAATGTATTTTAGGACCCTATGTATAAAGGAATTGTTACCAAGAGGTAAAAAAAAAGGTATAGAGGGGCTAGAATTTGATCAAATTATGCTTAAAACAGATTCGGTGACGCTTTATATAGCTAAATCCAAAACAGATCAATCTGGGAAGGGTAGCTGTTTAAAACTAATGTGTCTATTAGAGGAGAACATTTGTATAGTCTGTCTAGTCAGGAAGTATATGAACTTAAGCCCTGCGAACAGAGAGAAATTTTTGTTACAGCAATCTGGTAAGCCTCTGATGCAGTACCAGTTCAGGAGAATTTTAAATAAATGCCTAGCCAAATTAAGTTTAGGTGATAAGTATTTTTCCACTAATTCTTTCAGGATTGGCGCTGCAACAGAGGCTGCCCTGCTGGGCCTAAGCGAAGCAGTAATAAAAAAAATTGGGGACAATTGTATATTATAAAGTAAATGTATATTATAAAGTAAATGGAACTAACATTTGTTTATAGTTTTTATAGGTGTCACAGTACGGATCTTGGGACACTTATTTATTCACTGGGTGGAGTGGAAAGCACAACAGCGGTGTTATGGGTTGAACCTATCATTGTCTTCTGATAAAATGGGAACCTTTTGGTTCAGGATTAGAGGACAAAGCTGGGACGGCCGAATGGATCAAGTGACCCTGGTGTGTATAGAGCTTCAGCCCCTGATATCATCCTGATGCACCTAGGAGGAAACAACATTGGGAACATGGACATTATTGAGATGCTAATTCCAATGTAAAAAAAAATGTAGAGTTAAGGAAGCTGTTTCATGGTGTTAAAATCGTATTGTCTGAAATTGTGTCCGGACTGCTCTGGGTAAAGTTGGTAGATTTGAATTTTTGCAACTCAATGTGTAAATTCATGCCAACGATTGGTGGTGTTTCTTTCAGGCATGTTGACTTAGAAAGTGGTCTGCAAGCCTTTTTTGGTATGACTGGGTGTACTTATCTGAGATAGGCAATGACATATTTAATTTGAACTTGAAAGCAATGGTAGAAATGTCCCTACATTAGGCAAGATGGCCAGGTGGGTCAGTCGTTCAGGGAACTGGATGGACAACAGTTATTGTAAAGTGTAAATGGGCATGAGCTTTGGCTAAGAAGCAGTTTTGGTTTTAAAGGGAACCTGTCACCATGCAAATGCAGTCTTATCTGCAGGCGCCATGTTATACAGCAGGAGGAGCGGAGCAGATTGATATATAGTTTTGTGAGAAAAAAGTCAGTAAAACTTGTGTTTTCATCATTTAACCCTCTGCTCTTTCTGGAATTATGGGTCCTGTGGGTGGTCCTATCAGTGATTGACAGCTATCTCTGTATACACACTTATACATAGAAAGTTGTCAAAAACTGATAGGACCACCCACTGGACCGAAAATCCCAGAAAGAGCAGAGGATGAAATTATTAAAACATTATACTGAATCTTTTCTCACATACTTCAATCTGTTCAGCGCCTCCTGCTTTATAAGGCTAGGTTCACATTTGCGGTTGGGTCCGCAGCGTATCATCCGCATTCTCAAACGCATTAAAAAACGCTTGTAAAAGCATGTAAACACAGCTTTTTTTTACGCATCATCTTACGCGTGACATTAAAAAAATGCTGCGTTGTTAGGCGTGTTTATGCGTTTTTATATGCGTATGCGTTTTTATGCACATGCGTTAGAAATTTCCAATTTTTCCCAGTAGCTTTTCCTTGACATCTGACAACCTGTGGGCGTGTCTCAGGGGATTTCTATATATGTACACACACTGCAATGAGGAAATCCCCATCTTTGGCTGCTGTATCTACCTGCAAGATGGATCTTGACCTGGATAGCTTTCTAGAAGATCTTGATTTACAATTGAAGTTGGCTGCTGCCTTTGCTTTTGCTTGTCAAGAACACAGAAGAAGAGAAAGACTGAGAAGACGTCGTCGTCGCTATTGGCAACACCCCATCCTTGAACTCCGAGAGAGCCGTGGACCCTACCACTCCTTGTACACCGAACTGCAGCAAAACCCGGAGAAATTTTTTGACTACACTAGGATGTCGCAACAGAGCTTCCATGAGTTGCTGCTACGTGTCCAAGGATCCATTGCCAGGCAGCACACACAGCTCTGGCAAGCAATTCCTGCTGAGGAACGTCTCTTGGTCACAGGGACTGTGTCTGTTCAGTGGCTCGTGGATGAGGGGCCGCTTCAACCGAGGAGGCTCCGGGTTGTGTGGTGCTGCACCAGGTTCTGTGAAAAAAAGAGAAAAATGTTAGTGAACAGATAAAGTTTGTGTTGTGCTGCTCCAGGTTCTGTGTGTGGGGAAAAAATGAAACATTAGTCAAAAGAGAAAAAAAAATATATATATATACAGTATACTTACGGTCGCTGAGCAAGCACAGGCCTCAGAAAGGCAAAGTCACGGTGGTACTTGTATTTTTTAAACCTTGCAGCAGAACCACTTCGAACCTGAACCTCCTCTCTCAAGTCCTTGTTGAAGCGGTCCTTCATTGAGCGCCAACGGATTTTGAGTCGCTTCGCTGTGAAGGAGGGAAAAACATAAATTAATATTAAACAAAACTATACATCCATTCACAGGTTCACAGCTGTTTGAGACCACATTGCAACACTTACCAAAATCAGTTCTTGCTCGCGGTGTGGCACGGTCCCAACCAGGCAGCAGCGATGTTGCCACTTCTTCCCAGAGTCATGGAACCACCACATTGTTGGTGTGCTGACGGTCACGGGTGTCCCACAACAGTCCTCGCTCATGCACTAGGTGGATGAGTTGGTCATTATCTATATCCAGTGTGGCTTGGTCCTGTTGTGAAACCTATAGATAAAATAGAAAAGTACAATTTTAAGTGAAACTGCACAGATTGTATTCCAACTCTGATGAAACAAACTTACACCCCGAATTTCCTCCTGAGACACATGAGCCCGATGACCCTGGGAAGAATCCTCTCCACTTGACTGCTCCTCATCACTGCCAGGTACCAGTAAAGAAATTAAATGTTAACACATGTGGAGTATTGCTACTCAATACATACCCATCAGTAAAGCGAAGGTGATTACATAATCTTTGTCCGGTCCACCTTGGGAAGAAGTGTGTTCTTCAGTGGAGGACATGGTTTAACACAGCAGGCAGCAGTCAAGTGGAACGTTGCAGAAAAAAAAACAGAAGAAAAATTAAGCTTGTAATGATAAAAAAAAAACACATTACAGCCAGAAGTCCTACACCACGGCAGTCAGCACAGGCCAGGGACATACAGCCACAACAGGAGCCCACCACAGCACCAGGAGACGACCATAGGAAAAACGCACCGGGAGAGACACCCACTGCGCCAAAGAGAATCAGCCAGTCCACAAGGAACAGAAAAAACATTCAGTGAGACAGTCATTTCCAAAGCTTCTATACTTACATAGACAGTCTTGTCCTCACCACGACAGAAAGCAGCACCAGGAACCAAACAGGAGCCAGACAGGAGTCAGACCTAGCAACAAGTCTAAAATTAATCAGAAAAAAAGTTAATAGAGATTAAAAAAAACAGTGAGAGAGACAGACATTTTCAGTTGTATACTTACATAGCCAGTGTTGTCTTTTCATCCAGAGTCCAGAGAGTTATGGCCTTGTTGTGTACACACTTCCTTATATATAGCTCTCAATTATCAGGTGGATGAATCACTACCTGGTGCAACTCATTTAATAAGAGCATGCGCATACAACACATGTTTATACGCATTTCCAAGCGTACGCATGCGTACTCAGACTGCAATGCGGTTATTTTCCGCAGTCCTACGCATGTACATGAATGCGCGTATTTGACGGATTTTTAACGCTACAAAAAACCAACATGTTGCGTTCACTCGATCCCGACGCACACAGAAAATCAACGCATACATACGCAGACGCATGCAAACTGATGCAAAAGCATGCACCCGCGTACACCATGTTAAAGATAGAGAAAGATGATGCATGCTGATTACTGCGGATGAAACACTGCAAACTGACACTAATGTGAAACCAGACTAACATGGCGCCTGCAGATTAATCTGCATTTTCATTGTGACAGGTTCCCTTTAAGTAGATTGTTACATGATTTGTTGAAGTTCGATTACCTATGTATTAAGGAATTTTTAATAAAGGCCGTGACCAAATATTTTCCACTAAGTCATCGTATTCTGTGTATTTATTAGGTATATTTAGATATAAGTAAGTTTAACCCCTTAACGACTGCCGATACGCTTTTTAACGGCAGCAGTTAAAGGTACTCATTCCTCAGCGCCGCTTTCTAAAGGTGTTGTTAAAAAAGGTATAGTGCTCCCCAGCGTCTGAATATTTCCGTGGTTTCGGCTACCTTCCTCATTGCTTTAGTTCTCGTGAAGCACCTGAAGGGTTAATAAACTTCTTGAATGTGGTTTTGAGCATCTTGAGGGGTGCAGTTTTCAGAATGATGTCAATTTTCGGTATTTTCTGTCATATTGACCCCTCAAAATGTGAAGTGGTCCCTAAAAAAATGATTTTGTAAATGTTGGAAAAATGAGAAATCGCTGGTCAACTTTTAACCTTTATAACATCCTTAGAAAAAAAAATGTTTCCAAAATTGTGCTGATGTAAAATAGACATGTAGGAAATGTTATTTATTAACTATTTTGTGATATGACTCTCTGATGTAAGAGCACAAAATGTAAAAGTTTGAAAATGATGAAATTTTCAAAATGTTTGCCAAATTTCAGTTTTTTTCATAAATAAACACAAGTCTTATTGAAGAAAGTTTACCACGAACAAGAAGTACAATATGTCACGAAAAAAAATGTCAGAATCTGTGGGATCCGTTGAAGTGTTCCAGAGCTATAATCTCATAAAGTGACAGTGGTCAGAATTGTAAAAATTGGCCTGGTCATTAACCCCCAAGGGTGGTTTGCATGTTAATGACCGAGTCAATTTTTACAATTCTGACCACTGTCCCTTTATGGCCGGCGTCACACACAACCACAAAAAATCGGTCCGTTTTAGACGGTCGATTGTCGGATCAAAATGCAAACATCACACATCCTTCTGGCATCCGATTTTCTTTCAAAGATGCGATTTAGTCGCATGTGTGTGTACCTTGTAACATCCGATTTTCATCCGACTTACGAGAATTTCTCGCAGGCTTGCAAAACTGACATATAATGGATCCAAAAGAATAGTATTTCAATCACAAAAAAAAGAATAGATATATACACATAGAACACATATATATATACATGTCATTGTGACATGTATATATACATATATTTATAGTTCCTAGACTTCTACATACTGTTATAGCCGCTAATTCAATTGCCGGCTTTTGTGAAATCACAGAAGCCGACATGAAATGATACATTGTTTCCACACAGTTAACCATGTAATTTCCTGTATTTTGATATTTGTTTAGAACTTACAATTACATGAGTGTATTTGTGCTAAATTTCAGACATGTAGGGGTTAATTAAAGGTGTAAATTCGTTGAAAAAAAATGCGTGGGCTCCCGCTGTATTTTCTCCACCAGACAGACAAAGCAAGCGAGTGGGGGCAGATAATAACAGCCTAGGGAGGGTACATTTTTTGGTGCCCCCCCTGGCTACTAACATCTGCCCCCAGACACCCCAGAAAGGGCAAATCTATAATTAGATTCGCCCTTTCTGGCACTTTGCCCGTCTATTCCCATTGCCCTGTAGCGGTGGCGAATGGGTTAATAATCTCACCTTAATGTCACCTTAGTATTGAAAGGTGACCTTAAGGCAGTGTCAGTATTCCAGGTTTTCTAGGTAACTTTGTCAATGATTTTGCCCTTTGTTAAAATGGAGTTTGCTGTTTTGTGTGCCCTACTTCCTGTTCGTTTGTTTAAAGCCTGGCTCAGGTGTTGGCTTCACTGCTGGAATATTCTGCTTCCGTTTCCCTGCAACCCAGCTGCTTTGTTCCTCACAGATCTTTTGTGTGTTTACTAGGAAAGTGCATAGCCTTATCTTCAGGTGTTTCTCAGCCACAGCAGTTTCTACCCATGGCTCTGGACATTCTCTGCATATGTAAGTTGCACAAAGTACTGTGTTATCACTAAACTGTTGACTTGGGAATTTAACCCTTGGTTCACTCCATCTGATAAGAACTGTGTTTCTGAACTGTTGCTGTTTAACCCTTTGTGCATTACCTCTGGTGAGAGCTGTTGGAACTGTTACTGGAACCTTACTGACATATGAACTTGTTGTTGGACTTCACTGAATTAAGCCACAACTGAGATTAACTTGTTCCTGGACTTCCCTGTGTTTTCTGCATACCTGGATCTGACTCTTCACACACCAGCAGTGTGTAAATCCAGCCACGTTATCTGTGCATCAGACTTACCTTGTGGTCACATTTGTGTGAGGACTCCGTCGTAAGAACTTTACCACCCTCGCTATAGAGGTTCAAAGACTTATATATCCGGATTCATATAACTGGACTTGTGTATATATATATATGGACTCATTGCATGTCACTACGGGTTGTTTGAATATTGTTTTTGGGTGTTTTGCTGTTTCACAAATACATTATTTGCATTCAAAGAAACCCGTCTCTGATTGTTCATTGCCCCACGCTATCAGAATCCTCGAGTTCCTACAATAGTATTACAGGATATTCCAGCCTAAAAAAGAGGATTCTGCTGGGGCAATGACGGAGACACGGGCAGACAAATTGTTCACCATAGTTAACTCCTTGCAGCAGGAGGTGGCGGCTGCACTCAATCAGATTAGAGACTTGGAGTCTCGGGTTAACCACAATGCACAGGGGTTTGGTCAGGCTCTCCAAGATCTACGTTCTAGGTTAGGAGTCCTGGAGGCCTTACCTACTGAGCCTACCTCATCCACCAGTATGCCCAAATTGCCTCCATTCCGTTTTAATGGTGACCGAAGTCAATTCCGTGGGTTTGTTAATCAATGTATATTATTTTTTGATGTACATGCCTCCTACTACCGGTCTGATAGATCTAAGGTTCTATGTATTATTATGTTGTTGACATCACGTGCACTGGCTTGGGCAAATCCTATGGTTGAAAGTCATGATACCCGTCTAAATAATTTGGACAATTTTCTGGCAGCCATGGCGCAAATGTTCGACGATCCCAACCGCCGTGCTACCGCTGAATCTGCCTTGCTTTCCTTACGCCAGGGGAAACGGTCAGTCATAGAATATGTTACTGAATTTAAAAGGTTAGTGGTGGACACCCAGTGGGAAAACAATGCTTTATTACCAATCTTTAGAAAAGGTTTGTCAAATGCAATCAAGGATGAGCTAGCTCGTTCAGAGTCTCCACAGGAGTTTGAATTGTTTATACAGCACTGTGTACGTATTGATATCCGTTTAACTGAACGCAGACAAGAAAAATGGGCCGCTGTAAATCGCATTACTAATTACTCTCTTCCGTCCAGGGAAACCACAGGCAAAAACCCGCGAGAGGCTGAGGAGGTGCCTATGCAGGTGGACTCACTGCAGAGACGTGAGAATAATGAACGCCGCGAACACCGTCTCCGTGAGCGCTTATGTTTCTATTGTGGTCAATCGGACCATTTCCTCATCAATTGTCCTAAATGTCCTAGGCGACCCAACAAGGTGTTGGCGGTAGTAGGGGATTATGATAACACAGACGCTGAGTCTGAAGTTTCGGAAACCAGTCTACATCTAGATGCGGTTTTTCCCCCAATACTGATGCCGACTTCCCCTAAAGATCAAGGGGAGAAATATTCACATTGTTCTCTTCCTATACAGATTCAGTGGGAGGAACAGTGGATATCAAGTTCTGCCATGATAGACTCTGGAGCAGGTGGGAATTTCATGGATTCTTCTTTTGCAAAGGAACATGGTATAAAGACACAACTAAGAGCTTCACCAATCACTATGGAAACGGTGGATGGTTCCCCATTAGTTTCTGGACCAGTAGATCGGGAGACAGTGCCTCTGGAGTGTAAGATGGAACCAGACCATCAAGAAACACTTTCATTCATGTTAATATCTTCTCCTCATTTTCCTGTAATTTTAGGAATTCCCTGGTTACGGTCACAAAATCCAATCATCAATTGGGAAACCAAGGAGATAACCTTTCTCCCGAAGTGCAGTTCTACCATCAGTCCAACTGTAGCGGCTCCAGTTACCCAGAACTTGGAAGAGGTGATACAGGTACCTACTCTCCCTCTGATATATCAGGAATTCTCAGACATTTGTGATAAAAGGAAGGCAGATCAACTTCCCCCACATAGACCGTATGACTGCCCCATAGAATTGCTTCCTGGAGCAGCGATTCCTTTCGGCCATGTTTACCCGTTGGCGGCTCCGGAATTAAAATCTTTACGAGAGTATATAGATGAGAATTTAGCCAAGGGGTTTATCCGACCATCTTCTTCACCAGCGGGAGCTCCAATATTCTTTGTAAAGAAGAAGGATGGTACTCTAAGACCCTGCATTGACTACCGGGAGTTAAATAAGGTAACCATTCGTAACAGGTACCCGTTGCCCCTAATTCCAGAATTGTTGGAAAGAGTTCGCCAGGCCAAGGTATTTACCAAATTAGATCTTCGTGGGGCATATAATTTACTCCGTATACGGCCCGGAGACGAATGGAAGACAGCTTTTAGATGCCGGTATGGACATTTTGAATATTTGGTGATGCCATTCGGACTCTGTAACGCTCCTGCTGCTTTTCAACATTTAGCCAACGACATTTTCAGGGATTTATTGGACCAATATGTGGTAATTTACCTTGATGACATCTTAATCTTTTCTGACTCCTTACAGGAACATCAGGAACATGTCAAGACCGTACTTAGACGTTTGAGAGATAATCATTTGTACATCAAACTCGAAAAGTGTGAGTTCCATTGTTCTGAAATTCAATTTTTAGGCTATGTTATCTCGCCTCAGGGATTGAATATGGAGTCCAGCAAGATCCAGGCAATCTTGGACTGGCCGGTACCAGGAAACATTAAGGAGGTACAACGATTCATTGGCTTTGCTAACTTTTATAGACGGTTTATCCGAAATTTTTCAGAAATTGTCCGTCCCATCACTCTCCTCACCAAGAAGGGGAAGAAGTTTGAATGGTCTTCGCAAGCTCAGGAAGCCTTTGATCGCCTGAAGGGTTGTTTTACCACGGCTCCAATATTGATGCATCCGGATCCTGCACAGCCTTTTATCGTGGAGGTGGACGCGTCTGACTGTGCATTGGGAGCTATCCTCTCACAACGTACCGGAGACAAAGGTTTGCTGCACCCGTGTGCCTTCTTCTCTCGTAGGTTATCTTCTGCAGAACTTAACTATGATGTGGCAGATAAGGAACTTTTGGCAATTATTTCTGCCTTTAAGGAATGGAGACACCATTTGCAGGGGGCAACTCAGCAGGTAGTAGTACTCACGGATCATCGCAATTTGGAATTCCTTAAGTCTGCCAGGTGTCTTTCTCCTCGACAAGCTAGGTGGAGTTTGTTCTTGAACCAGTTTAATTTTATTATTTCGTACCGCCCAGGTTCACGTAATGGGAAAGCTGACGCATTATCCCGAATCCATACCGTGGATTCCGTGCCTGGGACCCCGTCGAAGACCATCTTGTCGGAGGCCAATTTCGTTGGAGTGCTCCGGAACCGGGACTTGTGGCAGGAGATCAAGCTGGCCTATGACGGTGACGTATTTCTTGCAGCTCCACCTGACAATGTGAATCTTGTCCTTCGGAATGGTGTGTGGCTTAGAGATCGATGTATTTATGTCCCAGAGGCTGTAAGACTTCGAGTTCTCAAATTGGTCCACGACTCTAAATTGGCTGGTCATAGGGGGGTACAGAAGACGCAGGAATTGTTAACTCGTTTTTTTTGGTGGCCTACCTGCTTGAAGGATGTGAATGACTATGTCCGCTCTTGTGAAGTTTGTGCCCGGTACAAGGTTCCTCGCGTTTCACCTACTGGTCTTCTTAAACCGCTACCTGTACCGTCTCGCCCTTGGGGGTCTATTTCAATGGACTTTATTGTGGAGTTACCCACCTCTGGTGGTAAAAATACTATTTTGGTGGTAGTAGATCGTTTAACGAAAGCTGCTCATTTCATTCCGTGTGCTGGTCTTCCCTCAGCTACAGAGACAGTAGATCTAGTTATCCAGAACATTTTCCGGCTGCATGGGGTACCAGATGACATCATTTCTGACCGAGGAATACAATTTACCTCTAGATTTTGGAAAGGATTTTGTTCTGCGCTCCACATTAATGTTTGCTTGTCTTCTGCATACCATCCTCAGACCAACGGGCAGACCGAACGGACAAATCAAACCTTGGAGCAATATCTACGCTGTTACGTCAGTCATTTGCAGGACGATTGGCTGAAGCTACTTCCTCTAGCGGAATTTTCGTACAACAACTCCCAAAGCAGTTCCACGAAGGTAACGCCTTTTTTTGCCAACCTGGGTTATCATCCAAGTATTTTGCCTAGGTCTCCGGTTACGATTTCGGTACCAGCGGTTGAAGACAGAGTGACGGCGTTGCAACGTAATCTTGAAGTTTTGAAGGACTCCCTGACCACAGCACAGGAGCGTTACAAGAAGTCGGCCGATAGATTCCGGAAACCAGCACCTATGTATAAGGTAGGAGACTCAGTTTGGTTGTCCACCAAGAATCTAAAATTGGGTGTTCCTTCGCAGAAACTGGGACAGAAATTCATCGGTCCATTCAAGATCACTGGGATTGTGAGCTCTGTTGCCTGTCGGTTGAAGCTACCACGGACTTTAAAGGTACACCCAGTATTTCATGTTTCCTTATTAAAACCAGTCTCTCCTAACACGTTTCAGGACGTATCGTACCTCCCCCTCCACCAGTGTTGGTTGATGGCGAAGAACAATTCGTGGTACAGGATATTGTTAATTCGAGACTTCATAGAAACCGGCTTCAGTATCTAGTTAGATGGCAAGGTTACTCTCCTGAAAATGATTCTTGGGAACCAGTAAGTAACATCAATGCGCCTCTGAAGATTGCTCAGTTTCATCGGAGATACCCGGACAGGCCTGGTCCAGGACCGTCCGGAGGCCGTCTTTAGGGGGGGAGTAATGTCAGTATTCCAGGTTTTCTAGGTAACTTTGTCAATGATTTTGCCCTTTGTTAAAATGGAGTTTGCTGTTTTGTGTGCCCTACTTCCTGTTCGTTTGTTTAAAGCCTGGCTCAGGTGTTGGCTTCACTGCTGGAATATTCTGCTTCCGTTTCCCTGCAACCCAGCTGCTTTGTTCCTCACAGATCTTTTGTGTGTTTACTAGGAAAGTGCATAGCCTTATCTTCAGGTGTTTCTCAGCCACAGCAGTTTCTACCCATGGCTCTGGACATTCTCTGCATATGTAAGTTGCACAAAGTACTGTGTTATCACTAAACTGTTGACTTGGGAATTTAACCCTTGGTTCACTCCATCTGATAAGAACTGTGTTTCTGAACTGTTGCTGTTTAACCCTTTGTGCATTACCTCTGGTGAGAGCTGTTGGAACTGTTACTGGAACCTTACTGACATATGAACTTGTTGTTGGACTTCACTGAATTAAGCCACAACTGAGATTAACTTGTTCCTGGACTTCCCTGTGTTTTCTGCATACCTGGATCTGACTCTTCACACACCAGCAGTGTGTAAATCCAGCCACGTTATCTGTGCATCAGACTTACCTTGTGGTCACATTTGTGTGAGGACTCCGTCGTAAGAACTTTACCACCCTCGCTATAGAGGTTCAAAGACTTATATATCCGGATTCATATAACTGGACTTGTGTATATATATATATGGACTCATTGCATGTCACTACGGGTTGTTTGAATATTGTTTTTGGGTGTTTTGCTGTTTCACAAATACATTATTTGCATTCAAAGAAACCCGTCTCTGATTGTTCATTGCCCCACGCTATCAGAATCCTCGAGTTCCTACAATAGTATTACAGGCAGGTTAATAATTGAGAGCTGTCAATTAGACAACTATCAATTATTAATCCTATTGTATGATAGAAAAATCAAACACACACAGTTTAATAAAAAAGAAGTTTAATGAAATAATCACAGTTTTTGACAATATTTTATTTTCCTGCTAAAACCATTTCCTGTAATAAAAATAAAATAAAAAAGCAAAATGATTCTTACCAATCCGAAGTACAGTCAGGTCCCACGGTGTAATCCTTCAGAAAGGGTTAACAGGTTACAGGTCGCAGAGAGCTAATAATGCTGTCTCAGACCTGTATTCCCCTGAATGAATAAGTTACTCTCCCAGCGAAAGGAGAGGAATAGATTCATGAATGGAGCTTAATTGATTTATTACAACTTTCACTTGAGTGACCTGACCTAAGGTGAAAGTGGATACAATCAATTAAGCTTCATTCATGAATCACATCCTCTCCTGTCGGCAGGAGATAAGCTCATTCATTCAGGAGCTATCAGATGAGCACGCAGGATTACTTGCGCTGCTTATCTGATTGCTAGTTAACCCTTTGTGAAGGATTACATCGTGGGACGTGACAGATTGCCAGATAGGTAAGAATAATGTTGTTTTATTATTTTATATTTATTTTAGAAGAACAAGGGCTTCGAACGGATTAAGACTTAAATAAAAGATGGTCAAAAATATGTGTTTTTATTTCATTAAAATTATTTATTCTTAAAGTGTGTGTGTGTGTTTTTATTTACTTCAATAGGATTAATAATTGATAGTTGTCTAATTGACAGCTCTCAATTATTAACCTGCCTTAAGGTCACCTTTCAATACTAAGGTGACATTAAGGTGAGATTATTAACCCATTCGCCACCGCTACAGGGCAATGGGAATAGACGGGCAAAGTGCCAGAAAGGGCGAATCTAATTATAGATTTGCCCTTTCTGGGGTGTCTGGGGGCAGATGTTAGTAGCCAGGGGGGGCACCAAAAAAATGTACCCTCCCTAGGCTGTTATTATCTGCCCCCACTCGCTTGCTTTGTCTGTCTGGTGGAGAAAATACAGCGGGAGCCCACGCATTTTTTTGTCAACGAATTTACACCTTTAATTAACCCCTACATGTCTGAAATTTAGCACAAATACACTCATGTAATTGTAAGTTCTAAACAAATCTCAAAATACAGGAAATGACATGGTTAACTGTGTGGAAACAATGTATCATTTCATGTCGGCTTCTGTGATTTCACAAAAGCCGGCAATTGAATTTGCGGCTATTACAGTATGTAGAAGTCTAGGAAATATAAATATATATATATATATATATATATATATGTCACAATTACATATATATATATATATATATATATGTATTCTATGTGTGTATATCTATTCTTTCTATTCTTTATTAAAGCTGTCAGTGTGATTTTACAGTATAGCCGGGATGAATTGCCGGCTTTTCTAAAGGACACCGATGCGATTTCATCGCAAGTCACACGTGCGGTCCGTTTGTAATCAGATTTTTCATCGCTCCCATAGACTTGCATTGGCGATAGTCGACCCACAATCGGTGACAATCGCAGCATGCTGCGATTGCACACGGACGTTTAAAACGGACCACAAAAAATCTGATACTGGGAGCTGCTCCATAGATTAACATAGGGCAGACTGCAATACGATTTTTCATCGCATTGCAGTCGTCCGATTCTGTCGCCAGTGTGACGCCGGCCTATGAGGTAATAACTCTGGAATGCTTCCATGGATCCCGGTGATTCTGACATTGTTTTCTCATTACATATTGTACTTCATCACTGTGGTAACATTTCTTTGATATGACTTGCGTTTATTTGTAAAAAAAACGGAAAATTTTGAACATTTCGCAACTTTCCAACTTTAAATTGTCATGGCCTTAAAGGGAATCTGTCACCCTAAATTGGCGGGATATTTAAATGATGGCAGTCAGGTCAGATGGGCGGTGTTTTGGGTACTTGCCTTAACATGTTGTTCGCCCTCCATATAACGCGCCTGTGCATTGCAATCTGTGGGCAAAGCATACTGCGCGTGCGCAATTCAAGATTGCAATGTGCGGGCGCGTTATATGGAGGGCAAAGACTACAATTCCCAGAAACAACATGTTAAGGCAAGTACCCAAAACACCGCCCATCTGACCTGACTGCCATCATTTAAATATCCCGCCAATTTAGGGTGACAGATTCCCTTTAACCCCTTTCTACCATATGACGTACTATCCCGTCCATGTGACTTGGGCTTTAATACCCAGGGACGGGATAGTGCGTCAAATGCTATTAGACGCGATCGGATACGCTCACGGGAGGAGCGCAGCCGATCACGGCCTGGTGTCAGCTGATTCTCACAGTTGACACCCGGCACTAAGTGCCAGGAGCTGTCACAGACCGCTCCTGGCACTGTAACCCCTGTAACACTGCGATCAAAGATGATCGCAACGTTCCGGCGGCTGCAGAGGGGCTAGTAGCCCCTCTGCTTTTGGATCGGAGACCCCGGGTCTCCAGCGCAAAGAAACTTCCTGACATAAGCAGTGCATGTCAGGAAGTCTCAGGTTAGTGTACGGAGAAGCTGCAGCGCTGCAAGCTTATCTAGCATGCAGATGCTGCTTCATCTGCATGCTGTAGAAGTGATCAGCCTGCAGAAAATGAGTGTCCCATAGTGGGAAAAAGTGTAAAACTAAGAATTAAATAAAAAAAAATTTAATTGTAAAAATATTTTAAAAAATAATTAAATGAATATTTATTATGTTAATAAATAAATATTTTAGTGGAAAAAAAATCTAAATAATAAAAGTACACATATTTGGTATCGCCGCGTCCGTAATGGCCGATCTATAAAACTGACCCACTAGTTAACCCCTTTAGTGAACACCATAAAAAAGGCAAAAAAACAATGCTTTATCATACTGCCGAAAAAAAAGTGGAATAACACGCGATCAAAAAGACGGATATAAATAAACATGGAACCGCTGAAAACGCCATCTTATCCCGCAAAAAACGAGCCACCATACAGCGTCATCAGTGAAAAAATAAAAAAGTTATAGCTCTCAGAATAAAGTGATGCAAAAATAATTATAGTTTTTATTATATAAAAGCACCAAAACATAAAAAAATGATATAAATGAGGTATTGCTGTAATCGTACTGACCCGACAAATAAAACTTATCAATTTTCCCACAAGCAGAACGGTATAAACGCCCCCCAAAAGAAATTAATGAATTGCTGGTTTTTGTTCATTCTGCCTACCAGAAACCGGAATAAAACGCGATCAAAAAATGTCATGTGCCCGAAAATGGTACCAATAAAAACGTCAAATCGTCCCGCAAAAAACAAGACCTCACATGACCCTGTGGGCTAAAATATGAAAAAAAATGGTGATGCAAAAACTTTTTTGCAATAAAAAGCATCTGCCATGCGCCCAAACAGTGGTTTACCCCCACTGGGGTATCAGCGTACTCAGGACAAATTGCACAACAACTTTTGCGGTCCAATTTCTCCTGTTACCTCTGGGAAAATAAAAAAAATTGGATCTGAAGTAAATATTTTGTGAAAAAAAGATAAATGTTTCATTTTTTTTAAACATTCCAAAAATTCCTGTGAAGCACCTAAAGGGTTAATAGAATGTGGTTTTGAGCACCTTAAGGTGTGCAGTTTTTAGAATGGTGTCACTTTTGGGTATTTTCTATTATATAGACCCTTCAGAGTGACTTCAAATGTGATGTGATCCCTAAAAAAAATATGGTGTTATAATGTTGAAAAGTAACTACCGTATACACTCGAGTATAAGCCGAGATTTTCAGCCCATTTTTTAGGGCTGAAAGTCCCCCTCTCAGCTTATATTCGAGTCATATACAGGGGGGAGGCGGAGCGCAGCTGTACTATATACTCACCCTTCCGCCGGCGCTGTCTCTGCAGCCCCTGCTCTTCTGCCACGGTCTCAGGCTCCTTCCTTCAGCGGTCAGGTGGTACCGCTCATTAAAGTCATGAATATTCATGACTTTAATGAGCGGTACCACCTGACCGCTGAACACTGGCGTAGGAGACTGCTGGAGAAGAGCAGGGCTGCAGAGACCGCGCCGGCGGAAGGGTGAGTATAAGCGATAATTACCTGTCCCATTCCACCGCTGCTCGCCGCTGTGTCCTCGGGTCCTCTCGCTGCGATGTTCAGGCAGAGGGCGCGATGGCGTAGTTAGTGCGTGTAAGGAAAGGGACGTCGCCATTTTGTATAGGGCCTGTACCAGCCTCCATTTTGTCAGTTCACAGAGCCACAGACTGCTAACTACACAGTGCCTATTAGCATATTCAGTACGACCAGTTTTGATGTCCACTATGAATCAATAGGGCTTTAACATGCTAATTGGTTTAGGCCAGTGTCTGAATGGGATGGTCATTGGTATGTTGAATGGCTCGGACTCAGGCCAGTGTTTCCTGCTCCATATGAATTGCAGGCCAGTTAATATGCGTGCTTCAAAGCAAAGGGGAAGGGCCTAGCAGTTTTAAGAACTGTAACCATGAACAGGCAGGGGGCATTCCATTTTCTTACAGCAACAAGAAGCACAAGACACAGATTTGATTTGCCTTGCCAAATGGAGCAGCAGCACATGCTGTGGGGACTGTCCAGCAACTGAAGACTTATCTGGGGATGGCAGAGCTCCCGCCTCCCCATGACCATACTACCCGGTAATATTGATCTATAGCTTATACCTTTAAGCCTTGTACATTATCATTGTATTTTTTCTCTGACTGCAAATCCATTGTAATTACGTTGTATAGCTTTACTGTATATTTCTGTAATTATCTAGTGCGCCCTTAAGGCGATTAAACCATAAAATTAATCTTGGGCTGATGCTTTTACTCTGATCACGAATCTTAGAATACCCAGTGGGTAACAGGACAACCTCCCCGGCGGCCATTTGCTCTAGGTGCAGTTCCCTTACTGACCTGCGAGACAAAGGGGGTGCCGGAGAGCTGTACCTGTGGAGTTACGTCCCATTGGTGACGTGGGAGGACAGGGGTCGTCCTTCATATTTGGTAGCGGCGGTGGGATCAGAAGCTGTGATACCCGGGCTACTGTGTGGCGGTCGGCTTAGTTCCTCACAAATTGGTGGCAGCGGTGGGATCAGAAGCTGTGATACCCGGGCTACTGTGTGGCGGTCGGCTTAGTTACTCACAAATTGGTGGCAGCGGTGGGATCAGAGTAATAGTGTGCGTGGGACCCCTACTCCCAGACACTAGAGACTACCAGCGGTACTTTCACTGCTGGGCTCTTAAGGTCAGCCCAGCACTAGACGGTCAGAGTGTAAATATAACAAGTTGTGTGCAAGGTCAGGGTTGCAGCTGTGACAGTAACCAAAGGTTCCCAAGATGGCGGAAGGCACCAGGAGTAAGGCAAAGGGGGAGGCCAATGCTATGGTCTATGATGGGTTCGATACCGACGGAGGTGAGGGGGAGCTCAGCCAGGGCTCCCCAAGGAGCCCGACCCCCGTGCTCAGTCTCACAATGGACTGTCCACCCCCTGCCCGTCCCAGCCTGTCCAGATCGGAGGCCCTTTTCCAAGCGGCTATGGCACAGCTCGAGGCTGTTAATGACGCCGCCTATGACAGACTCCTGGTGGCGGCAGAGAAAGCAGCAGAGCGGGAGCATACAAAACGTGTGTTGCAGGCTACAGAACGCCGTGAAGCTGTGGAGCGCCGGCACCGACTGGAGATGGCTCAGCACGGGCCCCCGCTGGACGCACCAGGCCCACTGGAGACAAGGGCTTCCAAGGTCCGGGCGGAGGACTTTCCCTTACTTGAAAAGGATGGAGACCTGTATTCCTTTCTGCTGGCTTTTGAGAGGACCTGCCTCCAACATCATCTGGCCCCGGATCAGTGGGCAAGGTACCTGACCCCCCATTTGAGGGGTAAGTCCCTGGAAGTTTTGGGGACTTACCTGCCGGGAGGAGCAGGACTACAACAGCATCAAGCGGGCCCTGATCCAGCACTACAACCTCACCCCGGAGTCGTACCGCAGGAAGTTCAGGAGCCTGCAGCGGGGCTCAAAGGACACCTGGACCGACCACATGCGGGCCCTGCTGAGAGCTGCGGAGCACTGGACCTCAGGACTAGAGCTCGCTACCCGCCAGGAGGTCCAGGAACTGTTTGTCGTGGAGCAATTCTTGTGGAACTGCCCAGAGGACCTCCAGCAGTTCCTCCGTGACCGGAAACCAAAGGGGGCTTCTGCTACAGCCGCCCTGGCAGACGAGTATGCCAACAACAGGGCGCCGGAGCCAAAGAAGCCTGCCAGCAGCACCTGGAGAGGGGGTAAGCCCAATCCTGCCCCAACCCCATATCCAGCCCCCAGAGTGCAAGGGGTGTACCCCCCGGCTGCCCTCTCCAGGCCAGGAACAGAACCCAGACGTTGTCATAATTGCAATCAGCCAGGACACTTTAAAGCTGCGTGTCCCCAGCGCCAGAAGGCCCCATTCCTGTCCCAGAAACCGACCACTGTTTTGTGTATGGAGGGGGTGGTGGGAGGTCCCTAGACAATTACCAACCCGTCACCATCGGCCGCTCAGCGGTCATGGGACTGCGGGACACAGGCGCTGAACGAACCCTGGTACGCCCTGAGGTGGTGTCCCCTCAAGACTTGGTACCTTGGAAAACCCTTTCCGTCTCCGGAATTGGAGGCGTTGAACCGGCGCTGCCCGTTGCCAAGGTGTATTTGGACTGGGGCGCCAGGAGGGGGATGCGGGAGGTGGGAGTAACGCCAAATATTCCTGCAAATGTGTTGCTTGGGACTGATTTGGGGTGGCTAGTGTCCCAGTATGTGGCCACTGAACCCCCAAGTTCGGCTCCCCAAGAATGTCATGACTCTACTGTGAATGCTAATGTTAATGTATTGAATGTGCCTCCAACAGTGGAGGAGGGAGTGAAACCTGATGGTAAGCCATGCACTGACACTACACACACAGGGCTCACAGGGAGGACAGGTGAGGAGGCTGTAGGGGAGAGCTCAGAGGTGGAGGGATGGGCTGCTATGGGCAGTGTAGGGCCCCTAAGTGAATCCAGCCTGCTGAGTCTAGGGCCCCTGCAGGAAGAGGAACAGGCCATGGAGGGAGGGGGCGTCCCGGGAGAGGAGCCACCAGGTAAGACCCCAGGGCAGGAGTTCCCCACATCCGGGATGTCAGGAAGTCAGGGAAGTCTGCCTGACCCGGCGACTTGGTCAGGGGACGAGGGAAAGCAGGCGCTACCCGTGGTCTCAGCGGTCGTGGCCGCTGTTACCAGGAGTGGGAGCGCTGAAGCCCAAGGAGCCTCGCGGAGGTCCGACGGTTTCCCCCTCTCCGACCAAGTGGCTGCCGAGTCAGACAGTAGCCAGGAGACAGATCCCGGGGAACTGACAGAGGACATGGCAGTTTCATCAATTCTTGCCACATCAAGTCAGGGATTTCAGGCAGCTTTGGAAGCTGACCCTAGCCTGAAGACTCTCAAGGAACAGGCGGCACAGCCTCCCCTGGAGTCCGACCGCGAGCGAGTGGTCTGGGACCAGGGACGGCTGTACCGGGTAACGGTCCAGCAGGGTTCACCGGAGGCGTGGCCCAGGGACCGACAGTTAGTGGTACCCCATCCGTTCAGGGCGGAATTGTTGCGGATCGCACACGAGATTCCAATGGCCGGACACCTAGGGATCACTAAAACCAGGGCCAGGCTAGCTCAGCATTTCTACTGGCCTGGAATGAGGACCGAGGTGATAGCCTACTGCCGTTCGTGTGACACCTGTCAGAGGGTGGGGAAGGCGGGGCCGCGCCCCAAAGCCCCACTGGTAACTCTGCCCATCATCGAAGAGCCTTTCTCGAGGGTGGCTGTAGATCTCATTGGACCTCTGTCCACTCCCAGCCGCTCCGGGAAATGCTTCATACTAACGGTAGTGGACTATGCCACCCGGTACCCGGAGGCGGTAGCTTTGTCGTCCATTTGGGCCGACAAAGTGGCCACTGCCTTACTGGAGATTTTCTCCAGAGTGGGGTTTCCTAAGGAAATGCTCCCCGACCGAGGGACCCAGTTCATGTCGCAGCTGATGGAGTCTCTCTGTAAGCAGGTACAGGTGCAACATCTGGTGGCCAGCCCGTATCACCCACAGACCAATGGCTTGTGTGAGCGGTTCAATGGCACCTTAAAGCAGATGCTGAAGATGTTGGTCGACTCCCACGGGAGAGACTGGGAGCGGTATCTCCCACACCTGCTGTTTGCCTACCGGGAGGTCCCACAGGCCTCAACGGGGTTCTCCCCCTTTGAGCTCCTGTACGGGCGACGTGTACGGGGGCCACTTGCTCTGGTGAAGGAAGCATGGGAAGGGGATTTAGCCACCCCTGGAGTGTCGGTCATTGAGTATGTCGTGCGCTTCCGGGACCGAATGATGGCCTTGACGCGGCTGGTGCATGATAATATGGCCCAAGCTCAGGCTGACCAGAAGCGATGGTACGACCAGAATGCTTGTGAGCGGACCTACCAGGTGGGTCAAAAGGTGTGGGTACTGGTCCCCGTACCACAAAACAAGCTTCAGGCGGCCTGGGAGGGTCCATACCTCGTGCACGAGCAGCTCAACGCCGTCACCTACCTGGTCACCCTGGACCACGCCCGTGGAAGGAGGAAGGCCTTCCATGTGAACATGATGAAGGCCCACCATTAGCGGGAGGCTTATGCCCAACCAGTGTGCAACCTTTCAGAGGACAGAGAGTCAGAAATCCTTCTGGATCTGCCACCCTAGCCAAAGAGAGGGTGCGGTAGGGCGCACGGGGGGAAAACAGGAATGTGATGCCCCCTAGCGCCCTCAAAAGCAGGGAGGTGTAAGGAAAGGGACGTCGCCATTTTGTATAGGGCCTGTACCAGCCTCCATTTTGTCAGTTCACAGAGCCACAGACTGCTAACTACACAGTGCCTATTAGCATATTCAGTACGACCAGTTTTGATGTCCACTATGAATCAATAGGGCTTTAACATGCTAATTGGTTTAGGCCAGTGTCTGAATGGGATGGTCATTGGTATGTTGAATGGCTCGGACTCAGGCCAGTGTTTCCTGCTCCATATGAATTGCAGGCCAGTTAATATGCGTGCTTCAAAGCAAAGGGGAAGGGCCTAGCAGTTTTAAGAACTGTAACCATGAACAGGCAGGGGGCATTCCATTTTCTCACAGCAACAAGAAGCACAAGACACAGATTTGATTTGCCTTGCCAAATGGAGCAGCAGCACATGCTGTGGGGACTGTCCAGCAACTGAAGACTTACCTGGGGATGGCAGAGCTCCCGCCTCCCCATGACCATACTACCCGGTAATATTGATCTATAGCTTATACCTTTAAGCCTTGTACATTATCGTTGTATTTTTTCTCTGACTGCAAATCCATTGTAATTACGTTGTATAGCTTTACTGTATATTTCTGTAATTATCTAGTGCGCCCTTAAGGCGATTAAACCATAAAATTAATCTTGGGCTGATGCTTTTACTCTGATCACGAATCTTAGAATACCCAGTGGGTAACAGGACAACCTCCCCGGCGGCCATTTGCTCTAGGTGCAGTTCCCTTACTGACCTGCGAGACAAAGGGGGCGCCGGAGAGCTGTACCTGTGGAGTTACGTCCCATTGGTGACGTGGGAGGACAGGGGTCGTCCTTCACATTTGGTAGCGGCGGTGGGATCAGAAGCTGTGATACCCAGGCTACCGTGTGGCGGTCGGCTTAGTTCCTCACAAATTGGTGGCAGCGGTGGGATCAGAAGCTGTGATACCCGGGCTACCGTGTGGCGGTCGGCTTAGTTCCTCACAGTGCGCGCCGCACCCTCTGTCTGATCATTCACTGCTGGAGGACCCGGAAGACAGCGGCGCTCAGCAGTGGACCGGTTGACAGGTAAATATCGCAGGTGCCGGGGCCCTGAGCAAGCGGTGACACCGGCACCTGTCCCCCATAGCGCGCCGGTGTCCCAGCCTGCTCAGGACACCGGCACCTGGCCCCCAGCGACGAGAGGTGAGTATGTCTTTTTTTGCAGCAGCAGCTGCGGCAGCATAAGGGGCCTATTCAATGCAGCATCTATGGGGGCATAATACATGGGGCATCTATAGGGGCATAATCTATGGGGGCATAATCTATGGAGCATCTATAGGGGCAGCATCTATGGTGGCATAATCTATGGAGCATCTGTGGGGGCATAATCTATGGAGCATCTATGGGGGCATAATACATGGAGCATCTATGGGGGCATAATACATGGGGCATCTATGGGGGCATAATACATGGGGCATCTATGGGGGCATAATACATGGGGCATAATCTGTGGAGCATCTATGGGGGCATAATCTGTGGAGCATCTAAGGGGGCATAATACATGGGGCATCTATGAGGGCATAATCTGTGGAGCATCTATGGGGGCATAATCTATGGAGCATCTATGGGGGCATAATCTGTGGAGCATCTATGGGGGCATAATCTGTGGAGCATCTATGGGGGCATAATTTGTGGAGCATCTATGGGGGCATAATCTATGGAGCATCTATGGGGGCATAATCTATGGAGCATCTATGGGGCATAATCTATGGGGGCACAATCTATGGAGCATCTATGGGGGCATAATACATGGGGCATCTATGGGGGCATAATCTAAGGAGCATCTATGGGGGCACAATCTATGGAGCATCTATGGGGGCACAATCTATGGAGCATCTATGGGGGCACAATCTATGAAGCATCTATGGGGCACAATACATGGGCAGCATATGGGGCACAATCTATGGAGCATCTTGTGGGGCATAATACATGGGGCAGCATATGGGGCACAATACATGGAGCATCTTGTGGGGCATAATACATGGGGCAGCATATTGGGCATAATCTCATTTTCCACCTAGGTTTATACTCAAGTAGATAAGTTTTCCCAGTTTTTTGTGGCAAAATTAGGGGGGTCGGCTTATACTCGGGTCGGCTTATACTCGAGTATATACGGTATCTTGTGCGATATATCTGTCCATTTTATCCTTTTACCTTTGTGAAAATAAAAAAATTGTTTGTAAAAGATAATTTTTGTGACTAAAAAGTTAAATGTTAATTTTTTTCCCTCCACGTTGCTTCAGCTCCTGTGAAGCACTTGATGGGTTAATAAACTTCTTGAATGTGGTTTTGAGCACCTTGAGGGGTGCAGTTTTTAGAATGGTGTCACTTTTGGGTATTTTCTGCCATATAGACCCCTCAAAGTGACTTCAAATGTGAGGTGGTCCCTAAAAAAATGGTTTTGTAAATTATGTTGTAAAAATTAGAAATCGCTGGTCAACTTTTAACCCTTATAACTTCCTGATGTAAAGTAGACATGTGGGAAATGTTATTTAGTAACTATTTTTTGTGATATAACTCTCTGATTTAATGGCATAAAAATTCAAAATTTAAACCATATTTCCATTTTTTTCATAAATAAACGCAAGTTATATTGAAGAAATTTTACCACTAACATGAAGTACAATATGTCTCTAGAAAACATTCTCAGAATCGCCAAGATCCGTTGATGCGTTCCAGAGTTATAACCTCATAAAGGGACAGTGGTCAGAATTGTAAAAATTGGCCCAGTCATTAACGTGCAAACCACCCAGGGAGTAAAGGGGTTAAATCACAGATATATCACACAACATACTTAATAAGTAACATTTCCCACATGTCTACTTTACATCAGCACAATTTTGGAACCAAATTTTTTTTTTGCTACTAAGTTATAAGGGTTAGAAGTTAAACAGCTATTTCTCATTTTTACACCTTTTTTTAGGGACCACATCACATTTGAAGTCACTTTGAGGGGTCTATATGATAGAAAATTCCAAAAAGTGACACCATTCTAAAATTTGCACCCCTCAAGGTGCTAAAAACGACATTCAAGAAGTTTATTAACCCTTCTGGTGCTTCACAGGAATTTTTGGAATGTTTAAAAAAAAATTAGAAAAATATTTAGACTTGAGAGTCCTCAGTGGTTGATACCTTTTAATGGCTAACTGAAAAGATGGTAACAAATTGCAAGCTTTCGAGACTACTCAGGTCTCTTCATCAGGCTAAACTAATACAAAATCTGAAGAATCACATATTTATACACAGTTAGCCATTAAAAGGTATCAACCACTGAGGACTCTCAAGTCTAAATATTTTTCTATCTACTGGCTAACACGGTACGAAGATATACATCTTTCCTATAAAAAAAAATTAACATTTAACTTTTTTTCACAAAAAATGTACTTCAGATCCAATTTTTTTTTTCCCAAGGGTAACAGCAGAAATTGGACCCCAAAAGTTATTGTGCAATTTGTCCCGAGTACTGTGATACTCCATATGTGGGGGTAAACCACTGTTTGGGCACATGACAGAAGTTGGAAGGGAAGGAGCGCCGTTTGACTTTTTTCAACGCAAAATTGGCTGGAATTGAGATCGGACGCCATGTCGCATTTGGAGAGCCCCTGATGTGCCTAAGCAGAGGAAACCCCCTCAAGTGACCCCATTTTGGAAACTAGACCCCCAATTAACTTATCTAGATGTGTGGTGAGAACTTTGAACCCCCAGGTGTTTCACTAAATTTATAACGCCGGCCGTGAAAATAAAAAATCTTTTTTTTGCCACAAAAATGATTTTAGTCCCAAATTTTTAATTTTGCCAAAGGTAACAGGAGGAATTGAACCCCAAAAGTTGTTGTCCAATTTGTCCTGAGTTCGCTGATACCCCATATGTGGGAGAAAACTACTGAATGGGCACACGTCGGAGCTCGGAAGGGAAGTAGTGACGTTCTGGAATGCAGACTTTGAATGGTCTGCGGGCGTCATTTCACATTTGGAGAGCCCCTGATGTGCCTAAACAGTGGAAATCCCCCACAAGTGACCCCATTTTGGAAACTAGACCCCCCCAAGGAACTTATCTAGATGTGCCTTAACAGTGGCAGTGCCCAAGAAGTGCCACCTTTTTGGAACTAATCTAATGTTTCCTGGTATGTTAATTTTATAAGTGACCCCGGATATCACCGCAGCTCAGCCTGGCTGGGAACCAGTGGTTCTCAGCGTGGACAGTCGCATCTTGGCACCGTCCAGGTTGCAAACTAATGTTTTTACATTTGGCAGCTGTCACACGCTAAAAGATGCTTCTTATTGCAAAAAATGGTTTTTGCATCACCACATTTTGAGAGCTATAACTTTTCCATATTTTGGCCCACAGAGTCATGTGAGGTCTTGCTTTTTTGTGGGACGAGCTGGTGTTTTTATTGGTACCATTTTCGGGCACATGACATTTTTTGATTGCTTTCTATTCCAATTTTTGGGAGACAGAATGAGCGAAAACCTGCAATTCATTAATTTCTTTTTTTGGGGTTTTTATACCATTCCGTGTGTGGTAAAATTGATAAGGCAATTTTATTCTTTGGGTCAGTACAATGACAGCGATACCTCATTTATATTTTTTTTAATGTTTTGGTGCTTTTATATAATAAATTTATTTATTTACTATTTTATAGTAAAAATAATTGTGTTACGATCCATTTTTGGATCTGTGGCAGATTTGCTTTTCAAATTAATTTTTTTTCCTTTCAGGCCATCGGGGGTTAATGTCATTCTTTTCCCCAGTGGCAGCTGGTGTAATTACATTGCTGCTGAGTTTACTGATGCAGGTGGTGACCACTCCCACCCTCCTTTAAAAGGTCACCTGATGCAGCAGCTAACTGTTGGTGATATAGGTCCTCAAGCTGGAGTCAGGAGCTTTCTGCTGCTGCAGCTGGATACTGTGATCTGGTGCCTTACTCTGCTGTGCATTGCAGCAGAGAAAGCTAAGTTTTATTTTTTTTAGTTGCCTTGTCCACTAGGTGTCTGCCTTTTCTTTCCTTTTGTTATATTGGTGCAGTTCACTTTATTCCCTGTCTCACCTCCTGGGGAGGGGGTTGGGGGTTTAGCTCAGGGCTAAACAAGAGATAGGGACAGGTTGGTGACTTGGGCCTCCCTACCATCAAGGGTACCCCCAAGTTAAGGAAAGACAGGGCACCCCCTTAGCCTGAGGGGCAGTTCAGGGGCCCAGGTTCCTCGTTCCCTGTTTTCCCATTACTGCCCCGTGACATTATCACCAACCGACACATTGTTTCTGGTGAGCCATGGCCCAAATGCAGGCCTTTGCCCAACTGCTTCAGTCCCTCAACGATGAGCTTAAGGTGCTAAGGGGTGAGGTAGTGCAGCAGCTGCAGCAGTTGGTGGGGTTCTGGGCCTCAGCTCAGGTGCAGGCTGAACAAGAACCTTAGATATCTCTCCCTGACAGGTTTTCTGGAGGGAGAGATAATTTTTTTTTTTCAGGAGGCCTGTAAATTGTACTTCAGGCTCTGCCCCTGATCATCAGGGAGTGAGGAGCAGCATGTGGGGATTATTGTCTCCCTTCTCAAGGGTGATCCCCAATCCTAGGCCTTCTCACTGCCGACCGATTCACCATCTTTACGGTAGGTGGACTGGTTTTTCGCGGCTCTGGCACTGGTGTATGGAGTTCCTGATAGCGTCTCCCTGGCGGAATCCCGACTCCGTAAAATCAAGCAGGGGGGGCCAGCCGGTTTAGGAGTACTGCTCAGAGTTCAGTAGGTGGGCCACTGACACACAGTGGAATGACCCTGCCCTTAGGAGTCATTTTGTGCAGGGTCTGTGCCTAAGGCCCCATGCACACTTTGCGATTTTAGATGCGTTTCCGCTGCGTTTTTCAACGTGTGGAAACGCATCCAACTCGCAGCACAGTGCACTACCAATGTTATTCAATGGGAACCGCATGTCTGCTGTGCACATGCTGCGGAAAAAAACGCACGATTTCGCCGCGCTTTATTTTCCGCAGCATGTTAATTCTTTGTGCGGAACTGCAGCGGTTCGGCGCCCATTGACTTGCATTGAGTCGGGCACTTCCGCAGCAAAACCGCAGATCTAAAAAAGATCTGCGGTTTTGCTGCGGGTGAAACCGCTGCAGTTCGGGAGGAGGGAAGTGTGTGGGCGGTGCGTGGGCGTGTATAGTGTGCGGCGCTATGTGTGTGGGCGGTGCGTGGGCGTGTATAGTGTGTGTGGGCGGTGATTGTGTGCCGGTGTCTGCGTGATCGGTGTGCAGGGCTGTGTGCGTGATCGGTGTGCAGGGCTGTGTGCGTGATCGGTGTGCGGGGCTGTGTATGTGCGGCGGTGTGTGGGGCTGTGTGCGTGATCTGTGTATGTGCGGGGCTGTGTGTGTGTCTCCGTGTATGCAGGCATCGTCGGATGGGACTACAAGTCCCATCCGGCTATGCCTGCTACAGTGACAGTGACTGACACATTAGCCAATGATGGGACAGTAGTAGTCCCATCATCGGCTAATGTGCTGAATGTAAAAAAAAAATTAAAAAAACATAAAGTACATATAACATACACATGACATACAGAACATATAACATACATGACATACAGAACATATAACATACATGACATACAGAACATATAACATACACATGACATACAGAACATATAACACACACACATGACATACAACATATAACATACACATGACATACAGAACATATAACACACACATGACATACAACATATAACATACACATGACATACAGAACATATAACACACACACATGACATACAACATATAACATACACATGACATACAACATATAACATACACATGACATACAGAACATATAACATACACATGACATACAGAACATACAATGACATACAACACATAACATAGAGTATATACTCACCTATTCCCCGACGCCATCCATCTGTGTACCGCTCTGCCTCTGCTGCCGGGAGAGAATGACGTCACTACAGTTCATTTTCTCACGGCAATCCTGGGTGAGAAAATTCCCACGCAGCATTGCCATAAAGTGAGACCATGAACTCAGGTAACCTCAGTGATGCACTGCAGGAGCCATTGTCTCCTGTCAGTGCATCACTGGGAGGCCCTACAGAGCAGTGGCATCACCTGATGTCACTGTTCTGTAGGGGAGACCGTCGTGGGATACGTTTTATTACAGGAGATCGAGGGCGTCGCTTGGATCAGAGCGTATAATAAAGAGTAATGAAAACCGTGTTGTGTTTTATTTCATTAGTATAATTTATTCTTGTGTGTGTTGTTTTTTTAACCCTTTATTAATATAAGATTAATAATGGATAGGCGTCTTATTGACGCCTCTCTATTATTAACCGGGCTTAATATCACCTTACAATAGCAAGGTGATATTAACCCCTTATTACCCCATATCCCACCGCTACAGGGGAGTGGGAAGAGAGGGGCTAAGTGCCGGAATTGGAGCATCGTACAGATGCGCCAATTCTGGGGCGGCTGGGTGCTGGTATTTTTAGCCAGGGGGGGCGCCAATATCCATGGCCCCTTCCTAGGCTATGAATATCAGCCCGCAGCTGTCTGCGTAGCCTTTCTGGCTATAAATTATAGGGGGACCCCACGTCATTTTTTTTGGGGGGTCCCCCTATTTTAATAGCCAGTGAAGGCTAACTGCGGGCTGATATTCATAGCCTGGGAAGATCCATGGGTATTAACCCCTTCCCAGGCTAGAAATATTGGCCCCGGCTGTCGGCTTTCCCCCTCTGGCGCAGAAAATTGCGCGGGGATCCACGCCATTTTTTTTCCTATTTTTTTTTTTTAAATTAACTATTGCGTCAAGATTTTGTGTGTGTGCGTGTGTGTGTCTTTAACTATTTATGTACCATTTTATCTATCTAGCTATATATCTTTCTGTCTATCTATATATCTATCTTTCTATATATATTTCTAACTATCTATTATCCATCTATCTATGTATTTTCTATCTATCTAACTACTGGTATCTATTATCTATCTATGGCCGGCGTCACACTTGCGAGTGTGATGTAAGTCGCACGACTTTCTCGCGTCAACACCCGGCACGGCCGCCCGCTCTCGGACCCGACTGTGCGGCTGCATAGAAATACATGCAGCCGCACACTCGGGTCCGAGAGTGGGCGGCAGTGCCGGGTGTTGACGCGAGAAAGTCGTACGACTTACTCGCATCACACTCGCAAATGTGACGCCGGCCTATCTCTATCTGTGTGTGTGTAATGGAGTGTGGGTTGGACAAATGTAAAAGAGGAGGTTGGACAAGAAATGACATCACAAATATTTTTTTTTTTGTTAAACAACATATCTTTATTTAGCTGTCAAAACCGCATACAAAACCGCATGAGAAAAAACGCGTCGAAACCGCGCCTGCGGTTTCTGCCAAGAGGTGCGGTTTCGGCGCGGAAAAATCTGCAGGCAAATCCGCAATGTGTGCACAGGCCCTAAGGTTGCAGGATACTCTGGTGCAGTATGCCGCCCCTAGGTCCTTGGAGGCCATCATGTCCCTTGCCATCCGGGTGGATAGATGCCTGAGAGAGGGGCATACACCAAATCTGCTCCCTGTTGTCCTTGCTAGGTAAGAGGACATACCGGTGCAGGCGGACGAACCCATGCAGGTGGGAGGAGTTGGTTCCCAAACGGGGTTGCCTGCGGTTCGCCGTGGTGCGGGGGCATGTTTCTTCTGTGGGCAGACTGGTCGGGGTCTGCCCAGCTCGTGCCAAAGCATCTATACCATCTAATAGGCCGTGTCTCCCTGGTCGTGTAGAGAGAGGCGACCAGGGAGTATATATTTCCTCCATTTTTCCCCTCAGTGTACCGTCTGCTGAAGTGGTGGTTGGTGGGGTAACTGAGGGTATACCGGTGCTTGTGGACAGTAGAGCAGGTGTCAATCTGGTGGATGCTCACTTTGTCCAAACTCATGGCCTGAGGTGTAGGATGCTAGCAAAACCCCTAAGCGTCCAGGCCATTGACTCTGTCCCACTCAGCCAGGGGAAGGTGACCCAAGTCATAGACGATATACACTTGCGTATAGGGACTCGCCATGAAGAGTCCCTGTCGTGCTACGTCTTGGTGGGTATGCCAACTCCCATCGTCTTAAGCCTCCCTTGGTTGAAAAAACACAACCCGGTCATAGATTGGCGGTCCAGGGAAGTAGTCAACTGGCATCAGCCGTGTGAGAACTGTTGCCCTGGGGCTACTGTCTCTGCCGTCTTTCTACAACTGCAGGCTGATCGCTTCTATAGCATGCAGATGAAGCAGCATCTGCATGCTATAGAAACTGTCAGCGCTGCACTGACAGGGAGACTTGCTGATCATGCACTGCGCATGATCAGCAAGTTTACTTATTTCCGGTGAGCCGGATGTCGTCATGACGACATCCGGCTCACCATGGCAACGATCGTGACCCCGCGTCACGCTGTGGGGTCTCCGATCCAAAGGCAAAGAAGCTTTCAGCCCCTGTGCCGGCTACCAAAATGCTGCGATCTTACTAGATTGCAGTATTTCAGGGCTTAAAGCGCCGGGTGTTCGCTGTCAGAATCAGCTGATACCTGGCCGCGATCGTCCGTGCTCCCCCCATGAGCGCGGCTGATCGCGATGACGTAATATTCCATCCATGGTCAAATTGGCCCAGGGCACATGGACGGAATATTACGTCTAACGTCAGAAAGGGGTTAATGAGAAAAAAATTAACTTTTTTGAATTTACCAAATGGCTGCAATGAAACAAAGAGTGAAAAATTTAAAGGGGTCTGAATACTTTCCGCACACACTAAAATATAGCTAGGGTTTAATAGATAAGGTATCAAACTTATTGGAGCCATCCTGGGGGAACAAGAAGGTGGAGATAAATTCTGAACTATACCTCTTCTGATTTTTAGGGTAGTAAGTAACGTTTCATCTAGTTTGGTAGAATTAGGAGGTACACTGTATGGCCATAGGTATCTGCTAGAATCCTTACCAAGTACGACTTAGTCCAAGTTATTATGTTCACCAATCCTATAAAGGTGTACTAATTTCAACCATCTAGCCATATGTATAGCCTTGTAGTAATTCATAAGATCCGGAAGTGCCAGGCCACCCAGTTTTTTGAGGAGGGAGAGTATTTTATGTCCAAGTCTGGCTTTTTTATGTTTCCATAAAAAGTTTGAAAAAGCTTCCTTACAAGAAAGAAAGGAGCTTGGGAGGTTTATTGGAATCATATTAATCACATAAATACATTTTGGTAATATGCATGATTTGACTATATTCACTCTACCTATACATTAAGTACTTGGAATATCCTAATTTTTTAATACATTTTTGATAGTCTCTACAAGGTGGGGAACATTTTTAGGAAATAAAGTATTGGGGTTATCAGTGACATATACTCCTAGATATTTGATTTGTCAATTAAGCCATTTAAAGGGTGTAGTTTCCTTGAGCTTTGAGATAACACTTTGGGGTGCCAAGGTATTTAGTGCTTTGGATTTGACAAAATTTATCTTGAAGTTGGATAATTCACCAAATTGTGTTAAGATTTCCATTAAACAGGGAAATGCTTGCAGAGGGTTAGATACCAATAACAAAAGATCATCAGCAAAAGCAGCTGTCTTGATCTCTAGATGTTCAACTTTTATCCCGTGGATGAATTGGTCCAGTCTGATTTCTTGAAAAAGCATTTCCATAACTAAAATAAAAAGCGAAGGGGAGAGAGGGCAGCCTTGTCTTGTTTTGTTATGAATTTCTAATGAGTCCGAGTATGTCCCATTCACACTGACCTAGGTTGTCAAAAAGGAATAAAGGGTCATTAGGGTGAGTTTCCACGGTCAGGAAACGCTGCGTGTTTGGCGCTGTGCGCTGGCGCAGCGCCAAACACGCAGCGTCCAGATGTTACAGCATAGTGGAGGGGATTTCAAGAAATCCCGTCTCCACTATGCGTAACAATACGCAGGTGGCAGACCTGCGTAAACGGACATGCGGCGCGTCTTTTTAGACCGCAGCATGTCCTCGCGTATTGCGGCGACGGTGCGTCGCCGCAACAGAATTTACACAGGGCTATGTAGCCCTGCGTTCTTTCCGGAGGTGTTCCGGAGGTGTCCTGAACACCTCCGGAAAGATCGCGCGTCATAAAGGGGGCGGGGCTTAGACGGAGCGGAATTTCCGCTCCGTCCAAAGCGCTGTGGTTCCGGACCGTGGAACCACAGCCTTATAGTATCTACTAGGACAGGAGAAAATCAAACTTCAATAAAGTATCCACCATAAAACGCCAACTTATTCTATCAAATGCTTTTTTAGCATCTGTTGATAATAGAGTGAGCTTAGTGTTGGTTTTTAGAGCATATGAAATAGACTGTATAATTCTTGCAGAGTTATCTTTACCATCCCGACCATTTACGAAGCCAGATTGGTCTTGATTTGGTAAAACAATGCTTATCCTTCTAGCTAGGATTTTTGCCCACAATTTCATCTGTGTTCAGTAAGGAAATAGGGTGATAATTACTACAAAGCCTAACATCTTTACCCTCTTTTTGTAGAATTTCTATTTGCAGCGTTGGTAAAGTCTGGCTGAATTCAAGTTTAAAATATGTTTAAGTTTGTTTCTCAAGACCGAGAGTTCCAGTAGAACCTTCTGAGCCAATGATTTTTTATGAACATGTTCCAATACATTGATTTGATGCAAAATGGAGGATATCTCTTTTTCTCGCTGTGCCACCAATATGTGACGAATTGGGGGTGTTTGGTTGCCCCAGTTCCTTTTTCAGGGGAATTTATGATCCCACTTTCCAGTTCCGGTTTTGGAACTTGCAGCTCTCTGGCGCCCCCCTTACCCTCAGGTCAGTCAGGGAACTGCACCTAGGATAATGCAGGACAATGCCAGACCTCATGTGGCTGGAGTGTGTCAGCAGTTCCTGCAAGATGAAGGCATTGAAGCTATGGACTGGCCTGCCCGTTCTCCAGACCTGAATCCGATTGAGCACATCTGGGACAGCATGTCACGCTCCATCTACCAACGTCACGTTGCACCACAGACTGTCCAGGAGTTGACGGATGGTTTAGTCCATGTCTGGGAGGAGATCCCTCAGGAGAACATCCGCAACCTCATCAGGAGCATGCCCAGGCGTTGTAGGGAGGTCATACAGGCACGTGGAGGCCACACACAATGCTGAGCATCATTTTGACTTGCTTCCACTTTAATTTTGGGGATCTTTCCAAATCCAGGCCTCCATTGGTTCAAAAATTTAATTTCTGTTGATGATTTTTGTGTGATTATGTTGACAGCACATTCAACTTTGTACAGAACAAAGTATTCAATGAGAATATTTCATTCATTTAGATCTAGGATGTGTTATTTGAGCGTTCCCTTTATTTTTTTGAGCAGTGTATAACTTTTCACAAAAATATACAAAAATATACCTGCCTTCTGGATCAGAGAGGCTATCTTTGAGTGTAAACAGAAGTCCCTTTCTTATCGCTATGCTTACCACTTAGAAGCAGATGAGGTGGTGCTATTAAGCCATATACGGTATATTGAACGAGAGAGGTCTGAGATATGCCCTTTTTTATAATGAGTCTCCTGTAGAAAAACTAAGTATGTTTTTTTTTAAGTAATGTCAAGATTTTATTATGTGTTATGTGAATTTATACCTTTAACATTAAATTAAACCACAATGACCAGATCCGGAAGAGTCTTGTCAGCCATTAAAGATGCATTTAGCTTTGCGCACGAGTCTCAGTTTTCGTCTGTAAAAAAAAACAATTAAATCAAACAGCCGACTATTAATAAAAAAATCTCATCTTCTGCAGGAGTGGGCCGACGCATCCTAATTTTGCAGATGAGACAGAACAAGTGATAATCTGACTATATAATTAGATGAAAGAACAAATAAGTCTTTCAAATTATTCAAGAGGAAATGCAGCTTCAGGCCCAACATTCAACAACAAAAAGGTCTTCAATTGAGGAGCCTAGTTTCTCAAAACCAGAGAACAGAAAAAACTGCAGATACTCCCGTCTGGGAGATTCGACATTCAAAGGGGGTTGGTGTCTCAAACCATGCTTTCTAGATTTCGGGGAAATCGCCTTCTTTGGGGTAGACCATTCCCCCTGTCTTAGTAGTTGTGGAATTTCCCTTCCCGTATCCAACGGCATCCAAGAAGGTACCTCAACATGTGGCACCTCCAGAATTCCCCAAGCTTTCTCAAGATCTTCAAGGGTTTTTATAGCAATTTGTTTTCCATCTTTGAGTACTCCCAAGGGAAAAGGCCACCAGTAATTGAGCTTGTTGGATCTTAAGACGTCCAAGAACGGTTTAATCTTTCTCCTTTTAGCTAGAGTACTCGGGGAAATGTCCTGGAACAGCAGAATGGGAGAATCACCGTAGCTGAGATTTGTTTTTTCTCTGGCTCCAGACAAGATTGCTGATGTATATCAACAAAACTAAGTAGGCCACAAATGATATCCCTGGGAGAATCCGCCGGTTTCAACCTGGGTCTGAGGTCTCTGTGCACTCTCTCAATGATGATAATATCAGCTATTTCTTGAAATATTGAACCAAAAATTTCTTTCACTACTTTTTCCAGGGACTCCGGGGCAAAGGTCTCCAGGATACCCTTCAAGTGAATATTCTTTCTTCTGCTTCTGTTTTCTTTATCCTCCACAGCCAATAATGCTGTTTTAACCTGATGGTGATGTTGGATCATTTTCTCTCTCAAGGTGTGAGAAACTTCCAATAATTTCATATGTGAGGTTTCTAAAGATTCAACTCTGTGAGTAGGTCGGTGAGTAGACCCAAAATTTCCTGGAGTAGTGGTTTAATGTCTTGGGCAAGAGTCTTTAGAAAAGATCTGGAAATTGGGGCTGAGTCAATGTTCATTGTGTCACAATCTGTGTCTTTGTGGCTAGAATCCGAGTCATCCATTTGAGTAGAGAGAGAACAACCTGACGGATTTATAGAGGGAGTTTGGTGTGTTGTTTGTATCTTCCTGAGAAATGTATCTAGGTCTCCTTGATTTTGGGAGACTTGTTGTTCTGAAAGATTTTTTCACACTCTTTATTTGTTTTCACCATTTTGGTTTATCTAAAAGCGTTCGCTCGCAGATCACCACTCGCACATTAATGAATATTTACATGGCCACTTTATCTGGCTATATAGAAAACTTTCTGAAAATAGCAAAGTTAAATGAGCTGCAATGTAATCTTGTGGTCAGCAGATGGCAGTAGACCAAAAAACTGATAGTTGTCTCTGAACTTTATCAAAAAACCTACATCTACAGGTCTATATAGGTTTAATTATTTGTATCCAGTCACTCTCAGACTTCAGCTATAGGTCTATATGGATGTCTTGAATTATATGCCCATATAGTGATATCAGCAGTGTATTCACAGGGAAGGGAGAGAGAGAGCAATCACCTTATTTCAACCGGTGATCAAAAGGACAGCACTTTGGAAAATCCACCTCCCTCTTCTGTCTTCTTAGTCCCCTTTCTCTGGCTATTATGCTCAGCAACCCTGTTCTGCGACCACAACCTTGCTCCGTGAGCCCCAGGGAATCCTCCCACTGGTATCAGCACACAGCACCATAGGTGGCCGCCCTCCACTTCCGGTTTGAAGTCGCCGGTTACCACTCCACGAGGTCCGGCCTTGGAGATCCCAGGACCCTCCGCACCCACACCTTGTCCACAGGTACCGTGCGTCCGAGTAATCACCGACCAAGGTCACAGGGTAAGTTGCACCGCTGCTTCTACCTGAGGGGAGAGGGAGCTCAGCGCGTCGCGGCCGCACAGCTCGGGGAATCTCCGCGGGAATTCTCACTTCCTCCGACTCTCTAGTCTCTTCCCTCCGTCGGGCTCACCAGGTAGTCAGGCACCTACGCTGCATGCAGGGGAAACAGCAACACACAGATCCTCCGGGGTCTGCGGGTCCAGAAAAGTGCAGCTAACGGCTCTTGGGGTATTGGCCTACGGGGTTCACTATTCCTATATCAGGGATCCAAGCCGGGCAATTTCGTCTACCGACCTCGTCCCAGGAGGGGGGATAAGTTGCAGACAGCAAGCCCTTTTTTGAGTCCACTCAGGTTACTGAAAATGGTCAAATTATATAAAAATAATAACCTAGGCGCAGAAGCTGCAAAGAGGTACGTCTCTCCTTCTGGGTGCCTAGGCCACGCCCCAAAGATTACCTATTTAATACACTGATAAACACAGGACTGTAACATACAGATAGTGGCTTACCAACTATGCTTACAGCAGGCTGTTTACAAAGAGCATTAAAGAAAAACAAATGGAGTGGTATCTCCTCAGGAGTATACAGGAACAATGGCTGCTGTTCCTTTCACAGTGTCATAATAAGACCACAATGCAACAGGAACAAACCCACAATGCCCTAGGAACTTCGCATAATACATTGCAAACTGAACTAGAATGTATACATTAAATCGCCAACAGATAATGCTGTTACCTTACAATATAAAAAATATAGGAAGAATTAATATATTTATATACAGTTCTGGTAAAAATTAAGAGACCACTGCACAGTTTTATAAAAATCAGCTTCTCTACATGTCTGTTAGCCATTCCATTCCAGTGTCAGTTGAATTCCAACCAGAGGACACCTCATTCTACTTAATGTGCTTCCGATTAGGTGATCACCTGAACCAAATCTTATTTAATGAAGGAAAGTATAAAAAACACTGCTGTGGTGTTCACAATCCTCTTGCAATAGGACAAGCTGGATGACAAGTGCTAGTAATATCCCAAAAGTGATAGGAATGAAAAAATAACTTTTAACCATGCCAAAGGAGTTGAAAAGAAAAGTCTTGAGTGAGGAAAAGAAGGGCTCAATTCTGGCTTTACAAGCAGAGGGATACAGTGAGCGTCATGTTGCCTCCATAACTTAAAATTTCTTAGACGGCAGTCCATTTCAACAAGGTCAAGCAGCAGACATTGGGGACAACAAAGCTACAGACCAGCAGAGGGCGAAAACAACTCTCCACTGACCAGGATGACCGTCATCTTATTTGAATGTCACTCAGCAACTACAGGATGACATCAAGTGACCTACAAAAGTGAATGGCAAATGGCAGCTGGGGTGAAGTGCACAGCAAGAACAGTTCGTAACAGGCTCCTAGAGGCAGGGCTCAAGCCATGTAAAGCTAGAAAAAAGCCTTTCATCAATGAGAAGCAAAGGAGAGCCAGGCTGTAGTTTGCCAAAGACCATAAGGATTGGACCATAAGGTAATCTTCTCGGATTAGTCTAATTTTCAGCTTTGTGAAATTTGGTGGATTGGTTATGATCTGGGGATGCTTCAGCAAGGCTGGAATTAGGGAGGTTAATCTTTGCGAAGGACGTATGAATCAGGCGGCATACAAGGTTATCCTGGAAAAACAGTCAATTTCTTCGCTCAGGCAATGTTCCCCAACTCTGAGGACTGGTTTTTCCAGCAGGACAATGCGCCATGCCACACAGCTAGGTCAATCAATGTGTGGATGAAGGACCACCACATCAAATCCCTGTCATGGCCAGCTCAATCTCAAGACCTTAACCCCATTGAAAACCTCTGGAATGTAATTAAGAGGAAGATGGATAGTCACAAGCCATCAAACAAAGAAGAACTGCTTACATTTTTGTACCAGGAGTGGCAATAAGGTCGCCCAAAAGCAGTGTGAAAGTCTGGTGGAAAGCATGCCAAGACGCATGAAAGCTGTGATTAAAAATCATGGATATTCCACAAAATATTGATTTCTGAACTCTTCCTGAGTTAAAACATTAGTATTGATGTTGCTAAATGTTTATGAACTTGCTTTCTTAACATTATTTGAGGTCTGCAAGCACTGGATTTTTTTTCTCATTTTCTGAAAATAAATACAAAATTTATTGCTTGGAAATTTGGAGACATGTTGTCAGCAGTTTATATAATAAAAGAGCGATTTACATTTTACTCAAAAATATACCTATAAAGAGAAAAATCAGACAAACTAGATTGGCCTCAATTCTCCCTGATATTATATCTCCTTCACAGGCAGGGTTCGTCAAAGGCAGGTCAGCAACCTTACATATGAGGAAGGTCCTTTTGGCCCTTGACAGGGTTAATTCGGGAGGAGCTTGACTGGGGTGCAACGATGTCAGATCACTGGTTACTATCGATGCAGAGAAGGCGTTCAATAACATTAAATGGGAATGAATTTTTAGGGTTTTGGCGAAAATGACACTATTAGGTCCCTTTCTTGACTATTTACGTGCTTTATATCACTCCCCTAATGCTCAAATTTATACCCCAGGATTCCTTTCTAGTCTCTTTCCGTTCCAAAAAGGCACAAGGCAAGGTTGTCAGCTTTCTCTGCTCAATATAGCGATCGAGCCATTGGTGCGCACCCTGTCGAATCCGAGTACCTTCAAGGGCATTCAAATTAGCAAAAGACTTTATAATCAGATTTTTTTGCTGATATTTTCTTTATGGCCGATCCTATAGCTCATTTACTAAATGTCTTAATACTTTTTAAAGAATTTGGAGCATACTCTGGATTCAAAATAAATACAGATGTGAGCTCCTGGAAGGCATATCCATTTCTTCTACCCATATTACCTATCTAGGGACCAAAATTGGTCGAATGCTGCCATCTTTATATACTTTCAACTACCCCCCTTTGATAAATAAAATAATAAATCAACTAAAAGGATGGCAGGATCTCCCACTCACGGGAAGAGTTCACTTTATCAAAATGGTCAGCATGGCCAAGTTACTGTATCCACTCCAAATACCCCTCTTATTAAAGCACTCCGACATTAATCTTCTTAATAAACAATTCATCCAATTTATTTGGAGGAAAAAAAGTCCTAGAATCAGCCTGGCAAAATTAATGGCCTCTAAACAAGAAGGTGGTTTAAATTTCCCCAGCATTAGGTCTTACAATCTAGCTTGTCTTATGAGATATATCATAGATTGGTTGTACAATAGACATTCATATGCTAACACCACCCTTGAATCAGATTTTGCCCATCCACTAGACCTGACAGCCATACTACATTCCCGTATCTCGTCCCTACCTCTGGACATAAAACACTCAGCTACTTTCAGAGACACAATATCGGCCTGGAAGACAGTGCGAAAAGGTTGTAGCCTCTCTTTCAGTTTCCAAATATTTAACATTGTGGGCCAACCCTGAATTCCCTCAGGGCATGGAAAACAAATTATTTATGGCATGGAAGCAAAGGGGCATATCTAATATCTCACACTTCCACCAGACAGAACCAAGAGGGCTAACCTGTGCAGAAACACTTGAAAAATTTCAACTCCATCCTTCGCACTCCTTTCAGTGTAGACAGATCAAACTCTCGATAATGTCAAATCTGCAAGATAGGAAAAAGGGGAATAGATCCAGCGTGAGTTGAAAAAGGTTAAAATTACTATTTATTGGTAACTTTAAAATGGAAAAACATTTTCCAGGAAAAATCAAAGCAGATACAGCTCCATGCGGATAGGTGACGCAGATCAACGAGCTTCGACGTGAGTCTTTGTCAAGATCTGACTACATGTCAGGAATTCAGAGTATAAATAGAAAACCTCCATATGGCAAATATCACCTGTCATTGATCATTAATTACACACATGTGCATTTACCACCAAGTCATGATTTTCACTCTCAATACTCGCACTCCTCATTCTCTCAATGCTAGATGTGATCTCATAAAATATTATTGATCATACTCAGCTATTTGTGTTTTGTGGATTTCCTATGTTCTTTTTTTTTTCCTTTCATGACTTGGTGGTAAATGCACCTATCCGCATGGAGCTGTATCTGCTTTGATTTTTCCTGGAGAATGTTTTTCCATTTTAAAGTTATCAATAAATAGTAATTTTAACTTTTTTCAACTTACGCTGGATCTATTCCCCTTTTTCCTGTGCTGTCTGGTTGCTCTGCCTGGATCCGTGCTGGGAGTTGGATTGGTATCCACATTCTGGAGTGGGGTAAGCTGAGTGCCTTTTTTTTTTCTTTGCAAATCTGCAAGATGTTACATTCGAGTCCAGCCGCAATGAGTTAGGTAGCCTAATTCAATATTCAGGTGGTACTCCTTCGATATGTGTAATTTACTCGACAATGAAACTTTTTTGTCACCCCCCATCCAGATACCTTCTATAAATATTGGAAAACACAACTGGGCGACGTTTATGCTGCCTCCAAGATTAAAAAAGGATGGTTCATCTTTAGGAGACATATAATAAGTGAATCTTGGAGGGAGACTCAATTCAAAATCATGCATGGTACTATATATGCATTTAATATCCATAAACCAGATCCTAACTCTGATAAACTCACTGCATGTCCTAGATGTCAACTTTCAAAGTCAGACTTATCCCATAGATTATGGTCATGTCACTATATTACCCCTTTTTGGGACTTAGTTACAGAGCTGATATCAAAAGGATAGAATTTCATGAAACCGTTGACTCTAATGACAGCAATTCTGCATTTTTGGGACGAATCAGGAATGGTGGATGGTAGAAAGAAATTTCCAAATCTCATTCATACTATCCTGATTCTGGCCAAGAAACTGGTTCTCAAGAATTGGCTCTGCTCCTCTGTTCCGTCACTCTCTGATTTTGTGACCCAACTACATTACAATCTGTTGATAGAACAGGGTGACGCATTATTAAATAAAGAGACATTAGCCGGGAAATTTTTTATTGAAGTGGAAACAATTTATTGGTAAATTTTGTAAAAAAGACATGAAACAGAAAATTATTGGACCATTCACTTTGACAAAATGGTACCTAACGGAGAATCTTAAAAATAATTTGGGTTGTCTTCAAATCGATTGAAGTGTAGAGTTGCCCTGTCTCTTAACTCAATTCTTTATGAATACATTTGAGGTACGGCCTGAACAGAGAGGTAAGCCAAGGAGGATAAAGTGGAGAGACTTCCCTCCCTCCCCATCTAAACCAAACTCCCCCCTCCAAACCTTTTCCCTTCTTTAGTGCCTTCTTTTTCTCTTCTTTACATTGATTTTCTCTTTTCTGTGATATTTCAGTAAACCGATGTATGAAAACAAATTTACACCCTCATGCGATACACTCTTAAGTTTTCAACCTCTATGTATGAATATATTGAGGGTCATATCACTTATAACTCTTCCTGGTTGGGGCACAACCTTGTATCAGGACTGGACCTTAATTATTGATGTTCTTCGTGACTTTTATTGCTTCTGTTCTTACTGTTATTGTTAAATGAAAAAATCCAATAAAAATTTACATTAAAAAAAATAGCCAAACTGAAAATTTTGCAGTGGTCTCTTAATTTTTGCCAGCTATAGAATATATATATTTTCATCTTTTACACTTTAAAAATTTCAAAAAGGAAAATGGGCTGATGCAAAAGTTTGGGCACGGCTAGTACCTAGCTGCACCCACCTTTTGAAAGTATCACAGCTTTTAAATGCTTTTTGTAGCCACACAAGAGTGTCAGTTCTTGTTTGAGGGATTTTCAACCATTCTTCCTTGGAAAATTCTTCCAGTTCTGTAAGATTCCTAGATCGTCTTGCATGCACAGCTATTTTGAAGTCTACCAACGGATTTTCAATGATGTTTATATCACAGGACTGTGAGGATCATTGTAAAACCTTCAGCTTGCGCCTTCTGAGGTAGTCTATTGTGGATTTTGACGTGTGTTTAGGATCACTATCCATTTGTAGAAGCCATCCTCTTTTCATCTTTAGGTTTGTTTTTTTTACAGATGGTGTTATGTTTGCATCAAGAATTTGTTGAAATTTCATTGAATCCATTCTTCCCGCTACTCATTAAATATTCCCTGTGCCATTGACTGCAACGCAACCCCAAAGCATGATTGATCCACCCCATGCTTATTAATTGGGGAGAGGTTCTTTTCCTGAAATTCTCTGCCCTTTTTTTCTCTACACAAACCTTTGATCATTGTGGCCAAAGAGTTCTATTTTAACCTCTTCAGTCCCGAGTACTTGATTCCAAAATGCTACAGGCTTGTTTACATGTTCTTTTGCATACTTCTGAGGCTAGTTTCACATTTGCGTCTTTGTGCGCTGTGCATCGTGCGCAAGTGGATACGCATGCAAAAACGCATGCAAACGCAAGACTATGCGTTGCCATGTTAAACATAGGTATGCATGAACGCTTGCGCAGATGCGCTGCACACAAAAACGCTAATGTGGAACCAGTCTTAAACCAGTGTCTAGACACGTTTACTCTTAAAACGCATGAATACGCAAACGCAGGCGTACGCATGTCCATGTGCACGCCTGCGTTCTAATAGACTGTAATGCTTTGTTTTGACGCTTTATGTGCACAAGCAAATACATGCGTTTTTTTTACGCCATTGGACGGACCCAAAAATGCAACATGTTGCGTAGGGCGCATACCTTGAAAAAAAGCATGCGCACGAAAATGCAGACCAATGCGTGCGAGCGCAAGACTATGCGCACGCCATGTTAAACATAGGGGCGCATGACACATGCGATCGGATGCACACGATGCGCTGCGCACAAAACACTAATGTGAAACCAGCCTGACACTGAATTTGCTGTTGAGGATGCAGGAGGTTTTCTTCTGATGACCCTTCCATGAAGGCCATATTTGTGCAGGTGCCTCCGAACAGTAGAACAATGTATCACAACTCCAGAGTCCACTAAATCTTTCTGAATGTCTTTTGCAGTCAAGTGGGGGTTCTGATTTGCTTCTCTAGAAATCCTACAAGCAGCTCAATTTTGCTTGGTCTTCCAGACCTTATCTTAACTTTTACTGTTCTTGTTAACTGCCATTTCTTAATTAGATTTCAAACTGAGGAAAGAGAAACTTAAAAACGCTTTGCTATCTTCTCATAGCCTTCTGCTGCTTTGTGGGCCTCCACATCTTCATTTTTAGAGTGCTAAGCAGCTGCTTAGAAGATCTCATGGTTGTGTTTTTGGCACAAGGATAGAGGAGGTAGGGTTTTTTTAAAGCTGGGAAATTTGCATCACCAGGCCTTTTCTAACAATGATGGTGAACAAGCCATAATTCTACTAGGCTAATTAAGGACTGAAACCTTGGTTAAAGTTGTCTCAGCACACAAATTTCCAAGGGAGTCCAAACTTTTGTATCAGCCCATGTACCCTTTTGTAATTTTTAAAATGTAAAAATTATTATATATACATATACATACACTTGAAACCAGAGGTTTACATACACTATTTAAGACACATATGCATGTTTTTCTCAATATCTGACATGAAATCAGAATAAACCTTTCCTGATTTAGGTCACTTAGGATTACCATAATTGTTAATATTTGCCAAATGCCAGAATGAGAGAGAATTTTTTAAGGCATGAATTGTTATGAACTGTCGATAAGTTTATGTGGCACGCTGAGGAAGCGATATTGACGGGAAACACGTGTTGGTGAATGTGGCTGCAGTCTTGACAAACTTAATGGGTAATTACTCTTTTCATTGATTGTACCCGTTTTTTACAAGTATAGCGTGCAACATAATCTTATTGACCTTTCATAAGACACTGTATCACTGCTCCTCTATTGGAATGTTTTCCTATTACTATCTTACATAGAGTATGTTAGGCGTCGAGATCCAGCCGCTGCACAGGGGGAATCTCGAGCCATGTCCTCTGCGTTCTCCTATTCTTCTTCAGCTGCAGAGGATTCTGCACAGCGGAGATGTCGGTCTTGCTCAGGCTAATGCTATGCGTTTAGTTGCTGCTGACGCCTCAGGTTCAGCTACAGCAACCAGCATTAGTCAGCGGCGAGCAGATGTTCCTGGGACTAAGTCCTGCTTGTCTCCATCTGAGCATGACCGTGAGACGAACGCTCATTGGTGGTCGGATGTCACATGTTCAGGTCCTCAAGCAGTTCGGATTGGGCCATCAGCAAGGTCCTGGAAGGCTGCGGTTATAAAAGGATCACACGGCCGTGCGCTAGTATAAACCATGTAGTGTGTGTGAGCTAGTGGATACGCTACCACTCTGTGTATGCACGTGTGTTTGGACTGAGAACCTGCTGCACTGTCGGCGTGTATGATCGTCTAGTTTTCCTTAGTCAAGCAGGATTTTGCTCGACTTGACCTAGCGCCTGTCTCGGCCACGTGCTGCTTAGCATGGGCTGTTTACAGGGCACAGTCAATCCACATGCTCTGGCACACACCTTTTGGTACCGCTCTGCGGTCGGTTGAGCTTTTGCTCTTGTTTTGCATCAACTTGTGGTGCGCTTTTGTTAGCTGTGTTTTGCTACCACTCAGCTTAGTGGCATCGCTTGTACGAAGTCGTGCGCATTGTGGGTCTGGTCAAACTCAAGTCCCCGCGTTCTAGGGGTTGAGCCTAGAGACCTCACTCGCACCATATCAGCTGTGTCCTGTGACATTTAACAAGGAACAGCGTTCTATTACTTAGTTGCTAAATCTTTATAATTTTAGTATATTTTGACTATTTCTACTTGTTTTGCATATTACTATGAGTCGATAACTATATGGTGTGAGGCAGTGAGGGGGATCATATGCGAGGGTTGATATGTGTCCTCCATGAAGCGGATGGAATCCTATTAAACCCGCTGGAGAACGCCTGTGAATCACAAGGCAAAATAAAAGAATTGATTGGGTCCTAGTAATGACTCAGTCAGATTTTTAGGAAAGGAATTTTTAGAGAGATTTGCAGGTTTAGGAGTGGTGCGAATCCCTCTCGCCACTCCGGGTTTTGAAAGTGGCTCTATGGCCACGATTCCATTTAAAGCTGTCAGTTTTTGCTTTGGGCGTGTCAGCTTGGAGTTTGCAAGCTGCAGAGCAGGTATCTCTGTGCAACCCAGGACTGTGTGAAGCTAACAGAGCCAGGGACGCACTCAAAAGACATGGCGGTGCCATCGTCCACAGCAACAGGTTTTGAATTCTGGACTGTATATATGGAAACCCGGCTACGATCCAGAGGATATCACTCCTGTATGTGTCTCCAAATAAACACATTGTTTATGTTAGACATTTCTGTGGTTTCTGCCTGTCTGTCACACTGCACCAACCCGCTGCTACTACAATGGTTACATTAATAATTTGGAACTGGTATTTTTGTTTAATTCTACTTCTCTCTACCTGTTTTGCCAAGTATTTAAAGGGGTCAGATACAGCTTTAAAGAAGGTGATTAATTTTATTATAATTAAATGATTACAGAAAATAGGAAATAGTGTGAAATTGCATTCACTTTTGCATAATATAAATCACAAAGGTAAAGTACTTACATTGCACATTACACAGGAAAAACTTCACCAGGAATAGCACATCCTCTGTCCGGGAACATCAGCTGTGAGAAGCAGAACAGCGAAGACAGAGAAATTCCTGGGATCCACACTGTGGAGTCACGGGCGTCCCCCCTTTAGTCCACAGGTTAACAGGGCTTCTGTCTTAGGCTACTTTCACACATCAGTTTTTTTCCGTCAGGCATGACCCGGCTATTTTTAGAAAAAACGGATCCGGCAAAATCTGCCTCCGGATCCGTTTTTTTCTCATTGACTTGTATTAGCGCCGGATCGCGCGGCATGGCCTCCCGTTTCTTCCGTTTTTTTGCCTGATCCGGCTCAAATTTTAATTCCGGCGTCTGGAAAAAACGTCTCCAGTAACGTTTTTTGTCTGCGGCGAAAAACCGGACAGCGCCGGATGCGACGCTTCCGGCTTTTTGCTACAATGGAAGTCTATGGGCGCCGGATCCGGAAAAAAACGGATCCGGTCACCGGATCCGGTTTCTAAGTCTGAGCATGCTCAGATCCAATTGGCCAGCCCCCAGGTAACAGATCATCGTTTGGGAGCCTCCCATGGGCGTTTTTTAAAAACCAGATCCATTGTAAAATGTATAAAAAAACGGACAAAACGGAAGAAAAACTGATGAAACGGATCCGTTTTTTTTTTGCCGCATCCGCTAAATGGATCCGGCAGAATAACGGATCCGTTTCATCAGTTTTCCACAAAACCTGAAGTGTGAAAGTAGCCTTAAGTCTTCCCCAACTTTGTATTGTTTAGAAACAAATGCTTGCGTAACCAAGTATTACACAAGCCCTAACAAATTCTATTTGTCCCATAGCATTCATCTGGTTGAGTGGCCAACTCCCCAGACGTCAATCAACATCGGAAAAATACATCATCGGATTAGACATGCCAAAAACTCTCCTGGTACCGAATGTTCTACCATACTATAAACACATTTCTCACCAAACATTAATAAAGAAACTATGCAGTAATTGAATGATACTATATGCTTTCCCACTAAAGATACTGTAAACATACGCGTTCCCACTAAACATTGATAAAGGAGCTATAAGGTCCAGGTGTTGGGAAAATTACAGAAAATACAAGGCTAATATAAACTGAACTGTTACTGTCTAATATCTTCAAGGTTCCTTAGAGACAGGCTGCTAATATGGATTCCTGATGGTCATTAACATCTTCGCACTACACTACCCTATCAGAGCTAATACTGGAGATACCAGGGTTGCGGAGATAAGAAGGGGCTGCTCACACTGCCATCCACCATGTCTCTCTGATCTAATACTAGAGATACCAGGGGATGCGGAGGTAAGAAGAGGCTGCTCAAACTTTTCTCTACCCTATCTGAGCTAATACTGGAGATACCAGGGTTGCGGAGATAAGAAGGGGCTGCTCACACTGCCGTCCACCATGTCTCTCTGATCTAATACTAGAGATACCAGGGGGTGCGGAGGTAAGAAGAGGCTGCTCAAACTTTTCTCTACCCTATCTGAGCTAATACTAGAGATACCAGGGGTACGAAGGTAAGAAGAGGCTACTCACACTGCTGACCACCCTATCTGATCTAATACTGAAAATAGCAGGGGGTGCTGAGGTAAGAAGAGGCTGCTCACATTGCTGTCCACCGTCCTTCTGATGGAATACTGGAAATACTAGTATTAAAGTAAAATGAGGTTGGTCACACTGCTGTTCTACATCTTTCTGAATAGTGGTCAACGGTTGTGTCTGAAGATAGCTTGAAATTACAAAACAGAATTATCTCTAGGTTACAACAAAGGAGCTTCTTACTGCACATGCACCTGTCCAATTAACATTCTAGGACAAGTTTCAGTCAGCGTAACAAGATGGCAGTCATTTTATTTCTATAGTGATTACCTCCTTACCCATTTAGAAGTGTATTTATAACGGCATTTTCATTGATATATGTTTCGCAAACAGACAATTTTGGCTGTTAACTTATTATGTCATTAACTTGCTGCGCTCTTTTGTTTAAAAAAGCAACCAATTTTTTTCACATTTTGGTCTTTCTTATTCTTTTTCTGATATTTTGGGTCAACTATAAACTTTCATGTTTGGCTAAGTATGCAGTTTCTTTTTTTCAAGAGAAAGAGAGCAAAAAAACCAATACCAGATCCAAGTAGCAGTAGGTTATCGCTCAAGTATGCAAAGGCCCTGCCATGTTGAAATTAAGCATACCAAACCAATACTATCCCCCCTTTCAAACAGGAAGTTAGGCCGACGTCACACTTTCGTGTGAGATGCGAGTCTTTCGCATGAATACCCGGCACTGCCGCTGGCACTCAGACCGGAGCGTGCGGCTACATGTATTTCTATGCAGCCGCACACTCCGGTCCGAGTGTCGGTGTCAGGATCCCGTCTGGGTTGGAGCCGATGTTACTGCAAACACTAGGGGAAGCAGAGACAGGTAACGTGGTCAGAGATAGCCGGGATGGTACACTGGAAAGGCGTTATTAGTAGCACTGGATCAGGCGGAGAGCGTAGTCAGAAGGGCAGGCCGAGGTCAGTTCACAGGAGAGCGGTATTGGTAGCAATGGATCAGGCGGAGAGCGTAGTCAGAAGGGCAGGCCGAGGTCAGTTCACAGGAGAGCGGTATTGGTAGCAATGGATCAGGCGGAGAGCGTAGTCAGAAGGGCAGGCCGAGGTCAGTTCACAGGAGAGCGGTATTGGTAGCAGCAGGAACAGCAGGAAACGCTTGACTAGAGGCTAAGAGCACAATAATCTCGCAATGACACACCCACAGGGCCAGGCTTATATAGGGTGTGTAATTGGCAATCAGAGGCCAATCAAGAGAGCACTGGGTGGAGCCGATCAGGAAGAACATACGCGTTCCACTAAACATTGATAAAGGAGCTATAAGGTCCAGGTGTTGGGAAAATTACAGAAAATACAAGGCTAATATAAACTGAACTGTTACTGTCTAATATCTTCAAGGTTCCTTAGAGACAGGCTGCTAATATGGATTCCTGATGGTCATTAACATCTTCGCACTACACTACCCTATCAGAGCTAATACTGGAGATACCAGGGTTGCGGAGATAAGAAGGGGCTGCTCACACTGCCGTCCACCATGTCTCTCTGATCTAATACTAGAGATACCAGGGGGTGCGGAGGTAAGAAGAGGCTGCTCAAACTTTTCTCTACCCTATCTGAGCTAATACTAGAGATACCAGGGGTACGAAGGTAAGAAGAGGCTACTCACACTGCTGACCACCCTATCTGATCTAATACTGAAAATAGCAGGGGGTGCTGAGGTAAGAAGAGGCTGCTCACGTTGCTGTTCACCGTCCTTCTGATGGAATACTGGAAATACTAGTATTAAAGTAAAATGAGGTTGGTCACACTGCTGTTCTACATCTTTCTGAATAGTGGTCAACGGTTGTGTCTGAAGATAGCTTGAAATTACAAAACAGAATTATCTCTAGGTTACAACAAAGGAGCTTCTTACTGCACATGCACCTGTCCAATTAACATTCTAGGACAAGTTTCAGTCAGCGTAACAAGATGGCAGTCATTTTATTTCTATAGTGATTACCTCCTTACCCATTTAGAAGTGTATTTATAACGGCATTTTCATTGATAGGCCGGCGTCACACTGGCGACAGAATCGGACGACTGCAATGCGATGAAAAATCGCATTGCAGTCGGACCTATGTTAATCTATGGAGCAGCTCCCAGTATCAGATTTTTTGTGGTCCGTTTTAAACGTCCGTGTACAATCGCAGCATGCTGCGATTGTCACCGATTGTCGGTCGACAATCGCCAATGCAAGTCTATGGGAGCGATGAAAAATCGGATTACAAACGGACCACACTGTGTGACTTGCGATGAAATCGCATCGGTGTCCTTTAGAAAAGCCGGCAATTCATCCCCGGCTATACTGTAAAATCACACTGACAGCTTTAATAAAGACTAGAAAGAATAGATATACACACATAGAATACATATATATATATATATATATATATGTAATTGTGACATCTATATATATATATTTATATTTCCTAGACTTCTACATACTGTAATAGCCGCAAATTCAATTGCCGGCTTCTGTGAAATCACAGAAGCCGACATGAAATGATACATTGTTTCCACACAGTTAACCATGTCATTTCCTGTATTTTGATATTTGTTTAGAACTTACAATTACATGAGTGTATTTGTGCTAAATTTCAGACATGTAGGGGTTAATTAAAGGTGTAAATTCGTTGACAAAAAAATGCGTGGGCTCCGCTGTATTTACTCCACCAGACAGACAAAGCAAGCGAGTGGGGGCAGATAATAACAGCCTAGGGAGGGTACTTTTTTTTTGTGCCCCCCCTGGCTACTAACATCTGCCCCCAGACACCCCAGAAAGGGCAAATCTATAATTAGATTCGCCCTTTCTGGCACTTTGCCCGTCTATTCCCATTGCCCTGTAGCGGTGGCGAATGGGTTAATAATCTCACCTTAATGTCACCTTAGTATTGAAAGGTGACCTTAAGGCAGGTTAATAATTGAGAGCTGTCAATTAGACAACTATCAATTATTAATCCTATTGAAGTAAATAAAAAAAACACACACACACTTTAAGAATAAATAATTTTAATGAAATAAAAACACATTTTTTTAACCATATTTTATTTTACACTTAATCCGTGCGAAGCCATTGATCTCCTAAAATAAAGAAAAAAAAATAAAACAACATTATTCTTACCTATTCCGCCGATCTGTCACGTCCCACGCTGTAATCCTTCACAAAGGGTTAACTAGCTTTGAGCCAAGCAGTGCAAGTAATCCTGCATGCTCAGCTCAAAGCTCCTGAATGAATAAGTTCCTCTCCTGGCGACAGGAGAGGATGTGTTTAATGAATGAAGCTTAATTGATTGTGTCCACTTTCCCTTTAGGTCAGGTCACTAAAGTTAAATTGCCAATAAATCAATTAAGCTCCATTCATGAATCTATTCCTCTCCTTTCCCTGGGAGAGTAACTTATTCACTCAGGGGAATACAGGTCTGAGACAGCATTATTAGCTCTCTGCGACCTGTAACCTGTTAACCCTTTCTGATGGATTACAGCGTGGGACCTGACTGTACTTCGGATTGGTAAGAATCATTTTGCTTTTTTATTTTATTTTTATTACAGCAAATGGTTTTAGCAGGAAAATAAAATATTGTCAAAAACTGTGTGATTATTTCATTAAACTTCTTTTTTATTAAAGTGTGTGTGTTTGATTTTTCTATCATACAATAGGATTAATAATTGATAGTTGTCTAATTGACAGCTCTCAATTATTAACCTGCCTTAAGGTCACCTTTCAATACTAAGGTGACATTAAGGTGAGATTATTAACCCATTCGCCACCGCTACAGGGCAATGGGAATAGATGGGCAAAGTGCCAGAAAGGGCGAATCTAATTATAGATTTGCCCTTTCTGGGGTGTCTGGGGGCAGATGTTAGTAGCCAGGGTGGGCACAAAAAATGTACCCTCCCTAGGCTGTTATTATCTGCCCCCACTCGCTTTGCTTTGTCTGTCTGGTGGAGAAAATACAGCGGGAGCCCACGCATTTTTTTTCAACGAAATTACACCTTTAATTAACCCCTACATGTCTGAAATTTTGCACAAATACACTCATGTAATTGTAAGTTCTAAACAAATATCAAAATACAGGAAATGACATGGTTAACTGTGTGGAAACAATGTATCATTTCATGTCGGCTTCTGTGATTTCACAAAAGCCGGCAATTGAATTAGCGGCTATAACAGTATGTAGAAGTATAGGAACTATAAATATATGTATATATACATGTCACAATGACATGTATATATATATATATATATGTGTTCTATGTGTATATATCTATTCTTTTTTTTGTGATTGAAATACTATTCTTTTGGATCCATTATATGTCAGTTTTGCAAGCCTGCGAGAAAATCTCGCAAATCGGATGAAAATCGGATGTTACAAGGTACACACACATGCGACTAAATCGCATCTTTGAAGGAAAATCGGATGCCAGAAGGATGTGTGATGTTTGCATTTTGATCCGACAATCGACCGTCTAAAACGGACCGATTTTTTGTCGTTGTGTGTGACGCCGGCCATATATGTTTCGCAAACAGACAATTTTGGCTGTTAACTTATTATCAGTCATTAACTTGCTGCGTTCTTTTGTTTAAAAAAGCAACCAATTTTTTTCACATTTTGGTCTTTCTTATTCTTTTTCTGATATTTTGGGTCAACTATAAACTTGCATGTTTGGCTAAGTATGCAGTTTCTTTTTTTCAAGAGAAAGAGAGCAAAAAAACCAATACCAGATCCAAGTAGCAGTAGGTTATTGCTCAAGTGAGCAAAGGCCCTGCCATGTTGAAATTAAGCATACCAAACCAATACTATCCCCCCTTTCAAACAGGAAGTTAGGCCGACGTCACACTTGCGTGTGAGATGCGAGTCTCTCGCATGAATACCCGGCACTGCCGCTGGCACTCAGACCGGAGCGTGCGGCTACATGTATTTCTATGCAGCCGCACACTCCGGTCCGAGTGTCGGTGTCAGGATCCCATCTGGGTTGGAGCCGATGTTACTGCAAACACTAGGGGAAGCAGAGACAGGTAACGTGGTCAGAGATAGCCGGGATGGTACACTGGAAAGGCGTTATTAGTAGCACTGGATCAGGCGGAGAGCGTAGTCAGAAGGGCAGGCCGAGGTCAGTTCACAGGAGAGCGGTATTGGTAGCAATGGATCAGGCGGAGAGTGTAGTCAGAAGGGCAGGCCGAGGTCAGTTCACAGGAGAGCGGTATTGGTAGCAATGGATCAGGCGGAGAGCGTAGTCAGAAGGGCAGGCCGAGGTCAGTTCACAGGAGAGCGGTATTGGTAGCAGCAGGAACAGCAGGAAACGCTTGACTAGAGGCTAAGAGCACAATAATCTCGCAATGACACACCCACAGGGCCAGGCTTATATAGGGTGTGTAATTGGCAATCAGAGGCCAATCAAGAGAGCACTGGGTGGAGCCGATCAGGAAGAACAGTCAATGGTATCTGGGTTCAGCAAGGAACCTTGCAGCCAGCAGAATAGCTCAGATGGTAGAGCTGCTGGCCGGTGAACAAGAGTTACTGGGTTCAATTCCTGACAGTCGGCGGCAGTGCCGAGTGTTGATGCGAGTTTCTCGCATCTCACACGCAAGTGTGACACCGGCCTAAGAAAGATCACATAAGCATGTGATTGTTGAGTTTTGTCTAGGGATGGGCATCTTCACAACAGATAAACAGAGTTGTCTAAAGCCCCCGTCTCACATAGCGAGATCGCTGCTGAGTCACAAGTTTTGTGATGCAACAGCGATCTCCCCAGCGATATCGCTGTGTGTGACACTTATCAGCGACCGGCCCCCCTGCCGGGTATCGCTGATTGTGCTCGAATGCCCTTGACATTTTTTTGATCGTTGGTCTCCCGCTGGCCAGCACGCATCGCTGCGTGTGGCAGGCAGGAGACCAGCGATCTGGTAACCAAGGTAAGCATCGGGTTTCTAAGCGCGCGGCGCTCAGAAACCCGATGTGTACGTTAGATACCAGCGCGCTGGTGCAGGGAGCTGGTAACCAAGGAAAACAGCGGGTTTCTAAGCGCCGCGTTTAGAAACCCGATGTTTACCTTGGTTACCAGCTCCCTGCACCAGCGCGCTGGTATGCGGGTAACTAAGCGACGTTACCCGCGTAGCCGCTGTCCTGATCGCAGTTGAGAGCTGCCTGTTTGGCAGCTCACCAGCGATCATGTAGCGACACACCAGCGATCCTGACAAGTTCATATCGTTGTCGGGATCGCTGGTGAGTCGCTATGTGTGATGGGGCCCTAAGACTGAAATATTGATCCATAGATAGGGTATCAATATGAGATCGGTGGGGGGTACTTTACACCCACTGATGAGCTGAAAACTACACCATGAGAGGCTGGTCTTTAGCTACTTACAGGGCAAAACACAACAGATTGGTACATTGCTTACATCCGCTGCTGATAAACTTTGTTCTCAAAAGTCAGTAGCAGCTGCCACTAAGCAATGTACAGGACAGCTATGGTCCGCCTGCTGCTGGGTGCCAGACCCCGGACCCCTCTGATATCATAGTGAGGTTGCTGGATGTCAGACCCCCACTGATCTCATATGGATAACCTAAAATATGGATGTCATCAATAGTTCAGTCCCTGACAACTCCTTTTAAGGGAACCTGCAGGCGATTCACGCTGCACAAATTATAGCCAGGTAAATCTTTCTCTGAAATGCGCTGGTGGACTTTGAAAATCGTCCAGCTCTCCCCAGTGACATGACTGACAGGCCTCACACTCGGGTGTCATAGGGAGAAACTAGACCATAAGCCTCAGCAGTGCAGGGAAGAGCCGGCCAGGGCCACATTAGTGTCATGGTCACCGGCAGGAACCTCAGACCATTTCGGAGCCTGGTCTGTCATGGGGCCTGGGGTCTATAGGTAGCCGGAATCAGATTACAGGTCTCATATACAGAATGTAAGTTTTTTTCTGTGGTTACACGTCTTTCTGGGCACAGTAAGATTTACTTTTTTAAACCCCTTCCCGACCTGTGACACAGCGTATGCGTCATGAAAGTCGGTGCCAATCCAACCTATGACGCATACCCTGTGTCATGAAAGGATCTCGTTCCTGAGGGCCGGGTGACCGGAGTCACTGAAAGGTCACCCGACCCGCAGTAACAAGACCCTTTGTACTTCACCACAGGGGGGTTGGCTTAACCCTCACGTGTCTACGATCGCTCTGATTGGCTGTTAAAAGTGAAACAGCCAATCAGACCGATTTGTAATATTTCACCAATGAAATTTGGTGAAATATTACAATCCAGCCATGGCCGATGCTGCAATAGCATCTGCCATGGCTGGACACCGCCAACAATTGATGGCGGCGATCGGTCACCGCCGTCACTATCTGCTCCCCTGCGCTCCAGTCTGCTCCCCTCCTCCTTGCCTCTGCTCCCCCTCGGCTTTCAATCCCCCCCCTCAGCTCCTCTCACCTCCCCCGGTCCTCTGGTGTCCCTGGATCCGTCCCGGCGTCTGCCCGGGACTCTTCATGGGCGCCGCCATCTTGGAAAATGGCAGGCGCATGCGCAGTGCGCCCGCCGGCCAGCAGCTTCAATACATTTATTTTGATCACTGTGATTAACTCTCACAGTGATCAAAATAAATAAAAAATTAAATACACTGTGTTCCAAATTATTATGCAAATAATATTTTCTCAGATTTTCCCAAATTACCTATATGAATTTCAGTCATTGTAATTTTCCAGTCAAATAACTATTAGAGTACAATTGAAAGGTTTTTGTACAAACTGCCTATGATAACAGTATATTTTTTAAAAAATAAAACACTCAAACTGCACTCAAAATGAATGTTCCAAATTATTATGCACAGCAGAGTTTTCAACCTTTTCATTTTAATAAAGAACAAAAAAATGGTCATTTTTGAAATTATAAGCATTAGCAGGTTATTACAAACTGAAATCAAAGTTTTCAACTCAAAACTTTATTCTAGGTGATGTTACATTTGCACATAGCACCCCTTGTTCGAAAGAAGCTTCTGAACTCTCTCGTCCATTGAATTTGTCAGGTTTTGGATAGTTTCTGCTTCAATTGTTTTGCATGAGGACAGAATACCCTCCTAGAGCTGTTGCTTTGATGTGAACTGCCTCCCGCCATCATAGACACTCCTTTTGATGATGCTCCAGAGGTTCTCAATGGGGTTGAGGTCAGGGGAGCATGGGGGCCACACCATAAGTTTGTCCTCTTTTATGCCCATAACAGCCAGAGATGCAGATGTGTTATGTGCAGCATGAGACGGTGCATTATCAGGCATGAAAATGATCTTGCTGCGGAATGCACGGTTCTTCTTCTTGAACCATGGCAGGAAGTGCTGTTTGAGAAACTCAACATACACTATGGAGTTCATCTTTACTCCTTCATGGATCCGTAGCCGTGTTTGCATGGGGTGTCCATCAACCAGCCATCCTCCACTCCATCCATCTGGACCATCGAGCGTTGCACGGCACTCATCGGTGAACAAAACAGTTTTGAAGTCAGTCTTCATGTATTGTTTGGCCCACTGGAGCCGTTTCTGCTTGTGTGCAGTGGATAGAGGAGGTCGACAGGATGGCTTATGCACAGCTGCAAACCTCTGAAGGACCCTGCATCTTGTTGTTCGGGGGACGTTGGAGGCACCAGCAGCTTCAAAAACTTGTCTGCTGCTATGACAAGGCTTTTTTGCCGCTGTTTTTTTAACCTGACGTAATTGCCTGTAGGAAAGAGTCCTCAATTTTCCCTTATCAGCACGCACACGTGTGTACTGTGAATCAGCTACATACTTCTTGATTGTGCGATGATCACAATGAAGTGTCTTGGCAATGTTGATTGTAGTCATGCCTTGACCTAAACACTCCACAATTTGTTGCTTCTCAGCAGCTGACACATCCTTTTTCTTTCCCATTTTGGCAGAAAATGTAGGCTGCTTAATAATGTGGGACAGCCTTCTTAAGTAGTCTTGCCTTTCATTGGACACACCTGCCAAACTAATTAGCACAGGTGTCTGCAATTGCTTACAGTGATATAAAGAGCCCTGACACACATCACTATCAGTGAGTTTAACTAACAAAAAAATTCTTACCTTATCACTCCTAAACAATTTTTGCATAATAATTTGGAACACAGTGTAAAAGCCCCCTTTATCACCCCCATAGGTAGGGACAAATAATAGAATAAAGAAAAAATATATATATTTTTTTCTATTAGGGTTAGAATTACAGTTAGGGTTAGCCTTACCGTTAGGGTTAGGCTGGATTCATATCACGTTATGGCAGTCCGTTAGACGGACTGCGTTACACCGCGGTATAACGCAGTCCGTTAACGCTGCCATTCACCATTTGCGGGCGCATCGCAACACATGCCGTAAAGCAGCATGCGTTTGCGACGTGCCGTCATTCAGTGACAGAGCCTCGGACGCGGGCTGCAGCGTCTGGGCTCCGTCACCGCTAGCACAGATGAATCATCTGCTGATTCTCTGCGCTAGCGGGTATAGCATAAAACAATTGCGTTATGCTATACCGTTACCACGCCGTCAACGCTATGTGTTGAACGGGCTGGCAAAACGTAATGTGAACCTAGCCTTAGGGTTAGGGTTGGAATTTGAGTTAGGGTTGGAATTAGGGTTATGGTAAGAATTAGGTTGGTTGGAATTAGGGTTAGGGTTGGGATTAGGGTTAGGCTTGTGCTTAGGATTAGTGTTAGGGGTGTTTTGGGGATAGGGTTGGGATTAGGGTTAGGCTTGTGGTTATGGTTGGGATTAGGGTTAGGGGTGTGTTGGGGTTATGGTTAGGATTTGGGGTGTAGGGGTTAGGGTTGTGTTGAGGTTAGGGTTGGAGTTAGAATTGAGGGGTTTCCACTATTTAGGCACATCAGGGGGTCTCCAAACGCGACATGGCGCCACCATTGATTCCTACAAATTTTGCGTTCAAAAAGTCAAACTGTGCTCCCTTTATTCCAAGCCCCGACGTGTGCCCAAACAGTGGTTTAGCCCCACATATGGGGTATCAGCGTACTCAGGAAAAATTGCACAACAAATTTGCGGGTCTAATTTCTCTTGTTACCCTAGGGAAAAAAATTGGGGACTAAAAGATCATGTTTGTGGAAAAAAAAATATTTTTATATTTTCACAGCTCTGCGTTAAACTTCTGTGAAGAACTTGGAGATTCAAAGTGCTCACCACACATCTAGAGGAGTTCCTTGGGTGGTCTAGTTTCCAAAATGGGGTCACTTGGGGGGGTCTCCACAGTTTAGGCACATCAGGGGCTCTGCAAACGTAACATGACGCCCGCAGACCATTCCATCAAGTCGGTATTTCAAAACGTCACTACTTCCCTTCCGAGCCCCGACGTGTGCCCATACAGTAGTTTTCTCCAACATATGGGATATCAGCGTACTTAGGACAAATTGGATAACTTTTGGGGTCTAATTTCTCCTGTTACCCTTGGGAAAATAAAAAAATTGGGGACTAAAAGATGTTTGTGGAAAAAATATGATTTTTTTACTTTCATGCCTGGGCGTTATAAAACTTCTGTGTAGCCCTTGGGGGTTCAAAGAGCTCACCACACATCTAGATAAGTTCCTTGGGGTCTAGTTTCCAAAATGGGGTCACTTGTGGGGAGTTTCTACTGTTTAGGCACATTAGGGGCTCTGCAAACGTAACATGACGCCAGCAGACCATTCCATCAATGTCGGCATTTCAAAACGTCACTACTTCCCTTCCGAGCCCCAACGTTTGCCCAAACAGTGGTTCCCCCCCACATATGGGGTACCAGTGTACTCAGGACAAACTGTACAAGAACTTTTGGGGTCCAATTTCTCCTGTTAGCCTTGTGAAAATAAAAAATTGCGGGTTAAAAAAATCAGTTTTTGAGGAAAAAAATGTTTTTATTTTCACAGCTCTGCATTATAAACTTCTGTGAAGCACATGGGGGTTCAAGGTGCTCACCAGATATCTGAATAAGTTTCTTGGGGGGTCTAGTTTCCAAAATGGGGTCACTTGTGGGGGGTTTCTACTGTTTACACTGTGTTTCAAATTATTATGCAAAAATTGTTTAGGAGTGATAAGGTAAGAATTTTTTTGTTTGTCAGTTAAGCTCATTGATGGTGATGTGTGTCAGGGCTCTTTATATCACTGTTAGCAATTGCAGACACCTGTGCTAATTAGTTTGGCAGGTGTGTCCAATGAAAGGCAAGACTACTTAAGAAGACGGTCCCACATTATTAAGCAGCCTACATTTTCTGCCAAAATGGGAAAGAAAAAGGATGTGTTGGCTGCTGAGAAGCAACAAATTGTGGAGTGTTTAGGTCAAGGCATGACTACAATCAACATTGCCAAGACACTTCATTGTGATCATCGCACAATCATGAAGTATGTAGCTGATTCACAGTACACACGTGTGCGTGCTGATAAGGGAAAATTGAGGACTCTTTCCTACAGGCAATTACGTCAGGTTTAAAAGAGCAGCGGCAAAAAAGCCTTGTCATAGCAGCAGACAAGTTTTTGAAGCTGCTGGTGCCTCCAACGTCCCCCGAACAACAAGATGCAGGGTCCTTCAGAGGTTTGCAGCTGTGCGTAAGCCATCCTGTCGACCTCCTCTATCCACTGCACACAAGCAGAAACGGCTCCAATGGGCCAAACAATACATGAAGACTGACTTCAAAACTGTTTTGTTCACCGATGAGTGCCGTACAACGCTCGATGGTCCAGATGGATGGAGTGGAGGATGGCTGGTTGATGGACACCCCATGCAAACACGGCTACGGCGCCAACAAGGAGGAGGTGGAGTAATGTTTTGGGCTGGAATCATGGGGAGAAAGATTGTCGGCCCCTTTAGGATCCCTGAAGGGATAAAGATGAACTCCATAGTGTATGTTGAGTTTCTCAAACAGCATTTCCTGCCATGGTTCAAGAAGAACCGTGCATTCCGCAGCAAGATCATTTTCATGCATGATAATGCACCGTCTCATGCTGCACATAACACATCTGCAACTCTGGCTGCTATGGGCATAAAAGGGGACAAACTTATGGTGTGGCCCCCATGCTCCCCTGACCTCAACCCCATTGAGAACCTCTGGAGCATCATCAAAAGGAGTGTCTATGATGGCGGGAGGCAGTTCACATCAAAGCAACAGCTCTGGGAGGGTATTCTGTCCTCATGCAAAACAATTGAAGCAGAAACCATCCAAAACCTGACAAATTCAATGGACGAGAGTTCAGATGCTTCTTTCGAACAAGGGGTCCTATGTGCAAATGTAACATCACCTAGAATAAAGTTTTGAGTTGAAAACTGTTTGATTTCAGTTTGTAATAACCTGCAATGCTTATAATTTCAAAAATTACCATTTTTTTGTTCTTTATTAAAATGAAAAGGTAGAAAACTCTGCTGTGCATAATAATTTGGAACATGCATTTTGAGTGCAGTTTGTTTTATTTTTTAAAAAATATACTGTTATCATAGGCAGTTTGTACAAAAACCTTTCAATTGTACTCTAATAGTTATTTGACTGGAAAATTACAATGACTGAAATTCATATAGGTAATTTGGGAAAATCTGAGAAAATATTATTTGCATAATAATTTGGAACACAGTGTAGGCACATCAGGGGCTTTGCAAACGTAACAAGATGTCCGCAGACCATTCCATCAAGACGGCATTTCAAAGCGTCACTACATCCCTTCCGAGCCCTGACGTGTGCCCAAACAGTGGTTCCCCCCCACATATGGGGTACCAGCGTACTCAGGACAAACTGGACAACTTTTGGGGTCCAATTTCTCCTGTAACCATTGTGAAAAGAAAAAATAGGTGGCTAAAAAATCATTTTTTGAGAAAATAAAATTATTTTTTATTTTCACGGCTGTGCGTTATAAACTTCTGTGAAGCACCTAGGGGTTCAAAGTGCTCACTGTGTATCTAGATAAGTTCCTTACAGGGTCTAGTTTCCAAAATGGGGTCATTTGTGGGGGAGCTCCAAAGTTTAGGCACACAGGGGCTCTCCAAACACGACATGGTGTCCGCTGACGATTGGAGCTAATTTTCCATTAAAAAAAGTCAAATGGCGCTCCTTCCCTTCTGAGCCCTTCCGTGCGCCCAAACAGTGGTTCCCCCACATATAGGGCACCATCGTACTCAGGAAAAACTGGACAACAACTTTTGGGGTCCAATTTCTCCTGTTACCCTTGGGAAAATAAGAAATAGCGGGCTAAAAAATGATTTTTGAGGAAAAGTGATTTTTTTTTTTTCCCTGCTCTGCGTTTATAAAGTTCTGTGAAGCACTTGGGGGTTCAAAGTGCTCACTACACATCTAGATAAGCTCCTTGGGGGGTCGTTTCCAAAATGGGGTCACTTGTGGGGGGTTTCTACTGTTTAGGCACATCAGGGGCTCTGCAAACGCAATATGACGCCTGCAGAAAATTCCATCAAGTCTGCATTCCAAAATGGCGCTCCTTCCCTTCTGAGCTTTCCCATGCGCCAAAACAGTGGTTCCCCCCCACATATGGGGTATTGGTGTACTCGGGACAAACTGCACAACAACTTTGTGGTCCAATTTCTCCTGTTACCCTTGTGAAAATAAAAATAGCGGGCTAAAAAAATCATTTTTGAGGAAAAAAAATGTTTTTTTTATTTTCACTGCTCTGCGTTATAAACTTCTGTGAAGCACTTGGGGGTTCAGAGTGCTCACAACACATCTAGATAAGTTCCATAGGGGGTCTAGTTTCCAAAATGGTGTCACATGTGTTTTTTTTTCACTGTTTAGGCACACAGGGGCTCTCCAAATGCGTCATGGTGTCGCTAACGATTGGAGCTAATTTTCCATTCAAAAAGTCAAATGGCGCTCCTTCCCTTCTGGGCCCTGTCGTGCGCCCAAACAGTGGTTTATGACCACATATGAGGTATCCGTGTACTCAGGAGAAATTGCCTAACAAATTTTAGGATCCATTTTATCCTGTTGCCCATGTGAAAATGAAAAAACTGAGGCTAAAAGAAAATTTTTGTGAAAAGAAGTACTTTTTTTTACGGATAAATTTGTGAAGCACTTGGGGGTTCAAAGTGCTCACTCTGCATCTAGATAAGTTCCTTGGGGTTCTAGTTTCTAAAAGGGGGTCACTTGTGGGGGAGCTTCAATGTTTAGGCACACAGGGACTCTCCAAATGCGACATGGCAACCGCTAAATATTCCAGCATATTTTCCATTCAAAAAGTCAAATGGCGCTCCTTCCCTTCTGAGCCCTGCCGTGCGCCCAAACAGTGGATTATGACCACATATGAGGTATCTGTGTACTCAGGAGAAATTGCCCAACAAATTTTAGGATCCATTTTATCCTGTTGCCCATGTAAAAATTAAAAAAATTGATGCTAAAAGAAAATTTTTGTTGGAAAATTTAAAAAGTCCATTTTTTCCTTCCACGTTGCTTTAGTTTCTGTGAAGCACCTGAAGGGTTAATAATCTTCTTGAATGTAGTTTTGAGTAGATTGAGGGGTGCAGTTTTTATGTCACATTTGGGCATTTGCTGCCATATAGACCCCTCAAAGTGACTTCAAATGTGAGGTGGTCCCTAAAAAAAATGGCTTTGTAAGTTTTGTTGTAAAAATGAGAAATCGCTGGTCAACTTTTAACCCTTATAACTTCCTAAAAAAAATAAATTTTGTTTCCAAAATTGTGCTGATGTAAAGTAGACATGTGGGAAATGTTATTTATTAACTATTTTGTGTCACATAACTCTCTGGTTTAACAGAATAAAAATTCAAAATTTGAAAATTGCAAAGGTTTTGCCAAATTTCCATTTTTTTCACAAATAAACACAAAACTTATCGACCTAAATTTACCACTAACATGAAGCCCAATATGTCACGAAAAAAACAATCTCAGAATCGCTAGGATCCGTTGAAGCGTTCCTGAGTTATTACCTCATAAAGGGACACTGGTCAGAATTGCAAAAAATGGCAAGGTCATGAAGGGGTTAAACCTACTTTGTGTATAGTCAGGGGGCAATGGGTTATCATTACTTTGTAACCTGTCCCCATATTAGCAGCACCAGGTCATGTGACTGACGTTCTGTGACACCACTACAGATGAGGTAGTCAGACTGTCTGCCTTGTGAGCGCGCAGTGCTGCCATATTAGCGGCCATTCCCATGAGGCAGGCTGACACATTAGTGCACCATAGGAATCCCCCGCAGGTCCTGCGGCGTCAGGAGGCTCCTCACACTCTCCCGCCACTGGGACACAAGGCGCCAGGCCTCCCAGGACGGTTACAAGCTACTGCGCAGACGTCACACTGTTGGCCACACCCACTCCGGGCTCGCGCCTTAGCTACAGCCTCGCGCTCTTCTGGACGTTTCTGCGACGCAGCGGGTACGCGGCCCGTACTGCCTGTGTGGGGCTGCGCGCCTCACGCCCCTCCTCCGCCCAGTAACACCCGCGCTGGGTAATGGCGGCAGTGTACCGAGCTCTCAGTCACACAGCCTGCAGAGTCATGCTCGTCGGTAGCACACTTCCCAATCAGGGCCACCCTTTTCCTCCGGCCACGTCATTCGGCAGGTGACGCATTGCCGCACCTCGTTGCATAACTCCAGGCTCCGTCATTAAAGCAGAGTAGATTGCTAAAAGCTGAGGCTGCCAGTCCCGCCGCTTCCGCTCGTGCCCCCGCAGCGTGACATCACTTTTCACACATTGCCATGTTTTGTTCTTCCCACAGCTGTCAACCACCTCAAGCCTCGGACACGCGCACGCCCGCTGGCCCCGCCCACAAGCTAGTGCCGTACGTTTCGCTTCACGTGATGCCAAATGGGCGTGTCTTCCGTGAGAAGGAAGAGAGCGCGCCGCACAGCTCCAGCCGCAGCTCAGCCTGTGACGTAGCGGAGTGTGTGGCCGGGACTAGCCCGAAGGTGTTCGCGCCGAGCTGAGGACAGAGCCTGAGAGCGGGGGAGGGGCGAGATAAAAGCCGTACTAATAGCACAGGCGGCCGGCGGTGAGGAGCAGCTGGGAGACGCCCGCCTGCAGTCGCGCTTACGACGTGTGGGCGGCTCCGGGGTGTAGCGTGTCCCGGATATTGGAGGGGGGGCAGCACCACCTCCTCTTTCTCCGCCTCTTCCTCGACTCTCTCCTCCTCCGCCCAGCTCGCCCGAATACCCGCCCGGCACCGGCAGCAGCGAGAGCATCATGGCGCTGAAGCGGATCCACAAGGTGAGGGTCGGCGGACCGTGCGCTGTCCGGCGTGTGTGGCACTGCTGCGGAGGCGGGAGTGCGGCCCGGGCCTGCGGGGATGGCCGCCGTGCGCAGCAGCAGACGCCCGCCGGCCCCGCTCCCCTCACACTCGTCGGGCGGACATGAAAGGTGGTTTTCGCGGGTCTCTGCGGCTGTGCTCGGCGGGTGCGCAGCGTCAGAGTGGGTCCGCGCCTTCCCATCCCCCACCCCGCGCTCTGCCCCGTGGTGGCGGCTGTGTGTGGAGGGCGCCCGCCTGTCGTGCCGGGCGGCTGCTCCGCACCGTCGTGTACCTCCCTCCCAGGGCTCAGCCCCCAGTATAAGATGGCGGCGCTGCCTCGGTGTTGTTGCCGCACACTACACAGCCGCCGTGGGGACATGTCCGTCTCTCTGGCCCTGGCTGCTGCTTTCACTTTCCCGGGGCCTGTGCTCGGGCCGGAGCCCCTCAGCCCTCACGGCTGTTACGTCTCCACTAATGGGACTTCCTCCTTGTGCTTCACTTCCTGACTATGGGCCTATGTGACTTAGAGTATCTAGTGGCCCAAGAGGCCATCCCAGCTTCCGAGTTCTGAGGAGCTATCGGGCTGCAAAGGGCCCAAGGTATGCTCACAGGGGCCCCAGTGTCACTCTCTCCATTGGTCTCATCCTGAAGCTGTTCATGGATCTCTACTATTGCCTATGCACACGTCCTGGTGAGCGGCAACGTTGGCTTTCGCTCATCTGATGTTCACACGACATAGGATGCTGTTCAGACTTGCGCACAAATTATCTGCAGGTTTCTAACGATTGTAGTAGATGAAATGTTTATCAAAAGAAGTCACTGCAGTGTCGGCCCTTTATTTCCTTGTTAGGCCACAGTGAAAGTGAACAAAGCCTATCTGTTTTTTCCTGGATCTCTTGACAGTCATGACAGATTAGGGTGACTTGATCCTAATTTCGTTTATTTCTAGTTTTGATAGCAAAAGTAGTGTGGACTACGTGACTAATAGTGGACTGTTATTCTTTACATTAAAAGGTTCCAGTGCCTTGGTGGAACGTAACTTTCCTTCTAACTTCAGTCGTGCATCGTGCAAAATGCCTTCCCTATTGTCTGTTTTTCACTTTTACATTGTTCACACCAAATCTGATGTCCATTTTGCCCAAATTTCTTGAGTGTCAATAGCACATCTATGACTTGAGGGTGGCTGCTCCTGAATCTGCAGTCATTTTTCTTGGTGTCACTGCTTTTAAGGCTATGTGCACACGTTGCGGAATTGCCTCGGAAATTTCCACGGCAATCCCGCACCTCCCTGCCGCTGGAAATACGCATTTTATAGGTTTGCGTATTCCCGCCAGAAACTAGCCTTTTGTAAGCGTAATTAGCCTGCAGAATGCTTGCGTTTTCCAAGCGATCTGTAGCATCGCTTGGAAAACTGATTGACAGGTTGCTCACGAGTCAAACATAGTGTTTGACAAGTGTGAGCAACTTCTTACTATCGATGCCGCATCAATAATAAAAAGATCTAATGTTAAAAATAATTTAAAAAAATCGTGCTATTCTCACCTTCCGGCGGCCTCTGCAGCCTTCCCGGTCCTCAGCGACGCTCCCAATGACCCCAGATGACGTAGCGGTCTCGCGTGATGCTACGTCATCTGGGGTCATTGTCGCTAAGGACGCCTGGGAACGGGATTGGCCGGTAGTGTCCCTGAGGAGCGGGAAAGCTGCGGGGGCCGCCGGAAGGTGAGCATATCACTATTTATTATTTTAACAGGAATATGGTACCCAGGGCCTGGAGGAGAGTCTCTTCTCCAGACCCTGGGTACCATCCGCGCATGAACCGCTTACTTTGCGCATGGTGGGCATAGCCACATGCGGAAAGTAAGCGGTTCAATGCATTCCTATGGCTGTGGAATCGCCGCGATTCCGGAGAAAGAATGAGCATGCTGCGTATCATTCCGCGATGCGATTGCGGCGCGGAAAAACACGCAGCATGTGCACAGCATTGTGGAATCCCATAGAATATAATGAGTTGGGTAAGCGTTTTTGCCACAAAAACAAAAACGCTAACAATCCGCAACGTGTACACATAGCCTAAAGTCCCTCCAATCTTACCAGTTGTAATTCGGCTGCTTGTGTGACACAGTTGTGGGCCCTTAGGCTAAGTGCACACGTCAGGAATTTTCGTGTTTTTTTTTTTTGCGTTTTTTCCCATGGCAAAAACGCGAAAAAAACGCAAACATTAAGCATCCTATTCATTTAAATGGATTCCGCAATTTTTGTGCACATGCAGCTTTTTTTTCTGCGAAAAAAAAGCTTCGCGGATAAAAAAAGCAACATGTTTATTAATTTCGCATTATCTCGGTGGAATCGCCGCCATAGGAATGCATTGAACCGCTTACTTTCCGCATGTGGCTATGCCCACCATGCGAAATGTAAGCGGTTCATGTGCGGATGGTACCCAGGGTCTGGAGGAGAGGAGACTCTCCTCCAGGCCCTGGGTACCATATCCCTGGTAAAACAATAATTAAAATAAAAAAATAATGATATTCTCACCTTCCGGCAGCCTTCCCGCCTCTCAGCGACGCTCCCGTTCCCAGTAATGCATTGCGAGAATCACCCCAGATGACGTAGCTGTCTCGCGTGATTTTACGTCATCTGTGGGTCTGTCACAATGCATCCTTGGGAACGGGATTGGCCGGGAGCGTCGCTGAGGACCAGGAAGGCAGCGGGGGCCGCCGGAAGGTGAGACTAGCACGATTTATTATTCTTTTTTATTATTTTTACATTAGATCTTTACTATTGATGCGGCATCAATAGTAAAAAGTTGGTCACACGTGTCAAACACTATGACAGGTTGGTAACACGAGTCAAACAATCAGTTTTCCAAGCGATTGCTACAGATCGCTAGGAAAACGCTAGCATTCTGCAAGCTAATTACGCTTGCAAAACGCTAGTTTCTGGTGGGAATACGCATACCAAAAAAATGCGTATTTCCCGCGGCAGAGAAGTGAGGGATTGCCGTGGAAATTTCCGCGGCAATTCCGCAATGTGTGAACTTAGCCTAAGAAGACAGAAGCGGTATACAAAGCACTCACTCCTTGAAGCGAATGAAGGCAGCAGCTCTGGGTAGGGTTACCTCTGTTGTGGGAGAACTGCTTTCTCTTGCAGGTCCAGGCCCCACCAGTGACTGTCATGAGAAGGTGCTCTTCTGCCCTCTTAACTGGTTATGCTGGATTTACGCTAGTATAATGCAGACTTCTGTTGGGCAAAAGGATCTGAAGAATGACAATCCTGCAAGAAAATGGTTCTGTTCATTGACTGATATAAATGGCTTGAAATAGCCTACTGTTGTCAATGTAGTTTAAGTTATGTTCTATGCTCACAGGGCAAGTATTCAGCGAATTCAAACTGAGCCCACAGCATACCTGGCAGATACCAACTTTTACAAAGCCATCTGCCTGTAACAATGGTGGCCATAGTTGGCGCTTTGCTGCTGACAGCAGTGACATTTAGGCTATGTGCACACGTTGCGTTATTGCCTCGGAAATTTCCACGGCAATCCCGCATCTCCCTGCCGCGGTAAATACGCATTTTTTTTTGTATGCGTATTCCCGCCAGAAACTAGTGTTTTGCAAGCGTAATTAGCTTGCAGAATGCTAGCGTTTTGTAAGCGATCTGTAGCATCGCTTGGAAAACTGATTGACAGGTTGGTCACACGAATCAAACAAGTGTTTGACAAGTGTGACCAACTTTTTACTTTTGATGCCGCCTATGTCGCATCAATAGTAAAAAGATCTAATGTTAAAAATAAAAAAAAAAAATCGTGCTATTCTCACCTTCCGGCGGCCCCCGCAGCCTTCCCGCCTCTCAGCGACGCTCCCGGCCAATCCCGTTCCCAGGCGTCCTTTGCGACAGTGACCCCAGATGATGTAGCATCACGTGAGACCACTACGTCATCTGGGGTCATTGTCGCAAAGGACGCCTGGGAACGCGATTGGCCGGGAGCGTCGCTGAGAGGTGGGAAAGCTGTGGGGGCCGTCGGAAGGTGAGAATAGCACGATTTTTTATTTTAATTATTGGTTTTACAGGAATATGGTACCCAGGACCTGGAGGAGAGTCTCCTCTTCTCCAGACACTGGGTACCATTCGCACATGAACCGCTTACTTTGCGCATGGTGGGCATAGCCACATACGGAAAGTAAGCGGTTCAATGCATTCCTATGGCGGCGTAATCGCCGCGATTCCGGAAAAAGAATGAACATGCTGCGTTTTTTTTCCGCAATGCGATTTGGCCGCAGAGAAACATGCAGCATGTGCACAGCGGAATCCCATAGGATATAATGCGTTGCGTTGGGTAAGCGTTTTTGCCGCGTTTTTTTTGCGGCAAAAACGCTAACAATCCGCAACGTGTGCACATAGCCTTAAAAGGCTAACTTGTGTTCGTGGGCAGCTCTTGTGCAATGCTGTCATGGGGTGCTGATGCGTTATCAAGTTGGCTATAGGCATCCTGAAAGCCCTCATGGTGGCCATGTTGGTCCTCTATTGAAGTCCATCTTGTGTCTGAGCATCTTAAAGCATTAAGTAGTATTGCAGTGCATAGTATTAGCAATTGTGGGTTCATGTTCTTAAAGGGAATCTGTCACCCCAATATTGCATTATCAGATAAAGATATGGCTGAATAGTGCGTCCCATAACAAAGCTAATCCCACAGACGGCGTTCGGCTTCCCGCAATTGCGCAATTCAAATTCGGGCCGGGCATGCGCAGTGTGCTTTGCCCAACAGTGGGCAAAGCATATAATCAGTAAAGCGCATGCGCTACTCTTTCCTTGCCCCGGAAATGACTGTTTGCCTTGGACGACTTCCGGGGCAAGGAAAGAGTAGCGCATGCTGTTAACATGAAATTCTCACAAGATGTTGGTAACAAATCATCCAATCCACATAGTCAAATAAATCAAACCAGTTGTGTAATAATGAGAAATGACAGGGAAAGGGTATTGAACATATGAAGAAAGAACGGCGCAAAATGCCAGAGAGGTCAAATTATGTTCTTTCTACTTCTGGATTATGGTCCTAACAGTGCTCACTGGAACCTTCAGTAGTTTAGAAATTCTTATGTCAATGCCATCAGTATGTATTGCAACAATAAGATTGAGACAGCTCACTGGTTTTACCCATCATGAGATTTCTTGGGACACCTTTTATAGGCCATCAGTTGAACCAGGTGATATTTTTGACTAAGTGGCAGATTGCTTTCTAATTACTGATAGATTTCAGCTGGTGTCATGACTTTCCATGGTTTTTTTTTTGCACTTATTTCTTCATGCGTTTAATACTTTCTCCATGTTATTTCTCATTATTACACATAACTTAAAGGTGCAGTCCACTACTAGGACAACTTTCTCATTCCCCTCGCTTGGCCCCAATAAAATAAAAAAAAAACTATACTTCCTGTACCTGCTCCGTTCCTGCAGTGTTGACACTCGTGGTCCCTTGTGTGGTTGTATATGTGACCCCGGTGCCCAGGTTGCTCTGGCGTTACGGTCCCCGCTTTTGAACAAATAGAATATCAAGAGAAAATCAAAGCTGCAGCTAATCTGACGTCTTCATGTTCAATTCGACAGAAGGTGGGGACACAGTGACTCCATCTCTGTGCACCACATGTCATGCAACCACACGAGAGCCCCGGGAACGAGTGTGCAGACACTGTGGGAACGGCATTGGGAGGGGAGTATTAACTTTTATTTTATTGGGAGCAAATGTGGGGAACGAGGAGAGGTTGTCCTAGTAGTGGACAACCCCTTTAATTTATGGACCTCTATAGTTTTTCTTTGCTTGTGTAGATTGGATTGGTTGTTACTGACATCTGGTGAGAATTTCATGTCAATAGCACCTTTTAGAAACATTATATTTTTGAATGGGCTGCCCAAGCTGTATTTCAGGATACCATTAGCTATACTAAAAAATCACGTGACAGATTCCCTTCAAAGGGATCCTGTCCCCTGATGCGATTATACGCATAATATTGTCAGAGACTTGCCAATGCAAGTCTATGGGTGCGACAAAAGAAATCATGCGAGTGCTGTCCAATTTTTACGCACTGGTGTCCTTTGAAAAGCAGCAATTCATGTGCAGCATACAGTAAAATCACACTGACAGGTTAGAATAGATATATACATATAGAATACATAGATATAGAGATGTCAGTGACACACATATATGTATTTATATTGCATAGATAGAATAAAAGCCAGTAATTCATCTGCCGTGTTCTGTAAAATCACTGCAGGAGCTGACAGGATAGAAGAGATGGATTACATACAGTAAATACACAAAGAATAGGTTGATATATAGATGTCAGTGACAAATATAATTAGTGCAGTGTGTGCAAATTTCTGTACATGCATTTAATACAAGATTATTTTTCGGATAAAAATGTCGTTGGCTCCTGCGCAATTTTCGTAACCAGCAGAGGGAAAGCTGACGACTGGGGGCAGATGTTTGTAGCCTGGGTATTAGTATTTCCTAATGAGTGTAAGTATATAAATTGGACTGAGGAGCTGAGCCCATTCCATGCAAAGCAGGTTTTGCAGTGTCACTCCAGGGCCAGCTCAGATTGCTGCTATTTCACCACTTAAAGAAGCACTCCCATCAGTAAATATACAGATTCAACTAAAAGAAGCAAGTATATTAACACTTTTTATCGGCGTCTTCCTCAGTTTCCAGAACTGACTCGCTTTCCACTTATTTGGATCACTCCATTTCAAGAGTTCCAAATAAGATTTTTTTTTTTTTTTTTTACCTTACATCTTTCCTTTGGTGTTTTTTGAAGTGCTACTTTATAAAAGTTTTTAATTTCTTCTTAATGAGGCACCTTTTTGTTAAGAGTTGTACTGGCATTAATTTGACATGTCACAAGACTGTTTGAGATTTTGCTTTTGAGGAGTCATTCAAAAACTTGGGCGCTTTTGGGAAAACAATGTTATAAATTCTAACAAAAAAAATGCTGGATACTGAAAACTGAGTATTCTGGCAGCTGCCCTTAGGCTTGCAAGCAGCACATGACGTCCCTGCCATGTGCTGCTTATAAGCATAAAGCTGCTGCTGGCAACGGAGGACACTGCGAGGGAGCGCCGGGAAGTAAAGGTACTGTCACACTAAAGCCTCTTTCACACTTCAGTCGTGCGACGTCAGTCAAAATCCGCCAAAGTGTGAAAAAACGGATCCGCTATCTTTTTATTTTTTTTTTGGCGGATCTCCTTTTTTCCCATTGACTTGCATTAGTGGCGGATTTTGACGGATGGTCGTCCGTTAGATCCGTTTTTTGATGGATCCGACATAAATGTGTCCGCCATTTTTGGAAAACGTCCAATGCAATGTTTTTTGTGTGCGTCAAAATGGCGGACTATGGCGGATCCGTCAAAAAACGGATCTATCAGACGACCATCCGCCAGCGGATCCGTTGCTCCCATAGAAAATGCATTAAAAATGCCCAGAGCAGTGTCCGGGTGCTTTCCGCTTCTCTCTCTCTCGCTTTCTCTCTCGTTTTCTCTCTCCGCTTTCTCTCTCGCTTTCGCTCTCTCTCGCTTTCTCTCTTCGCTTTCTCTCTCGCTTTCTCTCTCGCTTTCTCTCTCGCTTTCTCTCTCGCTTTCTCTGCTTTCCTCTCTCGCTTTCCCCTCTCGCTTTCTCTCCGCTTTCTCTCGCGCTTTCTCGCGTTTCTCTCGCGCTTTCTCTCGCGCTTTCTCTCCGCTTTCTCTCGCGCTTTCTCTCGCGCTTTCTCTCTCGCGCTTTCTCTCGCGCTTTCTCTCGCGCTTTCTCCTCGCGCCTTTCTCTCGCGCTTTTCCTCCTCGCGCTTCTCTCGCGCTTCTTCGCGCTTTCTCTCGCGCTTTCTCCTCCTCGCGCTTTCTCTCGCGCTTTCTCTCGCGCTTCTCTCGCGCTTCTCTCGCGCTTCTCTCGCGCTCTCTCTTCTCTCGCGCTTTCTCTCGCGCTTTCTCTCGCGCTTTCTCTCGCGCTTTCTCTCGCGCTTCTCTCGCGCTTTCGCTCTCTCGCGCTTTCTCTCGCGCTTTCTCTCGCGCTTTCTCTCGCGCTTTCTCTCGCGCTTTCTCTCGCGCTTTCTCTCGCGCTTTCCTCTCGCGCTTTCTCTCGCGCTTTCTCTCCTTTTCTCTCGCGCTTTCTCTCTGCGCTTTCTCTCGCGCTTTCTCTCGCGCTTTCTCTCCGCTTTCTCTCTCGCGCTTTCTCTCGCGCTTTCTCTCGCGCTTTCTCTCGCGCTTTCTCTCGCGCTTTCTCTCGCGCTTTCTCTCCCGCTTTCTCTCGCGCTTTCTCTCGCGCTTTCTCTCGCGCTTTCTCTCGCGCTTTCTCTCGCGCTTTCTCTCGCGCTTTCTCTCTTTCGCCCAGACATGCGTACCTGTATTTTCCGAGTTATATTCCGGGTTGAAAAGTTCATAGCGGATCCGTTTGCATCCGTTTTTCACCTTTTCTGGCGGATCCGCTATTTTCACACTTTGCCGGATTTTAACTGACGCCAAAAGACTGAAGTGTGAAAGAGGCCTAAGCGAGATCGCTAGCGATCTCGCTTAAGCGACACCGATTTTGACGCAGCAGCGTCGTGCGTTGTTGCGAGGATACTATCGTGTGTGGGGTTTTGCGATCCTGTCAGTCGCTACAGCGCTTCATCTTTGCCATTTACACAAGACGTTTTTGGGATCCTGAAAAAATGAATCCGGGGCAAACGCAATAGCGGCACAGACTGGATCGCAGTAGCTGCAAAGCAGAAGGCTAGCAAGACACAGTATGGAACGATGCTGGAAATTCATATGAACCACTTGCGTCGTCTCTTATGACGCGGACGTCCAATCACTAAGCGAGAGCTGTGACTTTTGACGTACAGTGACCACCAATCTGCGCTGAGGGGCGTGGAAAAGGTTGCACTCAATCTTTAACAATACATGCTATATGACAGATCCCAACGACCGCCGAGGTTGTTATACTGATCGCTGATGTGTCGTTTATGAGATCTTCCTGTTTGGAAGCTACTAGCGACCATATAGCGATCACACCAACGATCTCGCTAGGTCGTGTCGTCGTGATCGCTTAGTGTGACAGTACCTTAAGTGTAATTTTTTTTTGTTTGATATTTCTGATGGGGCTATGCATACCAGGACTGGGGTTGGGGCCACTCATTACCAAGATGCTATTGAAGAGAAATGAATATTCATTGCCCTCCACGTCCATGGGTGTGGAATGCAGTGAATATTCATTTCTCTTTAGCAGTGGGCACAGGAGCTAACCGCAGCAGCCGTCTCCTGCCTCTGTGACCCACTGCTCCGCCGATGCCGCTCCCCCCATCTCTCCACCACAGCCAGAACCGGTACATCCGGACTGTAAGATGCACCCCCCATTTTCCTCCACATTATTGGAGGAATGAAGTGCGTCTTGTAGTCTGAAAATTACGGTAATAGCAAGTCTTTAAAATGACCATTTTGTAATCAAGTTGTCCTTTCTACTGGGTGAAATGTAATCTTGTTCACAATCTTACTAACAATGGCTGTTTCCTTTTGTGTCAGAGTATGTCTGGCCTCTTATGGGGTTTGGTCCATCTGAGTTAACAGTCATATGTTGTGGCTCCGGCGCTGAGCCCGCATTATTTCCGCCACATGACAGCTGATTTTATCAGCTGACGTGCCCTTAACAGCCGCAAGTGGAATCGCGATCCACCTGTGGCTGTTAACATGTTAAATTGCACTCTCAATCTGACCGGCATTTAACATCATTGCGCCGGAAGCGCGTCACTAGCTTACTAGCTATCTAGCATGACAACCTGGGGTCTGCAGGAGACCTCTGTTGTCATTTCCGATCAGCTAGGAGTTCTGCCCCAGTGCCTGGTGTTCCTAGCAGATCATTTATGCTACACGTGTAGCACAAGCCATCAGAAGACTGCAGCTTCAAGTCTCCTAAATAAAAATAAAAAAATTAAAAATATAAAAAATATAAAAGTTCAGATCGCCGCATTCAAAATAAAACAAAAAAAATAAACCTTTGGTATTGCTGTGTTCAGAAACTCCCTATCTATAAAAAAGGAATTAATCTGATTTGTAAACACTGTAACGAGGAAAAAAAATTCAAAACGCCATAATTGTTTTTTTGTTGCTGCAATAAAATACAATATTAGATGATCAAAATATTGTATCTACCCCAAAATGGTATAAAAATGACAGCTCATGGCACAAAAAAATAAGCCTGCCCCCAAGATCCAGAAAAATAAACTCTATGGGTATTGGATAATGGCGCCTTTTTTTTAACTAAACTTTAAATTTTTCTTCATCCCTTAATTAAAATAAAAAAAAATTTACGTTTATCTGCAAATTTGTAATGGCATGTCAGTTTCCGCATTTAGTGCTAAAAACAAACAAACCAAAAACAATTGTGGAATTGCACTTTTTTGCAATTTCACCAGTTTTTTCCCGTTTGATGGTAAAAACGTTCAAAAGATCTACTCGTCCTGCAAAAAAAAAACCCTCACACGGCCATATTGATGGAAGAATAAAAGTTATTGCTCTAGGAAGAAGGGAAGCAAATATCTAAAACAGAAAATAGCAAGGTGGTGAAGGGGCCTTCAGCTACATTTCAGAGTCAAACATAAGAGGTTCTCAATTACAGGCACATGAGTCTTATGCTGACCACTGGTTGTCATGGCACCCAGTGATTAGAGATTGACGGTGGCATTTAACACTAGTCATGGGTGGATCATGATTCCACCCGCGACTGTTAGGTCCCCGTTTCACATAGCGAGATCGCTGCTAAACAGCGATCTCAGCAGCGATCTCGCTATGTCTGACACGTACCAGCGATCAGGCCCCTGCTGTGAATCGCTGGTCGTGTCAGAAATGCCAGGACTTTTTTTTGATCGCTGGTTTCCCGCTGGCCAGGATGCATCGCTGTGTGTGACAGGCAGGAGACCAGCGATCTACTGGTAACCAAGGTACACATCGGGTTTCCAGGCGCGGGGCTGTGCCTGGAAACCCGACGTGTACGTTGGATACCAGCGCGCTGCTGCAGGAGAGCTGGTAGCCAAGGTACACGTCGGGTTTCCAGGCACTGCGCAGCGCCTGGAAACCCGACGTGTACCTTGGTTACCAGCTCCCTGTATCAGCGCGCTGGTATCCAACGTATACTGCGGGTAACTGCGGCTTTATCCGCAATGTCGCTGTCCTGATTGCTGCCTGTTTGGCAGCTCAGCAGCGATCATGTAGCGACACACCAGCGATCCTGATCGTTGTCGGGATCGCTGGTGTGTCGCTATGTGAGACTGGGCCCTTAGAGGCACATGACAGCTTATCAGGTCAGCAGTCATGTGTTGGGAAAGATGTGGGCCCAGAGCCCGCATCAAAGGGAGATAGATGACCTTGGACATAACTTTATGTCCAAGGTCGTAAAGGGGTTAACAGCCACTAGCGAGCCAGCCTCACGAGAGACTAGCAGGATGGGTGGGTTCCCCCACCCGCTGCCCTGAAATGACAGGTCTCTCCTCATACACTGGGGACCCACTTGTCCAAAAGTTCTCCAGTGCTGCTCTGTCCCTGACAGCTTTTAACCCCTTCACGCCACAGCCTTTTCTAATTTTTGCGTTTGTTTTTCTCTCCCCTTCTTGCCACAGCCATAATTCCCTCCCCCCCCCCGTCTATATGGCCATGTGAGGTCTTGTTTTTTTTTTCCTTTCGGGATGATTTTTACTTGTGAACAACACCACTGGTTTTACCGTGTCGTGTACTCAAACGGGGAACAAAATTCCAAGTGCTGTGAATTTTTTTTTTTTTTTTTACCATGTTCACAAAATGCTAAAACTGACCTGCCATTATGATTCTACAGGTCATTACGAGCTGATAGACACCAAACATGGTTAGGTTGTTTTTTTTTTTTTTTTTTTTTCAACATTTAAATAAAAACAAACAAAAAAAATTGTGTCCTTCTCCAAGACCCTTAGTGTCTCCATTTTCGTGATCTCTGGTTGGGTGAGGGCTTATTTTTTGTGTGCCAAGCTGACGTTTTTAATTATGCCATTTTGGTCTGGATCCGAGCTTTTGGTCGCCTATTATTGCATTTTAATGCAATATTGCAGCGACTAAAAAACGTAATTCTGGTGTTTTGACTTTTTTTTTTTCCGATACGCCGTTTACCAATTGGACTAATATTTTAGCTTGATCGGGCGGTTCTGAACACGGCGATACCAAATGTGTATTTTTCTTAAAATTGTTTTATTTTGAATGGGGGGGTGATTTAAACTTTTATATTTTTATATTTTTAAACTTTTTTTTTTCTTTTTGCATGCTTCAATAATCTCCATGTGAGACTAGAAGCTGCAGTTGTCCGATCGCCTCTACTACGCACAGGCGATAATGGTCAGATCGTCTGTGTGTAGTAGAAATGCTCACTTGCTACAAGCAATCTGGCTAGGAAAATCGTAGAGGTCTGCTGGAAACCTGGTTGTCATGCCGACCCATCCGTGACCTGCGATGATGTGATAGTGTCACCAATGGACGGGATTAGTGACACACGTCCAGCGCGATCACATTAAATGCCGCTGTCAGATTGACAGTGGCATTTAACAGGTTAACAGATGCTGGTGGATCCCAATTCCACCCGTGGCTGTTGCGGGCACATGTCAGCTGTTAAAAACAGCTGACATGTGCCTGGAAAGATGTGAGCTTAGCGCTGCAGCCCACATCAAAGGGAGGGATATGACATGCGCAGTACATGTATGGTGCATGCCGTGAGGGGGTTAAAGTATGCTTTTCCTCTGATAACATGCCTGTGGATCTGGCAGCATGTCAGCCATCAGGTTTGCTTTTAAGTCAACAGCTTTGCATAAAAAAAATAAATTGTACAAGTTGGTTATCTGTGTAATCTTACTGTCAATAGGAATCCATAGTTCTAGGTCATTTACCTTACAATGAACACCATAAAAACTAAACGAAAATTTTAAACTTCTTTCCCTATTTTCACTTAAATTTTTTCCAGTTTTTCACTATTTTATGGTAAAGTAAGTAATGCCATTCCAAACTACAACAAGTCTAACTAAAAATGCTGTTGTATGGCTGTCCATTGTAAAACAATTTAAGTCTTAGAAGAATAAAACAATAAAAAGCTGTTCAACCCATAAAAATTTTTACTTTGGAGGCATACTGACAAAATATTCGGTCGATGTCTGATAAATAAATTTAAAAGGAATCTGTCACTATGAACCCACCCATAGTCCGCATATATGGTCATGCAGGTTTTTAACCCCTTTCTTCCATCTGACGTACTATCCCGTCCATGTGCCCTGGACTTAATTCCCAAGGACGGAATAGTATGTCATACGTGATCAGCCGCGCTCGCGAGGGGAGCGCAGCTGATCGCAGCCGGGTGTTAGCTGATTCTCACAGCTGACACCCGGCACTAAGTGCCAGGAGCGGTCATGGACTGCTCCCGGCACTTTAACCCCCTGCACACTGCGATCAAACTTGATCGCAGCTTTCCGGTGGCATAGGGAAGCATCGCACAGGGAGGCGGTTCCCTGCGTGCTTCCTTGAGACCCTCAGAACAACGCGATCTAACAACGGATCTAAGATGGCCGTGGGGTCCTGCAGGGAGGTGGCTTGTCAGTGCCTGCTAAGAGCAAGCCTCCTGCACTGCCTGTCAGATCGCTGATCTGACACAGTGCTCTGTAAAGTCAGATCCGCAATCTGACACTGTATAGTGATGTCCCACCCTGAAACAATGTAAAAAAAAAATGTAAAAATATTTTTTTTAAAAATCCCTAAATTAAAATAAATTTCTCAAATAAACACATTATTAACCCCTTCCTGACCTGTGACACAGCGTATGTGTCATGAAAGGATCGCGTTCCTGCGGGTCGGGTGACTGGGGTCACTGAAAGGTCACCCGACCTGCAGGCACAAGACCCTTTGTGCTTCACCACAGGGGGGTTGGCTTAACCCCCAGGTGGCTACGATCGCTCTGATTGGTTGTTAAAAGTCAAACAGTGCTCCCTTTATTCCGAGCCCCGACGTGTGCCCAAACAGTGGTTTACCCCCACATATGGGGTATCAGAATACTCAGGAAAAATTGCACAACAACTTTGGGGGTCTAATTTCTCCTGTTACCCTTGGGAAAAAAAATTGGGGACTAAAAAAATTATTTTTGTGGAAAAAAAATGATTTTATTTTTCACAGCTCTGCGTTATAAACTTCTGTGAAGAACGTGGAGATTCAAATTGCTCACCACACATCTAGAGGAGTTCCTTGGGGGATCTAGTTTCCAAAATTGGGTCACTTGGGGGGGGTTTCTACTGTTTAGGCACATCATGGGCTCTGCAAACGTAACATGACACCCGCAGACCATTCCATCAAAGTCAGCATTTCAAAACGTCACTACTTCCCTTCCGAGCCCCAACGTGTGCCCGAACAGTGGTTCCCCCCCACATATGGGGTACCGGTGTACTCAGGACAAACTGTACAACAACTTTGGGGGTCCAATTTCTCCTATAACCATTGTGAAAATAAAAAATTGAGGGTTAAAAAAAAATCAGTTTTTGAGGAAAAAAATTATTTTTTATTTTTACGGCTCTGAATTATAAACTTCTGTGAAGCACGTGGGGGTTCAAGGTGCTCACCACACATCTGGATAAGTTCCTTGGGGGGTCTAGTTTACAAAATGGGGTCACTTGTGGGGGTTTCTACTGTTTAGGCACCTCAGGGGCTCTGCAAACGTAACAAGATGCCCGCAGACCATTCCATCAAGTCGGCATTTCAAAGCGTCACTACATCCCTTCCGAGCACTGACGTGTGCCCAAACAGTGGTTACCCCCCACATATGGGGTACCAGCATACTCAGGACAAACTGGACAACAACTTTTGGGGTCCAATTTCTCCTGTAACCATTGTGAAAATAAAAAATAGGGGCTAAAAAATCATTTTTTGAGGAAAAAAAAGGATTTTTTATTTTCAGGACTCTGCGTTATAAACTTCTGTATAGCACCTTGGGGTTCAAAGTGCTCAGTGTGCATCTAGATAAGTTCCTTAGGGGGTCTTGTTTCCAAAATGGGGTCATTGGGGGGAGCTCCAAAGTTTAGGCACACGGGCTCTCCAAACACGACATGGTGTCCGCTAACGATTGGAGCTAATTTTCCATTAAAGTCAAATGGCGCTCCTTCCCTTCTGAGCCCTGCCGTGCGCCCAAACAGTGATTCCCCCCACATATGGGGCACCAGCGTACTCAGGAAAAACTGGACAACAACTTTTGGTGTCCAATTTATCCTGTTACCCTTGGGAAAAAAAAAAATAGCGGGCTAAAAAATGATTTTTGAGAAACCAAAATGATTTTTTTATTTTCACTGCTCTGCGTTTATAAACTTCTGTGAAGCACCTGGGGTTCAAAGTGCTCACTATGTATCTAGATAAGTTCCTTGGGGGGGGTCTAGTTTCCAAAATGGGGTCACTTGTAGGGGAGCTCCAATGTTTAGGCACACAGAGACTTTCCAAATGCGACATGGCAACCGCTAAATATTCCAGCATATTTTCCATTCAAAAAGTCAAATGGCCCTGCTGTGCGCCCAAACAGTGGTTTATGACCACATATGTGGTATCGGCGTACTCCAGACAAATTGCACAATAACTCTTGGGGTCCAATTTCTTCAGTTACCTTTGGGAAAAAAAAAAAATTTGGGGTGAAAAGATCATGTTTGTGAAATGATTTTTATTTTTATGGCTCTACATTATAAACTTCTGTGAAGCACTTGGGGGTTCAAAGTTCTCACCACAGTTCCTTGGGGGGGTCTAGTTTACAAAATGAGGTCACTTGTGGGGGTGTCCACTGTTTAGGCACATCAGGGGCTCTCCAAACGCGACATGACTCCCGCATACTATTCAATCAAAGTCTGCAATGCAAAACGTCACTACTTCCCTTCCAAGCCCCGACGTGTGCCCATACAGTAGTTTTCTCCCACATATGGGGTATCCACGTACTCAGGAGAAATTGAACAACTTTTGGGGTCCAATTTCTCCTGTTACCCTTGGGAAAATAAAAAAAAAACTGGGGACTAAAAGATCATGTTTGTGGAAAAAAATATGATTTTTCTTATTTTCACGCCCGGGCGTTAAACTCTAAAGCACTTGAGGGTTCAAAGTGCTCACCACAGAAGCTCCTTAGGGGGTCTAGTTTCCAAAATGGTGTCACTTGTGGGGGGTTTCCACTGTTTAGGCCCATCATGGGCTCTCCAAACGCGACATGGCGTGCAATCTCAATTCCAGCCAATCTTGGTTTGAAAAAATCAAACGGCGCTCCTTCCCTTCCGAGCCCTGCTGTGCGCCCATACAGTAGTTTTCTCCCACATATGGGGTATCGGCGTACTCAGGAGAAATTGCACAACAACTTTCTGTCCATTTTCTCCTCTTACCCTTGTTAAAATAAAAAAAAATTGTTTGTAAAAAATCATGACTAAAAAGTTAAATGTTCATTTTTCCTTCCACATTGCTTCAGCTCCTATGAAGCACCTGAAGGGTTAATAAACTTCTTGAATGAGGTTTTGAGTACCTTGAGGGGTGCAGTTTTTAGAATAGTGTCACTTTTGGGTATTTTCTGCCATATAGACCCCTTAAAGTGACTTCAAATGTGAGGTGGTCCCTAAAAAAAAAATGGTATTGTACATTTTGTAAAAATGAGAAATCGCTGTTCAACTTTGAAGCCTTATAACTTCATAACAAAAAAAATATTATGGTTCCAAAATTGTGCTGATGTAAGGTAGACATGTGGGAAATGTTATTTAGTAACTATTTTGTGACATTTCTCTGTTTTAACCCCTTAGTGACATAGCCATTTTGCAGCTTAATGACCACTGTCACTTTGAGGTTATAACTCTGGAATTCTTTAACGAATCCCGCTGATTCTGAGATTTTTTTCGTGACATTGTACTTCACGTTAGTGGTAAAATTTCTTTGATATGACTTGTTTATTTATGAAAAAAATGAAAATATGGCGAAAATTTAGCAATTTTCAAACTTTAATTTTTATGCCCTTAAATCAGAGATATGTCACACAAATTTCTTAATAAATAACATTTCCCACATGTCTACTTTATATCAGCACAATTTTGGGAACAATTTTTTTTTGTTACGAAGTTATAAGGGTTAAAAGTTGACCAGCGATTTCTCATTTTTACAACACCCATTTTTTTTTTTTTTTTTTAGGGACCACATCATATTTGAGGGGTCTGTATGATAGAAAATACCCAAAAGTGACACCATTCTAAAAACTGCACCCCTCAAACTGCTCAAAACCACATTCAAGAAGTTTATTAACCCTTTACGTGCTTCACAGGAACTGAAGCAATGTGGAAGGAAAAAATTAACATTTAACTTTTTTTGCAAAAACTTTACATCGGAACCAATTTTTTTTATTTTCACAAGTGGTAAAAGAAAAAATGAACCACAAAATTTGTTGTGCAATTTCTGCTGAATACGCCGATACCCCATATGTGGGGGTAAACCACTTTTTGGGCGCATGGCAGAGGTTGCAAGGGAAGGAGCGCCGTTTTACTTTTTCAGCGCAGAATTGGCTGGATGCCATGTCGCGTTTGTAGAGGCCCTGATGTGTCTAAACAGTGGAAACCCCCCACAAGTGACCCAATTTTGGAAACTAGACCCCCTAAGGAACTTATCTAGATGTGTTGAGAGCACTTTGAACCTCCAAGTGCTTCACAGAAGTTTATAACGCCCGGGCGTGAATATAAAAAATCATATTTTTTCCACAAACCTGATTTAGTCCCCAATTTTTTATTTTCCCAAGGGTAACAGGACAAATTGGACAACAACTTTTGTGGTCTAATTTCTCCTGAGTACGCTGATATCCCATATGTGGGGGGGACGACCACTGTTTGGGCGCAGGGCTTGGAAGGGAAGGAGTGCCGTTTGACTTTTTCAAACCAATATTGGCTGGAATTAAAATTGGACGCCATGTCGCGTTTGGAGAGCCCCTGATACGCCTAAACAGTGGAAACCCCCCACAAATGACACCATTTTGGAAACTAGACCCCTTAAGGAACTTATCTAGATATGTGGTGAGCACTTTGAACCCCCAAGTGCTTCACAGAAGTTTATAACGTAGAGCCGTGAAAATAAGATATCATTTTTTTTCCTCAAAAATGGTTCTTTAGCCTGCTATTTTATTTTCCCAAGGGTAACAGGAGAAATTGGACCCCAAAAGTTGTGCAATTTTTCCTGAGCACGCTGATACCCCATATGTGGGGTGAAACTACTGTTTGGGCGCATGGGAGAGCTTGGAAGGGAAGGAGCGCCATTTTGTAATGCAGAATTTGATGGAATGTTCTGCGGGCGTCATGTTGTTTGCATAGCCCTTGATGTGCCTAAACAGTAGAAACCCCCTGCAAGTGACACCATTTTGGAAACTAGACCCCCCAAGGAGCTTATCTAGATGTGTGGTGAGCACTTTGAACCCCCAAGTGCTTAACAGAAATTTATAAATGCAGAGCCGTGAAAATAAAAAATAATTTTTTTCCTCAAAAATGATTTTTTTTTAGCCAGCTATTTTTTATTTTCCCAAGGGTAACAGGAGAAATTAGAACCCCAAAATTGGTGTGCAATTTGTCCTGAGTACGCTGATACCCCATATGTTGGGGTAAACCACTGTTTGAGCGCACGGCAGGGCTCAAAAGGGAGGGAACGCCATTTGACTTTTGAACGCCACGTCGTGTTTGGAGACCCCCTGATGTGCCTAAATAGTGGAAACCTCTCAATTCTAGCTCCAACCCTAACCCCAACACACCCCTAACCCTAATTGTAACCCTAAAGGCTGGGTCTCACATAGCGATACACCAGCGATCCCGACAACGATCAGGATCGCTGGTGTATCGCTATATTATCGCTGCTGAGCTGCCAAACAGGCAGCTCAGGCAGCGATCAGCACAAGGACACTGCGGGTAAACATCGCTTAGTTACCCGCAGTGTGCCTTGGATACCAGCGCCCTGATGCAGGGAGCTGGTAACCAAGGTACACAGCGGGTTTCCAGGCGCTGCGCGGTGCCTGGAAACCCGCTGTATACCTTGGTTACCAGCTCCCTGCTTCAGGGCGCTGGTATCCAAGGTACACATCGGGTTTCTAGGCACTGCCCCGCGCCTGGAAACCCGCTGTGTACCTTGGTTACCAGCGGATCGCTGGTCTCCCGCCTGTCACACGCAGCGATGCGTGCCTGTCAGCGGGAGACCAGCGATCAAAAAAATGTCCTGACATTTCAGCGACGATCAGCGATACCCGGCAGGGGGCCTGATCGTCGCTGAATGTCACACAGCGATATCGCTGGTGAGCTCGCTGCTGCGTCACAAAACTAGTGACTCAGCAGCGATCTCGCTAGCGAGATCGTTGTGTGAGACGGGCCCTTAATTGTAACCCTAATTGTAACCCTAATTGTAGCCCTAACCCTAATTGTAACCCTAACCCTAATTGTAACCCTAACCCTAATTGTAACCCTAACCCTAATTGTAACCTAACCTAATTGTAACCCTAATTGTAACCCTAACCCTATTGTAACCCTAACCTAATTGTAACCCTAACCCTAATTGTAACCCTAACCCTAAAGGTACTGTCACACTAAGCGAGATCGCTAACGAGATTGCTAAAGAGTCACTGATTTTATGACGCAGTAGCGATCTAGTTAGCGACGCAGCTGTGTGACATGTAGCAGCGATGTGGCCCCTGCTGAGATGTCGCTGATCGCTTATGAACGTTCTGAGCCGTTTTTTGGTCGTTGGTGTCCCGCTGGTGAGCCTGAATCGCTGAGTGTGACACCCTATATGAACGACTTTACCAACGTCGCAGGTGGGACTAGGTTTTCCCAACGACCGCAGAGGTCGTTATACAGATCGCTGATGAGATGTGTTTGGAAGCTATTTAGCGACCACCCGGCGATCGCACTAGCGATCTCGCCAGGTCGTGTCGTTGTCGTGATCGCTAAGTGTGACAGTGCCTTAACCCTAATGGAAAAATAAAAATAAATAAAATTTCTTTATTTTATTATATGTCCCTAACAAAGGGGCTGATAAAGGGGGTGTTTATGTACTGTTTTTGTTATTTTGATCACTGTGATAGTTTATCACAGTGATCAAAATGTACTTTTAGAGAATGAATGGAGTCATTCATTCTTTTGAATTTGCCGCCAGGCAGAGTCGGCGGGCGCACTGCGCATGCGCCCGCTATTTTTTTTTTTTACAGGGTGAAGAGGACTGAGGATCGGACTACAGGGGGCGCTGCAGGAGCACAGAGGGGCCATGGGGGAACACCTACAGGTACCGGGAGGGATCGGGGATCCTGGGGACCCTATTTCTCTCCCCTCTGATGTGCAATCACATCAGAGGGGAGAGAAATTGCAGGCAGGATCGTGGCTTTTTTCAGCTGCAGATGGAAGGGAGGGAGACACAGGAATTCATTACTGATCGGTAGGCGGAGCCCCAGATCAGGATGTCACCTCAGATCAAGAGTGCTGACTGGCTGGCCCCTCCAGCTCGGGCTCCTCCTACTCAGCTCCAGTCTAAGATTTGAGGTCCCAGAGGATGGTCGCTGCTAATGCAGCTCCTCAGAAGATTTTATTATTTTATATTCGGACAGGAGACTTGGATCACCAGTTGGTCTAGAGGTCTCAGGGGTACCAGCGCTGCTGTACCCCAACCTCTCCCTTGGCGGATCTGTATTTACTCAATAGTCCCTGCAGAATCCTTGCCGGCCCTGGGGGATGAGGAGAGCTTCCCTGGCGGGGACGCAAACCACACGTGCGGTCACTGCTTTCCTCGCCCTGGGGGGAAGCATGGGCACAAGCGCCACAAATCCTGAGGGGTCCCTGTGGCGCTAAGCTGGTGAGTACTCCACACAAAATTTTATTATTAATGTGTGAGTGCTTTAGCGTCTGATGGCAGCGCTATTACATGTATATCAGTATGCTTCAGCGCTGCAGTGACAGCGCTATTACATGTTTATCAGTGTATTTCACCAGCCTCTCCCTTGGCGGATCTGTAACTACATAATGGTCCCTGCAGAATCTTGCCGGCCCTGGGGGATGAGGAGAGTTTCCCTGGCGGGGGCGCAAACCACACACTGGGGTCACTGCGCTTCCCGCCCTGGGGGGAAGCATGGGCATAGCGCCAGAAACCCCTGGGGGTCCCTGTGGCGTTTCGGCTGGTGAGTACTCCACATTTTGGTAAAATGTGTGTGAGTGTTTTAGCGACTGCTGCGGCAGCCGCTGTACATATATATGCCGGTGACTAGTTTTTTCTATGTCCGCAGGAGGATGCCTGCAGGACGAGGGAAAGGAGGGGAGTACGCGCTCTTTTTATTTTTTGAATTTCGCGCCGCTTCTGAGCGCGCGCTTTACTGCAGCCTCCATTTCCGGCTCCTCTACATGGAGCACACGGAGGCAGAGCGCGGCGGCCATTGCTGTTAAGCGCTGCAGGCTGAAAGCTCCCCGGATCGTTCTCCTCCCCTCCCGGCAAGAATACTTGACCAGCTTGGTGAGTCGCTTCTAGCCCGCCGGGCAGAAGCTTAACCCCTTCACCTCCACAGCGCGGGCGCCGTCTGGGGCACTTCTGAGTGACAGATTGAGCTGTCCTGCGGCTGTTCTCGCATAAGGGGCTCGCACACTCTTTTAATATTAATAAAGAGGCTGTGGGGAGTCTGCGACATTAATGCTGCCACTATACGTTTCCGCTGACGATCCTGATGGCGTCGCATAATATTGCGATCGTTTGTGTCATTTTTAGTGTCGCTGGTGGCTGCCAATCTGGGCAATCGCATAGGCGATTAACGATCTCCTTGACAACTTTGGCGGTCATTGCGTTATAAAAAACAGCGCAATTTTTTAGCGATCTTGTGGAACGTTTTCTGTTTAGTGTGGCATGGCTGTCCTGCAGCTGCGACCTTATAAGAGGCGCCTGAGATTCGCACACCCTTTTTCATTATCAAGGTTGTGGGGAGTCAGCTACTTTAACCCCTTCTTAGGAGGTTAACTCTTAATGGGAGACAGCTGGGGTAGCTCTCGCTTTAGAGCTTTAACCCTTCAGCGTTTGTTTTTTATTTAAGTACTGCTCTGGTTACTGACAGGTTTATCCTGCCATATACTATGCAAGGGCATGTCAGAGACCCTCTCCCAGATCCGCTACGGATCAACCTCGCGTATCTGACACGCAGACCTCGACTCATGCACGGTCAGAGGTTCCAGTGGTGTCAAAATGGAGGCCTTCACTGGTTTCTATTGATGGACTGTCTGACCTTTTAGGTTATGGAGTGTCAGCTAGATCCTCTCAAGGAAGCGACACAAATCAGTGCTTTCCTTCTCGCTTAGCGAAGAAGTCCGATCGGACAAGGAGGATCGGCAGGGACACCCTGCCTCTCTCAGGGGCCGTACTAAAATTTCTGTGGAAGCCATGTGGACGTTACATTTACCGGAGGAAGTAACTAGTCGTCCTGGTAAGTCGGCCCGGATGTTGCAAGGGTCGCATGGGTCGCGACGACCTTACAAACTGTATCCGTTTTTCTACGGAGTTATTTGTTAATTGAACCCCTTCTCCTGAAGTGAATGTCCCTTTATTCCAGCTTAGCAAATCTTCCTGGTAAAAGGGAAGACGAGTCTGCAGGACACGCTGGACAGAAGAACGGAGATGGCAACAATTTCCATCTGTGTAGCCGTGGATCATAGATTCGGTATTAAGGATCTAGGTGTACTTGTTAAGTTCCCCTGAGCCGGTTGGACCGTCTAAGGACGGCGTGGCAAGTTTCCCTCTATCAAGGTAGATGGGCTTTTCTAGTTGAAGGATAATGCGTCACTGCTATCCAGGGCGCAATCCTCGGCAGTTAGTCAGAAGAGCACTGTGACTTGGATGGAACGCAGTTTTCCAACAGGGTTTGCTATCTTTAGCTTAGAAAGTGGTCAGCTATTTGACTGACCTCACGGAGCTGATGCCAAGGCAAAGGCAAAAGAGGCAGCTTTACCGCAGCGCAGAGCTGTGACTTCTGCGTCTGGCAGGACTAGTGCCGATAGTTATCCTTTTCGGTTCAAGGGATGATCTGACCAACCCTCTGGGGGTTTGTGTCGTCTCTCTCTTTTTAAAAAAAAAAAAAAAAAAGAGAGGGGGAATTCTCAGAAATTCCGCATACTCTGGAAACAGAACTTCTGTTAAGGCAGAAGCTGGCAAAAAAAAAAAAAATCCGCTAGGGCGGACTGACTTCTGACATTCTGTCAGAGCCGAGCATGAAGTCGCTTCGCTCAGTTATGGCAGCCCTGTCGCAGAACGATCAATCGACATTCGCGACGCTTTTTGGCATGTTCCCGTCGGAAGACCTCACCAGCGCTTCCTTCGTCTTTTGCCATAGAATCAACCATTACCAGGTTGTGGCTCGACCATTCGGCTTGGCCTTAATGCCCAGAATTTTTACAACGATTCTGACGCCTAAATCTCATGGCAATTCTTCGAAGACGGGGACTTACGATTCGTCCCTATTTGGACGGCCTTTCGGTTGTGGCCTCAAGGAGAAGTTGTCTCTGGAATCGTCGCAGGCAATCCTGTTTTTGAGGATGCATTTCGACACGGTACGGGCGGTGTTGTCCCTACCTCCAGACAAGCAGACATGTCTGCTCCAGCATGTACAGACTATGAAGTCTGCGACAGCAGTGTCCCTTCGGAAGGTATGCGCCTTCTGGGTCTGACGGTGGCGTCCATGAGGTTTTTTTCCGTTTGTCCAATTTCATTCCAGAGCTTTCCATAGGCTCATTCTGAGTCGTTGGGATCAATCGCAAGGTTCGCTGGATTGCAGCGTCACCATCTTTCACAGGGTGCGAGAATCCGAGGATGGTGGTTATGTCCAGGAGCGTTATCCCTGGGAAAGCCTTTCCTCCCTCCGAAGACCTTTGCCTCCAGCATTGGACGGTCCTTTTGAGCGGTCTGCCGGTCCGAGTGCAGACAGACAATGCGACGGCTGTCGCGTTTATCAATCACCAAGGCGGGACAAGGAGTTCCAGACTCATGGTGGAGGTGTCCCGAATTCTGATTTGGGCCGAGGGCAGTTTACCAGCCATTTCGGCGATTCACATTCCAGGGGTTCAGAATATTACAGTGGACTTTCTCAGTCGCAGGAAGATGGATCCCGGGGAATGGAGCCTCCACCCGGAAGTTTTTTGCACTACTGTGCTCCCGTTGGGGGACTCCCCAAGTGGTTTGATGGCATCCAGGTCCAATGCCAAGTTACCGACGCTCATGTCCAGGTACAAGGACCCAAAGGCTGTGGCGGTGGATGCTCTAGTGGCTCAGTGGGATCAGTTCGAGCTGATCTATGTATTCCCGCCGATATCCTTACTTCCTCTAGTACTGCGTCGGATCAGACTAGAGAGAATTTCAGCTATTTTGATAGCTCCAGATTGGCCAAGGAGGGTGTGGTTCTCGACAATGTCGCGGTTGGCGGCACCTCCTTTTCCGCTTCCCCTTCAACCGGACTTGTTGACTTAGGGGCCCGTTTGTCATCTGGACTTGATGTCTCTGCGTTTGACGGCGTGGCTCTTGAGACCGAAATTTTAACCCGTAGAGGTTTTTCAGCCGAGGTCATTGCTACTCTTCGTGCTGCGAGAAGTCCGGCTACTACTAGGATTTACCACAAAACTTGGGAAACCTTCTTTTCGTGGTGTTTGGGGTCCTCTCGGAACCCGAGAAAATTTTCCATTCCCAATCTGTTGGCTTTTCTGCAGCATGGGCTAGACAAGGGTTGGGCAGTTAGCACCCTGAAAGGTCAGATTTCTGCTCTGTCCTTATTGTTCCGGAGAACCATTGCTTCGAATAGGGACGTGCTCTCCTTTTTCCGCGGTATAGCTCGTAAGTTTCCGCCGCGGAAGGCACCCGTGTCTCCTTGGCGGCTCAACCTTGTTTTGGAAGCTTTTCAGCATAAACCTTTTGAGCCTATGGGTTTTGCTAGCCTTTCTTTGCTTTCTTGGAAGGTGGCCTTCCTTGTAGCAGTCACCTCTTTGAGGAGAGTTTCTGAGTTGGCAGCTCTTTCTTGTTCGCCTCCTTTTCTGGGGTTTTTTCCGGATCGTGTAGTGCTTCGCACACGGGGTGATTTTTCTTACCTAAAGTGGTGTCACATTTTCATGTTAACCAGGATATTGTGTTGCCTCATTCTGTCCGGATCCGAAGAATGCGAAAGAGCGAGCTTTGCACACATTAGATTTAGTGCGGGCCTTGAAGTTTTATCTATCTATTACTCAAGGTTTTCGTAAGACGGACTCCCTATTTGTGGTTCCAGCTGGTCTTCGATGTGGTCAACGAGCTTCCAAGGATTCCATAGCTCGTTGGATCCGGTCAGCTCTATTGGAAGCTTACCGTCTTCAGGGTGAATTTTGCCTGATTAAGTTTCGAGCCCATTACACGAGAGCTGTGGCTTCATCGTGGGTTTTTCATCAAGGTGCTTCGGCAGTGCAGCTCTGCCGGGCGGCAACTTGGCACTCTGTCCACACGTTTACAAAGTTTTATAAAGTGGACGTCAGTGCTTCCGCTGATGCAGCCCTCGGACGTAGGGTCCTACAGGCAGCTGTAGTTTAAAGTTCTAGATGAACTTGTGTTTAGCGCTGTTTGCGCATTTTTTCTGTTAAGGTTGTTGGGTTTCTGCCTTTTGTTGGTTTTTTCCCACCCTTATTTTTGAACTGCTTTGGGACGTCCCATCAGTAATGAATTCCTGTGTCTCCCTCCCTTCCATCTGCAGCTGAAACACGGATTTTGGTAAGAACTTACCTGTAAAATCCTTTTCAAGGAAGGGAGGGAGACACAGCACCCTCCCAAGGCAGAAGTGTGTTGATGTTTTCAGATGCAGCGCGACCCTTATCTGATAGCGATTATCTGGGCTGAGGTCAGCGCGCTAAGGCTCTGTTCCAGCATCGCCAGCTCATCGCAGTAGTCAGGTTCCGTGAGTAGTACCTGGAACTCTGTGGTTTTTGGCTTTCTTTGCATGCATAACCTGTATCCTTGTGTTTTTTCTCTGAAGTTCCTTCAGAAGGGGTTATGTTGCTCCGCTGGTGATCTTGGTTCTTTCCTAAAAGCTTTGGTACGACTGGAGCTGAGTAGGAGGAGCCCGAGCTGGAGGGGCCAGCCAGTCAGCACTCTTTTGATCTGAGGTGACATCCTGATCTGGGGCTCCGCCTACCCATCAGTAATGAATTCCTGTGTCTCCCTCCCTTCCTTCGCTGAAAGGATTTTACAGGTAAGTTCTTACCAAAATCGTGTTTTTTCTTTTGCAATCGCTGTTATAGGGTTAATAGCGGCGATCGCAAAAGCAGAGGGACTGGGGGGACCCTAATTATGTTCTCTGGGGTCTCGGCTACCCTCTGGTAGCAGAGACCCCGGAGAAAATCCGGCTTGGCGGGCGCACTGCGCATGCTCTCGCCATTTTCTTTACCGGGAGCTGCAGGAGGCCTGGGGGGACACCGGGAGGCACGTGGGGCTGATCGGGGGTCACGGGGACCCCATTTCTCTCCCCTCTGATGTGCGATCACATCAGAGGAGAGAGAAATTAAAGGGAAAATAGCTTTTTTTTTGCGATCGTCGTTATAGGGTTAATAACGGCGATCGCAAAAGCGGGGTCGGTAAAAACCGACCTGAATCATGTTCTCTGGGGACTAGGCTTTTTCTTTGCGGTTTAAGTACCCTTAATGACCGCCGTTAAAAGGTGTATCGGCGGTCGTTAAGGGAATAAAAATTCAAAGTTTGAAAATTGCTACATTTTCACCATATTTTTATTTTTTTTTAGTAAAAAAACGCAAGTTATATCGAAGAAATTTTACCAGTGTCTTGAAGTACAATATGTCACGAGAAAACGGTCTCAGAATTGTGAAGATCCGTGGAAGCGTTCCAGAGTCATAACCTCATAAAGACAGTGGTCAGAATTGTAAAAATTGGTCCGGTCATTAATGTGCAAACCACCCTTGGGGGTTATTTGGTTAACCAGTTGTGGGCTAGGCGTGCGAGCCTGCATCAAAGTTAGGGAGCCGGCATGATGCAAGTTTGCATATCGTGAAGGGGTTGAAGCTCAGACTGAATATGACATTAAGTTGTTCTGACGCTGCAGCATGTTCATTCTTTTTCACAATTTTTCATGCAACTTTGTGAGCAGACCTGCCTGAAAGACATCGGGACCAATTCATCAAGACTTGCTAGATCACATTGTGCCAAATGCATTAAGAGTTGCATGCCACTTAGAAAGAACGGTGTATGTATGCCCCCAATCTGGTCAAGAAAAATACCTTTTTATTATACTCCTATGGGGCGGTCTAGTCTGATGTGCATTTCTGGTCTTGATTTGGCGCCTCCATTCTTACGATGGCTGTCCTGCCTCGTGTGGATGATGCGTCCTACGTCATCCAGTGTTCAGCATTGTGCTCCAGCGCAGGCGCCCTATCAAGGGCAGGTTAAAGTGCTGCAGTGCGCATGCTCCGGCGCTCTTTGTCCATTTTGCTGCGCATGCGCACTAGAGTACTTTGCTGTGCCTTGACAGTGAAAAAAGTGCATTTGTGCAGAAATGCTAAGCTGGACTACATAAGATGCATCAGCCACATGGAGGATAGTGATCTCAAGAAGAAGAGGCTCCGGATCTAGACCAGAGACACTCGTCTGACCAGAACTCCCTGAAGGCGAGTATAATAAAAAATATTTTTCTTGTCTTGCAGGCCAGATTGGGGGCATAGATACAGCATGTTAGAATACTCAGGGTGTACAGGTACTGGCCTTGCCTCATATGGGACAAACCTGATAGTGTTTGCACCATGCCAGAAGTACCAACGTCCCATTTCTGGGTTATAGTATGCCAGAATTTTTTATTCATTTGACTAAGGAGAGGGGTTTGGAGATGTACTGTCCCACCCCGTCACTGGCTGGACTTGAGATTAAACACCATGTCGCCTTTGGAGAGCCCCTGATGTGCATAAACAGTGGAAACCCCCCACATGTGACCCCATTTTGCAAACTAGACCCCTAAGGAAATTATCTAGATGTGTGGTGAGCACTTTGAACCCCCAAGGGCTTCACAGAAGTTTATAACATAGAGCCGTAAAAATAAAAAAAAAAATCATTTTTATTTGAAAAACATGATCTTTTCACCACCAACTTTTTATTTTCACAAGGCTAACAGGAGAAATTGGACCCCAAAAGCTGTTGTCCAATTTGTCCCGAGTACGCCGATCCCCTATATATGGGTATAGATCACTGTTTGGGCGCACAGCAGAGCTCGGAAGGGAAGGAGCGCCGTTTAACTTTTTCAACGCAGAATTGGCTGGAATTTAGATCGGACGCCATGTCGCATTTGGAGAGCCACTGATGTGCCTTAACAGTGGAAACCCCCAATTCTAACTCTAACCCTAACTTTAGCCCCAACCCTAATGGGAAAATGGAAATAAATAAATTTTTTTATTTTATTATTTTTCCCTAGCTAAGGGGGTGATAAAAGGGGGCTTGACTTACTATTTATAGCGGGTTTTTATGTTTGGCAGCTGTCACACGCTAAAAGACTCTTTTTATTGCAAAAATAGTTTTTGCATCACCATGTTTTGAAAGCTATAATTTTTCCATATTTTGGCCCACAGAGTCGTGAGGTCGTATTTTTTGCGGGACGAGTTGACGTGTTTATTGGTATCATTTTTAGGCACAGGACATTTTTTGATCGCTTTTTATTACGATTTTTGGGAGTCAGAATGAACAAAGCCAGCAATTCATGAATTTCTTTTGGGCGAGGCGTTTATATCGTTCCACGTGTGGTAAAATTGATAAGGCAGTTTTATTCTTCGGGTTAGTACGATTACAGTGATACCTTACTTGTATCATTTTTTTATGTTTTGGTGCTTTTATACAATAAAAACTGTTTATCAATTATTTTTGCATCGTTTTATTCTGAGAGCTATTACTTTTTTTATTTTTTTGCTGATGACTATGGCGGCTCGTTTTTTGTGGGACATGATGACTTTTCAGTGGTACCATGTTTATATCCGTCTTTTTGATCGCATGTTCTACTTTTTGTTCGGCGGTATGATAAAGCTTTGATTTTTGCCTTGTGTTTTTTTTTTAATTATAGGGTTCACTAAAGGGGTTAACTAGTGGGACAGTTTTATAGGTCGGGTTGTTACGGACACGGCGATACTAAATGTGTACGTTTATTGTTTGTTTTGTTTTTTTATCAATAAATAAATATTTGAATTTAAAAACAAACTAAACAAAACAATATTTATTCTAATTCTTTTACACTTTGTCCCACTATGGGACACTCATTTTTCTGCAGGCTGATCGCTTCTATAGCATGTGGATCTGCATGCTATAGAAGCTGTCAGCGCTGCAGGATTTGTCACTAACCTCAAAGACTTCCTGACATGCACTGTGCATGACAGGAAGTCTCTGAGCTCTGGTAACCTGGATGTTGTCATGACTACATCGGGTTACCATGGGAGCGATCGGGACCCCGTGTTGTGACGCGGGGTCTCCGATCCAAAGGCAGAGGGGCTGTCAGAGCTGACAGCCCCTCTGCATGCTCCGGAACGCTGCAATCTTGTTTGATCGCAGTGTTCCTTAACCCCTTAACGACCGCCGATACGCCTTTTAACGGCGGTCATTAAGGGTACTTAAACCACAGCGCCGTTAATTAACGGCGCTGTGGAAAAAGTGAATAGCGCCCCCAGAGGCGCATTTTCTCCGGGGTCTCGGCTACCGGGGGTAGCCGAGACCCCAGAGAACATGAAGCGGGTCGGTTTTTACCGACACCGATGTTGCGATCGCCGTTATTAACCCTATAACGGCGACCGCAACAAAAAAAAAAAAAAAAAAAAGTTGTGCCATTTAATTTCTCTGTCCTCTGATGTCATCGGACATCAGAGGACAGAGAAAAAGGGTCCCCAGGACCCCCATGTGGCCCTTAATAGGATCCATGTGGCCCCCGGGCCCTCCGGTGTCCCCCGGTGCCGGCGCCGTTAAGACAATGGCGGGCGCATGCCCAGTGCGCCCGCCGCTATGTGCCGCTGTGCTGGTGGGGGATGGGCAAATATTCTCTGGGTCGGCCCGGGGTAGCCGAGACCCCAGAGAACATGATCCGGGTCGGTATTCACCGATCCCGGTGTTGCGATCGCGGCTATGCAAGCATAGCCGCGATCGCAAAAAAAAAAAAAAAAAAAAAAATGATTTCTCTCCCCTCTGATGTGATCGCACATCAGAGGGGAGAAAATGAGGGCCCGGTCCCCC
>JARQOD010000001.1:249464233-249585178 GCA_033576555.1 Oophaga sylvatica
TGTGGTCGCTCGTCTTAAGGGCCTTTTACATTTAGGATGCATCAGTGATCCCGCCATGTACGCCCCCGGTCGGATGTGGTGCATGCTAATGGTCGTGTGAGCTCCCCACCAGGCAGATTCAAAGGTTTTTAGGAGCAGCAGCGGCGTTAATTATTTCGAGCGGCGATCCTGATGCCCTACCGCCCGTTTCCCACGCGTCCCTCGTCGGCGCCAGCGGAAGTCCCCCGGGGAAAAATGGGTGCCGTTTCTCGCTCTCAGCGACAGACAGCGGTGGGCCTGTCGGAGGTAAGTATCCACATAGCGATATCGTAGAATATCTGCTGCGTCACCAAATCGGTGATGCTTTTGGATTTTTGGGCGATTGCTTGGGTAAACCCCCCCTTTAAACACTAGATTATATTTGTGAATTTTTTAAAGGAATCTGTAGGGAGGTTGTTAAACATCTTTGAGAACAAACCCACAGATTTTGTGGATGTAAGCTTGTGCAACCCCTTTGTTTTCAAAAAGGGAAAATTCAGTTGTTTAAAACCCTTTTAAAGCCTTTTTCAGTGCGTGAGGAAGGGAGACCCCACTGACATTCTGTGGGTAGGGGGCCCCGTGAGATAGACACCTAGATTAAAAAGATTGTTGCCCGGCCCCCTCCAGCTCGGGCTCCCCCTACTCAGTTCCATTTTTCAATTTGAAGTCAGAGAAGTAGTCGCTGCTGGAAGAGCTCTCAGAATTTTTTATTTTTTTTTAGGACAAGAGATTTGGATCACAAATGTGGTCTAGGGGTCTAGGGGTTCAGCGTGCTGGACCCCAACCTCCCCCTTGGGGATCTGTATTACCCTATAGGGGCCCCTGCAGAACCCTGCCGGCCCGGGGGATGGGAGGCTTCCCTGGCGGGGACGCAAACCGCACTGCAGGGGTCACTGCGATCCCCGCCCTGGGGGGAAGCATGGGCACGCGCCAGAAACCCCTGGGGGTCCCTGTGGCGCTTTCGGCTGGTGAGTACTCCACATTTAATATGTGTTTGAGTGTTTTCAGCGACTGCTGCGGCAGTCGCTGTTACAATATACATGCGGTGACTGTGTGTTTTTTGTCCGCAGGTGTATGCCTGCAGGACATAGGAACGGGGAGAGAGAAGCTGCGCGCCTTTTTTATTTGAATTTCGCGTCGCTCTGAGCGCGCGCTTTACGGCAGTCTCCTTTTCCGGCTTCCCTCATGAAGCACACGGAGGCACAGCGCGGCGGCCATTAGCCGAGTAATGCTGACAGGCTGAAAGCTCCCTCGGACATCGCTCTCCTCCCCTCTCGACAGCGCTGCACCGCGACCAGCTGGGTGAGTCGCTTCTACCCGTCTAGGGCAGAAGCTTAACCCCTGCACCCCCACAGCGCGGGCGCCTTTCTGAGGCACAAATGGGTGGCAGACTGCGCTGCCTGCAGCTGTTATCTCAAAGATTGCACACCTTTTCAATATAAGAGGTTGTGGGGAGTCTGCGACAGTAATACTGCCACTATACGTTCCTGCTAACGACGACGCATACTATGCGATCGTTTGTGTGATCATTTTTAATGTCACTAGTAGCTGCCAATCTGGGCGATCTCATTAACAACGCATAGGCGGTTAGCGATCCCCTTAATGACTTTAGCCGTCATTGCGATTTACAAACAGCGCAATTTTTTAGCGATATTGTGAACGTTTCTTCTTAAGTGTGGCATAGCTGTCCTGTAGCTGCTGCCTTATAAGAGGCACTTGGGGCTCGCACACCCTTTTCATTATTAAGGTTGTGGGGAGTCTGCGACTTTAACCCCTTCTTAGGCGGTTAACTCTTAATGGGGACAGCTGGGGTAGCTCTCTCCTTAAGAGCTTTAACCCTTCAGCGTTTCGTTTTTTCTTTAAGAAACCACACTTTCTAATTACTGACAGGTTTAACCTGCCATATACTGTGCAACCGTCTCCCAGATCCGCTGTAGGATCAGTCTCGCGTATCTGACGCGCATACCTGGACGGCGTCAAGCGCAGCGGTCGGAGGTTTCCAGTGGTGTCAGAATGGAGGCCCTCGCTAGTTTCTATTGATGGCCTGTCTGATTTTCTATTATTGAGTGTCAGCTAGATCCTCTCATGTCAGGAAGCGACACAAGCCGGTGCCTTCCTTCCCGCATAACGAAAATGTCCGATTCGGACAAGGAGGATCGGCAGGGACACTCTGCCTCCCTTTTGGGCCGTAAAGAGGTTTTTATTGGAGGCGTTAGTTACCGAAGGAGGTATCTGGACGTCCTGGTAAGTCGGCCCGGATGTTTTCAATCACGATCAAGCTTTACCATCACTGGAGGAGCTTAATGGGGCAGTGGAGAAGGAACGCCTGTGTCCAGAGAATTGAGACACCGTATCAGTGTTCTACGGAGTTGATAATTGGATCCTTCTCCTGACGTGGATGTCCCTTTATCCCAGCTTAGCAAAATCCTCCTTGTTAAGGGGAAGGCGAGTCTGCTGGACCCGCTGGACAAAAAAAAAAAAAAGTAGATGGCAGAAAAATCCATCTGCGAGGCCGTGGATCATGGATTCGGTATTAAGAATCCATGTGTGCTTGTAAAGTTTCCCTGAGCCGGTTGGACCGTCTACGGACGGCGTGGCAGGGTGGATCTCCTCTATAGAGGTAGATGGGCTTTTCCAGTTTTTGGAGGATACTGCATCACTGCTATCCAGGGCGCAATCCTCGGCAGTCACAGTCAGAAGAGCACTGTGCCTTAGACAGTGGACGCAGTTTCCAAACAGGGTTTGCTAGCTTGCAAGGTGGTCAGCTATTTGGATCTGACCTCACGGAGCTGATTGCCAAGGTAAAGGCAAAAGAAACAGCTTTACCGCAGCGCAGAGCTGTGACCTCTGCGTCTGGCAGGACTAGTGCCGGTAGTTGTCGGCGGTCCTTTCGGTCCAGGGGATGATTCAGTCAGCCCTCTGGGGTTCGGGTCGTCTCTTTTTTAAAAAAAAAAGGGGGGGAATTTTCAGAAATTCTGCATACCCTGGAAACAGAACTTTCTTTAAGACAAGCGGGAAGCTGGCAAAAAGCCCGCTAAGGCGGACTGACGCCTGAGTCTCATTCGAGCGCTCTCGAGTGGGGGATCGTCTATTCCTGTTCAAACCGACTTGGGCTTTCTGCATGTCGGACGCCTGGGTGACACGGGTTGTGTTGGCAGGCTACTTCATAGTCTCTTTTTCGACCCCCAGACAGTTTTTTTGTCAACCTTGCTTTCCGTCAGAGCCCGAGCTTTTTGCCGCTCTGCTGTGGGAGGTAGATTCCCTTCTGCAGAAAGGTGTGGTGGTACCGGTTCCGCCGGAGGGCCGGGGAAGAGGGTTTTATTCTAACCTCTTTGTGGTCCCCAAAAAAGAGGACAAATTTCGGCCCATTCTGGATCTCACAAGATTGAATCGGCATGTCCACGCCAGGAAATTCCGCATGGAGTCGCTTCGCTCCGTTTTGGCGGCCCTGTCGCAGAACGCTTTTTTGGTGTCAATCGACATTCGCGACGCTTATTTGCACTTCCTAATCGGAAGGGCCCACCAACGCTTCCTTCATTTTGCCATAGGTCAGGGCCATTACCAGTTTGTGGCTCTGCCATTCGGGTTGGCCTCAGCGCCCAGAGTTTTTACAAAAATTCTGGCGCCTCTCATGGCGATTCTTCGAAGGCAGGGGGCTACGATACTTCCCTACCTGGACGACCTTCTGATTGTGGCGTCTTCGAAGGAGGAGGCGGTAACTGCTCGCAATCTATCCCTTCAGCTCCTGGAGGATTTCGGGTGGCTGGTCAATTGGGAGAAGTCGTCTCTGGAACGGTCGCAGTCAATCCTGTTTTTGGGGATGCATTTCGACACGGTGCGAGCAGTGGTGTCCCTGCCTCCAGACAAGCAAGCATGTCTCCTTCGACATGCACGGGTTATGAAGCCTTCGAAAGCAATGTCCCTGCGAAGCTGTATGCGTCTTCTGGGGTTGATGGTGGCGTCCATGGAAGCACTTCCGTTTGCCCGGTTTCATTCCAGGGCTCTCCAAAGGTTCATTCTGAGCCATTGGGATCGATCGCAGGTTTTCACTGGAGTGCAGTGTCATCATCCCCACAGGGTAGGAGAGTCCCTAGGATGGTGGATACATCCGAAAGTTATCCCTGGGAAAGTCCTTCCTCCCTCCGAAGTGGTCGGTCATAACCACCGATGCCAGCCTGATGGGCTGGGGGGGGGGGTGGGGGTGTCTGGAACGATCTTTGGACTCAGGGAGTATGGTCGTCGGAAGAGTCTGTCTTGCCGGTCAACATCCTGGAATTGAGGGCGATTTTTTTCTTTGCCTCCAACACTGGACGGTCCCTTTAAGCGGTCTGCCAGTCCGAGTGCAGACGGACAATGCGACGACGGTCGCATATATCAACCACCAAGGCGGGACTGGGAGTTCCAAGCTCATGGTGGAGGTATCTCGTATCCTAGTATGGGCAGAGACCAGAGTGCCAGCTATCTTTGCGATCCACATTCCGGGAGTTCAGAATACCACGGCGGACTTTCTCAGTCGCGAGAAGATGGATCCCGGAGAATGGAGTCTTCATCCGGAAATTTTTGCACTGCTGTGCTCCCGTTGGGGAACTCCCCAAGTGGATCTGATGGCATCCAGGTTCAATGCCAAGTTACCGACTTTCATGTCCAGGTACAAGGATCCGAAGGCTGTGGCGGTGGTTGCTCTAGTGGTTCCGTGGGACCAATTCGAGCTAATTTATGTTTTCCACCGATTTCCTTACTCCTCCTGGTGTTACGTCGGATCAGACTAGAGAGAATCCCGGCTATGTTGATAGCCCCAGATTGGCCAAGGAGGACGTGGTTCTCGACACTGGGGTCGCTCCTGGCAGCGCCACCATTTCTACTTCCTTTCCGCTCGGACCTGTTAACCCAAGGGCCCGTTGGTCATCCGGACCTGAAGTCTCTGCGTTTGACGGCGTGGTTCTTGAGACCGAAATATTGATCCGTCAAGGTTTTTCAGCCGAAGTCATTGCCACTTTGCGAGCTGCCAGAGGTCCGGCTACTACTAGGATTTACCACTTGGGAAGCCTTCTTTTCGTGGTTTTCGGGTTTTTCAAGGAACCCGAGGATTTTTTCCATTCCCAATTTGTTGGTTTTCCTGCAATTCGGGTTGGACAAAGGGTTTGGCAGTGAGCACCCTGAGGGGTCAGGTTTCTGCTCTGTCCTTGCTGTTTAGGAAGGCTATCGCCTCACGTAGGGACGTACGTTCCTTTTTTCACGGAGTAACCCGCCAGTTTCCGCCGCAGAAGGCGCCTGTGTCTCCTTGGCGCCTCAATCTTGTTTTTGGAGGCTCTTCAACACTGGCCTTTTGAGCCTATGGACTCTGTTAGTCTTTCTTTGCTCTCTTGGAAAGTTGCCTTCCTAGTGGCGGTCACCTCTTTGAGAAGGATTTCTGAGTTGGCGGCTCTTTTCTTACTTGCCTCCTTTTCTGGAGTTTCACCCGGATCGTGTAGTGCTTCGCACACGGGGCGACTTTCTGGTGTCGCAATTTCATCTTAACCAGGATATTGTGTTGCCCTCTCTTTGTCCGGGGCCGAGTAATGCGAAGGAACGGGCCTTGCACACATTGGATTTGGTGCGGGCTTTGAAGTTCTATTTGTCTGTTACCCAAAGTTTTCGGAAGTCGGACTCCCTGTTTGTGATTCCAGCAGGTCGTCGACGTGGTCAACGGGCTTCCAAGGATTCTATAGCTCGTTGGATCCGGTCGGCCATTTTGGAGGCTTACCGACTTAAAGGCGATCCTTGCCCGATTAAGGTTCGAGCTCATTCCACGAGAGCTGTGGGCTCATCGTGGGCTTTCCATCAAGGGGCCTCGGCAACTTAGCTTTGCTGGGCGGCGACCTGGCGCTCCGTCCACACCTTTACAAGATTTTATAAGGTGGACGTTAGTGCTTCCGCTGATGCAGCCTTAGGACGTAGGGTCCTGCAGGCGGCTGTAGTTTAAAGTTCTAGTTAACTTGTATTTGGCGCCTGTTGCGCATTTATCAAGGTTGTTGGGATTCTGCCTCTTTTGGTTTTTTCCCACCCTTAATTTTTGGACTGCTTTGGGACGTCCCACTAGTAATGTCTAGTGTGTCTCCCTTCCTTCATCTGCAGCTGAAAGACGGATTTTGGTAAGAACTTACCTGTAAAATCCTTTTCAGCGAAGAAGGAAGGGAGACACACATCCCTCCCATGGCAGAAGTGTGTTGTTGTTTTTCAGATGCGGCGTGACCCTTCTCTGATAGCGATTATCTGGGCTGAGGTCGATGCGCTAAGGCTCTGTTCCAGCATCGCCAGCTCATCGCAGTGGTCAGGTCCAGTGAGTAGTACCTGGAACTGTGTGGTTTTTGCCTACATGCATGCATAACTTGTATTTTTGTGTTTTATTCTCTGAAGTCCTTCAGAAGGGGTTATGTTGCTCCGCTGGTGATATTGCTCTTCCTTAAGCTTGGTACAACTGGAGAGCTGAGTAGGAGGAGCCCGAGCTGGAGGGGCTGGTCAACACTCTTTTTAATCTGAGGTGTCTATCTCATCTGGGCTCCGCCTACCCACTAGTAATGTCTAGTGTGTCTCCCTTCCTTCGCTGAAAAGGATTTTACAGGTAAGTTCTTACCAAAATCCGTCTTTAATGTGTCATGTAAATTATAGAAGGTTGAATAAAATATCTGATCTGATGTGAATATCTCGGGAAAGACATTTTCCTTAATACGTAACTGAGCTGTTAAGATCTAAGGGGCTGGACATAGGTCTGCCTCCAGAGCTTATTGTAAATGAGAGGGCGATACCATAGTGAGACATGTGACTGGTGGTCTGCTCTCTTGATGTACATATCTTACAGTGCCCCGTTAAATAAGAACTCTGTTTAGGCAGATTCTCAGGAAGGTCTGTGTCCAGCCCATATATCTTAACAGCTCATTTACTTTTTAAGGAAAACGTGGATTTCTCTGGAATAAAACATAGGATCACTGTTCTCATTTTACTCAACTTCTTATGACTTGTATGCCCTTGTATATGGCTCAGGAGGGTTGATCCTACTTGCAGTCCTTTTAACCCCTTCCCGACCTTTGACACAGCGTATGCGTCATGAAAGTCTGTGCCAATCCGACCTATGACGCATACCCTGTGTCCTGAAAGGATCGATTGTAATTGGTGAAATATTACAATCCAGCCATGGCCGATGCTGCAATAGCACCTGCCATGGCTGGACACCAAGATCCGACCCCCCCCCCACACACACACACACACACACACACACACACACACACACACACACCAAGTCACGGCGGTGATCTGCCGCTGCCACCGATTGATGGCGGTGATTGGGCACTGCCGTCACTATCTGCTCCCCTCCTCCTTGCATCCGCTGCTCCCACCTTCCGATCACCCCCTCATCTTCCGACCCTCCCTCCTACCTTCCGCGCCCCCCCCCCCACTCACCTCTCCCGGTCCTCCGATATCCCGGCGTCCGCCCAGGATTCTTCATGGGCGCCACCATCTTTGAAAATGGCGGGCGCATGCGCAGTGTGCCCGCCGGCCTGCGCCCTCCGGTGTCCAGAAATTTATTTTGATCACTGTGACAAACTGTCAGTGATCAAAATAATAAAAAGCAATTGAACCCCCCCTTTATCATAGGTAGGGAGAGATGATAAAATGAAGATTTTTTTTTTTTTTTTTTTTTTTTCCTATTTGGCCCTGTGCACACGTTGCGGATTTTGCAGCAGATTTGGCACTGCGGATCCACAGCAGATCCGGAAACCATGTACAGTACAGTGTAAATGGTTAAAAAAAAAAAACGCTGTGCACATGCTGCGGATTTTTCCGTGCGGATTTTGTGCGGTTTTAAATCCGCGGCATGTCAATTCTTTGTGCGGATTCCATAGCGGTTTTACACCTATTCCATTATAGGTGTAAAACCGCAGGGCAAATCTGCACCAAAACCGCAGTAAATACGCGCTAAATACGCAGGTAAAACGCAGGTCATTTTACCTGCGGATTTAGAAAAATCGGTGCGGAAAAATACGCAAGTGAATCCGCAACGTGTTCACGGGGCCTTAGGGTTAGGCTGGGTTCATATTGCATTATGGCAGTCTGTTAGACGGACTGCGTTACATCGCGGTATAACGCGGTCCGTTAACGCTGCCATTCACTCCTATTTGTGGGCGCATCGCTCAGTGACGGAGCCTCGGACGCGGGCTGCAGAGTCTGGGCTCCGTCACCGCTAGCACAGATGAATGATCTGCTGATTCATCTGCGCTAGCGGGTATAGCATAACGCGATCGCGTTATGCTATACCGTTACCAGCCGGTCAACGATACGTGTTGAACGGGCTGGTAAAACGCAATATCAACCCAGCCTTAGGGTTAAAGTTAAAACTAGGGTTAGAACTAGGGTTAGGGTTAGAATTAGGGTTAGCATTAGAATTAGGGTTAGGCTTGGAATTAGGGTTAGGCTTGGAATTTGTGTTAGGGTTAGGATAAGTGTTAGGGGTGTTTTGGGGTTAGGGTTATGGTTAGGGTTTGTATTAGGGTTAGGGGTGTATTGGGGTTAGGGTTGGAGTTAGAATAGAGGGGTTTCCACTATTTACGCACATCAGGGGGTCTCCATACGCGACATGGCGCCACCATTGATTCCTGTAAATTTTGCATTCAAAAAGTCACAGTGCTCCCTTTATTCCGAGCCCCGACATGTGCCCTAACAGTGGTATACCCCCACATATGGGGCATCAGCGTACTCGGGGAAAAATTGCACAACAACTTTGGGGGTCCTGTTACCCTTGGGAAAAAAAAATTGGGGACTAAAAGTTATTTTTGTGGAAAAAAAAATATTTTTTTATTTTCACGGCTCTGCGTTATAAACTTCTGTGTAGCCCTTGGGGGTTCAAAGTGCTCACCACACATCTACAGTCATGGCCAAAAGTTTTGAGAATGACACAAATATTATATTTTCACATGATCTGCTGCCCTCTGGTTTTTATGTGTGTTTGACAGATGTTTTTATCACAGACAGAAATATAATAATTGCAAACATATGAGTAACAAAAGCTTATATTGACAGTTAGAATGAGTTAATGCAGCAAGTCAATATTTGCAGTGTTGACCCTTCTTCTTCAGGACCTCAGCAATTCTCCCTGGCATGCTCTCAATCAACTTCTGGACCAAATCCTGACTGATAGCAGTCCATTCTTGCACAATCAATGCTTTCATTTTGTCAGAATTTTTAGGTTTTTGTTTGTCCACCCGTCTCTTGATGATTGACCACAAGTTCTCAATGGGATTAAGATCTGGGGAGTTTCTAGACCATGGACCCAAAATCTCTATGTTTTGTTCCCTGAGCCATTTAGTTATCACCTTTGCTTTATGGCAAGGTGCTCCATCATCCTGGAAAAGGCATTGTTGATCGCCAAACTGCTCTTGGAGGGTTGGGAAAAGTTGCTCTTGGAGGACATTCTGGTACCATTCTTTATTCATGGCTGTGTTTTTAGGCAAGACTGTGAGAGAGCCGATTCCCTTGGCTGAGAAGCAACCCCACACATGAATGTTTTCAGGATGCTTAACAGTTGGCATGAGACAAGACTGGTGGTAGCGCTCACCTTGTCTTCTCCGAATGAGGCGTTTTCCTGATGTCCCAAACAATCGAAAAGGGGATTCATAGGAGAAAATAACTTTACCCCAGTCCTCAGCAGTCCACTGCCTGTACCTTTTGCAGAATATCAGTCTGTCCATGATGTTTTTTCTGGAGAGAAGTGGCTTCTTTGCTGCCCTCCTTGAGACCAGGCCTTGCTCCAAGAGTCTCCACCTCACAGTGCGTGCAGATGCACTCACACCTGCCTGCTGCCATTCCTGAGCAAGCTCTGCACTGCTGGTAGCCCGATCCCGCAGCTGAAACACTTTTAAGAGACAGTCCTGGTGCTTGCTGGTCTTTCTTGGGCGCCCTGGAGCCTTTTTAGCAACAATGGAACCTCTCTCCTTGAAGTTCTTGATGATGCGATAGATTGTTGACTGAGGTGCAATCTTTCTAGCTGCAATACTCTTCCCTGTTAGGCCATTTTTGTGCATTGCAATGATGACTGCACGTGTTTCTTTAGAGATAACCATGGTTAACAGAAGAGAAACAATGATGTCAAGCACCAGCCTCCTTTTAAAGTGTCCAGTGGTGTCATTCTTACTTAATCATGACAGATTGATCTCCAGCCATGTCCTCATCAACACCACACCTGTGTTAATGGAGCAATCACTGAAAAGGTTAGCTGGTCCTTTTAAGGCAGGGCTGCAATGATGTTGAAATGTATTTTGGGGGATAAAGTTCATTTTCTAGCCAAATATTGACTTTGCAAGTAATTGCTGTTAAGCTGATCACTCTTTATAACATTCTGGAGTATATACACATTGCCATTAGAAAAAGTGAAGCAGTAGACTTTGTAAAAATTAATATTTGTCATTCTCAAAACTTTTGGCCATGACTGTAGATAAGTTCTTTGCGGGGTCTAGTTTCCAAAATGGGGTCACTGGGGAGTTTCTACTATTTAGGCACATCAGGGGCTCTGCAAACGTAACATGACGCCCGCAGACCATTCCATCAAAGTCGGCATTTCAAAACGTTACTACTTCCCTTCCGAGCCACAACGTGTGCCCGAACAGTGGTTCCCCCCCACATATGGGGTACCAGTGTGCTCAGGACAAACTGTACAACAACTTTTGTGGTCCAATTTCTCCTGTTACCCTTGTGAAAATAAAAAATTGCGGGTTAAAAAAATCAGTTTTTGAGGAAAAAAATATTTTTTATTTTCACGGCTCTGCATTATAAACTTCTGTGAAGCACGTGGGGGTTCAAGGTGCTCACCACACATCTAGATAAGTTCCTTGGGGGGTCTAGTTTACAAAATGGGGTCACTTTTGGGGGCTTTCTACTGTTTAGGCACATCAGGGACTCTGCAAACGTAACAAGATGCCTGCAGACCATTCCATCAAGTTGTCATTTCAAAGCGTCACTACATCCCTTCCGAGCCCTGACGTGTGCCCAAACAGTGGTTCCCCTCCACATATGGGGTACTAGCGTACTCACGACAAATTGGAGAACAACTTTTGGGGTCCAATTTCTCCTGTAACCATTGTGAAAATAAAAAATAGTGGGCTAAAAAATAATTTTTTGTGAAAAAAAAAAAATGATTTTTATTTTCACGGCTCTGCGTTATAAACTTCTGTGAAGCACCTGGGGGTTCAAAGTGCTCACTCTGCATCTAGATAAGCTCCTTAGAGGGTCTAGTTTCCAAAATGGGGTCACTTGTGGGGGAGCTCCAATGTTTAGGCACACAGGGACTCTCCAAATGCGACATGGCAACCGCTAAATATTCCAGCATATTTTCCATTCAAAAAGTCAAATGGCTCTCCTTCCCTTCTGAGCCCTGCCGTGCGCCCAAACAGTGGTTTATGACGACATATGAGGTATCGGTGTACTCAGGATAAATTGCCCAACAAATTTTAGGATCCATTTTATCCTGTTGCCCATGTGAAAATGAAAAAACTGAGGCTAAAAGAAATTTTTTGTGAAAAAAAAAAAAAGTACTTTCTTTTTTTTACGGATCAATTTGTGAAGCACCTGCGGGTTCAAAGTGCTCACTATGCCTCTAGATAAGTTCCTTGGGGGGTCTAGTTTCCAAAATGGGGTCACTTGTGGGGGAGCTCCAATGTTTAGGCACACAGGGACTCTCCAAATGCGACATGGCAATCGCTAAATATTCCAGCATATTTTCCATTCAAAAAGTCAAATGGCGCTCCTTCCCTTCTGAGCCCTGCCGTGCGCCCAAACAGTGGTTTATGACCACATATGAGGTATCTGTGTACTCAGGAGAAATTGCCCAACAACTTTTAGGATCCATTTTATCCTGTTGCCCATGTAAAAATGAAAAAATTGATGCTTAAAGAAAATTTTTGTTGGAAAACTTAATGTCCATTTTTTCCTTCCACGTTGCTTTAGTTCCTGTGAAGCACTGAAGGGTTAATAATTTTGAATGTAGTTTTGAGTAGCTTGAGGGGTGCAGTTTTTAGAATGGTGTCACTTTTGGGTATTTTCTACCATATAGACCCCTCAAAGTGACTTCAAATGTGAGGTGGTCCCTAAAAAAAAAATGGTTTTGTAAATTTTGCTGTAAAAATGAGAAATTACTGGTCAACTTTTAACCCTTATAACTTCCTAACAAAAAAAAATTTTGTTTCCAAAATTGTGCTGATGTAAAGTAGACATGTGGGAAATGTTATTTATTAACTATTTTGTGTCAGATAACTCTCTGGTTTAACAGAATAAAAATTCAAAATTTGAAAATTGCGAAATTTTCGCCAAATTTCCATTTTTTTCACAAATAAACGCAAAAATTATCGACCTAAATTTACCACTAACATGAAGCCCAATATGTCATGAAAAAACAATCTCAGAATCTCTAGTATCCGTTGAAGCGTTCCTGAGTTACCTCATAAAGGGACACTGGTCAGAATTGCAAAAAATGGCAAGGTCTTTAAGGTCAAAATAGGCTGGGCCATGAAGGGGTTAATATCTCAGAGACAATGTTGAGATCAAGGCATTGTGTGGGCCAAATAGCTTCCTTGGACTCATTGTTAATTTTTAAGGCTCTTACAGATGTTTGTACCAAATAAGTCCAAGCACGAATTTGCGTTGGCTCTCCTTATCGGAGTATGACTGCTTCATATGTTTCTATGAGGCTTTCACGCTCTGGTTAGACCTGCAGGCAGTTATGCATTGTGATCTGCGAACCATGGATGTATGCATGAGCCCTCATACTGAAGATGGCTCACAATGACTGGTTATGTGTTTGGGTTGTTGTCCTGCTTCAGAACAAATTTCAAGCCAATCAGAATCCCTGATTTTTATTGAATGATGCCTGCATATCTTAACATTAAGAACACAGACATGGGCACTGCTGAAGACTGTAGACTAAACTGTCAAAGAACCTTACCAGATGAAAGGCACATGCTCATTTCCCTTTTATCTCTTACATATGTCGGTTCCCAAGCTGAACCCGCATTTTTCCCAGCAGATGGCTGAATTATTCTGCCATCATCTAACAGCCATGGGTAGAAAAGAGCTGTTAACCTGTTAAATGCCGATGTCAATCTAATAGCGGCATTTTAATGCGTGCCATCAGGGGTTGCACCAGTGATATGATTGTGGCGTGCCAATGGTTTCCTGTGACGGGTCATGATTTAACTCCTGTGAAAGCAAGTATGTAGCTGGCATTGATAGAAGACCGTGATTGTCGCTGTACGTAGCAGGGCTGTAGCACTGCTGCGTGTAGTGTAAGTAATCAGATGACTTCAGGTTTAAAGAAAGTTCAAAACACCCCTTTTGCCCCATTAAAATTATAAATAAATGCACATTTTCATTTGCTGCATCTGTAAGTATGATCTATCAATTGGTAAACTGTAACGAGAAAATAAATTGAAACACCGGAATTTTTTTTTTTTTCGCCGTCACAACTTTTAGTAATAGTCCATCAAAACATTGTATCTTCCCCAAAATGGTTTTGGTAAAAAGTCAGCTTGGTGCACAAAAATAGGCCTGCACACAGCACCATATCCCAAAAATTGAGCCAGTTAGTCTCAAATGCCCGCATAAGCAATTTTTTTTTTCTTTTTACATTCCTGAATTTTTTTCCCCACTTAAATAAAACAAACTAAAACCTAAAAGATTGGTATGTACATATCCGTACTGACCTGCAGAATCATACTGCTAGGTCAGTTTTACTGTATAGTGAACATGAGAGTTTCCATCATGATCTATTTTTTTTTTTTTTTTTTGTGTACCCACACAAGATCAGTGGTTGGCTTTCCAAGATGTTTTGAACAATCTCTGCTGTTTATTAAAAAACTATGTGCAGGTCTATATGGAAATAATGCTGATACATATATATTGAACAAAAAAAAAAAAAAAAAAAAGACACTCTCCTCTCGTCGCTGGGGGCCAGGTGCCGGTGTCCTGAGCAGGCGGGGACACCGGCGCACTATGGGGGACAGGTGCCGGTGTCACCGCTGGCTCAGGCCCCGGCACCTGCGATATTCACCTGTCCCCGGTTCACCGCTGCGTGCCCTCTGACCTGAACATTCACAGCTAGAGGATGCGAGGACATAGCGGTGCGCAGCGGTGGACCGGGGACAGGCGTTTATCGCTTATACTCACCCCCTCCTGGCGCAGTCTCTGCAGCCCCTGCTCTACTCCCACGGTCTCCGGCAGCTATGCCTAACTTCAGCAGTCACAAGGTACTGCTCATTAAAGTCATGAATATGTGCATATTCATGACTTTAACCCCTTCCCGACCCATGACGCCACGTAGGCGTCATGAAAATCAGTGCCAATCCGACCCATGACGCCTATGTGGCGTCATGAAAGGATCGCGTCCCTGCGGGTCGGGTGACCGGGGTCACTGAAAGGTCACCCGACCCGCCGGCACAGGACCCTTTGTGCTTCACCACAGGGGGGTTGGCTTAACACCCCCCCCCCCCGTGGCCACGATCGCTCTGATTGGCTGTTAAAAGTGAAACAGCCAATCAGAGCAATCTGTAATATTTCACCAATATAATTGGTGAAATATTACAATCCAGCCATGGCCGATGCTGCAATAGCATCTGCCATGGCTGGACACCGAGCCCTGACCCCCCCCCCACACGGATTCACGGCGGCGGTCGGCCGCCGCCACCGAAAGATGGCAGCGATCGGTCACCGCCATCACTAACAGCTCCCCTCCTCCTTTGCTCCGGTGCTCCCACCTTCCGATTCCCCCCCCCCTAACCTTCCGACCACCCTACTCACCTCTCCCGATCCACCGATGTCCCTGGATCGGTCCCGGCGTCCGCCCGGGCCTCTTCATGGGCGCCGCCATCTTGGAAAATGGCGGGCGCAGTGCGGCCGGCGCATGCGCAGTGCGCCCTGCCTAGTCAAAAAATTTATTTTGATCACTGTGATAAACTGTCACAGTGATCAAAATATAAAAAAAGTAAGTGAACCCCCCCCCCCTGTCATAGGTAGGGAAAAATAATAAAGGATTTTTTTTTTTTCCTATTAGGCCCTGTGCACACGTTGCGGATTTTGCTGCTGATTTCTCTGCTGATCCGCAGCTGATTTCTCTGCTGATCCGCAGCGGATTTCGCTGCTGATCCGCAGCGGATTTCGCTGCTGATCCGCAGCGGATTTCGCTGCTGATCCGCAGCGGATTTCGCTGCTGATCCGCAGCGGATTTCGCTGCTGATCCGCAGCGGATTTCGCTGCTGATCCGCAGCGGATTTCGCTGCTGATCCTCAGCTGATTTCGCTGCTGATCCTCAGCTGATTTCGCTGCTGATCCTCAGCTGATTTCGCTGCTGATCCTCAGCTGATTTCGCTGCTGATCCTCAGCTGATTTCGCTGCTGATCCTCAGCTGATTTCGCTGCTGATCCTCAGCTGATTTCGCTGCTGATCCTCAGCTGATTTCGCTGCTGATCCTCAGCTGATTTCGCTGCTGATCCTCAGCTGATTTCGCTGCTGATCCTCAGCTGATTTCGCTGCTGATCCTCAGCTGATTTCGCTGCTGATCCTCAGCTGATTTCGCTGCTGATCCTCAGCTGATTTCGCTGCTGATCCTCAGCTGATTTCGCTGCTGATCCTCAGCTGATTTCGCTGCTGATCCTCAGCTGATTTCGCTGCTGATCCTCAGCTGATTTCGCTGCTGATCCTCAGCTGATTTCGCTGCTGATCCTCAGCTGATTTCGCTGCTGATCCTCAGCTGATTTCGCTGCTGATCCTCAGCTGATTTCGCTGCTGATCCTCAGCTGATTTCGCTGCTGATCCTCAGCTGATTTCGCTGCTGATCCTCAGCTGATTTCGCTGCTGATTTCCTGCTGATCCAGCTGATTTCGCTGCTGATCCTCAGCTGATTTCGCTGCTGATCCTCAGCTGATTTCGCTGCTGATCCTCAGCTGATTTCGCTGCTGATCTCAGCTGATTTCGCTGCTGATCCTAGCTGATTCGCGCTGATTTCGCTGCTGATCACAGCGGATTTCGCTGCTGATCCTCAGCTGATTTCGCTGCTGATCCTCAGCGTTCTTGATCTCGCTGATTCCTGCTGATCCTCAGCTGATTTCGCTGCTGATCCTCAGCTGATTTCGCTGCTGATCCTCAGCGATTTCGCTGCTGATCCTCAGCTGATTTCGCTGCTGATCCTCAGCTGATTTCGCTGCTGATCCTCAGCTGATTTCGCTGCTGATCCTCAGCTGATTTCGCTGCTGATCCTCAGCGGATTTCGCTGCTGATCCTCAGCGGATTTCGCTGCTGATCCTCAGCGGATTTCGCTGCTGATCCTCAGCGGATTTCGCTGCTGATCCTCAGCGGATTTCGCTGCTGATCCTCAGCGGATTTCGCTGCTGATCCTCAGCGGATTTCGCTGCTGATCCGCAGCGGATTTCGCTGCGGATCAGCAGCGGATTTCGCTGCGGATCAGCAGCGGATTTTGCTGCGGATCCGCAGCGGATTTGGCGCTGCGGATCCACAGCAGATCCAGAAACCATGTACAGTACAATGCAAATAAATGGTAAAAAAAAAACGCTGTGCACATGCTGCAGATTTTTCAGCGCGGATTTGCTGCGGTTTTAAATCCGCAGCATGTCAATTCTTTGTGCGGATTCCGCAGCGATTTTACACCTATTCCATTATAGGTGTAAAACCGCAGAGAAAAACCGCAGCAAATCCGCGCTAAATACGCAGGTAAAAGGCAGGTCGTTTTACCTGCAGATTTTAGAAAAATCCGCAAGTGAATCCGCAACGTGTGCACGGGGCCTTAGGGTCAGGCTGGGTTCATATTGCATTATGGCAGTCCGTTAGATGGACTGCGTTTCACCGCAGTATAACGCGGTGTAACGCAGTCCGTTAACGCTGCCATTCACCCCATTTGTGTGCGCATCGCAACGCATGCCATGAAGCGGCATGCGTTCGCGACGTGTCGTCATTCAGTGACGGAGCCTTGGACGCAGGCTGCAGCGTCTGGGCTCCATCACCGCTAGCACAGATGAATCATCGCTGATTCCTCTGCACTAGCGGGTATAGTATAACGAGATCGCGTTATGCTATACCGTTAACAGCCCGTCAACGCTACGTGTTGAACGGGCTGGTAAAACGCAATATGAACTCAGCCTTAGGGTTAGAACTAGGGTTAGGGTTAGAACTAGGGTAAGGGTTAGAACTAGGGTAAGGGTTGGAATTAGGGTTAGGGTTGGAATTAGGGTTAGGGTTGGAATTAGGGTTAGGGTTGGAATTAGGGTTAGGGTTGGAATTAGGGTTAAGGTTGGGATTAGGGTTAGGGTTGGGATAAGCGTTAGGGGTGTTTTGGGGTTAGGGTTGGGATTAGGGTTAGGCTTGTGGTTAGGTTTATGGTTAGAGTTGGAATTAGGGTTAGGGGTGTGTTGGGTTAGGGTTATGGTTAGGGTTTGTATTAGGGTTAGGGGTGTGTAGGGGTTAGGGTTGGGGTTAGGGGTGTGTTGGGGTTAGGGTTGGAGTTAGAATTGAGAGGTTTCCACTATTTAGGTACATCAGGGGATCTCCATACGCGACATGGCGCCACCATTGATTCCTGCAAATTTTGCGTTCAAAAAGTCAAACAGTGCTCCCTTTATTCCAAGCCCCGACGTGTGCCCAAACAGTGGTTTACCCCCACATATGGGGTATCAGCGTACTCGGGAAAAATTGCACAACAACTTTGGGGGTCTAATTTCTCCTGTTACTGTTGGGAAAAAAAATTGGGGACTAAAAAAGTTATTTTTGTGGAAAAAAAATGATTTTTTATTTTCACGGCTCTGCGTTATAAACTTCTGTGAAGAACTTGGGGTTCAAAGTGCTCACCACACATCTAGATAAGTTCCTTGCGGGGTCTAATTTCCAAAATGGGGTCACTTGTGGGGAGTTTATACTGTTTAGGCACATCAGGGACTCTGCAAACGTAACATGACGCCCGCAGACCATTCCATCAAGTCGGCATTTCAAAGCGTCACTACATCCCTTCCAAGCCCTGACGTGTGCCCAAACAGTGGTTCTCCCCCACATGTGAGGTACTAGCGTACTTAGGACAAATTAGACAACAACTTTTGGGGTCCAATTTCTCCTGCAACCATTGTGAAAATAAAAAAATATGGGGCTAAATAATAATTTTTTGAGAAAAAAAAATGATTTTTTATTTTCACGGCTCTGCGTTATAAAGTTTTGTGAAGCACCTGGGGTTCAAAGTGCTCACTGTGCATCTGCATAAGTTTCTTAGGGGGTCTAGTTTCCAAAATGGGGTCATTTGTGGGGGAGCTCCAAAGTTTAGGCATACAGGGGCTCTCCAAACATGACATGGTGTCCGCTAACGACTGGAGCTAATTTTCCATTCAAAAAGTCAAATGGCGCTCCTTCCCTTCTGAGCCCTGCCGTGTGCCCAAACAGTGGTTTATGACCACATATGAGGTATCTGTGTACTCAGGAGAAATTGCCCAACAAATTTTAGGATCCAATTTATACTGTTGCCCATGTGAAAATGAAAAAACTGAGGCTAAAAGAAAATTTTTGTGAAAAAAAAAGTACTTTCTTTTTTTTACGGATCAATTTGTGAAGCACCTGGGGGTTTAAAGTGCTCACTCTGCATCTAGATAAGTTCCTTGGGGGTATAGTTTCCAAAATGGGGTCACTTGTGGGGGAGCTCCAATGTTTAGGCACACAGGGACTCTCCAAATACGACATGGCAACCGCTAAATATTCCAGCATATTTTCCATTCAAAAAGTCAAATGGCGCTCCTTCCATTCTGAGCCCTGCCGTGTGCCCAAACAGTGGTTTATGACCACATATGAGGTATCGGTGTACTCAGGAGAAATTGCCCAACAAATTTTAGGATCCATTTTATCCTGTTGCCCATGTGAAAATGAAAAAACTGAGGCTAAAAGAAAATTTTTGTGAAAAAAAAAAAGTACTTTCTTTTTTTTACGGATCAATTTGTGAAGCACCTGGGGTTCAAAGTGCTCACTCTGCATCTAGATAAGTTCCTTACGGCGTCTAGTTTCCAAAATGGGGTCACTTGTGGGGGAGCTCCAATGTTTAGACACACAGGGACTCTCCAAATGCGACATGGCAACCGCTAAATATTCCAGCATATTTTCCATTCAAAAAGTCAAATGGCGCTCCTTCCCTTCTGAGCCCTGCCGTGCGCTCAAACAGTGGTTTATGACCACATATGAGGTATCTGTATACTCAGGAGAAATTGCCCAACAAATTTTAGGGTTCATTTTATCCTGATGCCCATGCAAAAATGAAAAAATTGATGCTAAAAGAAAAATTTTGTTGGAAAAATTAAAATGTCCATTTTTTCCTTCCACGTTGCTTTAGTTCCTGTGAAGCACCTGAAGGGTTAATAATCTTCTTGAATGTAGTTTTGAGTAGCTTGAGGGGTGCAGTTTTTATAATGGTGTCACTTTTGGGTATTTTCTGCCATATAGACCCCTCAAAGTGACTTCAAATGTGAGGTGGTTCTTAAAAAAAAATGGTTTTGTAAATTTTGCTGTAAAAATGAGAAATCGCTGGTCAACTTTTAACCCTTATAACTTCCTTACAAAAAAAAATGTTGTTCCCAAAATTATGCTGATGTAAAGTAGACATGTGGGAAATGTTATTTGTTAACTATTTTGTGTCACATAACTCTCTGGTTTAACAGAATAAAAATTAAAAATGTGAAAATTACAAAATTTTCAAAATTTTCGCCAAATTTCCATTTTTTTCACAAATAAACGCAAAAATTATCGACCTAAATTTACCACTAACATGAAGCCCAATATGTCACGAAAAAACAATCTCAGAATCGCTAGGATCCGTTGAAGCGTTCCTGAGTTATTACCTCATAAAGGGACACTGGTCAGAATTGCAAAAAATGGCAAGGTCTTTAAGGTCAAAATAGGCTGGGTCATGAAGGGGTTAATGAGTGGTACCACGTGACCGCTGAAAATAGGCGCCGGAAACCGTGGGAGAAGAGCAGGGGCTGCAGAGACCGCTTCAGGAGGGGGTGAGTATATAGTACAGCTGCGCTCCCCCCTCACCTGCCGACCCCCTGGTATACGACTCTGGTATAAGCCAAGAGGGGCACTTTCAGCCCTAAAAAATGGGCTGAAAAATCTTGGCTTATACTAGAGTATATACGGTATCTTTACAAGGAGCTTAATGGCAAAATTCATGACAGATATTTGATCCATGAATCTCCCAATAAATTTCTTGGTTCAATTAGATTTGGTATTTAAGCAGTCCACATCATGCTGTTCACATTTTAACATGAAACCAAGACTACACACAAACTTATCAACTGTATCTTGCCATTGTGAGGTTTCAAGCAGAATGTTCTCAAACTTCAGTAGCCACTGAGCTTCGAGTGTCACAGAATGTCATTAGCAGGTTGTACTAAACATAGAAAAAAGACTGGAAGAGTCACGGAAAGGAAGATAAGTTCATGTCTCATCACGATGACTAGTGATGAGTGAACGTGCTTGTGTGCGAAGTGTCTTCAGTGTGCTCGAATAATATTCAGAGTAGTCACAACACTTGTAGGGATTGCCTAAAATGCTATCCCTACATGTGTTGCGGCTGTCGAAAATCCGCGAGACATGTTTTTGCTGCGACTCAAACATATTTTTCGAGCACACCGAAGACCTTCAGTTAGCACACGAGCATGGCGGATAACGCCTTACCCGAGTACGTACACTCATCACTACTGATGACCCCTTCATTGTGAACAAGGACTTTCACAACCGGATGATGAATGCCACACAACTCAATGCACGTTTAAGGAAGGCGAGAGACACCCAAGTGTCACGTCAGACCATTTGAAACCGCTCGCATCAGTGTGGTTTTTGTGCTAGATGATCTGCAAGGGTACCTGACCACACCACCAGGCTCAGGCATCATCATCTGCATGGGCCAGGGAGCATCTAAGCTGGGCGAGTGCCACTGTACCTCAGTGTTGTTCACTATATTGGTGACGTCAAGGAGAGTGCTATACATCAGCCACTGTTGTCACCAGATGCATGGTGTTACAGTGCAGGCAGGTGTCTAGTCAACACAGAACTGCTGTACACTTTTTGATTGGTACAGTGACAAGCTCCTACTGCTTGAGTAACTATTAATCCAATCATTGTTCCTTTGCATGAACAACAGATCTAATTTCATGTTCAGGGACGACAATGCTCCAGCTCATCGAGGTCACATCATTACAGAATGACCAGGGTGCCTCAAATGCGGTGGCCTGCTTTCTCCAGACTTCTCGTACAAAACCCATGGGATCTGTTGAGTTGCTGTGTAGAGGCCCGTAACTCTCTACCCCAGAACCTCAATGACCTGAAGGTGCTATTGAAGAGTGGGATGCCATGCCTCAGCAAGCAATAACTCTACTTGTGAACAGCATGATACGCAGTTGTGAAGTTGTAATTGATCTCAAGGCCACATGACAAATTGACACTGACTTTTTTGGGGGTTACTCCCACCACTATTCTTTTGGCTTTTGTTTCAAAAAATTATTGGAGATGAGGAAATCACCATTGTATGCTTCTTCTTAAATTCATGATAAAATATCACTGTAACGTGAACGTTTTACGTTTTCCATAAATTTCACCCCAAAGCCGAATTTCCCTAACTTTTTGTGAGTAGTGCATGTGTCACATTTATAGGTGCCCGATTCATTAAGGCCTGTCTCAATGGTATGCTGTATTAGGATCCAGCAAATTCATTAAAAGGTGTGCCTCTTAAATTGGCGCACTTTTTAACCGCAATGTTTTGGAATTTTGTCAGGCTGGTGTACATTTTGTTACTTGTGTCTCTTGTGGTGTAAATTGAGTTTATTGTGGCTTGCTTGGTCATGTCCTCCGTCCTTGACTTTTGCAAAACTGCTAAGTCTCAAAATGTTCACATAGCTTCGAAGCAGTTGCACAATGATTTTACACCAGAATATTGCTGAAAGCTGCTGATTGGTGCCAGACCTTTCTGAAAAATCCTCTGTACTGAATGTCTCATGATCAAAGAATTAGTGACAGGTAATACTGTAAATTCTGTAGTCTCTTTATAATAGCATGAACAGCGGTGTCCGTATCAGAGTACCATATATGTTTATATAGATCTATATATATCTTTAACCGCCTTAGTGACTGAGCTAATTTTGACTTTAAAGGACCAGACCAAATTATTGAAATCTCACCCCTGTCACTTTGCGGAAATAACTCTGGAAAACTTCAACGGCTCCCAATGATTGTTTTTTGGTAACTTATTGTGCTGCATGGTGGTAGTAAATTTTGGTCACTATGATTTCAGTATATTTATGAAAATATAGAACATTTTGTCAATTGAAAATATCACAATTTTTAAGCTTTTATGCCCTTAAATCAGATGGTTATACCAAACAATTAATGAATAACATTTTCCACGTCTACTTTACCATGAGCACCATTTTTATTTTTTGTTAGCAGATTAGAAGGGTTAAAAGTTGACTAGTAACTTCTCAATTTTCAAGCTAAATTTACAACCATTTTTTTTTGTCTGACAGAAAATGCCCAAAAGTGACACCATACTAAAAACTGCTCTCAAAGTCCTCAAAACCAAATTCAAAAAGTTTAACCCTTCAGGTTCTTCACAGGAATTGATGGAAAGTGGAAGGAGAAAGTGAACATTTAACTTGTTTAACAAACTTTGCTTTAGCCCCAAATTTTTTACGATCAGAAGATTAACAGGAGAATGTGGACTCCAAAACTTGTTGTGCAATTTCTCCTGAGAACACCAATATCCCAGATGTGGGGGAAAACTACTATTTGGACGCACAACAGGGCTCGAAAGGGAAGCCGCACCGTTTGGCTTTTTGAATGGAAAAATGGCTGGAATTGAGAGTGGACGCCAAGTCGCATTTAGAGAGCCGCTGATGTGCTTAAGCAGTGGAAGCCCCACAATTTTGGAAGCCCATTTTGGAAACTGCACCCATCAAGGATTTTATCCAGGAGTGTAGTGAGGCTTGCAAACTAAAAAAAAAAAATAAAAAAATAACCCCTTTGCTCATTAACCCCCAGAGCTTTTTTCGGTTTTTGTTTTTCGCTGCCCTTCTTTCCAGAGCCATAACTTTTTTTATTTTTCCACCAATATGGCCATTTGATGGCTTATTTTTTGCGGGACGAGTTGTACTTTTGAACAACACCATTGGTTTTACCATGTAGTGTACTCGAAAACAGGAAAAAAAAAAGTGCGGTGAAATTGCAAAAAAAAGTGCAATCTCACACTTGTTTTTTGTTTGGCTTTTTTGCTAGGTTCACTAAATGCTAAAACTGACCATTATGATTCTCCAGGTCATTACGAGTTCATAGACACCAAACATGTCTAGGTTCTCTTATAGCTAAGTGGTGAAAAAAAATTCCAAAGTTTGCTAAAAAAAAATAAAAATTGCGCCATTTTCCGAGACCCATAGTGTCTCCATTTTTCGTGATCTGGGGCTGGGTGAGGGCTCATTTTTTGCGTGCCGAGCGGACGTTCTTAAGGATACCATTTATGCGCAGATCCGTTCTTTTGATCGCCCGTTATTGCATTTTAATGCAATGTCGTGGTGACCAAAAAAAAGTAATTCTGGCTTTTTGATTTTTTTTTTCTTGCTACGCCGTTTAGCGATTGGGTTAATCCTTTTTTCAGCTGCAGATGGAAGGAAGAGAGCCACAGTATTCATTACTGATGGGTAGGCGGAGCCCCAGATCAGGATGTCACCTCAGATCAAAAGAGTGCTGACTGGCTGGCCCCTCCAGCTCGGGCTCCTCCTACTCAGCTCCAGTCTAAGATTTGAGGTCCAGAGGATGGTCGCTGCTAATGCAGCTCCTCAGAAGATTTTATTATTTTATATTCGGACAGGAGACTTGGATCACTAGTTGGTCTAGAGGTCTCAGGGGTACCAGCGCTGCTGTACCCCAACCTCTCCCTTGGCGGATCTGTATTTACTCAAAGTCCCTGCAGAATCCTTGCCGGCCCTGGGGGATGAGGAGAGCTTCCCTGGCGGGACGCAAACCACACGTGCGGTCACTGCGCTTCCCGCCCTGGGGGGAAGCATGGGCACAGCGCCAGAAACCCCTGAGGGTCCCTGTGGCGCCTTGGCTGGTGAGTACTCCACACAAAATTTTATTATTAATGTGTGAGTGCTTTAGCGACTGATGGCAGGCTTCAGCGCTGCGGTGACAGCGCTATTACATGTTTATCAGTGTATTTCACCAGCCTCTCCCTTGGCGGATCTGTAATTACATAATGGTCCCTGCAGAATCCTTGCCGGCCCTGGGGGATGAGGAGAGTTTTCCCTGGCGGGGGCGCAAACCACACGCTGGGTCACTGCGCTTCCCGCCCTGGGGGGAAGCATGGGCATAGCGCCAGAAACCCCTGGGGGTCCCTGTGGCGCTGAGCTGATGAGTTTTTCCACACAATTTTTATTATAATAATGTGTGAGTGCTTCAGCGCTGCGGTGACAGCGCTACTACTTGTATGTCAGTATGCTTCAGCGCTGCTGTGACAGCGCTGTTACATTGTAGATGTGGTGATCTTTTGTCCGCAGGCAGATAGCTGCAGGACAGAGAGGGAGCAGGAGCGGGGGAGTTCGCGCTCAATATTTGAGCTAGCAGGGGGCGTGGCCTATCTATTCCCGGTCTTTTGAGCAGGAAGACGCGCGCTCTGGCGTTTCTCCTGCGACTCCCTCACTGTGGCGGCCATTACACAGGCTCCTGGGCTCCTCAGACCGCTCCTCTCCTCATAAGACACCACGGCCAGCTGGGTGAGTGCTGATTCCTCACCCCGCAGCGCAGCGATCGCTATCCTGCAGCTGCAGTCTCATTAGAGACATAAAATTGGCTGGGACTCACACTTCATATATATATATATTGTGGTGAGTTTGCAATATTAACCCTTCTGAGGGTTATTTCTACCAGAAAAATTTTTTTGACTGAATATCGCTGGGGTAACCCTGCCTGGTGGAGCGTTAACCCTTCAGCATATAAAAAAAGAAAAAAAAAAGAAAAACCGCATAGTTTTTTGCTGGTATTACCGCTTTGACCTGTTCATACAGGTGAGACATGTCTGAACAGAGTTCAGATGCCGCGGATCACGTCCCAGTGCCATTGCGGCAATCAGATACGCAGACCTCCACTGCGTCTAGCGCTGCGGTCGACAGCGGTGAAAAATTGAACGATATCGCTCGATCGATCAACAACTTGTCTGACCTTTTAGGTCAATATGTGTCTGCTAATTCCTCTCAGAGGAAGCGACGCAGGCCGTTACCGGCCTCTACACGGAGCGAGTCAGACGTATCTGATATTGGGCAGAGTTCCCTTTAAATTCGGATGGAGAAATATCCGATTCAGATGCGGACGAGTCGCAGGGGCGTTCCTCTATGGCGAAGCGTACGGAGGCATTGATTGAAGCCATGAGAGATATATTAGTTACCGGAGGAGGTAACTAGTCGTCCTGGTAAATCAGCACGCATGTTCCAGGAGTCCCGTGCTTCGCGTACAACATTACCAGCTCTGGATGAGCTTAATAGTGTAATAAAGGAGGAACGTCTATGTCCAGATAAGCGTTTTCATGGAACGCATTTCTTGGATACACTTTATCCTTGCTCTGCGGAGTCAAAGGCTAAAGGGTATGCCACACTAAACAGCGTCGCTAACGAGATCGCTAAAATACGTCACTATTTAGCGATCTCGTTCGTGACGCTAACGTGTGTGGCATGTAGCAACGACGTGGCCCCTGCTGTGATCTCGCTGATCGTTCACTAGAGTTCTGGACCGTATTTAGATCATTGGCGTCCCGCTGGTGAGCCTATATCGCTGTGTCTGGCACCTTTTGTGAGCGATGTGCACTGTTTTTTACATCGCAATGACCGTTAAAGTCGTTAATGAGATCGCTAACCGCTTTTGAGTCGTTAAAGAGATCACTAAGTGTGGCAGCTACTAGAGACATTAAAACGATCACAAAAACGATCTCATTAGCTTGCGTCGTTATTGAGATCGCTAACGAGATCACTAAGTGTGGCAGTACCTTAATTGGACTTCTGCTCCTGAAGTGGATGTGTCTTTATCTCAGCTTAGTAAATCCTCACTACTCCCTATTAAGGGAAAAGCGAGCTTACAGGAGCCTTTGGATAGAAAAGCAGAATTGGCGGCAAAAGCAAGCTATGAGGCTGCGGGTCATGGATTCCGAGCAGTGCTAGGATCCATGTGTGTTGCTAGAGCTTCTCTAAGCTGGCTGGCACGTCTGAAGACGGAGTTGCACAATGAATCTCCGTTATCTGAGATACGGGAAACTTGTGAATGGTTAGAAACGGCAGCCTGTTATATATTTGATGCCGGTCTGGATACGGCATCTCTGCTGGCCAAAGCGCAAGCTTCAGCGGTCACAGTCAGAAGAGCTTTATGGCTCAGACAGTGGGCCGGGGACGCAGTTTCCAAACAAGGGTTGTTGGCCTTACCTTACAAGGGTGGCCATCTTTTTGGATCCGACCTCACAGAGCTGATTTCCAAGGCTAAGGCGAAGGAATCAGCATTACCACAGCGTAGGGCCATGGCCTCGGTGTCCAGTAAGCCTGGTGTCTATAGTGGTCGGCGGTCCTTTCGGGGCCGAGGACGATCTAGTCACTCCTCGTGGGGATCGGGTCGTCCTTCCTTCTCAGGAAAGAAATCCTCTCAGAAAACTCGTACTCCCTGGAAGCAGAGTTTCCGCCAGGACAAGCGGGAACTTGACAAAAAGCCCGCAAAGTCTAATTGACGCCAGGGGTCCACTCGAGGATTCTCGAGTGGGGGGTCGCCTGCTTCTTTTCAAGGCGACTTGGATGGCTCGCGTTCCAGATTCCTGGGCAACGCGGATTGTGTCGGCAGGCTATTTCATAGAGTTTGCTTCTCGACCCCCAAATGTTTTTTGTCAGTCTCGCGTTCCGTCGGAACCCGAGCTTGTTGTCGCTCTACAGCGAGAGGTCGAATCTCTGCTACAAAAGGGTGTAGTGTTACCGGTTCCGTCAGAGGACCGAGGGAAAGGTTTTTATTCCAACCTTTTTATAGTTCCCAAAAAGGAGAACAAATTTCGCCCGATTCTGGATCTCAAGCGATTAAACCGGCATGTCCATGCCCGGAAATTTCGCATGGAGTCGCTTCGCTCAGTTGTGGCAGCTCTGTCACAGAACGATTTTCTGGTGTCAATCGACATTCGCGACGCCTATTTGCATATTCCCATCGGAAAGGCTCATCAGCGCTTTCTTCGATTTGCCATAGGTCAGAATCATTACCAGTTCGTGGCTCTGCCGTTCGGCTTAGCCTCAGCGCCAAGGGTCTTTACAAAAATTCTGGCGCCCCTCATGGCAATCCTTCGAAGACAGGGGATTACGATTCTCCCTTATCTGGACGATCTTTTGATCATGGCTTCCTCGGAGGAGGAGGCGTTGACGGCTCGGGATTTGTCTCTTCAGTTTCTGAAGGACTTCGGTTGGCTGGTCAATTGGGAGAAGTCGTCCCTGGAACCATCGAGGACAATCCTCTTTTTGGGAATGCATCTCGACACGTTTCGGTCGGTAGTTTCCCTACCACCAGACAAACAGTCATGTCTTCTTCGACATGTACAGATTATGAGATCCTCAACGGCAATGTCTCTACGGAAGTGTATGCGTCTTCTAGGACTGATGGTGGCGTCCATGGAGGCAATTCCTTTTGCCCAGTTCCACTCCAGGACTCTCCAAAGGTTCATCTTGAGTCGATGGAACCAGTCGCAATCGCTGGATTGCAGTGTCACCATTTCTCGCGCGGTGCTGGATTCTCTAGAATGGTGGTTACGTCCAGGGGCATTCTCCCTGGGGAAGTCTTTCCTCCCCCCGAAGTGGTCAGTCATAACCACCGATGCCAGCCTGACGGGCTGGGGGGGTGTTTGGAACAATCTCTGGATTCAGGGGGTATGGTCATCGGAAGAGTCTGTGCTTCCGATCAACATTCTGGAATTGAGGGCGATTTTCCTTTGCCTCCAACATTGGATGGTCCCTTTGAGCGGTCTGCCAGTCCGAGTGCAGACAGACAATGCGACGGCTGTCGCGTATATCAATCACCAAGGTGGGACAAGGAGTTCCAGACTCATGGTAGAGGTGTCCCGAATTCTGATTTGGGCAGAGGCCAATGTACCAGCCATTTCGGCGATTCACATTCCAGGGGTTCAGAATGTTACAGCGGACTTTCTCAGTCGCAGAAGGATGGATTCCGGGGAATGGAGCCTCCATCCGGATGTGTTTGCACTACTGTGCTCTCGCTGGGGAACCCCCCAAGTGGATTTGATGGCATCCAGGTCCAATGCCAAGTTACCAACATTCATGTCCAGGTACAAGGATCCGAAGGCGGTGGCGGTGGATGCTCTAGTGGCTCAGTGGGATCAGTTCGAGCTGATCTATGTATTTCCGCCGATATCCTTACTTCCTCTAGTACTGCGTCGGATCAGACTAGAGAGAATTCCAGCTATTTTGATAGCTCCAGACTGGCCAAGAAGGGTGTGGTTCTCGACAATAATGTCGCTGTTGGCGGCACCTCCTTTTCCACTCCCTCTTCAACCGGACTTGTTGATTCAGGGGCCCGTTTGTCATCCGGACTTGATGTCTCTGTGTTTGACGGCGTGGCTCTTGAGACCGAAATCTTGACCCGTAGAGGTTTCTCAGCCGAGGTCATTGCTACCCTTCGTGCTGCAAGATGTCCGGCTACTACTAGGATTTACCACAAAATTTGGGAAACCTTCTTTTCGTGGTGTTTGGGGTCCTCTCGGAACCCGAGAAAATTTTCCATTCCCAACCTGTTGGCTTTTCTGCAGCATGGGCTAGACAAGGGTTTGGCAGTCAGCACTCTGAAAGGTCAGATTTCTGCTCTGTCCTTATTGTTCCGGAGAACCATTGCTTGAAATAGAGACGTGCTCTCCTTTTTCCGAGGTATATCTCGTAAGTTTCCGCCGCGGAAGGCACCCGTGTCTCCTTGGCGGCTCAACCTTGTTTTGGAGGCTCTTCAGCATAAACCTTTTGAGCCTATGGTTTCTGCTAGCCTTTCTTTCCTTTCTTGGAAGGTGGCTTTCCTTGTTGCAGTCACTTCCTTGAGGAGAGTTTCTGAGTTGGCAGCTCTTTCTTGTTCGCCTCCTTTTCTGGAGTTTTTTCCGGATCGTGTAGTGCTTCGCACTCGGGGTGATTTTTTGCCAAAAGTGGTATCACAATTTCATGTTAACCAGGATATTGTGTTGCCTTCACTCTGTCCGGATCCGAAGAATGCGAAAGAGCGAGATTTACACACATTGGATTTAGTGCGGGCCTTGAAGTTTTATCTTTCTATTACTCAAGGTTTTCGTAAGACGGACTCCCTGTTTGTGGTTCCAGCAGGTCGTCGGCGTGGTCAACGAGCTTCCAAGGATTCTATAGCTCGTTGGATCCGGTCAGCTATTTTGGAAGCTTACCGTCTTCGGGGTGAATCTTGCCCGATTAAGATTCGAGCCCATTCTACGAGAGCTGTGGCCTCATCGTGGGCTTTTCATCAAGGTGCCTCGGCAGTGCAGCTCTGCCGAGTGGCAACTTGGCGCTCTGTCCACACGTTTACAAAGTTTTATAAAGTGGACGTCAGTGCTTCCGCTGATGCAGCCCTCGGACGTAGGGTCCTGCAGGCAGCTGTAGTTTGAAGTTCTGGATGAACTTGTGTTTAGCGCTGGTTGCGCTTTGTTGTTAAGGTTGTTGGGTTTCTGCCTTTTGTTGGTTTTTCCCACCCTTATTTTTGAACTGCTTTGGGACGTCCCATCAGTAATGAATACTGTGGCTCTCTTCCTTCCATCTGCAGCTGAAACACGGATTTTGGTAAGAACTTACCTGTAAAATCCTTTTCAGCGAAGGAAGGAAGAGAGACACAGCACCCTCCCAAGGCAGAAGTGTCTTGATGTTTTCAGATGCAGCGCGACCCTTATCTGATAGCGATTATCTGGGCTGAGGTCAGCGCGCTAAGGCTCTGTTCCAGCATCGCCAGCTCATCGCAGTAGTCAGGTTCCGTGAGTAGTACCTGGAACTCTGTGGTTTTTGGCTTTCTTTGCATGCATAACCTGTATCCTTGTGTTTTTTCTCTGAAGTTCCTTCAGAAGGGGTTATGTTGCTCCGCTGGTGATCTTGGCTCTTTTCCTAAAAGCTTTGGTACGACTGGAGCTGAGTAGGAGGAGCCCGAGCTGGAGGGGCCAGCCAGTCAGCACTCTTTTGATCTGAGGTGACATCCTGATCTGGGGCTCCGCCTACCCATCAGTAATGAATACTGTGTCTCTCTTCCTTCCTTCGCTGAAAAGGATTTTACAGGTAAGTTCTTACCAAAATCCGTGTTTTTTTTTTTTTTTTTATATTGGTCGGGTGATTCTGGACGTGGCGATACCAAATGTGTGACTTTTTTTTTTTTTTTTTTTGCGAGGTGATTTGAAGTTTTCGGTTTTTCATTTTTTTTTTTAATTTTTAAACTTTTTTTTCTTTTACTTTTGGCATGCTTCAATAGCCTCCATAGGAGGCTGGAAGCATGCACAACTCGATCGGCTCTGCTACATATGGGCGATGAGCAGATTGCCCATATGTAGCAAATTTACTGCATTGCTTTGAGCACCGACCACCGTTAAAAATAAAGAATTAAGTGATGTGGCAGTCTGACCTATTAAAATATAAAATGAACCCAATCAGGTAATGCCGTAAAAAAAAAAATCAAAATGCCAGATTTGCATAAAAAAAATAACTTACCTACTCCAAAAAAAAAGTTCTCAATAAAAGCATCAGTTTGGCACACAGAAAAAAACAAGCCCTCACACAACTCCATTGACTTAAAAATGAAACTGTTACTTGTCATGGAATAAGGCAATGTAAATTTGTTTTTCTTCTCCCACCACTAAAGTGAAAAAAAAACTATACAGGTCTTGTAAAATCTGCAAGCTTTCTGGCCTGGAGAATCATGTTGACAAGTATTTTTTTTTTTTTTTTTTTAAGCATAATGAAAGTCTTAAACTAATCCCATTGAATGCATGGGGAAAATGGTGTCATTCAAAACTACAACGCTACAAGAATGTATGTACTGGTATTCTCCTGCTACAAAGTTAATTATTTTATGATCCATTTGAAAGCTGCTGTGACTTGCATGGTGGTTCTATTTTTGTGTCTGGTCTTTTACTGCAATCTGACATCCTCCCATGAAGTTCAGCCAGAGGCAGCGCTTAACAGGACTAATACAGCAGCCATATGGCTTTTCAGCAGGTCCCATCGGCTTTCCATGATCGAAATGTGGGTGGCTGATGGGGAGCTGGAGCTTGAGCACAGACAGGCAGGCCATGTAATCTGCCGGTTGAATAGCAGCAATTGGATAGCTCTGGTCACCGCTTGTAAAAGTAGACGTTGACTGTGAAGCATACCCAATGTCTGCCCAGTATGGAGCCTGCTCAGCTTTCAGAGCTGGCTCTATGACTCACAAGTAACCTGCGACAAATATGCTTATTGTTAAAGGGAATCTGTCACCTCATTTTCGCCCTATGAGATAGGGCCACCGGCATCAGGGGCTTATCTACAGCATTCTGTAATACTGTAGATAAACCCCCGATGTTACCTGAAAGTGAAGAAAAACGAGTTATATTATACTCACCCAGGGGCGTTCCGCCGTCCGTTCGGGTCAGATGGGCGTCGCGGTCAGGTCTGGGGCCTCCCATCTTGTAGCGAAGCCAGCGTCTTCTTTCTGTCCCGTCGCGGCTCCTACGCAGGCGCACTGCTCTGCCCTGGTGAGGGCAGAGCAGAGTACTGCAGTGCGCAGGCGCCGGGAAAGGTCAGAGAGGTCTGGTGCCTGCGCACTGTAGTACTCTGCTCTGCCCTCACCAGGGCAGAGCAGTGCGCCTGCGCAGGAGCCGCGACGGGACAGAAAGAAGATGCCGGCTTCGTCACAATATGGGAGGCCCCAGACCTGACCGCGACGCCCATCTGACCCGAACAGACGGCGGAACGCCCCTGGGTGAGTATAACATAACTCGTTTTTCTTCACTTTCAGGTAACATCGGGGGCTTATCTACAGCATTACAGAATGCTGTAGATAAGCCCCTGATGCCGGTGGCCCTATCTCATAGGGCGAAAATGAGGTGACAGATTCCCTTTAAAGCATAATGCAGAATTGATCTGTTGGTCTATCTGGTCGTCTTTGTCCTGTTGGATTTGTTTTAGTTACAGCCCTCACTGCTCTCACTGCTTTTAACCCCTTCCTGACCTGTGACACAGCGTATGTGTCATGAAAGGATCGCGTTCCTGTGGGTCGGGTGACCGGGGTCACTGAAAGGTCACCGAACCCGCAGGCACAAGACCCTTTGTGCTTCACCACAGGGGGGTTGGCTTAACCCCCACGTGGCTACAATCACTCTGATTGGCTGTTAAAAGTGAAACATTGCTCTCTTTATTCTGAGCCCCGACGTGTGCCCAAACAGTGGTTTACCCCCACATATAGGGTATCAGCGTACTCAGGAAAAATTGCACAACAACTTTGGGGGTCTAATTTCTCCTGTTACCCTTGGGAAAAAAAATTGGGGACTAAAAAAATTATTTTTGTGGAAAAAAAAATGATTTTTTATTTTCACAGCTCTGCGTTATAAACTTCTCTGAAGAACTTGTGGAGATTCAAAGTGCTCACCACACATCTAGAGGAATTCCTCGGGGGATCTAGTTTCCAAAATGGGGTCACTTGAGGGGGTTTCTACTGTTTAGGCACATCATGGGCTCTGCAAACGTAACATGACGCCCGCAGACCATTCCATCAAGTCGGCATTTCAAAACGTCACTACTTCCCTTCCGAGCCCCGACGTGTGCCCATAAAGTAGTTTTCTCCCACATATGGGATATCAGCGTACTCAGGACAAATTGGACAACAACTTTTGGGGTCTAATTTCTCCTGTTACACTTGGGAAAATAAAAAAATTGGGGACTAAAAGATGATGTTTGTGGAAAAAATATGATTTTTTTTTTCATGCCCGGGCGTTATAAACTTCTGTGTAGCACTTGGGGGTTCAAAGTGCTCACCGCACATCTAGATAAGTTCCGTGCAGTGTCTAGTTTCCAAAATGGGGTCACTTGTTGGGAATTTCTACTGTTTAGGCACATCAGGGGCTCTGCAAACGTAACATGATGCCTGCAGACCATTCCATCAAAGTCAGCATTTCAAAACGTCACTACTTCCCTTCCGAGCCCCAACGTGTGCCCGAACAGTGGTTCCCCCCACATATGGGGCACCAGCGTACTCAGGAAAAACTGGACAACAACTTTTGGCTTCCAATTTATCCTTTCACCCTTGGGAAAATAAAAATTAGCGGGCTAAAAAATGATTTTTGAGAAACAAAAATGATTTTTTTATTTTCACTGCTCTGCGTTTATAAACTTCTGTGAAGCACTTGGGGGTTCAAAGTGCTCACTACACATTTAGATAGGCTCCTTGGGGGGTTTAGTTTCCAAAATGGGGTCACTTGTGGGGGGTTTCTACTGTTTAGGCACATCAGGGACTCTGCAAACGCAACCAGACACCCGCAGAACATTCCATCAAGTCTGCATTCCAAAATGGCACTCCTTCCCTTCTGAGCCCTGCCGTGCGCCCACACAGTGGTTTATGACCACATATGAGGTATCTGTGTACTCAGGAGAAATTGCCCAACAAATTTTAGGATCCATTTTATCCTGTTGCCCATGCAAAAATGAAAAAATTGATGCTAAAATAAAATTTTTGTTGGAAAAATTAAAATGTCCATTTTTTCCTTCCACGTTGCTTTAGTTCCTGTGAAGCACCTGAAGGGTTAATAATCTTCTTGAATGTAGTTTTGAGTAGCTTGAGGGGTGCAGTTTTTATAATGGTGTCACTTTTGGGTATTTTCTACCATATAGACCCCTCAAAGTGACTTCAAATGTGAGGTGGTCCCAAAAAAAAAATGGTTTTGTAAATTTTGCTGTAAAAATGAGAAATCGCTGGTCAACTTTTAACCCTTATAACTTCCTAACAAAAATAAATTTTGTTTCCAAAATTATGCTGATGTAAAGTAGACATTTGGGAAATGTTATTTATTAACTATTTTGTGTCACATAACTCTCTGGTTTAACAGAATAAAAATTCAAAATTTGAAAATTGGGAAATTTTCAAAATTTTTGCCAAATTTCCATTTTTTTCACAAATAAACACAAAAATTATCGACCTAAATTAATGACTAACATGAAGCCCAATATGTCACAAAAAAACAATCTCATAATCGCTAGGATCCGTTGAAGCGTTCCTGAGTTATTACCTCATAAAGGGACACTGGTCAGAATTGCAAAAAATGGCAAGGTCATGAAGGGGTTAAAGGAATTGTCCACTTAAGGCAAGTTATCAACTATCCTTGGAACTGATAACTTGTAGATTGGTGGGAGTCTGCTTTGACAAGCACCATCAGCAGACTGGAGAACATCTATCCCCATTAGACTGGAGCTGTAGTGTGGGCATGTGCTCCATTTATTTCACATCGGGCTGCTGAGTATTGAATATCTTGGTCAAATGGTCACTTGGCAGACTGTTTATGGACTAGGTGGCAGAAATCTGAGCAGTCTATTTTTTTTTTTTTTTTTTTTAGTGGTGGTTGGGGGTGAGGTAAATATGGACATTCTCTCTCTCGTCATAGAACACACTTGATAGATGATGGTACAGGTAGTTGGAATATCAACCGTCAATACCCATACACATGGGCAGATTCAGCTGACTTAAATCTATTGTCTTTGGAGGTGGGTGAGGGGGCTTTTAGACTTAGATGTCCTTTTACACTGAAAATGCCACAGAGCTACTGAATGCCCGCATGGAAATATTATGAATTAAAATGTATCTTAAATGAATGTTAAAGTCAAATTACATTTAAAGGGAATAATTTAAAGTGTTTGATTGTGCTGTATATTATCCTTGCTTTTTACTTAACAGGTTGCGTTTACAACGAGAATCTACCATCCAAATATTAACAGCAATGGCAGCATTTGTCTTGACATACTCAGATCACAGTGGTCCCCAGCTTTAACTATTTCTAAGGGTGAGTCTAGCCACTGTTACAACATTTGTTTTGGTTTTAGGAGAACTCTGCAGTAAGTGCAGCAAATCATCAAAGGGTGAGATCTGAATTTGCAGTGACTTTGACATGCTAATCAAAATCCATACCACAGATCAACGTACTCTGCAAACTTGGTTTAATTTGTTTTGCTGTACATTGTGTTAGCAATTTTGTTCAATCACATCTAGCTTGCTTGCACTGTAATGTGTAGCATATTTTCCACAATTTGTAGCTGGATTACCATGAATTCACATGCCTCTTGACAGTTCTTTACACAACCGTTTTAATGACATTATTGCTATGGCAAATCATTGACTTATCAGCTGTCATTCCATTTCAAGTGATCCAAATCTGAGTATTTTTATCTTAAGATAGGTGCAACGTTATTGAATTAAAAGTAACTTTTGAATTTTTCTTTAGTTTCTTATTTTTGTTGATTTCTAAAGTTTTGAAAGCCTGAATTTTGGGCTTATATGATAAAAAAAAATGTAAGATCATACATCGAGCTAGAATTAAGCCAGAAGTGGTAGAGGTGCCATTTTTGTCCAGAATTGTACAGACTTTAATTTTACATGTCAAGACTGTTGATATTTTGTTTGCGTGAAATTCTAATTTTGATGGGATATTTCAGGAAAACTGTTATAAATGTTTAAAAAAAAATGCATGTTACTTGTGTTCTTAATTACGATTGTGATCTACGAAGGATCATATTTCGAAGCGTGATTTTCTGAATAGTCTCCTCCTAATGTTTTAATAGTAAATTAAAAAAATCAATATTAACACCTTTTTAAATCTACATGTAACAATTTTTTTATTACATTACCGGTTATGTACTTTTTTAAATTTTTTAAAAATAAGTAGTCACATCAAGCTATAAAATGAGCTAGTCTTAAACCATTAATAGCAAGTCTTTAAGCTGACCTTTTTATAATAAATTTGTCCCTTCTACTGTGTGAAAGTAATATTGTCCATAATCTTACTAACAATGGCAGTCTCCTTTTTTCAGTTTGTCTGACCTCTTATGGGGCTTGGGTCCACCTGTGTCAATATCTGATATTTAATTTTTTTTTTTTTTTTTATAAACCAAGGACTATGATGGAATAGAAGGTGCAGAAAAGTGACTTCTGCTTCATTGTCATAGTCTTTGGTACTGGTGGCTGGTTAATGTACTCTCCAATCATAATCATAGGTCACGTAACAGTTAATTCATCCATTGCCAAACTTGTGCCACCTTCAATCACTTCATGGACTTCACTGTCATTGCTGAATAAAAAAAAATAGAATTACGCTTACTGGCAATTGGGTTTTTAAGACCCTCCACGACAGCACATAGGTTGCCTCCACATCCTAATTAGGGAAAATTAAACAAGAGGTTTAAATCGCCCTCCCCTTCCCTCCATCCCTAGTGTTTTCCAAGGACCACAGAGTAGATGCTGGAGTTTTTTTTATTTACACGAAGGAATCAATGAACATAATATATTGGGGGGGGTGGGGGCAATTTCCCATGCTGTTGTGGAGGGTCTTAGAAACCCAGTTACCGGTAAGTGTAATTCTATTTTCTCTAATCCCCTCCACGACCGCACATAGGAGACATGCCAAAGAATAATGGTTAGGGAGGTACAACAGCCTTCAGGACTTTACTGCAAAAGACTAGATCTCTTATAGACATTAGATAGACCAGGTAGCAGCTCTGCAGATCTGCTCGATGGACACATTGGCCCTTTCTGCCCAGGAGACGGCGACAGCTCTAGTGGAATGGGCTTTCAAAGATTCAGGAGAGAAAAGATCCTGATTCCTATAAGTGTCCATGATTTCTTTTTTGATCCAATTTGACAGAGCTTTTGGAGGCCTTCTTTTCCCTGTTTGATACACTATACTTAACAGAAAGATTCTGATCTGTGCTCCAAGGATCTGTCTGACTCGAGTAGAGGAGAACAGCCTGTCTAACATCCAGGGAATGGAATTCTGCTTCTCATCTTTTGAGTTGTCACAGAAGGAGGGTAGAACTATTTCTTGGGAGCTGTGGAAGTCAGATGATACCTTTGACAAAAAAGATGGGTCTAGGCGGAATATTCTGTCGTCCAGAATTCTTAAATAATGCTCCCTGATGGCTAGGTCCTGAATCTCGCCCACCCTTCTTGCTGTTGTAATGGCCACAAGCAATGCCAAAACTGGTCTAAGGGTTCAAATGGTGGAATGGTTAGACCTTTCAGTACTTTATTTAAATCCCAAGATGGTATTATGTTGATTTCCTTGGGCGGATTTTGAAGGCAGCTGACCTGAAACTCCTTATCCATCGATGGTCTGCCAGGTTTTGATCAAAATAGGAGCTCAGCGCCGACACCTGGACCTTTTAAGGTACTTGGCTTTAGTCCCTTAGATAAGCCAACTTGTAGAAAGTCTTAAGATTTTTGCTATGTCAGGGTGAAAGGGATCGATGGATGTGGATCCGTTCCACACCGAGAGTTTTCCATACCTTGGAATAGATAGCATTTGCGACCTGCTTCCTACTTTTTTGTAAGGTGGAAATGATGGCATCCGAGAGGCCTCTGGTTCTCAGGATAGTGGTTTCAAAAGCCAGGCTGCCAAGCGTAGGCTGTGGGCAGCCGTGTGAAAAATGGGACCCTGATGTAGAAGGCTGTGGTCCAGCGGCAAGATCAGAGGTCCCTCCGAACTCCTCAGTTTCAGGGTTCCGAACCAGCTTCTCTTTGACCAAAGAGGAGTGATCAGGATGGTTTTGACCCTGTCTGTTCTGACCTTTTGCAGAATCTTTGGTAACCATGGAATTGGTGGAAATGCGTAGGCCAGTCTGAAGCTCCACAGCTGAGCGAAGGCATCCACCCACGGACCGTTTTTTGTTTAAACCTATAGAGAAATAATACACTGGCATTCACTTGGTTTGCAAATAAGTCCACCTCCAGGAGACCCCATTTTTTTGTTATCCCCTGGAATAGTCTCACATTGAGACTCCATTCCCCTGGGTCTATATCTGTCCTGCTCAGAAAGTCTGCTTCGATGTTGTCGGATCCCTTTAAGTGGAGGGCCAATAAAGACAGAAGGTGATGCTCTAGCCAACAAAATATTCTTGCTGACACCCCCTGCCGACTCTCATATTTTGTGCTGCCCTGATGACGTAGGTGGGCAACGGTGGTAATGTCAGAGTAAACTCGGACATGAGTTCCCTGAATTATTGGTTTTGCCGCCTCAGGGCCTCTTTCACCGCTCTCGATTCTCTGAAATTGGAGGACTGGTCATTCATCCTTTTGGGCCAAATTCCCTGAGACGTCACTGCTCCCCAACCGCGTTTGCTGGCGTCTGTTGTGACTGACGACATTGGATTTTGGATTCAAGGTATTCCTTTCGCAAGGTTTTCTCGGCTGAGCCAGAAGTTGAGGGATAGCTATACATATTGTGTTGGAATAATGCATATTGATTTGTATGTATTGCAACAACTACTACTGTACTGTTTGATATGTTGTGCATATTGTGAGGTTGTTAACAAAGTTTTGTAAAAAAAAAAAAAAAAAAAAAAACCCTCACTCAGACAGGGTGCCTCCTCCTTCTCTTCCTGTGTTGTTGTAATGTTTTTCAGCAACAGAACGGAAGGAAAGGAGACACACTAGTCATAACTAGTGGGTAGGCGGAGCCCAGATGAGATAGACACCTCAGATTAAAAAGAGTATTGACCGGCCCCTCCAGCTCGGGCTCCTCCTACTCAGCTCTCCAGTTTTCAATTTGAGGTCAGAGAAGATAGTCGCTGCTGGAAGCAGCTCCTCAGAAGATTTTATTATTTTTTATCGGACAAGAGACTTGGATCACCAAATGTGGTCTAGAGGTCTCAGGGTCTCAGCGCTGCTGGACCCCCACCTCTCCCTTGGCGGATCTGTATTACCCTATATGGTGGTCCCTGCAGAACCCTGCCGGCCCGGGGGGATGAGGATGGCTTCCCTGGCGGGGACGCAAACCGCGCTGCAGGGGTCACTGCGTTCCCCGCCCTGGGGGGAAGCATGGGCATAGCGCCAGAAACCCCTGGGGGTCCCTGTGGCGCTTCGGCTGGTGAGTTCTCCACATTTTAATGTGTTTGAGTGTTTTCAGCGACTGCTGCGGCAGTCGCTGTTACAGTATACATGCGGTGACTGTGTGTTTTTTGTCCGCAGGTGGATGCCTGCAGGACATAGGAACGGGGAGAGAGGAGCTGCGCGCCTTTTTTATTTGAATTTCGCGCCGCTCTGAGCGCGTGCTTTACGGCAGTCTCCTTTTCCGGCTTCTCTCATAAAGCACACGGAGGCACAGCGCGGCAGCCATTACTAACCGACTTGGGCTTCCCGCATGTCAGACGCCTGGGTGACACGGGTTGTGTTGGCAGGCTACTTCAACAGGCTGAAAGCTCCCTCGGACATCGCTCTCCTCCCCTCTCGGCAGCGCTGCACCGCAACCAGCTGGGTGAGTCGCTTCTTCCCGTCTAGGGCAGAAGCTTAACCCCTTCACCCCCACAGCGCGGGCGCCTTTCTGAGGCACAAATGGGTGGCAGACTGCGCTGCCTGCAGCTGTTATCTCATAAGGAAGCTCGCACACCTTTTCAATAAAGAGGTTGTGGGGAGTCTGCGACAGTAATACTGCCACTATACGTTCCTGCTAACGACGACGCATACTATGAGATCGTTTGTGTAACCATTTTTAATGTCGCTAGTAGCTGCCAATCTGGGCGATTTCATTAACAACGCATAAGCGGTTAGTGATCCCCTTAATGACTTTGGCGGTCATTGCGATTTACTAACAGCGCAATTTTGTAGCGATCTTGTGAACGTTTTTTCTTAAGTGTGGCATAGCTGTCCTGTAGCTGCTGCCTTATAAGAGGCACTTGGGGCTCGCACACCCTTTTCATTATTAAGGTTGTGGGGAGTCTGCGACTTTAACCCTTCTTAGGCGGTTAACTCTTAATGGGGGACAGCTGGGGTAGCTCTCTCCTTAAGAGCTTTAACCCTTCAGCGTTAGTTTTTTCTTTAAGAAACCACACTTTCTAGTTACTGACAGGTTTAACCTGCCATATACTGTGCAACCGTCTCCCAGATCCGCTACAGGATCAGTCTCGCGTATCTGACGCGCAGACCTGGACGGCGTCAAGCGCAGCGGTCGGAGGTTCCAGTGGTGTCAGAATGGAGGCCCTCGCTAGTTTCTATTGATGGCCTGTCTGATTTTCTATTATTGAGTGTCAGCTAGATCCTCTCATGTCAGGAACCGACACAAGCCGGTGCCTTCCTTCCCGCGTAACGAAAATGTCCGATTCGGACAAGGAGGATCGGCAGGGACACTCTGCCTCTCTTTTGGGCTGTAAAGAGGTTTTTATTGGAGGTGTTAGTTACCGGAGGAGGTATCTGGACGTCCTGGTAAGTCGGCCCGGATGTTTTCAATCACGCTCAAGCTTTACCATCACTGGATGAGCTTAATGGGGCAGTGGAGAAGGAGCGCCTGTGTCCAGAAAATTGAGACACCGTATCCGTGTTCTACGGAGTAGAATTGGATCCTTCTCCTGAAGTGGATGTCCCTTTATCCCAGCTTAGCAAAATCCTCCTGTTAAGGGGAAGGCGAGTCTGCAGGACCCGCTGGACAAAAAACGTAGATGGCAGAAAAATCCATCTGCGAGGCCGCGGATCATGGATCAGTATTAAGGATCCATGTGTGCTTGTAAAGTTTCCCTGAGCTGGTTGGACCGTCTACGGACGGCGTGGCAAGGTGGATCTCTATCGAGGTAGATGGGCTTTTCCAGTTGTTGGAGGATACTGCATCACTGCTATCCAGGGCGCAATCCTCGGCAGTCACAGTCAGAAGAGCACTGTGGCTTAGACAGTGGACCGGGGACGTGGTTTCCAAGCATGCTATCTTTAGCTTGCAAGGTGGTCAGCTATTTGGACCTGACCTCACGGAGCTGATTGCCAAGGTAAAGGCAAAAGAAACAGCTTTACCGCAGCGCAGAGCTGTGACTTCTGCGTCTGGCAGGACTAGTGCCGGTAGTTGTCGGCGGTCCTTTCGGTCCAGGGGATGATTGTCAGCCCTCTGGGGTTCGGGTCGTCCCTCTTTTTTTTTTTTAAAAAAAAATAAAGGGGAATTCTCAGAAATTCCGCATATCCTGGAAACAGAACTTCCGTTAAGACAAGCGGGAAGCTGGTAGAAAGCCCGCTAAGGCGGACTGACGCCTGGGTCTCACTCGAGCGCTCTCGAGTGGGGGGTCGTTTACTCCAATTCAATAGAGTCTTTCTCGACCCCCAGACAGTTTTTTTTTTTGTCAACCTCGCGTTCCGTCTGAGCCCGAGCTTTTTTGCCGCTCTGCTGCGGGAGGTAGATTCCCTTCTGCAGAAAGGTGTGGTGGTGCCGGTTCCGCTGGAGGGCCGGGGAAGAGGGTTTTATTCTAACCTCTTTGTGGTCCCCAAAAAAGAGGACAAATTTCGGCCCATTCTGGATCTCAAAAGATTGAATCGGCAGATCCACGCCAGGAAATTCCGCATGGAGTCGCTTCGCTCCGTTTTGGCGGCCCTGTCGCAGAACGCTTTTTTGGTGTCAATCGACATTCGCGACGCTTATTTGCACTTCCCAATCGGAAGGGCCCACCAACGCTTCCTTCGTTTTGCCATAGGTCAGGACCATTACCAGTTTGTGGCTCTGCCATTCGGGTTGGCCTCAGCGCCCAGAGTTTTTACAAAAATTTCTGGCACCTCTCATGGCATTTCTTCGAAGACAGGGGGTTTCGATTCTTCCCTACCTGGATGACCTTTTGATTGTGGCGTCCTCAAAGGAGGAGGCAGTGACTGCTTGCAATCTATCCCTTCAGCTCCTGGAGGACTTCGGGTGGCTGGTCAGTTGGGAGAAGTCGTCTCTGGAATCGTCGCTGTCAATCCTGTTCTTTGGGGAAGCATTTCGACACGGTACGAGCAGTGGTGTCTCTGCCTCCAGACAAGCAAGCATGTCTCCTTCGACATGTACAGATTATGAAGTCTTCGACAGCGATGTCTCTTCGAGGGTGTATGCGCCTTCTGGGTTTGATGGTGGCCCATGGAGCCACTTCCGTTTGCGCAGTTTCATTCCAGGGCCCTCCAAAGGCTCATTCTGAGCCGTTGGGATCGATCGCAGACTTCGCTGGATTGCAGTCTCATCATCTCCCACAGGGTGCGAGAGTCTCTAGGATGGTGGTTACGTCCGGAAGCGTTATCCCTGAGGAAGTCTTTCCTCCCTCCGAGGTGGTCGGTCATAATCACCGATGCCAGCCTGACGGGCTGGGGAGGTGTCTGGACGATCTCTGGATTCAGGGAGTATTGTCGTCGGAGGAGTCTTCTGCCGATCAACATCCTGGAATTGAGGGCAATTTTCCTTTGCCTCCAACACTGGACGGTCCCTTTAAGCGGTCTGTCAGTTCGAGTGCAGACAGACAATGCGACGGCGGTCGTGTATATCGACCATCTAGGCGGGACAAGGAGTTCCAGGCTCATGGTGGAGGTTTCTCGGATCCTAGTATGGGCCGAGACCAGAGTGCCAGCCTTCTCTGCGATCCACATTTCAGGAGTTCAGAATCACGGCAGACTCTCAGTCGCGAGAAGATGGATCCCGGAGAATGGAGTCTTCATCCGGAGATTTTTGCACTGCTGTGCTCCCGTTGGGGAACTCCCCAAGTGGATTTGATGGCATCCAGGTTCAATGCCAAGTTACCGATTTTCATGTCCAGGTACAAGGACCCGAAGGCTGTGACGGTGGATGCTCTGGTGGCCCCGTTGGACCAATTCGAGCTAATCTGTGTTCCTGCCAATACCCTTACTTCCTCTGGGGTGGTGTCAGATCAGACTGGAGAGAATCCCGGCTATGTTGATAGCCCCAGATTGGCCAAGGAGGACGTGGTTTTCTACACTGGTGTCGCTTCTGACAGCGCCTCCTTTTCCATTTCCTCTTCGCCCGGACCTGTTAACCCAAGGGCCCGTTCGTCATCCGGACCTGAGGTCTCTGCGTTTGACGGCGTGGCTCTTGAGACCGAAATATTGACCGTCAAGGTTTTTCAGCCAAAGTCATTGCCACTTTGAGGGCTGCCAGAGGTCCGGCTACTACTAGGATTCATCACAAAGTCTTGGGAAGCCTCTTTTTGTGTTGTTCGGGTTCTTCAAGGAACCCGAGGATTCTTTCCATTCCCAATTTGTTGGCCTTTTGCAGTACGGGCTGGACAAGGGTTTGGCAGTTAGCACTCTGAAGGGTCAGGTTCTGCCCTGCTTTTGCTTTTCAGAAGGCTATCGCCTCGCGTAGGGACGTACGTTCCTTTTTCACGGAGTAACCCGTCAGTTTCTGCCGCGGAGGCACCTGTGTCGCCTTGGCGGCTCAATCTTGTATTTTAAGCTCTTCAACATGGGCCTTTTGAGCCTATGGACTCTGATAGCTTTTCTTTGCTATCTTGGAAGGTTGCCTTTCTAGTGGCGGTTACCTTTTTGCGAAAGGTTTTTCTGAGTTGGCGGCTCTTTCTTGCTTGCCTCTTTTCCTGGAGTTTCACCCGGATCGAGTAGTACTTCGCACACGGGGCGACTTACTACCTAAGGTGCCGTCGCTGTGTCCGGAGCCGAGGAATGCGAAGGAACGGGCCTTGCACACATTGGATTTGGTGCGGGCTTTGAAGTTCTATTTGTTTATTACCCAAAATTTTCGGAAGTCGGAACTCTCTGTGATTCCAGCAGGTCGTCAGCGTGGTCAGCGAGCTTCCAAGGACTCTATAGCTCGTTGGTTTCGGTCGGCCTTTTTAGAGGCTTACCGACTTAAAAGCGAACCTTGTCCGATTAAGATTCGAGCTCACTACACGAGGGCTGTGGCTTCCTCGTGGGCTTTTCATCAAGGGGCCTCGGCAGCTCTGCTCTGCCGAGCGGCGACCTGGCGTTCCGTCCACACGTTTATAAAGTTTTATAAGGTGGACGTTAGTGCTTCCGCTGATGCAGCCTTGGGACGTAGGGTCCTACAGGCGGCAGTAGTTTCAAGTTCTCGTTAACTTGTGTTTTAGCGCTGGTTGCGCAGTTTATTAGGTTGATGGGTTCTGCCTTTTCTGGTTTTTTCCCACCCTTTATTTTTGGACTGCTTTGGGACGTCCCACTAGTTATGAACTTACCTGTAAAATCCTTTTCAGCGAAGGAAGGAAAGGAGACACAGCTCCCTCCCTTGGCAGAAGTGTGTTGTTGTATTTACAGATGCGGCGTGACCCTTCTCTGATAGCGATTATCTGGGCTGAGGTCGATGCGCTAAGGCTCTGTTCCAGCATCGCCAGCTCATCGCAGTGGTCAGGTCCAGTGAGTAGTACCTGGAACTGTGTGTTTTTTTGCCTACATGCATGCATAACCTGTATTCTTGTGTTTTTTTTCTCTGAATTCCTTCAGAAGGGGTTATGTTGCTCCGCTGGTGATATTGCTCTTCCCTAAGCTTGTGTACAACTGGAGAGCTGAGTAGGAGGAGCCCGAGCTGGAGGGGCCGGTCAACACTCTTTTTAATCTGAGGTGTCTATCTCATCTGGGCTCCGCCTACCCACTAGTTATGACTAGTGTCTCCTTTCCTTCCTTCGCTGAAAAGGATTTTACAGGTAAGTTCTTACCAAAATCCGTCTTTCATGCTGCAGCCATAGCAGATATCAGGCTGATCACATTTCATGCTGTGTTGTAAGCTGTCTATACTGGATGTGAATAAATCTACATTCTCTGTTGCTGACTCCCTATGTTACGCTGGTTAATCCGCTGCTAACATATTGAGGAATAGAGACTCTTGTGCCGAGTGACTCTGGTTCTTATTCTAGCGGGAGAGGATAAACTTTTGGAGTATTCTTGAGTGAGCTTGGGCCCAGGGAATTGCCTGTATACATGAGGTCATTGATCCGAATACCGACATGGCGAATCTTAGGGTCCCGTTACACATAGCGACACACCAGCGATCCCGACAACGATATGCACGTGTCAGGATCGCTGGTGTGTCGCTGCCAAACAGGCAGCTCTCAGCAGCGATCAGGACAGCGACTATGCGGGAAACAGGTGACGCACGTCGCTTAGTTACCCTCAAGCTCCCCTGCACAAGCGCGCTGGTATCTAACGTGCACATCGGGTTTCCCGGCGCCTGGAAACCCAATGTTTACCTTGGTTACCAGCTCCAGCTTGCTTATCGTTGGTCTCCCGCCTGTCACACGCAGCGATGCGCGCTGGCCAGCGGGAGACCAGCGATCAAAAAATGGTCCAGGACATTCAGCGACACCCAGCAGGGGGGCTGATTGTTGCGGAGTGTCACACTAAGCGAGATCGCTGGCTAGGTCGCGGCTACGTCACAAAATCAGTGACATTTCAGCGATCTCGCTATGTGTAACCGGGCCTTTAGGGTCACCCTCTTCCAGGTTTTCAGGGTCCGAACCTTTGACCTTATGCATAATTGCTTGGTGACCGGAAGAGAGGATTTCTGGCTCTCAGAATCTAGAAGGATTCCTAAAAAGACTTTTTGTCGATGGATTCAGGTCCAAATTCCCTTGATTTATAATCCAGCCTAAAGCTGTAGGGGTATGCAGGACTGACAGGAGATGCCCTCTTTGAGTGGTACTTTAAGGAGCCATAATGAGAAGGTCGTCCAGGTAGGGAACGATGCAGATGCCCTGCTTCCTGAAGAAGGCTACAACGTCCGCCATAATATTTGTAAATATTCGGGGTGCTACTGATATGCCGAAGGGAAGAACCCCAAACTGGAAGTGATGTACTTCTGGGTCTAGAGCAATTTACCAGGGAGCCGCTGGAGGTAGAGTCTGGGTGAGGCTGGGCCGCATCAGGTTTTCCACAAGAAAAGCTCTTACAAAAACATTTCAATGTTATCAAATGTCTTTATTTTTTCATCTTATTTGGTGTTAAAAAATATAAATAAATTTAGGCATTTGCTGCAAAGGGCCTGCTGATGGATAATGCAGTGCAGAGCAATGACCTCCTCCACACCTTCCTCTTCCAGTTTTTTTTTTTTTTTTTTGACCAAGTGCCACCAGTCCATTTTTCCTCCCTGTCATTGATGGTGCTCCATCAGTAGTTGTTCCAACAAACCTCCTCCAAGGTAAACCGGCATTCTCAATGGCATCACACAGCTGGTGAAATATCTCCTGAGTCGTGAGCGGTGGTCTGGCCATGCATTGGAATCACTGTGAGCAACTCCTCTATGACTTCAAAATTGTCATCAACAACCCGGACATAGATTGCGAGCTGGACAGTGTCTGTGATGTCTGTGGTCTCATCAAGAGCGACTGAGTATACACTGAAACATTTTGCTTTCTCTAGACAGTTGATCATAAATGTCACTTGACAGGTCAGAAATGCGCTCTGCTACGGTGTTGGCAGAAAGGCTGATGTTGCTAAACTGACCTTTCTTTTCTGGACAGACAATACTTGCAGCCTGTAATATGCACTTTTTTACAAATTCACCTTCTTTGAATGGCTTTCCTGCTTTAGCAATCATCTCACCAACCACGTAGCTATCTTCGACTGCTGCATCATTCTCTTTGGTTGCTTTCTTAAAGAAATCTTGTTGCCTCAGTAGATATGTTTTAAGATTAGCAACCCGGTTGGCTCTTTCATCTCCCTGGTATTTTGCATACTCAGCATGTCTAGTTATGTAATGACATTTCAAATTGTATTTTGTGCACTGCAACTTTCTCTGTGCAAATAAGACACATCGGGATGCCCCTGTGCTCAACAAAGAAATATTGCACTTCCCACTTTTCCTGAAATTGTCTGTGCTCCTCACCAACCTTTCTCTTCACTGCAGGCTTTGAAAAAGACATGTTTGGGGCTGTGTAATATATAATTCCACTTGGTGTCACTGTTTCAGTGTTTAGCCAATGCGTCTTTTCCTCTTTTTTTTCTGTCCCGCTGAGCATCAATTTCGGCGGCCGCCTCCACTTCTGAGCCCGGGGTAATGGCGCAAATTCGCAGTAAGGCCGGCTGATGTCCGGCCTCAGAGAGCAATATACCCCACCTTGATTGGTAGGTTCATTCAGCTCCGCACACAACACTGAAAAGTGCCATTCGTATCAAACTCGGACCGCGCTAACATTAAACTTTTGATATTGAGGTGAGGGCCGCAAACTATTGCCCCCAGGGCCGCAGTTGGCCCGCGGGCCACGAGCTTGAGACCCCTAGTCTAGAGTGACTGCGAATCTCCGATACAGACGGTAGGCCGGATGGATAGGTACATGGTGGTATGCATCCTGGAGGTCTATCGTGGCCATAGCAAAGTTCTCCCCAATCAGTTGTATTGTAGTTTTTTACTGACTCCAATTTGAAACGTCGGTATACAATATGTTGGTTTAGGTGCTTCAGGTTGATGATGACCCGTACTTGCTACTCTGCTTTTTTATAAGAAACACCCAAGAGTAATGGCCTTGGCCCTGCTTTGCTTCTGGAACCGGTGAGGACAGCAATCTGTTGGAGTTCTGTATATAGACTTCTCTGAAGCTTTGAGGATGGAAGATGTGTCCCTTCTAGCCTTTGTGGGGGGAGAAGGAGGAAAACTCTATTTCAGCAGCAGATTGGAAGGAAGAGAGACACACTAGTCATTACTAGTGGGTAGGCGGAGCCCAGATAGGATTGACACCTCAGATTAAAAAGAGTGTTGACCGGCCCCTCCAGCTCGGGCTCCTCCTACTCCTGCTTCTCCAGTCTAAAATTTGAGGTCTCAGAGGATAGTCGCTGCTGGAAGCAGCTCCTCAGAAGATTTTATTATTTTTTATTGGACAGAGACTTGGATCACCAGAAGTGGTCTAGAGGTCTCAGGAGTCTCAGCGCTGCTGGACTCCCACCTCTCCCTTGGCGGATCTGTAATTACCCTGTATGGTGGTCCCTGCAGAATCATGCCGGCCCTGGGGGATGAGGATGGCTTCCCTGGCGGGGACGCAAACCGTACATCGGGGGTCACTGCGTTCCCCGCCTTGGGGGGAAGCGATGGGCACAGCGCCACAAACCCCTGGGGGTCCCTGTGGCGCTCGGCTGGTGAGTACTCCACATTTTTATTAATGTGTGTGAGTGATTCAGCGACTGTTGCGGCAGTCGCTGTTACAGTATACATGCCGGTGACTAGTGGTTTTTGTCTGCAGGTTGATGCCTGCAGGACATAGGAGAGAGAGAGTTGCGCGCCCTTTTATTTGAATTTTCGCGCCGCTCTGAGTGCGCGCTTTACTGCAGTCTCTTTTTCCGGCTTCTCTCATGGAGCACATCGAAGGTACAGCGCGGCGGCCATTACTAAAAACAGGCTGACCTCGGGGTTTTCTCTCTCCTCCCCTCCCGGCAAGATGTTACTCCGTGACCAGCTGGGTGAGTCGCTTCTACCCGCCCGGGCAGAAGCTTAACCCCCTCACCCCCACAGCGCGGGCGCCTTCTGAGGCACAAATGAGTGGCAGACTGCGCTGTCCTGCGGCTGTTATCCCATAAGGGGGCTCGCACACCATCTTCATTAAAGAGGTTGTGGGGAGCCTGCGACATGAAGTTACTGCCACTATACGTTCCCACTAACGATCCCGATAACGACGCATACTAATGCGATCGTTTGTGTGATCGTTTTTAATGTCGCTAGTAGCTGCCAATCTGGGCGATTACTGATCTCCTTAACAACTTTGGCGGTCATTGCGATATACAAAACAGCGCAATTTTTAGCGATCTCGTTGAACGGTTTTTCTGTAAGTGTGGCATAGCTGCCCTGCAGCTGCGGCCTTATAAGAGGCACTTGGGGCTCGCACACCCTTTTCATTATCAAGGTTGTGGGGAGTCTGCTACTTTAACCCCTTCTTAGGTGGTTAACTCTTAATGGGGGACAGCTAGGGTAGCTCTCTCTTTAAGAGCTTTAACCCTTCAGAGTTTGTTTTTTCTTTAAGAAACACACTGTTCTAGTTACTGACAGGTTTATCCTGCCATATACTGTGCAAGGACATGTCAGAGACCTTCTCCCAGATCCGCTACAGGATCAGTCTCGCGTATCTGACACGCAGACCTCGACGGCGTCATGCGCAGCGGTCGGAGGTTCCAGTGGTGTCAAAATGGAGGCCCTTGCTAGTTTCTATTGATGGCCTGTCTGACCTTCTAGGTTATTGGGTGTCAGCTAGATCCTCTCAAGGAAGCGACACAAACCGGTGCCTTCCTTCCTGCGTAACGAAGATGTCCGATTCGGACAAGGAGGATCGGCAGGGACACCCTGCCTCTTTTGGGCCGTATAGAGACTTTTATTGAAGCCATGAGGGCGTTAGTTACCGGAGGAGGTAACTAGACGTCCTGGTAAGTCGGCCCGGATGTTTCATCGCATAGGTCGCGATCGGCTTTACAACGTTTTCATATCCGTGTTCTACGGAGTTGATTGATAATTGGATCCCTTCTCCTGAAGTGGATGTCCCTTTATCCCAGCTTAGCAAATCTTCCTGTTAAAGGGAAGGCGAGTCTGCAGGAACCGCTGGACAGAAAAACGGAGATGGCAGCAATATCCATCTGCGAGGCCGCGGGTCATGGATTCAGTATTAAGGATCCATGTGTGCTTGTAAAGTCTCCCTGAGCCGGTTGGACCGTCTACGGACGGCATGGCAAGGTGGATACCCCCTATCGAGGTAGATGGGCTTTTCAAGTTGTTGGAGGATACTGCGTCACTGCTATCCAGGGCGCAATCCTCGGCAGTCAGTCAGAAGAGCACTGTGGTTTAGGCAGCTGGGGATGAGGTTTCCAAGCAGGGTTTGCTATCTTTAGCTTACAAGGTGGTCAGCTATTTGGATCTGACCTCACGGAGCTGATTGCCAAGGCAAAAGAAACAGCTTTACCGCAGCGCAGAGCTGTGACTTCTGCGTCTGGCAGGACTAGTGCCGGTAGTTGACGGCGGTCCTTTCGGTTCAGGGGATGATTCGGTCAGCCCTCTGGGGGTTCGGGTCGTCTCTCTCTTTTTTTAAAAAAAAAAAAAAGGAATTCTCAGAAATTCTGCATACCCTGGAAACAGAACTTCCGTTAAGACAAACGGGAAGCTGGCAAAAAGCCCGCTAAGGCGGACTGACGCCTGGGTCTCACTCGAGCGCTCTCGAGTGGGGGGTCGTTTACTCCAATTCAAACCGACTTGGGCTTCCCGCGTGTCGGACGCCTGGGTGACACAGGTTGTGTTGGCAGGCTACTTCATAGAGTTTCTTTCTCGACCCCCAGACAGTTCTTTTGTCAACCTCGCGTTCCGTCAGAGCCCGAGCTTTTTGCCGTTCTACTGCGGAAGGTAGATCCCTTCTGCAGAAAGGTGTGGTGGTGCTGATTCCGCCGGAGGGCCGGGGAAGAGAGTTTTATTCTAACCTCTTTGTGGTCCCCAAAAAAGAGGACAAATTTCGGCCCATTCTGGATCTCAAAAGATTGAATCGGCATGTCCACGCCAGGAAATTCCGCATGGAGTCGCTTCGCTCCGTTTTGGCGGCCCTGTCGCAGAACGCTTTTTTGGTGTCAATCGACATTCGCAACGCTTATTTGCACTTCCCAATCGGAAGGGCCCACCAACGCTTCCTTCGTTTTGCCATAGGTCAGGACCATTACCAGTTTGTGGCTCTGCCATTCGGGTTGGCCTCAGCGCCCAGAGTTTCTACAAAAATTCTGGCGCCTCTCATGGCAATTCTTCGAAGACAGGGGGTTTCGATTCTTCCCTACCTGGACGACCTTTTGATTGTGGCGTCCTCAAAGGAGGAGGCAGTGACTGCTTGCATTCTATCCCTTCAGCTCCTGGAGGACTTCGGGTGGCTGGTCAGTTGGGAGAAGCCGTCTCTGTAACCGTCGCAGTCAATCCTGTTTTTGGGGATGCATTTCGACACGGTACGAGCAGTGGTGTCTCTGCTTTCAGACAAGCAAGCATGTCTCCTTCGACATGTACAGTTTATGAAGTCTTCGACAGCGATGTCCCTTCGAAGGTGTATGCGCCTTCTGGGTTTGATGGTGGTCCATGGAGGCACTTCTGTTTGCTCAGTTTCATTCCAGGGCCCTCCAAAGGCTCATTCTGAGCCGTTGGCGATCGCAGACTTCGCTGGATTGCAGTGTCATCATCTCCCACAGGGTGCGAGAGTCTCTAGGATGGTGGTTGCGTCCGGAAGCGTTATCCCTGGGGAAGTCTTTCCTCCCTCCGAGGTGGTCGGTCATAACCACCGATACCAGCCTGACGGGCTGGGGAGGTGTCTTGAACGATCTCTGGATTCAGGGGGTATTGTCGTCGGAGGAGTCTGTCCTGCCGATCAACATCCTGGAATTGAGGGCAATTTTCCTTTGCCTCCAACACTGGACGGTCCCTTTAAGCGGTCTGCCAGTCCGAGTGCAGACAGATAATGCGACGGCGGTTGCGTATATACGACCATCTAAGCGGGACAAGGAGTTCCAGGCTCATGGTGGAGGTATCTCGGATCCTAGTATGGGCCGAGACTAGAGTGCCAGCCATCTCTGCGATCCACATTCCAGGAGTTCAGAATCACAGCAGACTTTCTCAGTCGCGAGAAGATGGATCCCGGAGAATGGAGTTTTCATCCGGAGATTTTTGCACTGCTGTGCTCCCGTTGGGGAACTCCCCAAGTGGATTTGATGGCATCCAGGTTCAATGCCAAATTACCGACCTTCATGTCCAGGTACAAGGACCCGAAGGCTGTGACGGTGGATGCTCTGGTGGTTCCGTTGGACCAATTCGAGCTAATCTATGTGTTCTCGCCGATACCCTTCCTCTGGGGTTGCGTCGGATCAGACTGGAGAGAATCCCGGCTATGTTGATAGCCCCAGATTGGCCAAGGAGGACGTGGTTCTCGACACTGGTGTCGTTTCTGGCAGCGCCTCCTTTTTTCCACTTTCATTTCGCCCGGACCTGTTAACCCAAGGGCCCGTTCGTCATCCGGACCTGATGTCTCTGCGTTTGACGGCATGGCTCTTGAGACCGATATATTGACCGTCAAGGTTTTTCTAGCCAAAGTCATTGCCACTTTGCGGGCTGCCAGAGGTCCGGCTACTACTAGGACTTATCACAAGTCTTGGGAAGCCTTCTTTTTGTGGTGTTCGGGTTCTTCAAGGAACCCGAGGATTCTTTCCATTCCCAATTTGTTGGCCTTTTGCAATACGGGCTGGACAAGGGTTTGGCAGTTGGCTCTTTGAAGGGTCAGGTTTCTGCCCTGTTTTTTGCTTTTCGGAAGGCTATCACCTCGCGTAGGGACGTATGTTCCTTTTTTCGCGGAGTAACCCGTCAGTTTCCGCCGCGGAAGGCACCTGTGTCTCCTTGGCGGCTCAATCTTGTATTGGAGGCTCTTCAACATGGGCTTTTTTGAGCCTATGGACTCTGCTAGCTTTTCTTTGCTATCTTGGAAGGTTGCCTTTCTAGTGGCGATCACCTTTTTGAGAGAGGTTTTCTGAGTTGGCGGCTCTTTCTTGCTCGCCTCCTTTCCTGGAGTTTCACCCGGATCGCGTAGTACTTCGCACACAGGGCGACTTCCTACCTAAGGTGGTGTCGCAATTTCATGTTAACCAGGATATTGTGTTGCCCTCGCTTTGCCCGGGCCCGAGGAATGCAAAGGAACGGGCTTTGCACACATTGGATTTAGTGCGGGCCTTGAAGTTCTGTTTGTCTGTTACTCAAGGTTTTCGGTAGTCAGTCTCTGTTTGTGATTCCAGCAGGTCGTCGACGTGGTCAACGAGCTTTCAAGGACTCTATAGCTCGTTGGATTCGGTCGGCCATTTTGGAGGCTTACCTACTTAAAGGCGAACCGTGCCCGATTAAGATTCGAGCTCACTCCACGAGGGCTGTGGCTTCATCGTGGGCCTTTCATCAATCAAGGGGCCTCGGCAGCTCAGCTCTGCCGAGTGGCGACCTGGCGCTCCGTCCACACGTTTACAAAGTTTTATAAGGTGGACGTCAGTGCTTCAGCTGATGCTGCCTAGGACGTAGGGTCCTGCAGGCGGCTGTAGTTTAAAGTTCTAGTTAACTTGTATTTGGCGCCTGTTGCGCATTTATCAAGGTTGTTGGGATTCTGCCTCTTTTGGTTTTTTTCCCACCCTTAATTTTTGGACTGCTTTGGGACGTCCCACTAGTAATGACTAGTGTGTCTCTCTTCCTTCCAATCTGCTGCTGAAAGACGGATTTTGGTAAGAACTTACCTGTAAAATCCTTTTCAGCGAAGAAAGGAAGAGAGACACAGCTCCCTCCCATGGCAGAAGTGTGTTGTTGTTTTCAGATGCGGCGTGACCCTTCTCTGATAGCGATTATCTGGGCTGAGGTCGGCGCGCTAAGGCTCTGTTCCAGCATCGCCAGCTCATAGCAGTGGTCAGGTCCAGTGAGTAGTACCTGGAACTGATTGGTTTCTTACTGTTGCATGCATAACCTGTATTCTTGTCTTTTCTCTGAAGTCCTTCAGAAGGGGTTTTGTTGCTCTGCTGGTGATATTTGCTCTTCCTTAGCTTGTGTACGACTGGAGAAGCAGGAGTAGGAGGAGCCCGAGCTGGAGGGGCCGGTCAACAATCTTTTTAATCTGAGGTGTCAATCCTATCTGGGCTCCGCCTACCCACTAGTAATGACTAGTGTGTCTCTCTTCCTTCCTTCGCTGAAAAGGATTTTACAGGTAAGTTCTTTCCAAAATCCGTCTTTTTACTCCTTTTCTGACTGAGTCCATGGTTTTTTGGTCTGATGTTATCTCTTGACAGTTTCAGAAGAAGCTCGATATCCTGTCCCCTACTTGCTTGGCTTCATTACCTATCAGGACGGGCGTTCTCAAAGATATTTCTTCCTTCACCTCTTTTTGGGTGGCTCCACCGTCCAGTTTTACCTTTCCCTCTGTATTGCGGGTTTTGCTGGGTCTGAGGTGGACGAAATGGCTTCTTCTTGGGTGGTTTTGGCTCGGGTAGATTTTTCTTTTTGTTGGTTACTTTTTTCAGTAATTCATCCAGTTCAGGACCAAACGCATATTTGTCTTTGACTGGAATAGAGCACAGTTTGGATTTGGATAGAATGTCACCGCTCCAAAACTTTAACCACAGTGCCGTACGGGTAGTGTTGGAGAGTACCGATGTTCTTGCCGCAATGCGCACTGACTAGGCAGAGGCGTCTGCCAGAAATCCCACTGCCTTCTGTAGAAGGGATAGGGAGGCTAGAAGGTCCTCTCTCGGGGTACCATTCCTAATATGGTCTTCCAGTTGCTGTAACCAGACAAATAGGATTCGCGTGACACGTGCGGATGTGACATTCGTCTTTAAGGAAGCCACTGATGCTTCCCAGGACTTCCTCAGCAAGCTGTCCATCTTGTGGTCAAGAGGGTCCTTGCGTTAATTGGAGTCTTCGAAAGGTAGTGTAGTCTTTTTGTCTACCTTAGCCACCTGTATGTCTATTTTGGGGATTTCAGTCCAGCACTTCGAGATGTCCTCATCCAGGGGAAGGCGATCCTTCATCTTGGCTGGAATTTTCAGTTTCTTTTCTGGGAACTCCCATTCGTCCAGGATTAAACTTTGGATGTTGTCATGGATAGGAAAGACCATCTTATTCCTAGACTTTAGACCACCAAATAAGTCATCTTGGCTTGAGCGGGATGGTTTCTCCTCTTCAACTCCTATCGTATTTCTGACTGCTAATGGCAGCTCCTCCATATCTTCTGAGGAAAGGAACCGTTTTCTATTATCCTCTGAATGACTCTGAGTAAGTTCACCTTCCTCCCATTCTTCAGGGTCTGACTATTCAGCCTCTGAGTCAGTTATCCTCAGAATCGTATTTCCTCTTTTTGGGAACTGTGGTCCCCTTATTGAAGGACTGGGAAAAGGTAACCAGGGATGACTGTATTTCCTGACTTGCCATCCCTCTTACTTCATCCATCAGTGATGGTTGCTCTTCCCGAACAACTTCCTTTGTGCATGGCTGACATAACGATTTCTTATAGCTGGAGGTGAGTTTCTTACTGCAGATGGTGCATTTGTGATTTGCAGCTTTATTATCCCTTGATTTTGGTGCAGGATCCTTGTCTCCCTAGAAGAGAGGAGAGTGAAATCCCATAAGGATGGATCCTGTACCAAAGTGATTACCCTTTATCAGGAATACTCACTGAGCCAGGGTTTGCGCTGGCCTCTGCAGACGCAGATCTAAGGGAAGGACACATCCATCTTAGGCCTCTTTCACACATCCGTTGTGCGTCTGACGGCGTCCTCCGGCATTTTTTTGTCCAACCGCATCCGGCGAAATGTAATGCCGGATGCGGGTTTTTTGCATTGACTTTCATTAGCGCCGGACGGCGCCGCATGTCAGTGCGTTGTATCCGTTTTTGTCCGGATCCGGCGGAAATGTACATTCCGGCGGCCGGACACAACGCAGCATGTAACGTTTTTATTTTTTGCCGTTTTCCAGTGTCTCCGGGCATCAGAAACCCTCTTTTTATGGGTTCAAAAGTTCAGGTCGGATCCAGCAAAAAACCGGATCCGTTGTATCAGGTTTTTTTGTTTCAGCGCCGGATCCGTCCCTTCAGGCATAGGACGGATCATGCCTGATACAAAAAGACGGATGTGTGAAAGAGGCCTTAGAATCTCAGTCCTACCTTATGGAGTCAGGGACCTTTCATATATAGGAACAGAGATTAAGCGTGCCTTTACTCATCCAATAGGATGAGATCTCTCCCCCTCCATGATTGGAGGGGGAGAGATTGTCCTCTGGCGCCTCCCAGTTTGAGAAGGTTAAAAAAAATATAATATTTTTCTTCAAATTTTCCACCAAATGGCGGTGCGCACAGCAGAAGTGACGTTGCGCCTTCTCGCCCGGCAGTGTACGTCACTTATTGTGTATGCCCAGGACTGCTGGAGAGTGCGGAAGTCGCCACCGGCATGCAGGCGTGAGGGGGGAGAGACATAAGGCTTGGGGGCTATGGGAGGTCCCCAGCCATATCTACACCATCCAGCATTGCCGGAGGATGGCGTGGTCCCGCGCATGGCAGGAGCAGCATTAGGGAGGAAGGTCAGGAACGATCGACCCAGGCTGCCCGACTTAAAGGTAAAAAAAACCACACCCCCCCCCCCCACCCTAAGTGTCGCCGGCCCACCCTCAGGAACGCACAAAAAACCTCTTCATCCCATTATGGACAGGAAAACACTGGGGAGGGCTATTTAAACCTCTTATTTCCTGTCCCTAATTAGGATGGGGAGGCAACCTCCTATGTGCTGTCGTGGAGGGGATTAGAGAAATCCTTGTTTTTGTATGTTCCAATACATGGAATGACAGTGTGGAGTCCCTTTAATGGGCTCAGCTTCATGTAACTAATGTTTTAACAATCTCCTTTGTAGTCCTGGTTTATACAGTACATGAACTGGATGTTTGATTATTCTCACTCCAGTTAAAGAGCATGGGTGTTGAGACTTGGTGTGAATATGGCCTCGGAAATCTAGCTCATGCTGCAATGTGTTTAAGTTTAGAATGCCCTGTGAAAGTGCCATTCAGCTTCCACTCCAAAATCTTTCTTGTGATGGCATAAATTTATAAAGTTTCACCTGTTTTTTTTTTTTTTTTTTTTTTTAAACTGTGCAGAAGAGCCATCCGAGAAGTAGTAGACCTTGGTAGAATGTTGGGTTTTATCAATAAAATCAATTTTTTGGGGAACAATTAAACAGCTATTGAATCATGAAGTAAGCATTCAGAAACAAAAGTGTAGTTATGAGATCTGACTGTGCTGCGTCCTGAACAAAGGAATAGTTCTCAAAGTCTAAGCTTTTCTTTGAGGTAATTGTACAGTCATGGCCAAAAGTTTTGAGAATGACACAAATATTATTTTTTCACATGATCTGCTGCCCTCTGGTTTTTATGTGTATTTGACAGATGTTTTTATCACAGACAGAAATATAATAATTGCAAACATATGAGTAACAAAAGCTTATATTGACAGAATGAGTTAATGCAGCAAGTCAATATTTGCAGTGTTGACCCTTCTTCTTCAGGACCTCTGCAATTCTCCCTGGCATGCTCTCAATCAACTTCTGGACCAAATCCTGACTGATAGCAGTACATTCTTGCACAATCAATGCTTTCATTTTTTCAGAATTTTTAGGTTTTTGTTTGTCCACCCGTCTCTTGATGATTGACCACAAGTTCTCAATGGGATTAAGATCTGGGGAGTTTCCAGGCCATGGACCCAAAATCTCTGTTTTGTTCCCTGAGCCATTTAGTTATCACCTTTGCTTTATGGCAAGGTGCTCCATCATGCTGGAAAAGGCATTGTTGATTGCCAAACTGCTCTTGGAGGGTTGGGAGAAGTTGCTCTTGGAGGACATTCTGGTACCATTCTTTATTCATGGCTGTGTTTTTAGGCAAGACTGTGAGAGAGCCGATTCCCTTGACTGAGAAGCAACCCCACACATGAATGGTTTCAGGATGCTTAACAGTTGGCATGAGACAAGACTGGTGGTAGCGCTCACCTTGTCTTCTCCGAATGAGGCGTTTTCCTGATGTCCCAAACAATCGAAAAGGGGATTCATCAGAGAAAATAACTTTACCCCAGTCCTCGGCAGTCCACTGCCTATACCTTTTGCAGAATATCAGTCTGTCCATGATGTTTTTTCTGGAGAGAAGTGGCTTCTTTGCTGCCCTCCTTGAGACCAGGCCTTGCTCCAAGAGTCTCCGCCTCACAGTGCGTGCAGATGCACTCACACCTGCCTGCTGCCATTCCTGAGCAAGCTCTGCACTGCTGGTAGCCCGATCCCGCAGCTGAAACACTTTTAAGAGATGGTCCTGGCGCTTGCTGGTCTGTCTTGGGCGCCCTGAAGCCTTTTTGGCAACAATGGAACCTCTCTCCTTGAAGTTCTTGATGATGCGATAGATTATTGACTGAGGTGCAATCTTTCTAGCTGCGATACTCTTCCCTGTTAGGCCATTTTTGTGCATTGCAATGATGACTGCACGTGTTTCTTTAGAGATAACCATGGTTAACAGAAGAGAAACAATGATGCCAAGCACCAGCCTCCTTTTAAAGTGTCCAGTGGTGTCATTCTTACTTAATCATGACAGATTGATCTCCAGCCATGTCCTCAACACCCACACCTGTGTTAATGGAGCAATCACTTTAAAGAGGTTAGCTGGTCATTTTAAGGCAGGGCTGCAATGATGTTGAAATGTGTTTTGGGGGATAAAGTAAATTTTCTAGCCAAATATTGACTTTGCAAGTAATTGCTGTAAAGCTGATCACTCTTTATAACATTCTGGAGTATATGCAAATTGCCATTAGAAAAAGTGAAGCAGTAGACTTTGTAAAAATTAATATTTGTGTCATTCTCAAAACTTTTGGCCATGACTGTAGTAGTCCAACTGTTGGCGAGCTATAATTTAGTTTTTTTTTTTTTTTTTTAAAGGTTTAGTCTGAAACCCAAAAGTAAATTTCAATTAATAAATCTTAAAAAGGTGACGTCACTGGTATATTTTTACATAGTGACGCCGCTTTTCTGCTGGCTTATTACTATAATATGTCTAAGCAGACAGCAGATCGGACGCTGGGCTCTGAGCACTATGGGAGACTGCACGGAGGAGACACTGCACAAGGGAGCCACCAAAATCCAACACAAAGTAGGTTCATAAAAAGACTAATGTCCCCAAAGAGACCAAGTGAAGTGCAATAGAACTCTAGTATTAAAATCACAAATTTATTCAATAATATAACCTCTTCACCAGCTTGGGTTTTTGCATTTTCATTTTTTTGCTTCCCTTTTCAAAGCCATAACTTAAGCCTTCACATGGCATATTGCCAGAAAAATTGTTTTTTGCTGGCCGAGTTGTACATTTGAACGACGCTATTGATTTTACTATATAGTGTGCTGGAAAATAGGGAATTAAAAATTACAAAAAAAAAGAAAAAAGTGCAATTCTGCTTTTTTTTTTTTTTCTTTTAATGATTTTCCAGGTCATTGAGTTCACCGATTCCAAACATGTATATGTTCTTTTTTTTTGCATGCCTCAATAGTCTCTTTAGATGATCGCAGCTTCAAGTCTCCTAATCGCTTGTACTACACATGGCAGGGCTGCAGCTATCTGTAGCAAAAATGATCATCTGTTCTAAGCGCCGGCCACGGCTTGATGCTCATAGCAGTTAGGCAAGGAAAACCACAGGGGTCTCCTGCAGACCCTGGGTTGTCATGCCAACCCATCGGTGCCCCACAGTCATGTCACAGGGGTGCTGATGGGTGTAGCTAAAGATGCGCATCAGGTTTACCCAAGTTAAATGCTGTTAACAGTCTCTGATAGATCGCGATTCCATCCATGGCTGTTAGTGGCACATGACAGCTGATCAGATGATCTGTGATGTGCCGGATAAGGTGTGGGCTCAGCGCTGAAGCCCACACCAAAGAGCGGGAGGTGACCTATGACGTACCTATAGGTCGTAAAGGGGTTAAAATAAGGAATATATTCAATGACCCCGCTTCCTCCTTACCACTACTGAAAGATCACCGGAACTGCTGCAACCCAACAACCTGCTGTCTCCTTCCCCACCATCCTGTAGAATGTAAGCCCAAAAGGGCAGGGTCCTCTCCTCTCTGTACTAGTCTGTCATTGTTAGTTTCAGCTGCAGAATGGAAGGGAGGGAGACACAGGAATTCATTACTGATGGGTAGGCGGAGCCCAGATCAGGATGTCACCTCAGATCAAAAGAGTGCTGACTGGCTGGCCCCTCCAGCTCGGGCTCCTCCTACTCAGCTCCAGTCTAAGATTTGAGGTCCAGAGGATGGTCGCTGCTAATGCAGCTCCTCAGAAGATTTTATTATTTTATATTCGGACAGGAGACTTGGATCACCAGTTGGCTAGAGGTCTCAGGGGTACCAGCGCTGCTGTACCCCAACCTCTCCCTTGGCGGATCTGTATTTACTCAAAAGTCCCTGCAGAATCCTTGCCGGCCCTGGGGGATGAGGAGAGCTTCCCTGGCGGGACGCAAACCACACGTGCGGTCACTGCGTTCCTCGCCCTGGGGGAAGCATGGGCACAGCGCCATAAACCCCTGAGGGTCCCTGTGGCGCTTTGGCTGGTGAGTACTCCACACAAATTTTTTATTATTATGTGTGAGTGCTTTAGCGTCTGAGTGAGCAGCGCTATTACTTGTATGTCAGTATGCTTCAGCGCTGCTGTGACAACGCTGTTACATAGTAGATGTGGTGATTTTTTGTCCGCAGGCAGATACCTGCAGGACAGAGAGGGAGCAGGAGCGGGGGAGTTCGCGCTCAATATTTGAGCTAGCAGGGGCGTGGCCTAACGATTCCCGGTCTTATGAGCAGGAAGACGCGCGCTCTGGCGCTTCTCCTCCATCTCCCATCACTGTGGCGGCCATTACACAGGCTCCTGGGCTCCTCAGACCGCTCCTCTCCTCATAAGACACCACGGCCAGCTGGGTGAGTGCTGATTCCTCACCCCGCAGCGCAGCGATCGCTATCCTGCAGCTGCAGTCTCATTAGAGACATAAAATTGGCTGGGACTCACACTTCATATATATATATTGTGGTGAGTTTGCAATATTAACCCCTCTGAGGGTTATTTCTACCAGCTAAATTTTTTGACTGAATACCGCTGGGGTAACCCTGCCTGGTGAAGCGTTAACCCTTCAGCGTTTAAAAAAAAACAAAAAAAAAAAACGCATAGTTTTTGCTGGTATTACCGCTTTGACCTGCTCATACAGGTGAGACATGTCTGAACAGAGTTCAGATGCCGCGGACCACGTCCCAGTGCCATTACGGCAATCAGATACGCAGACCTCCACAGCGTCTAGCGCTGCGGTCGACAGCGGTGAAAAATTGGACGATATCGCTCGATCGATCAACAACTTGTCTGACCTTTTAGGTCAATATATGTCTGCTAATTCCTCTCAGAGGAAGCGACGCAGGCCGTTACCGGCCTCTACACGGAGCGAGTCAGATGTATCTGATATTGGGCAGAGTTCCCCTTTAAATTCGGATGGAGAAATATCCGATTCAGATGCGGACGAGCCGCAGGGGCGTTCCTCTATGGCGAAGCGTACGGAGGCATTAATTGAAGCCATGAGAGATATATTACAGTTACCGGAGGAGGTAACTAGTCGTCCTGGTAAATCAGCACGCATGTTCCAGGAGTCCCGTGCTTCGCGTACAACATTGCCAGCTCTGGATGAGCTTAATAGTGTAATAGAGGAGGAACGTCTGTGTCCAGATAAGCGTTTTCATGGAACGCATTTCTTTGATACTTTATCCTTGCTCTGCGGAGTTAAAGGCTAATTGGACTTCTGCTCCTGAAGTGGATGTGTCTTTATCTCAGCTTAGTAAATCCTCACTACTCCCTATTAAGGGGAAAGCGAGTTTACAGGAGCCTTTGGATAGAAAAACGGAATTGGCGGCAAAAGCAAGCTATGAGGCTGCGGGTCATGGATTCCGAGCGGTGCTAGGATCCATGTGTGCTGCTAGAGCTTCTCTAGGCTGGTTGGCACGTCTGAAGACGGAGTTGCAAAATGAATCTCCGTTATCTGAGATACGGGAAACTTGTGAATGGTTAGAAACGGCAGCCTGTTATATCTTTGATGCCGGTCTGGATACGGCATCTCTGCTGGCCAAAGCGCAAGCTTCAGCGGTCACAGTCAGAAGAGCTTTATGGCTTAGACAGTGGGCCGGGGACGCAGTTTCCAAACACAAGGGTTGTTGGCCTTACCTTACAAGGGTGGCCATCTTTTTGGATCCGACCTCACAGAGCTGATTTCCAAGGCTAAGGCGAAGGAATCAGCATTACCACAGCGTAGGGCCATGGCCTCGGTGTCCAGTAAGCCTGGTGTCTATAGTGGTCGGCGGTCCTTTCGGGGCCGAGGACGATCTAGTCACTCCTCGTGGGGATCGGGTCGTCCTTCCTTCTCAGGAAAGAAATCCTCTCAGAAAACTCGTACTCCCTGGAAGCAGAGTTTCCGTCAGGACAAGCGGGAACTTGACAAGAAGCCCGCAAAGTCGGATTGACGCCAGGGGTCCACTCGAGGATTCTCGAGTGGGGGGTCGCCTGCTTCTTTTCAAGGCGACTTGGATGGCTCGCGTTCCAGATTCCTGGGTAACGCGGATAGTGTCGGCAGGCTATTTCATAGAGTTTGCCTCTCGACCCCCAAATGTTTTTTGTCAATCTCGCGTTCCGTCGGAACCCGAGTTTGTTGTCGCTCTACAGCGAGAGGTCGAATCTCTGCTACAAAAGGGTGTAGTGATACCGGTTCCGTCAGAGGACCGAGGGAAAGGTTTTTATTCCAACCTTTTTGTAGTTCCCAAAAAGGAGAACAAATTTCGCCCGATTCTGGATCTCAAGCGATTAAACCGGCATGTCCATGCCCGGAAATTTCGCATGGAGTCGCTTCGCTCCGTTGTGGCAGCTCTGTCACAGAACGATTTTCTGGTGTCAATCGACATTCGCGACGCCTATTTGCATATTCCCATCGGAAAGGCTCATCAGCGCTTTCTTCGATTTGCCATAGGTCAGAATCATTACCAGTTCGTGGCTCTGCCGTTCGGCTTAGCCTCAGCGCCAAGGGTCTTTACAAAAATTCTGGCGCCCCTCATGGCAATCCTTCGAAGACAGGGGATTACGATTCTCCCTTATCTGGACGATCTTTTGATCATGGCTTCCTCGGAGGAGGAGGCGTTGACGGCTCGGGATTTGTCTCTTCAGTTTCTGAAGGACTTCGGTTGGCTAGTCAATTGGGAGAAGTCGTCCCTGGAACCATCGAGGACAATCCTTTTTTGGGAATGCATCTCGACACGTTTCGGTCGGTAGTTTCCCTACCACCAGACAAACAGTCATGTCTTCTTCGACATGTACAGATTATGAAATCCTCAACGGCAATGTCCCTACGGAAGTGTATGCGTCTTCTGGGACTGATGGTGGCGTCCATGGAGGCAATTCCTTTTGCCCAGTTCCATTCCAGGACTCTCCAAAGGTTCATCTTGAGTCGATGGAACCGGTCGCAATCGCTGGATTGCAGTGTCACTATTTCTCGCGCGGTGCGGGATTCTCTAGAATGGTGGTTACGTCCAGGGGCATTCTCCCTGGGAAAGTCTTTCCTCCCTCCGAAGTGGTCAGTCATAACCACCGATGCCAGCCTGACGGGCTGGGGGGTGTTTGGAACAATCTCTGGATTCAGGGGGTATGGTCATCGGAAGAGTCTGTTCTTCCGATCAACATCTTGGAATTGAGGGCGATTTTCCTTTGCCTCCAACATTGGACGGTCCCTTTGAGCGGTCTGCCAGTCCGAGTGCAGACAGACAATGCGACGGCTGTTGCGTATATCAATCACCAAGGTGGGACAAGGAGTTCCAGACTCATGGTAGAGGTGTCCCGAATTCTGATTTGGGCAGAGGCCAGTGTACCAGCCATTTTGGCGATTCATATTCCGGGGGTTCAGAATATTACAGCGGACTTTCTCAGTCGCAGAAGGATGGATCCCGGGGAATGGAGCCTCCACCCGGAAGTTTTTGCACTACTGTGCTCTCGCTGGGGAACCCCCCAAGTGGATTTGATGGCATCCAGGTCCAATGCCAAGTTACCGACGTTCATGTCCAGGTACAAGGACCCGAAGGCTGTGGCGGTGGATGCTCTAGTGGCTCAGTGGGATCAGTTCGAGCTGATCTATGTATTCCCGCCGATATCCTTACTTCCTCTAGTACTGCGTCGGATCAGACTAGAGAGAATTCCAGCTATTTTGATAGCTCCAGACTGGCCAAGAAGGGTGTGGTTCTCGACAATAATGTCGCTGTTGGCGGCACCTCCTTTTCCACTCCCTCTTCAACCGGACTTGTTGACTCAGGGGCCCGTTTGTCATCCGGACTTGATGTCCCTGCGTTTGACGGCGTGGCTCTTGAGACCGAAATCTTGACCCGTAGAGGTTTCTCAGCCGAGGTCATTGCTACCCTTCGTGCTGCAAGAAGTCCGGCTACTACTAGGATTTACCACAAAATTTGGGAAACCTTCTTTTCGTGGTGTTTGGGGTCCTCTCGGAACCCGAGAAAATTTTCCATTCCCAACCTGTTGGCTTTTTCTGCAGCATGGGCTAGACAAGGGTTTGGCAGTCAGCACCCTGAAAGGTCAGATTTCTGCTCTGTCCTTATTGTTCCGGAGAACCATTGCTTCGAATAGAGACGTGCTCTCCTTTTTCCGAGGTATATCTCGTAAGTTTCCGCCGCGGAAGGCACCCGTGTCTCCTTGGCGGCTCAACCTTGTTTTGGAGGCTCTTCAGCATAAACCTTTTGAGCCTATGGTTTCTGCTAGCCTTTCTTTACTTTCTTGGAAGGTGGCTTTCCTTGTTGCAGTCACTTCTTTGAGGAGAGTTTCTGAGTTGGCAGCTCTTTCTTGTTCGCCTCCTTTTCTGGAGTTTTTTCCGGATCGTGTAGTGCTTCGCACTCGGGGTGATTTTTTGCCTAAAGTGGTGTCACAGTTTCATGTCAACCAGGATATTGTGTTGCCTTCATTCTGCCCGGATCCGAAGAATGTGAAAGAGCGAGCTTTACACACATTGGATTTAGTGCGGGCCTTGAAGTTTTATCTATCTATTACTCAAGGTTTTCGTAAGACGGACTCCCTATTTGTGGTTCCAGTCGGTCGTCGGCGTGGTCAACGAGCTTCCAAGGATTCTATAGCTCGTTGGATCCGGTCAGCTATATTGGAAGCTTACCGTCTTCAGGGTGAATCTTGCCCGATTAAGATTCAAGCCCATTCCACGAGGGCTGTGGCTTCATCGTGGGCTTTTCACCAAGGTGCTTCGGCAGTGCAGCTCTGCCGGGCGGCAACTTGGCGCTCTGTCCACACGTTTACGAAGTTTTATAAAGTGGACGTCAGTGCTTCCGCTGATGCAGCCCTCGGACGTAGGGTCCTGCAGGCAGCTGTAGTTTAAAGTTCTGGATGAACTTGTGTTTAGCGCTGGTTGCGCTTTGTTGTTAAGGTTGTTGGGTTTCTGCCTCTTGTTGGTTTTTTCCCACCCTTATTTTTGAACTGCTTTGGGACGTCCCATCAGTAATGAATTCCTGTGTCTCCCTCCCTTCCATTCTGCAGCTGAAACACGGATTTTGGTAAGAACTTACCGGTAAAATCCTTTTCAGCGAAGGAAGGGAGGGAGACACAGCACCCTCCCAAGGCAGAAGTGTGTTGATGTTTTCAGATGCAGCGCGACCCTTATCTGATAGCGATTATCTGGGCTGAGGTCAGCGCGCTAAGGCTCTGTTCCAGCATCGCCAGCTCATCGCAGTAGTCAGGTTCCGTGAGTAGTACCTGGAACTCTGTGGTTTTTGGCTTTCTTTGCATGCATAACCTGTATCCTTGTGTTTTTTTCTCTGAAGTTCCTTCAGAAGGGGTTATGTTGCTCCGCTGGTGATCTTGGCTCTTTTCCTAAAAGCTTTGGTACGACTGGAGCTGAGTAGGAGGAGCCCGAGCTGGAGGGGCCAGCCAGTCAGCACTCTTTTGATCTGAGGTGACATCCTGATCTGGGCTCCGCCTACCCATCAGTAATGAATTCCTGTGTCTCCCTCCCTTCCTTCGCTGAAAAGGATTTTACCGGTAAGTTCTTACCAAAATCCGTGTTTTACTGTAAGTGATATCTGTAATTTGTATGTAACCCCTTCTCATGTACAGCACCACAGAATCAATGGTGCTATATAAATAATATATAATAAAGCAAAAAACTGTTCCTCATAGATTTTAGGGCACAGTGGTATCCCTGGCCAAATAAGTATGAATGTGGCTAAAGTTTTTAATCATACATAGTGGACAAGCTTATGGTAAGTATTGAGACCTAAGAGGTCTAATCAGATGTAGTAATAAACTAAAATTGGTGTAAAAAAAAAAGTATATTAACCCCTCTCTGACATTAGACGTACTATCCCGTCCATAAAACCCGTGCCATTCTGACCATGGACGGGATAGTACGTCATGCCCTTTAATGCGACATCGCGACTTAAGTAGCGGTGATCACATTAAAATTCCGACGCCAGCTTACCTCTTGGAAGTTGGCGTCGGCATCCCGGGCTGCGTCCTCCCCCCTCAGGCCTCCCGATCGCTGTGATTGGCTGTTGAATTCTGAACAGCCAATCACAGCCTTTCTCACTGTTTCAGCCAATCAGAGCGGCTGAAACAGTGAGATCGCAGGCTAGGATCGAGTACCGATGTACTCGATCCTAGGCCTGGGCCTAGGAAGGTCCAGACCCCCCCCCCCCCCCCCGGATTGGCGCGATCGCCGATCACATCGATCGCGCCAATCACAGGGCGCTGTGCCCTGCCTGTACCTGCCTGGATCGGTGCAGTAATAGCACCGATCCTAGGCCAGGGCCTGTAGGGTATGAAGGAGCTGATTGGCGCGATCGAGGTCATCGACGATCGCGCCAATCACAGGGCACAGCAGCGGTGTGACCGCTCTGTGCCCTGCCGGTGACCTGCCTAGGAATCGGAGCTGTGAGCTCCGATTACTAGGCCGGTGCCTAGCAACCGGCAATGCAGGGGTCTCCTTTGATTGGTGGGATTGATGTGATCATCGATCCCACCAATGACAGGTCACAGCAGCGATGTGACCGCTCTGTGACCTGTCTGCAAACTGGATCTGACCTGTCTGACCGCACTGCAGGGGTCCTCACATTTGCTGAGGATTCCTGCTGTGCGGTCACACTGCCAGATCTCCTCCTGTGCTGGGCCTTGTGGTGCCACAGTAGCCTGTGACACCACAACTCCTGCTGAAGAGAGAAGAAAGAAGAGAAAAGAAAGAAAAGACTACAAACGTGAGTTTTTGAGCCCCGATCCCTGCCCGATCCACCCCAATCCCCCCATTCACCCCTCCCCCCTTCCCTTTCCCCCTCTTTTTACCCCCCTTTGCGCCGCCGAGCGTTGATTGGTGACGTAGTTCACCGATCAACACTTTCGCACCCCCCTCCGTGCGCACATCCAGCAGCCGCAAACTTTGATAAGTGACAGCGGTCACTTATCAGAGCTCGTGCCTGCCGTTTTTTTTTTTTTTCACCCCCCCTTTCCGCCACTCCCGTGCGCACATCCAGCAGCCACGGAACTTTGATAAGTGACACCAGTCACTTATCAGAGCTCGTTCCTGCTGTTTTTTTTTTTTTTTTTCCACCAACTTTTCCGCCACTCCCGTGCGCACACCCAGCAGCCACGGAACTTTGATAAGTGACACCAGTCACTTATCAGAGCTCGTTCCTGCTGTTTTTTTTTTTTCCCACCAACTTTTCCGCCACTCCCGTGCGCACATCCAGCAGCCGCGGAACTTTGATAAGTGACACCAGTCACTTATCAGAGCTCGTTCCTGCTGTATTTTGTTTTTTTTTCACCCCCCTTTCCGCCACTCCCGTGCGCACATCCAGCAGCCGCGGAACTTTGATAAGTGACAGCGGTCACTTATCAGAGCTCGTGCCTGCCAGTTTTTTTTTTCACCCCCCTTTCCGCCACTCCCGTGCGCACATCCAGCAGCCGCGGAACTTTGATAAGTGACAGCGGTCACTTATCAGAGCTCGTGCCTGCCAGTTTTTTTTTTTCACCCCCCTTTCCGCCACTCCCGTGCGCACATCCAGCAGCCGCGGAACTTTGATAAGTGACACCGGTCACTTATCAGAGCTCGTGCCTGCCAGTTTTTTTTTTTCACCCCCCTTTCCGCCACTCCCGTGCGCACATCCAGCAGCCGCGGAACTTTGATAAGTGACAGCGGTCACTTATCAGAGCTCGTGCCTGCCAGTTTTTTTTTTCACCCCCCTTTCCGCCACTCCCGTGCGCACATCCAGCAGCCGCGGAACTTTGATAAGTGACAGCGGTCACTTATCAGAGCTCGTGCCTGCCAGTTTTTTTTTTTTTCACCCCCCTTTCCATCACTCCCGTGCGCACATCCAGCAGCCACGGAACTTTGATAAGTGACACCGGTCACTTATCAGAGCTCGTGCCTGCTGGTTTAGACTTTTTTTCACAGGCCTTTTTTTTCCCTATTCGCTTTCTTTTCTTTTAGCTTTTTCTTTTCAGCTTAGTTTACACCAATCACTATCCCCCCCCCCCCCCCACACACACACAGTTATAAATAAAGTTCACACAAAGCACCACATTCACAAAAAAAAATGTCCCGCTCGTCACGTTCTTCCCAACAGCGCTATTCAGTGGAGGAGGCATACGCTTTCCTTGCCTCCGACACTGATAGCGAGGGAGAGGATCCCACATTTCTTTACTTTTCAGATTCTTCATCCTCTTCTTCTTCTTCCTCCTCTTCCTCATCTTCCTCCTCGGGTCCTGCGGAACCGCCACGCAGACGCCCCAAGACAGAACATGAGGCAGCGCCCGCCCCTGAAAATGAACCAGCGCACCCCTCTTCGGACCCCGTATGGACCCCGGCCCCCGAAAATTACGAGCCACTGATTCCTGATTTTGTGGCAGAATCAGGAATCAGGTTTGACTCCACCGGCTTCACAGAAATAGACTTTTTCAAAGTCTTTTTCTCTGAGGATTTAATTAACCTCATGGTGGAGCAAACAAATTTGTACGCTCGGCAATTTTTGGCGCAAAACCCCCGTTCATCATTTTCCAACTGGTCTCCTGTAGACGCAGTTGAAATGATGCAGTTTTGGGGCCTGGTCCTCCATATGGGGATCCTGAAGAAGCCAGAAATTCGGCAATATTGGAGTGTTGATATTTTATACAACACTCCACTGTTCCGAATGGTCATGGCTCGGACGCGTTTTGAGGCCATCCACAAATTCCTACATTATAATGATAATGCAGAGTGTCCCCCACGAGATGACCCCAACTTTGACCGCCTGTTCAAAGTTCGGCCGGTCATCGAACACTTCAACAAAAAGTTTGCTGAAGTGTACGTGCCCCAAAGGGACATCTGCGTGGATGAGTCCTTGGTTCATTTTAAGGGACGGCTCGCATTCCGCCAGTACCTGCCCAGCAAGAGGGCAAGGTACGGAATCAAACTCTACAAGCTGTGTGAGAGTACCTCAGGGTACACACACAGCTTTAGAGTTTACGAAGGAAAGGACAGCAGGATTGTACCCCCTGAGTGTCCCCCCGTCCTGGGAGTGAGTGGGAAAATTGTGTGGGATTTGGTGCACCCACTGCTGGATAAAGGTTATCACCTTTACACTGATAACTTTTATTCCAGCATCCCACTCTACAAATCCCTCTCTGCGCGAGGTACCGCAGCCTGCGGTACCGTCCGCAAAAATCAGAGAGGCCTCCCAAAGACGCTACTTGGGCTGATGCTCAGAAAGGGTGAGAGCAGAGCCCAATGTAGCGACCACCTGTTGGTGGTCAAGTACAAGGACAAGAGGGATGTCCTTCTCTTGACCACCATACATGGTGATGGCAGCGCCCTCAGCACTGTACGGGTACCTCTACACAGGTCCGCAAACCGGACTGTGTCTTGGGGTACAATAAATACATGGGGGGTGTTGATCTCTCTGATCAACTCCTCCAACCGTACAGTGCTTTGAGAAAGGCCAAGGTGTGGTACAAGAAGCTGTCCGTGCACATCGTCCAAATGGCAATGCTCAACGCTTTCCTGCTGTCACGATGTGCACGCAACAGCGATACGACGTACCTTCAGTTTCAGGAGGTAGTGGTTAAGGCCCTGATGTTTGGCGCTCAGGAAACAGCGGGCCCCAGTACTTCCGGAACTGAAGGTGCTCGTATCATACCAGGTCAGCATTTCCCGGGGTGGTCCCGCCAACTGAAGAAAAGGTAAGCCGCAAAAAAGGTGCCGAGTGTGTTACAAAAGGGAATACGCAAGGACACCACTTACCAATGCGACACCTGCCCCCGAAAAACCTGGCCTGTGTATGAAGGATTGTTTCAAATTGTACCACACCTCCATGCACTACTAATTTACTTTACAGGAAAGATTAGTTCCAGAAGGGGGCACATTTAGAAAAGTTCCTTGGGAGTCTACTTTCCAAAATTATGTCACTTGTGGGTTTTTTTTACTGTTTAGGCACATCAGGGGCTCTGCAAACGGAACATGACGCCCGCAGACCATTCCATCAAAGTCTGCTTCCAAAATGTCACAATTTCCCTTCTGAGCCCCGAATTGTGCCCAAACAGTTTTTTTCCCACATATGGGTACCAGTGTACTCAGGACAAATTGGACAATAACTTTTGGTGTCCAATTTCTCCTCTTAACCTTGGGAAAATAAAAAATTGGGGACTAAAACATCATTTGTGTGAGGTAAAAAGTAGGATTTTTTTTTTTTCACACCTGGGCATTATAAACTTTAGTGAAACACTTGGGGTTCAAAGTGCTCATCACACACCTAGATAAGTTCCTTAGGGGGTCTAGTTTCCAAAATGGAGTCACATGTGGGGGGTTTCCACTGTTTAGGCACATCAGGGGCTCTGCTAACGGAACATGACGCCCGCAGACCATTCCATCAAAGTCTGCATTCCAAAACGTCACTGCTTCCCTTCCGAGCCCTGCCGTATGCCCAAACAGTGGATCCCCCCAACATATGGGGTATCAGCGTACTCAGGACAAATTGGACAACCACTTTTGGGGTCCAATTTCTCCTCTTACCCTTGGGAAAATAAAAAATTGGGGACTAAAACATCACTTTTGTGGAAAAAAAAATATTTTTTTTTTTTCACGCCAGGGCATTATAAACGTTAGTGAAACACTTGGGGGTTCAAAGTGCTCACCACACACCTAGATAAGTTCCTTAGGGGGTCTAGTTTCCAAAATGGGGTCACATGTGGGGGGTTTCCACTGTTTAGGCACATCAGGGGCCCTCCAAACGCGACATGGCGTCCGTTCGCAATTCCAGCCAATTTTGGTTTGGAAAAGTCAAACGGCGCTCCTTCCCTTTCAAGCCCTGCCGTGCGCCCAAACAGTGGTTCCCCCCCACATATGGGGTATCAGTGTACTCAGGACATGTTGGACAACAACTTTTGTGGTCCAATTTCTCCTCTTACCCTTGGGAAAATAAAAATTTGGGGACTAAAACATCATGTTTGTGGAAAAAATATGATTTTTTTTCTTCACGGCTCTACATTACAAACTTGCGTGAAGCACTTGAGGGTTCAAAGTGCTCACCACACATCTAGATAAGTTCCTTAGGGGTCTAGTTTCCAAAATGGGGTCACATGTGGGGGGTTTCCACTGTTTAGGCACATCAGGGGCCCTCCAAACGCGACATGGCGTCCGTTCGCAATTCCAGCCAATTTTGGTTTGGAAAAGTCAAACGGCGCTCCTTCCCTTTCGAGCCCTGCCGTGCGCCCAAACAGTGGTTCCCCCCCACATATGGGGTATCAGCGTACTCAGGACATGTTGGACAACAACTTTTGTGGTCCAATTTCTCCTCTTACCCTTGGGAAAATAAAAATTTGGGGACTAAAACATCATGTTTGTGGAAAAAATATGATTTTTTTTCTTCACGGCTCTACATTACAAACTTGCGTGAAGCACTTGAGGGTTCAAACTACTCACCACACATCTAGATAAGTTCCTTAGGGGGTGTAGTTTCCAAAATGGGGTCACATGTGGGGGGCTTCCACTGTTTAGGCACATCAGGGCCTCTCCAAACGCGACATGGCGTCCGTTCTCAATTCCAGCCAATTTTGGTTTGGAAAAGTCAAACTGCGCTCCTTCCATTCCGAGCTCTGCCGTGTGCCCAAACAGTGGTTTTCCCTCACATATGGGGTATCGGCGTACTCAGGAGAAATTGCACAACAACTTTATCGGTCCTTTTTCTCCTTTTTCCCTTGTGAAAATAAAAAAAATGTTTGTAAAAGATAATTTTTGTGACTAAAAAGTAAAATGTTCATTTTTTCCTTCCACGTTACTTTAGCTCCTGTGAAGCACCTGAAGGGTTAATAAACTTCTTGAATGTGGTTTTGAGTACCTTGAGGGGTGTAGTTTTTAGAATGGTGTCACTTTTGGGTATTTTCTGCTATATAGACCCCTCAAAGTGACTTCAAATATGAGGTGGTCCCGAAAAAAAATGGCTTTGTAAATTTTGTTGTAAAAATGAGAAATCGCTGGTCAACTTTTAACCCTTATAATTTCCTAACAAAAAAAAAATTTGTTTCCAAAATTGTGCTGATGTAAAGTAGACATGTGGGAAATGTTATTTCTTAACTATTTTGTGTGACATATTTCTCTGTTTTAAGGGAATAAAAATTCAAAGTTTGAAAATTGCAAAATTTTCAAAATTTTTGCCATATTTGTGTTTTTTTCATAAATAAATGCAAGTTATATGGAAGAAATTTTACCACTATCATGAAGTACAATATGTCACGAGAAAACAGTCTCAGAATCGCGAAGATCCGTTGAAGCGTTCCAGAGTTAAAACCTCATAAAGAGACAGTGGTCAGAATTGTAAAAATTGGCCCGGTCATTAACGTGCAAACCACCCTTGGGGTGAAGGGGTTAAGTCACATAATGGTGTCAGTAGGATGCCAATACCATATAGCTGCCAAAAATAAAAAATAGTCAACTACAATATAAAGTGCTTAGTGCAAAGTATATCTAAATCGTTTTACCACAGTGTATTTATGATAACCTACAGATATCACAGTCCTTTTGTAATAGGCAAAGTTAAAGTAATATGCATAGTGCGAAATACCTTTCAATGAGACAATAAGATAGTAAGTCCTATAAAGTGAATAGGGAAGCTAGAGAGATATGAGAAATGACAAAAGCACCCTACTTGAGGAGATGGTGTGGTTCCACATGTGCCCTGGCCCCAAGGTGCATTTCACCCGGCTTCAGGGGCATGTGAGGAAGTAGGGTGAAACGCATGTTGGGGCCAGGGACCATGTGGATACACACCATCTCTGAACGTAGACTTATATTAGATCATTTTTCCGGAAATGCTTTTCAAAATTTTGCGTTGGAGTCTGCATGGGCAAAAGATACTTGTGAAAGATCATGTACAAGCCTTTACTGTTGAGTTGAATGGTGTTTTTCCAGTTTCTCCTTCTTGGTTCCTGCCTGAATTATGAGGACAAATGTATAAAGTGATGCAACACAGAAATTTGCATTTTTTTTTTTTTCAAAACTTCAGTGTTTTTATTAAGTTTCAAAGTATATAGAATATTACTTCACATTTTGCATTATCTAACACTATTACCAGAGCAAAATCTCAAAAGGAATAATAATATAGAGGGAAGATTGCATTGGTTCACTTGAAATGGAATGACCCCTGTAAAGTATTGCTGTGGCTCTCATTCTGAATAATGGTACTTTTACTACAGTCAAATCCCCACCTACCAAAAGGTTGTCATTTCCCAGTTATAGGAACTTTTTTTTTTAAAGGAGAAATAAATTATAACTGAAATTCTGTAGAACATCCAAAAAAGTTATCATTGGTGTATGTGATGACCACTTCTCAGTGGTGGTCTTTCAGTTTGGACAGTCGCATAGTTAGCTACTGCTGGTTACATTTTAATTGCTGCAGCAGTTTCTTCCTACATTGTGATGTTCCAGGCTGACTAGTAGCCATGATGTGTGCAGGAAAAAAAATTAAAGGCATGTAACTCCCTTTTGTTCAACACCAACAATTCTGATATCCTAATGATATAGCATGTCGACCAATGTTGTAGATTCATGTACGATACTTGCAAGAATAACTTTCCAGATTTTCTGAATTCCAACTATTGAATATATGCTTTTACATAGATTTATTACTAATATTTTTATTTTTTTTCTCGCTCACCAGTTCTTTTGTCAATTTGTTCACTGTTATGTGACCCAAACCCAGATGACCCTCTAGTGCCAGAGATTGCACGGATCTACAAAACAGATAGGGAAAAGTAAGTATGCTTTACATGATCACTGACTTTGTTAAACTAAATCTTGATTAACCATGTATCTCAGAAGTATAATTCTATTCAGCAGCTTTCATTCTATGTGACTGCTTCCAAAAAGTTGTATGTTTAATTTATTAGGTACAATAGGCTAGCAAGAGAATGGACAGAGAAATACGCTATGTTGTAGGGTAAGAGTGTTTTATAGTATAGATTTATCAAATTACTAGCTTTGGTTTCTGCATGGATTACACGTCTGCTAAATATGAATTTAGAGATTTGTGATTCCCGTTTGGTACCGTTGCATGGCCAAACTTGTAGTTGCCAGATGTAGGTATGTTTCCTTTAATCAGTCTGCTTATGCCAGGCTTGTATGTGTATTTCGGTGGGTGTCTGAGGCCTCTGTCCTTAATGTAATTTTTTTTGGAATGGACAGGTTTTGCTCACAAAATGTGGAAACATCTGCACTTAACCACATGCCATCACATCACTGCCTATTCATTCTAATGGACATAACCTGTTTTTCTTTAGTAAGTGGAAAGGTAGTGAATTAACACTGGTATCTAACCGCACACCTTCTCCACTGATGGCTCCTATACAGCAATGAGAAATATGCACTGTCTGCTTTTAGAGTGGCTCCATAAACGCCCTACATGCCATAGGCAATACCTACTGCAGCATGCAAGGAGTTGACAGATTGCTCCTTCTAACCCTCCATTGACTTCCCACATCGCAATTGAGGGGAAATTATGGTTGCTATGGCAACTGGAGACTAGATATTTGGCCTTGAATGTACTGTAGATCAAAGCCTAATATATTGTGCTAAAATCCTTATCTATATTTGGTTGCTTGATAAGTCTGGATAATTCACTGTAGTGCAGGGTTTCAGCAGCAGAACGGAAGGAAAGGAGACACACTAGTCATAACTAGTGGGTAGGCGGAGCCCAGATGAGATAGACACCTCAGATTAAAAAGAGTGTTGACCGGCCCCTCCAGCTCGGGCTCCTCCTACTCAGCTCTCCAGTTTTCAATTTGAGGTCAGAGAAGATAGTCGCTGCTGGAAGCAGCTCCTCAGAAGATTTTATTATTTTTTATCGGACAAGAGACTTGGATCACCTAATGTGGTCTAGAGGTCTCAGGGGTCTCAGCGCTGCTGGACCCCCACCTCTCCCTTGGCGGATCTGTATTACCCTATATGGTGGTCCCTGCAGAACCCTGCCGGCCCGGGGGATGAGGATGGCTTCCCTGGCGGGGACGCAAACCGCGCTGCAGGGGTCACTGCGATCCCCGCCCTGGGGGGAAGCATGGGCAAGCGCCAGAAACCCCTGGGGGTCCCTGTGGTGCTTTCGGCTGGTGAGTACTCCACATTTAATGTGTTTGAGTGTTTTCAGCGACTGCTGCGGCAGTCGCTGTTACAATACATGCGGTGACTGTGTGTTTTTTTTGTCCGCAGGTGGATGCCTGCAGGACATAAAAACGGGGGAGAGAGGAGCTGCGCGCCTTTTTTATTTGAATTTCGCGCCGCTCTGAGCGCGCGCTTTACGGCAGTCTCCTTTTCCGGCTTCTCTCATGAAGCACACGGAGGCACAGCGCGGCGGCCATTACTGAGGCCGCCATTTCCCAGGCTGAAAGCCCCCTCGGACATCGCTCTCCTCCCCTCTCGGCAGCGCTGCACCGCGACCAGCTGGGTGAGTCGCTTCTTCCCGTCATAGGGCAGAAGCTTAACCCCTTCACCCCACAGCGCGGGTGCCTTTCTGAGACACAAATGGGTGGCAGACTGCGCTGCCTGCAGCTGTTATCTCAAAGCTCGCACACCTTTTCAATAAAGAGGTTGTGGGGAGTCTGCGACAGTAATACTGCCACTATACGTTCCTGCTAACGACGACGCATACTATGCGATCGTTTTGTGTGACCATTTTTGTCGCTAGTAGCTGCCAATCTGGGCGATCTCACTAACAATGCATAGGCGGTTAGCGATCCCCTTAATGACTTTGGAGTCATTGCGATTTACAAACAGCGCAATTTTTTAGCGATCTTGTGAACGTTTTCTTGTTAAGTGTGGCATAGCTGTCCTATAGCTGCTGCCTTATAAGAGGCACTTGGGGCTCGCACACCCTTTTTCATTATTAAGGTTGTGGGGAGTCTGCGACTTTAACCCCTTCTTAGGCGGTTAACTCTTAATGGGGGACAGCTGGGGTAGCTCTCTCCTTAAGAGCTTTAACCCTTCAGCGTTTCATTTTTTCTTTAAGAAACCAGTGCATCCGTCTCCCAGATCCGCTACAGGATCAGTCTCGCGTATCTGACGCGCAGACCTGGACGGCGTCAAGCGCAGCGGTCGGAGGCTTCCAGTGGTGTCAGATCGGAGGCCCTCGCTAGTTTCTATTGATGGCCTGTCTGATTTTCTATATTGAGTGTCAGCTAGATCCTCTCATGTCAGGAAGCGACACCGGTGCCTTCCTTCCCGCGTAACGAAAATGTCCGATTCGGACAAGGAGGATCGGCAGGGACACTCTGCCTCTCTTTTGGCCGTAAAGAGGTTTTTATTGGAGGCGTTACAGTTACCGGAGGAGGTATCTGGGTGTCCTGGTAAGTCGGCCCGGATGTTTTCAATCACGATCAAGCTTTACCATCACTGGATGAGCTTAATGGGGCAGTGGAGAAGGAGCGCCTGTGTCCAGAAAATTGAGACACCGTTTCCGTGTTCTACGGAGTTAATGATAATTGGATCCTTCTCCTGAAGTGGATGTCCCTTTATCCCAGCTTAGCAAAATCCTCATGTTAAGGGGAAGGCGAGTCTGCAGGACCCGCTGGACAAAAAAAAAAAAAAAACGTAGATGGCAGAAAAATCCATCTGCGAGGCCGCGGATCATGGATTCAGTATTAAGAATCCATGTGTGTTTGTAAAGTTTACCTGAGCCGGCAAGGTGGATCTCCTCTATCGAGGTAGATGGGCTTTTCCAGTTTTTGGAGGATACTGCATCACTGCTATCCAGGGCGTAATCCTCGGCAGTCACAGTCAGAAGAGCAATGTGCCTTAGACAGTGGACGCAGTTTCCAAACAGGGTTTGCTAGCTTGCAAGGTGGTCAGCTATTTGGACCTAACCTCACGGAGCTGATTGCCAAGGTAAAGGCAAAAGAAACAGCTTTACCGCAGCGCAGAGCTGTGACTTCTGCGTCTGGCAGGACTTGTGCCGGTAGTTGTCGGTGGTCCTTTCGGTCCAGGGATGATCCAGTCAGCCCTCTGGGGTTCTGGTCGTTCCTCTCTTTTTTTTAAAAAAAATAAGGGGGAATTCTCAGAAATTCCGCATACCCTGGAAACAGAACTTCCGTTCAGACAAGCGGGAAGCTGGCAAAAAGCCCGCTAAGGCGGACCTACGCCTGGGTCTCACTCGAGCGCTCTCGAGTGGGGGGTCGTCTATTCCTATTCAAACCGACTTGGACTTCCCGCATGTCGGACGCCTGGGTGACACGGGTTGTGTTGGCAGGCTACTTCATAGAAGTCTTTCTCGACCCCCAGACAGTTTTTTTTTTTTTTTTGTCAACCTCGCGTTCCATCAGAGCCCGAGCTTTTTGCCGCTCTGCTGTGGGAGGTAGATTCCCTTCCGCAGAAAGGTGTGGTGGTGCCGGTTCTGCCGGAGGGCCGGGGAAGAGGGTTTTATTCTAACCTCTTTGTGGTCCCCAAAAAAGAGGACAAATTTCGGCCCATTCTGGATCTCAAAAGATTGAATCGGCATGTCCACGCCAGGAAATTCCGCATGGAGTCGCTTCGCTCCGTTTTGGCGGCCCTGTCGCAGAACGCTTTTTTGGTGTCAATCGACATTCGCGACGCTTATTTGCACTTTCCAATCGGAAGGGCCCACCAATGCTTCCTTCGTTTTGCCATAAGTCAGGACCATTACCAGTTTGTGGCTCTGCCATTCGGGTTGGCCTCAGCGCCCAGAGTTTTACAAAAATTCTGGCGCTTCTCATGGCGATTCTTCGAAGGCAGGGTGTTACGATTCTTCCCTACCTGGACGACCTTCTGATTGTGGCGTCTTCGAAGGAGGAGGCGGTAACTGCTCGCAATCTATCCCTTCAGCTCCCGGAGGACTTCGGGTGGCTGGTCAATTGGGAGGAGTCGTCTCTGGAACGGTCGCAGTCAATCCTGTTTTTGGGGATGCATTTCGACATGGTGCGAGCAGTGGTGTCCCTGCCTCCAGACAAGCAAGCATGTCTCCTTCGACATGCACGGGTTATGAAGTCTTCGACAGCAATGTCCCTGCGAAGCTGTATGCGTCTTCTGGGGTTGATGGTGGCGTCCATGGAAGCACTTCCGTTTGCCCGGTTTCATTCCAGGGCCCTCCAAAGGTTCATTCTGAGCCGATGGGATCGATCGCAGGTTTCACTGGATTAGTGTCATCATCCCCCACAGGGTACGAGAGTCTCTAGGATGGTGGATACGTCCGAAAGAGTTATCCCTGGGAAAGTCCTTCCTCCCTCCGAAGTGGTCGGTCATAACCACCGATGCCAGCCTGACAGGCTTGGGGGGGGGGGTGTCTGGAACGATCTCTGGACTCAGGGAGTATGGTCGTAATTGAGGGTGATTTTCCTTTGCCTCCAACACTGGACGGTCCCTTTAAGCGGTCTGCCTCTCCGAGTGCAGACAGACAATGCGACGGCGGTCGCATATATCAATTACCAAGGCGGGACAAGGAGTTCCAGACTCATGGTGGAGGTATCTCGGATCCTGATATGGGCAGAGACCAGAGTTCCAGCCATCTCTGCGATCCACATTCCAGGAGTTCAGAATATCACGGCGGACTTTCTAAGTCGCGAAAATATTTGCACTACTGTGCTCCCGTTGGGGAACTCCAAGTGGATTTGATGGCATCCAGGTTCAATGCCAAGTTACCGACATTCATGTCCAGGTACAAGGATCCGAAGGCTGTAGCGGTGGATGCTCTAGTGGCTCCGTTGGACCGATTCACACTAATCTATGTGTTCCCGCCGATTTCTTTGCTACCTCTGGTACTCCGTCGGATCAGACTAGAGAGAATCTCGGCTATAGTGATAGCCCCAGATTGGCCAAGGAGAACGTGGTTCCCGACACTGGTGTCACTCCTGGCGACACCGCCATTTCCACTTCCTCTTTGTCCGGACCTGTTAACCCAAGGGCCCGTTCGTCATCCGGACCTGAAGTCTCTGCGTTTGAAGGCGTGGCTCTTGAGACCGAAATATTGACTCGTCGAGGTTTTTCAGCCGAAGTCATTGCCACTTTGCGAGCGGCCAGAGGTCCGACTACTACTAGAATTTACCACAAGACTTGGGAAGCCTTCTTTTCGTGGTGTTCGGGTTCTTTAAGGAACCCGAGGATTTTTTCCATTCCCAATTTGTTGGCCTTCCTGCAATTCGGGCTGGACAAGGGTTTGGCAGTGAGCACCCTGAGGGGTCAGGTTTCTGCTCTGTCCTTGCTGTTCCGAAAGGCTATCGCCTCGCGTAAGGACGTGCGTTCCTTTTTTCGCGGAGTAGCCCGCCAGTTTCCACCGCGGAAGGCGTCTGTGTCTCCTTGGCGTCCCAACCTTGTTTTGGAGGCTCTTCAACATGGGTCTTTTTGAGCCTATGGACTCTGTTAGTCTTTCTTTGCTCTCTTGGAAGGTTGCCTTCCTAGTGGCGGTCACCTCTTTGAGAAGGGTTTCTGAGTTGGCGGCTTTTTCTTGCTCGCCTCCCTTCCTGGTGTTTCACCCGGATCGTGTAGTGCTACGCACATGGAGCAACTTCCTTCCTAAGGTGGTGTAGCAATTTCATGTTAACCAGGATATTGTGTTGCCCTCTCTTTGTCCGAGGCCAAGGAATGCGAAGGAACGGGCCTTGCACGCATGGTGCGGGCTTTGAAGTTCTATTTGACTGTTACTCAAGGTTTTCGGAAGTCAAACTCTGTTTGTGATTCCAGCAGGTTGCTGGCGTGGTAAACGAGCTTCCAAGGACTCTATAGCTCTTTGGATTCGGTCGGCCTTTTTGGAGGCTTACCGACTTAAAAGCGAACGTTGCCGATTAAGATTCGAGCTCACTCCACGAGGGCTGTGGCTTCCTCGTGGGCCTTTCATCAAGGGGCCTCGGCAGCTCAGCTCTGCTGAGCGGCGACCTGGCGTTCTGTCCACACGTTTATAAAGTTTTATAAGGTGGACGCCAGTGCTTCCGCTGATGCGGCCTTAGGACGTAGGGTCCTGCAGGCGGCCGTAATTTAAAGTTCTAGTTAACTTGTATTTGGCGCCTGTTGCGCATTTATCTAGGTTGTTGGGATTCTGCCTCTTTTGGTTTTTTTCCCCACCCTAGTTTTTGGACTGCTTTGGGACGTCCCACTAGTTATGACTAGTGTGTCTCCTTTCCTTCCGTTCTGCTGCCGAAAGACGGATTTTGGTAAGAATCAGCCCAGATAATCGCTATCAGAGAAGGGTCACGCCGCATCTGAAAACACATCAACACACTTCTGCCATGGGAGGGAGCTGTGTCTCCTTTCTTTCCTTCGCTGAAAAGGATTTTACAGGTAAGTTCTTACCAAAATCCGTCTTTTTATATTAAAGGATCGATCATGTGTTCAAGTGGGACTGATAAATATGGTGTGTTTAAAAAAATATATATCATTTCTTGTGGGCAAAAAAATTAAGGATTAAATTTTTTTTCTTGTTTACAACTCATTGCCTATGTTACTGGCTACCACTGCCGTCTTTAAGAGGTGGCAGGCCGTCTAGGCTAGAAGTAACGTGGTATCCTCACTAAAATAATGCAGTGTGTATTTACACCAAAATAGTAGGAATAAAAAATGTTTTAAGCTCACTCCTCTAAAACTGATAGCAAAACTGCTCCATGACAGAAAAATAAGTTAAGGTGTCTGTTTTCTCCTTAACATCTAAATTCTTTTGTTTGTTTAACCCCTTAACGACCAAGCCATTTTGTAGGTTAAAGACCAGGCCAATTTTTACAATTCTGACCACTGTCTCTTTATGAGGTTATAACTCTGGAACGCTTCAACGGATCTTGGCGATTGAGATTTTCTCGTGACATATTGTGCTTCATGATAGTGGTAAAATTTCTTCAAATATAACTTGCGTTTATTAATGAAAAAAACGGAAATATGGCAAAAATTTTGAAAATTTTACAATTTTCAAACTTTTAATTTTTATGCCATTAAATCAGAGATATGTCACAAAAATTAGTTAATAAATAACATTTCCCACATGTCTACTTTACATCAGCACAATTTTGGAACCAAAATTTTTTTTTTGTTAGGAAGTTATAAGTGTTAAAAGTTGACCAGCAATTTCTCATTTTTCCAACAAAATTTACAAAACCATTTTTTTTAGGGGCCACCTCACATTTGAAGTGAATTTGAGGGGTCAATATGACAGAAAATACCCAAAAGTGACACCATTCTAAAAACTGCACCCCTCAAGGTGTTCAAAGCCATATTCAAGAAGTTTATTAACCCTTTAGGTACTTCACAAGAATTGAAGCAATGTGGAAGGAAAAAATGAACATTTAACTTTTTTTCCCAAAATTTTTCTTTCGACACAATTTTTTTACATTTTGTCAAGGGTATCAGTAGAAAATGAACCACAATATTTGTTGTACAATTTCTCTTGAGTACACCGATACCCCATGTGTGGGGGTAAACCACTATTTGGGCGCATGGCAGAGCTCGGAAGGGAAGCAGCGCCATTTGACTTTTTTGGCTGGAATTGAGATTGGACGCCATGTCGCATTTGGAGAGTCCCTGTGTGCCTAAACAGTGGAAGCCCCCCACAAGTGACCCCATTTTGGAATCTAGACCCCCCCCCCAAGGAACTTATCTAAATGTGTTGTGAGAGCTTTTAACCCCCAAGGGCTTCACAGAAGGTTATAACGTAGAGCCGTAAAATTAAAAAATCATATTTTTTCCACAAAAATGATCTTTTCATCCCAATTTTTATTTTGCAAAGGATAAAAGGACCCCAAAAGTTATTGTGCAATTTGTCCTGAGTACGCTGATACCCCATATGTGGGGGTAAACCACTATTTGGGCGCATGGCGGAGCCTGGAAGGGAAGCGGCGCCATTTGACTTTTTTGGCTGGAATTGAGATTGGACGCCATGTCGCATTTGGAGAGTCCCTGTGTGCCTAAACAGTGGAAACCCCCCACAAGTGACCCCATTTTGGAAACTAGACCCCCCCCAAGGAACTTATCTAGATGTGTGGTGAGAGCTTTGAACCCCCAAAGGCTTCACAGAAGGTTATAACGTAGAGCAGTAAAATTAAAAAATCATATCTTTTCCACAAAAATGATCTTTCCACCCCCAATTGTTATTTTCCAAAGGGTAACAGGACCCCAAAAGTTATTGTGCAATTTGTCCTCAGTACGCTGATATCCCATATGTGGGGGGGAACCACTATTTTGACGCATGGCAGAGCTCGGAAGGGAAGGAGCACCGTTTTTAAATGCAGACTTTGATGGAATGGTCTGTGGGTGTCATGTCGCGCTTGGAGAGCCCCTGATGTGCCTAAACAGTAGAAACCCCCCAAATGACCTCGTTTTGCAAACTAGACCCCCCCAAGGAACTTATCTAGATGTGTGGTCAGCACTTTGAACCCCCAAGGGCTTCACAGAAGTTTATAACGTAGAGCCGTGAAAATAAAAAATCATATTTTTTTTCCACAAATATGACCTTGATCGCAGCAGTCAGGGGGTTAACAGCCAGGGGCGGCGGGGGCGCCGCTCCTGGCTGTCAGAGCAGGAAGCCTGGCCACTGCAGCGCCGGCTCCTGCACTGATCGCGCTGGAGAAGCTGAAATTTCAGCTTCTCCTGCGCGATCGCTGCTGTGTTTGGTCAGTCAGATTGACTGACCAAGCACAGCGCTGTAGGTGCGGGGACCGACGGCAAAGGTCCCCGCACCGCTTGCCGTGCCTGTCAGCTGTCTGTGACAGCTGTCGGCACTGATCTACCACTGCGTATTTACACGCAGTGGTAGATCAAAGGAATGACGTGCACAGTCCATCCTGGTGCCGGAACTGACACCTTGCCATGACGGACTGTGCACGTCATTGGACATTAAGGGGTTAAATATGTACTTTACTGCCAAAAAAAAAAAAACTCACCAAACTTTATGGTCAGAACCTGTGTAAATGTATATGTAGTATAAATGTGTTAAGTTTATCACCATTTCCCAGTGGTGCGCCAGTGCTTTTCTGGGTACATGTGATTTTGGCTGTAAGAGCCACAAGTCCCTTTTACAGTGGAAGTCTATGAAGCATCAGAATGAGGCTCTGTAGATCATAAATTTTCTGGCTCACGCAGACCCCAGTGTGTGATGGCAAGGTGGAATGTCTCGTGTCCCAGAATAGGACTGTGGCAGCTTTGGAAAATGGGGAAGACTGCGATTGATTATAAATACTGCATATACACTTCTACACATTTAAGCAGTAAAAAGTTTTGTTGGAGTTCTTTATTTGGTATTGCTGTGCTCGTACTGACGTGAAGAATAATACTGTTGGTCACCTTTACCGCATGAGTGCTATAAAAATAAAACCTTCAAAGAAATAGATTTTTTTCCCCTTTTTTTTTTTTTTTTTTAATTTCCTTCCCATCCTTGTGCTTTAATCAAAAGGGGTGTGATCCATAGGTATCATGTGCTAGAAAAATAGAGAAATTGGTGACAGATGGGCTTTTGATTCTAACAGAGAAGTGGCAAGAAATGGCACACAAAATTATTTTATATAAAAAGTCAATAGCAATTTTTATTAATATACAAAGTTTCACAAACAAAAAATGAATATAAAACAAATTCCTCCAATGTGAGGGACACTAATGGCTAGGGATCCCATTAAACATACATCGAAAGCAGTTACACTTTTTATATAATAATTCTTCTGTGTGCTTTTTCTGTTCACTTTTCTCTTAGAGAAATTAGTGACAGACGGGATTTACATTCTTATTCTTACTGTATTTTTCAGACTATAAAACACACTTTTTTCCTCCCAAATTTTGGAGGAACGTGGGGCTTTCATCTTATGCCTTATCTTAGTGTGGCTGGGGGCGGTAGGGTAGCAGCAGATCACAGGTGGCAGGAGCCGGCTGCTGTGGCTTACACCTGTGCCAGCTGGTATAGAAAATTGATATTTACTGTTCCCCACGCCCTTAGTCCCTCCAACCTCTATGCTCTGAAGCAGATGCCGAGAGGTGGGAGACTATGGGCGTGTGGTGAGGAGTGAATATTCATTCTGTTAAATAGCGGGCACAGTGTTAGCCGCAGATGCTGGCTTCCTGCAGCGGCTGGGCGGTCGTGAATTTTCCTGCAGCTGATCTTGGCGTGTGATGGCGCATGGCAGTGACATCATGTGCTGTTACATGCTGAAATCGGCAGCTGTCATAAGCACAGGATGCCGCGCTGCTAGGGAGTAGAATTTTTTTTGTGTGTGTGCGCATTGGGTTGATGGAAATGGATACCTGGATGGGAGTATGGTGCTCACTTATACCTGGATTGGGGGGTGGGTGGGGAGATATGATGGCCGTGGTTACCTGGATTTGGGGGGAGAGGGATGTAGTGGCCCTGGATACCTGGAATGGGGGGAGGGGGATATGGTGGCTGTGGATACCTGGGGGGAAGGATATGCTGACTGTGGATACCTTTGGGAGGGGGGGGGGATGGTGACCGTGGATACCTGGGGGGCGGGGAGGATATGGTGACCGTGGATACCTGAGGGTGGGGGAGGATATGGTGACTGGATACCTGGGGGGCGGAGGAGGATATGGTGACCGTGGATACCTGGGGGGCGGGGGAGGATATGGTGACCGTGGATACCTGGGGGGGAACGATATGGGGACCATGGATACATGTGGGGGGGGGGAAAGGATATAGTGACTGTGAATACCTGGGGGGGGAGGAAGAATGTGGATACCTGGATGGGGGGACATTACTTACCCCTGTGACAATAACATAGTAACAGTTATTAAGGTTGAAGGAAGACTTTAACCCCTTCCCGACCTCTGACGCCACGTAGGTGTCATGAAAGTCAGTGCCAATCCGACCCATGACGCCTGTGTGGCGTCATGAAAGGATCGCGTCCCTGCGGGTCGGGTGACCGGGGTCACTGAAAGGTCACCCGACCCGCAGGCACAGGACCCTTTGTGCTTCACCACAGGGGGGTTGGCTTAACCCCCCCCGTGGCCACGATCGCTCTGATTGGCTGTTAAAAGTGAAACAGCCAATCAGAGCAATCTGTAATATTTCACCAATATAATTGGTGAAATATTACAATCCAGCCATGGCCGATGCTGCAATAGCATCTGCCATGGCTGGACACCGAGCCCTGACCCCCCCACAAGTAGTCGCCGCCACCGAAAGATGGCAGCGGTCGGTCACCGCCGTCACTAACAGCTCCCCTCGTCCTGGCCTCCGCTGCCCCCACCTTCCGATCTCTCTCCCCCCCCCCCCCCCCCCCCCGACCCCCATACTCACCTCTCCCGGTCCACCGATGTCCCTGGATCCTTCCTGGCGGCTGCCCGGGATTCTTCATGGGCGCCGCCATCTTTGAAAATGGCGGGCGCATGCGCAGTGCGCCCTGCAGAGTCAAGACATTTATTTTGATCACTGTGATAAACAAGTGAACCCCCCCTGTCATAGGTAGGGACAAATAATAAATAATTTATTTTTTTTTTCCTATTAGGCCCTGTGCACACGTTGCGGATTTTGCTGCGGATCAGCAGCGGATTTTGCTGCGGATCAGCAGCGGATTTTGCTGCGGATCAGCAGCGGATTTTGCTGCGGATCAGCAGCGGATTTTGCTGCGGATCAGCAGCGCATTTTGCTGCGGATCAGCAGCGCATTTTGCTGCGGATCAGCAGCGCATTTTGCTGCGGATCAGCAGTGCATTTGCTGCGGATCAGCAGCGCATTTTGCTGCGGATCAGCAGCGCATTTTGCTGCGGATCAGCAGCGCATTTTGCTGCGGATCCGCAGGGCATTTTGCGTTGCGGATGCGCAGCGGATTTTGCTGCGGATCAGCAGCGGATTTTGCTGCGGATCAGCAGCGGATTTTGCTGCGGATCAGCAGCGGATTTTGCGTTGCGGATCCGCAGCGGATTTTGCGTTGCGGATCCGCAGCGGATTTTGCGTTGCGGATCCGCAGCGGATTTTGCGTTGCGGATCCGCAGCTGATTTTGCGTTGCGGATCCGCAGCGGATTTTTGCGTTGCGGATCCGCAGCGGATTTTTGCGTTGCGGATCCGCAGCGGATTTTTGCTTTGCGGATCCGCAGCGGTTTTTTGCGTTGCGGATTTTTCGTTGCGGATCCGCAGCGGATTTTTCGTTGCGGATCCGCAGCGGATTTGGCGTTGCGGATCCGCAGCGGATTTGGCGTTGCGGATCCGCAGCGGATTTGGCGTTGCGGGTCCGCAGCGGATTTGGCGTTGCGGGTCCGCAGCGGATTTGGCGTTGCGGGTCCGCAGCGGATTTGGCGTTGCGGGTCCGCAGCGGAATTTGGCGTTGCGGGTCCGCAGCGGATTTGGCGTTGCGGGTCCGCAGCGGATTTGGCGTTGCGGGTCCCGCAGCGGATTTGGCGTTGCGGGTCCGCAGCGGATTTCGCGTTGCGCGTCCGCAGCGGATCCAGAAACCATGTACAGTACAATGCAAATAAATGGTAAAAAAAAAAAACGCTGTGCACATGCTGCAGATTTTCAGCGCGGATTTGCTGCGGTTTTAAATCCGCAGCATGTCAATTCTTTGTGCGAATTCCGCAGCGATTTTACACCTATTCCATTATAGGCGTAAAACCGCAGAGAAAAACCGCAGCAAATCCGCGCTAAATACGCAGGTAAAAGGCAGGTCATTTTACCTGCGAATTTTAGAAAAATCCGCAAGTGAATCCGCAACGTGTGCACGGGCCTCAGGGTTAGGGTTAGGCTGGGTTCATATTGCATTATGGCAGTCCGTTAGATGGACTGCGTTTCACCGCGGTATAATGCGGTGTAACGCAGTCCGTTAACGCTGCCATTCACCCCATTTGTGTGCGCATCGCAACGCATGCCGTGAAGCGGCATGCGTTCGCGACGTGTCGTAATAAAGTGACGGAGCCTTGGACGCAGGCTGCAGCGTCTGGGCTCCATCACCTCTAGCACAGATGAATCAAAGCTGATTCCTCTGCACTAGCGGGTATAGCATAACGCGATCGCGTTATGCTATACCGTTACCAGCCCATCAACGCTATGTGTTGAACGGGCTGGTAAAAACGCAATATGAACCCAGCGTTAGGGTTAGAACTAGGGTAAGGGTTGGAATTACGGTTGGGATTAGGGTTAGGTTTGTGGTTAGGGTTAGAGTTAGGATAAGTGTTAGGGGTGTTTTGGGGTTAGGGTTGGGATTAGGGTTAGGCTTGTGGTTAGGTTTATGGTTAGAGTTGGGATTAGGGTTAGGGGTGTGTTGGGGTTAGGGTTATGGTTAGGGTTTGTATTAGGGTTAGGGTTGAGGGTTAGGGGTGTGTTGGGTTAGGGTTGGAGTTAGAATTGAGGGGTTTCCACTATTTACGCACTTCAGGGGGTCTCCATACGCGACATGGCGCCACCATTGATTCCTGCAAATTTTGCGTTCAAAAAGTCAAACAGTGCTCCCTTTATTCCAAGCCCCGACGTGTGCCCAAACAGTGGTTTACCCCCACATATGGGGTATCAGCGTACTCGGGAAAAATTGCAAAACAACTTTGGGGGTCTAATTTCTCCTGTTACTGTTGGGAAAAAAAATTGGGGACTAAAGTTATTTTTGTGGAAAAAAAATGATTTTTTATTTTCACGGCTCTGCGTTATAAACTTCTGTGAAGAACTTGGAGATTCAAAGTGCTTACCACACATCTAGAGGAGTTCCTTGGGGGATCTAGTTTCCAAAATGGGGTCACTTGGGGGGGTTTCTACTGTTTAGGCACATCATGGGCTCTGCAAACGTAACATGACGCCCGCAGACCATTCCATCAAGTCGGCATTTCAAAACGTCACTACTTCCCTTCTGAGCCCCGAAGTGTGCCCATACAGTAGTTTTCTCCCACATATGGGATATCAGCGTACTCAAAAAATTGGACAACAACTTTTGAGGTCTAATTTCTCCTGTTACCCTTGGGAAAATAAAAAAGTTGGGGACTAAAAGATCATGTTTGTGGAAAAAATATGATTTTTTTTATTTTCATGCCCCAGCGTTATAAACTTCTGTGTAGCCCTTGAGGGTTCAAAGTGCTCACTACACATCTAGATAAGCTCCTTGGGGGGGTCTAGTTTCCAAAATGGGGTCACTTGTGGGGGGTTTCTACTGTTTAGGCACATCAGGGGCTCTGCAAACGCAACATGACGCCCACAGAACATTCCATCAAGTCTGCATTCCAAAATGGCGCTCCTTCCCTTCTGTGCTCTCCCATGTGCCAAAACAGTGGTTCCCCCCCACATATGGGGTACCAGTGTACTCGGGACAAACTGTACAACAACTTTTGTGGTCCAATTTCTCCTGTTATCCTTGTGAAAATAAAAAATTGCGGGTTAAAAAAATCAGTTTTTGAGGAAAAAAAATCAGTTTTTATTTTCACGGCTGTGCATTACAAACTTCTGTGAAGCATGTGGGGGTTCAAGGTGCTCACCACACATCTAGATAAGTTCCTTGAGGGGTCTAGTTTACAAAATGTGGTCACTTGTGGGGGGTTTCTACTGTTTAGGCACATCAGGGGCTCTGCCCGCCCGCAGACCATTCCATCAAGTCGGCATTTCAAAGCGTCACTACATCCCTTCCAAGCCCTGACGTGTGCCCAAACAGTGGTTCCCCCCACATGTGAGGTACTAGCGTACTTGGGACAAATTAGACAACAACTTTTGGGGTCCAATTTCTCCTGTAACCATTGTGAAAATAAAAAATAGGGGGCTAAATAATTTTTTGAGAAAAAAAAGATTTTTTATTTTCACGGCTCTGCGTTATAAACTTTTGTGAAGCACCTGGGGGTTCAAAGTGCTCACTGTGCATCTACATAAGTTCCTTTGGGGGTCTAGTTTCCAAAATGGGGTCATTTGTGGGGGAGCTCCAAAGTTTAGGCATACAGGGGCTCTCCAAACATGACATGGTGTCCGCTAACGATTGGAGCTAATTTTCCATTCAAAAAGTCAAATGGCGCTCCTTCCCTTCTGAGCCCTGCCGTGCACCCAAACAGTGGTTTATGACCACATATGAGGTATCGGTGTACTCAGGAGAAATTGCCCAACAAATTTTAGGGTCCATTTTATCCTGTTGCCCATGCAAAAATGAAAAAATTGATGCTAAAAGAAAAATTTTGTTGGAAAAATTAAAATGTCCATTTTTTCCTTCCACGTTGCTTTAGTTCCTGTGAAGCACCTGAAGGGTTAATAATCTTCTTGAATGTAGTTTTAAGTAGCTTGAGGGGTGCAGTTTTTATAATGGTGTCACTTTTGGGTATTTTCTGCCATATAGACCCCTCAAAGTGACTTCAAATGTGAGGTGGTCCCTAAAAAAAATGATTTTGTAAAAATGAGAAATCGCTGGTCAACTTTTAACCCTTATAACTTCCTAACAAAAAAAATGTTCCCAAAATTGTGCTGATGTAAAGTAGACATGTGGGAAATGTTATTTATTAACTATTTTGTGTCACATAACTCTCTGGTTTAACAGAATAAAAATTCAAAATTTGAAAATTGCGAAATTTTCAAAATTTTGGCCAAAGTTCCATTTTCAGCTGCAGATGGAAGGAAGAGAGCCACAGTAATTCATTACTGATGGGTAGGCGGAGCCCCAGATCAGGATGACACCTCAGATCAAAAGCGTGTTGACTGGCTGGCTCCTCCAGCTCGGGCTCCTCCTACTCAGCTCCTTCAGTCTAAGATTTGAGGTCTCAGAGGATGGTCGCTGCTAATGCAGCTCCTCAGAAGATTTTATTTCGGACAAGAGACTTGGATCACCAGTTGGTCTAGAGGTCTCAGGGGTACCAGCGCTGCTGTACCCCAACCTCTCCCTTGGCGGATCTGTATTTACATTATTGTCCCTGCAGAATCTTGCCGGCCCTGGGGGATGAGGATGGCTTCCCTGGCGGGGACGCAAACCACACGTGCGGTCACTGCGTTCCTCGCCCTGGGGGGAAGCATGGGCACAAGCGCCACAAATCCTGAGGGTTCCCTGTGGCGCTAAGCTGGTGAGTACTCCACATTCCTTTTTTATAATGTGTGTAGTACTTTAGCGACTGCTGTGGCAGCGCTATTACATGTACCACTATGTGCTTTAACGACTGCGGTGGCAGCGTTATTACATGTATTCACTGTGATTATGGCAGTGTGCCTTAACGACTGCGGTGGCAGCGTTATTACATGTATTCACTGTGTGTTATCAGTGTGCCTTAACGACTGCGGTGGCAGCGTTATTACATGTATTCACTGTGATTATGTCAGTGTGTTTTAACGACTGCGGTGGCAGCGTTATTACATGTGTTCACTGTAATTATGATCAGTGTGCATTCAACGGTCGCGGCGGCGACCGCCGGTACATGTATTCAGTCACGGTGAGGAGAGAGGAGTTCCCGCTTTTTTATTTGAATTTTCGCGGCACTCTGAGCGCGCGCTTTCTGAGCAGTCTCCATTTCCTAGGGTGAGTCGCTTCTGCGGAAGCTTAACCCCTTCAACTGCAGGGCGCCTTCCTGATTTTATTCCCTATCTGCGGCTGTGCCGCATATATCTGGGAGCGCAGGGCGTCTTTTTTTGAGCCAGTTCCTGCAATACGCCTCCGTCCAGCAGAGGCTATGGGAGGCTGCGGCATTAACCCCTTGGAAGGCGGTTATCCCTTGTTTTGAAGGGTCAGCTGGGGTAGCTCATGCTGTAAGAGCTTTAACCCTTCAGCTATATGAGAAACAGTTATTGACAGTTTTTAACCCGTCATATACTGTGTGAGGAGCGTCCAAATGCTTGTGATTGACGTTTCCATAACGTCTTCGCTTCAGATGCTCTATCCAGCACCTACACCTGTACTACAGATGGTGACTGACGCTTGCTCATCTGATGCCTGCGCTATGTATTCGCTATGTCCTACGGATGTGCTGTGTCCTGCGCCTGCGCTACGGATATGTTGTGTCCTGCGCCTACGCTACAGTACGTTTTTCTGTTTAGTGTGGCATAGCTGTCCTGCAGCTGCGACCTTATAAGAGGCGCCTGAGATTCGCACACCCTTTTTCATTATCAAGGTTGTGGGGAGTCTGCTACTTTAACCCCTTATTAGGCGGTTAACTCTTAATGGGAGACAGCTGGGGTAGCTCTCTCTTTAGAGCTTTAACCCTTCAGCTTTTGTTTTTTATTTAAGAACTGCTCTAGTTACTGACAGGTTTAGCCTGCCATATACTATGCAAGGGCATGTCAGAGACCCTCTCCCAGATCGGCTACGGACCAGCCTCGCGTATCTGACACGCAGACCTCGACTCATGCACGGTCGGAGGTTCCAGTGGTGTCAAAATGGAGGCCTTCACTGGTTTCTATTGATGGCCTGTCTGACCTTTTAGGTTATGGAGTGTCAGCTAGATCCTCTCAAGGAAGCGACACAAAATCGGTGCCTTCTTTTTCGCTTAGCGAAGAAGTCCGATTCGGACAAGGAGGTTCGGCAGGGACTCCCTGCCTCTCTCATGGGCCGTACTAAAATTTCTGTGGAAGCCATGTGGACGTTAGTTACCGGAGGAGGTAACTAGTCGTCCTGGTAAGTCGGCCTGGATGTTGCAAGGGTCGCATGGGTCGCGACGACCTTACAAACTGTATCCGTTTTTTTCTACGGAGTTGTTTGTTAATTGGACCCTTCTCCTGAAGTGAATGTTCCTTCATTCCAGCTTAACAAATATTCCTGGTAAAAGGGAAGGCGAGTCTGCAGGACACGCTGGACAGAAAAACGGAGACGGCAACAATTTCCATCTGCGAGGCCGTGGACATAGATTCGGTATTAAGGATCTAGGTGTACTTGTTAAGTTCCCCTGAGCCGGTTGGACCGTCTAAGGACGGCGAGGCAAGTTGGATCCCCTCTATCGAGGTAGATGGGCTTTTCTAGTTGAAGGATAATGCGTCACTGCTATCCAGGGCGCAATCCTCGGCAGTCACAGTCAGAAGAGCACTGTAACTTGGATGGAACGCGGTTTTCCAACAAGGATTGCTATCTTTAGCTTAGAAAGTGGTCAGCTATTTGACTGACCTCACGGAACTGATTGCCAAGGCAAAGGCAAAAGAAACAGCTTTACCGTAGCGCAGAGCTGTGACTTCTGCGTCTGGCAGGACTAGTGCCGATAGTTATTGGCAGTCCCTTTCGGTTCAAGGGATGATCTGGCCAACCCTCTGGAGGTTTGTGTCGTCTCTCTCTCTTTTTAAAAAAAAAAAAAAAATTCGCCAAGGCGGACTGACATCTGACATTCCGTCAGAGCCAAGCATGAAGTCGCTTCGCTCCGTTATGGCAGCCCTGTCGCAGATCGATTCTTTGGTCAATCGACATTCGCGACGCTTATTGGCATGTTCCCGTCGGAAGAGCTCATCAGCGCTTCCTTCATTTTTGCCATAGAATCAACCATTACCAGGTTGTGGCTCGGCCATTCGGCTTGGCCTTAACGTCCAGAATTTTTACAACGATTCTGGCGCCTAAATCTCATGGCAATTCTTCAAAGACGGGGACTTACGATTCGTCCCTATTTGGACGACCTTTCGATTGTGGCCTCAAGGGAGAAGTCGTCTCTGGAATCGTCGCAGGCAATCCTGTTTTTTGAGGATGCTTTTCGACACGGTACGGGCGGTGTTGTCCCTACCTCCAGACAAGCAGGCATGTCTGCTCCAACATGTACAGATTATGAAGGCTGCGACAGCAATGTCCCTTCGGAAGGTATGCGCCTTCTGGGTTTGATGGTGGCGTCCATGGAGCACCTCCGTTTGCCAATTTCATTCCAGAGCTCTCCACAGGCTCATTCTGAGTCGTTGGAATCGGTCGCAATCACTGGATTGCAGTGTCACCATTTCTCGCGGTGTGCGAGAATCCCTAGGATGGTGGTCACGTCCAGGAGCGTTATTCCTGGGAAAGTCTTTCTCCCTCCGAAGTGGTCGGTCATAACCACCAATGCCAGCCTGACGGGCTGGGGAGGGTGTCTGGAACGATCTTCGGATCCAGGGAGTATGGTCATCGGAAGAGTCGGTTCTACCGATCAACATCCTGGAATTGAGGGCAAAATTTTTTTCTTTGCCTCCAACACTGGACGGTCTCCTTGAGCGGTATGCTAGTCCGAGTGCGGACAGACAACGCGACGGCGGTCACGTATATTAACCACCAAGGCGGGACGAGGAGTTCCCATGCTGGAGGTGTCTCGGATACTGATTTGGGCCGAGACCAGGGTTCCAGCCATCTCTGCAATTCACTTTCCAGGAGTCCAGAATACCACGGCGGACTTCCTCGGTCGCGAAAAGATGGTTCCCGGAGAATGGGGTTTTCATCCGACAATTTTTTTGCACTGCTGTGCTTCCGTTGGGGAACTCACCAAGTGGACTTGATGGGGTCCAGGTTTAATACCAAATTACCGACCTTCGTGTTCAGGTACAAGGACACGAAGGCTGTGGCGGTAGACGCTCTGGTGGATCCGTGGGACCATTTCGAGCTAGTCTATGTTTTTCCGCCGATATCTTTACTTTCTCTGGTGCTGCGTCGGTTTAGACTGGAGAGAATTCCGGCTATTTTGATAGCTCAGATTGGCCAAGGAGGACGTGGTTCTCGACACTACTGTCGCTTTTGGCGGCACCACCATTTCCACTTCCTCTGCGCCCGGTCCTGTTAACCCAGGGACTCACTCGTTATCCGGACTTGAAGTCTCTGCGTTTGACGGAGTAGCTCTTGAGACCGAAGTGTTAACCCGTAGAGGTTTTTCAGCCAGAAGTCCGGCTACTACTACTAGGATTTACCACAAAACTTGGGAAACCTTCTTTTCGTGGTGTTCGGGATCTTCACGGAACCCGAGAAAGTTTTCCATTCCCAATCTGTTGTTTTTTCTACAGCATGGGTTAGACAAGGGTTTGACAGTTAGCACCCTGAAAGGTCAGGTTTTCTGCTCTGTCCTTATTATTTCGGAGGGCTATTGCCTCGCGTAGGGACGTGCTTTCCCTTTTCCGCTGTATAGCTCGTAAGTTTTCCGCCGCGGAAGGCACCCGTGTCTTCTTGGCGGCTCAACCTTGTTTTTGGAGGCTCTTCAGCATAAACCATTTTGAGCCTATGGATTCTGCTAGCCTTTCTTTACTTTCTTGGAAGGTGGCCTTCCTAGTAGTGGTCGCCTCTTGAGGAGAGTTTTTCTGAGTTGGCAGCTCTTTCTTGCTCGCCTCCTTTTCTGGAGTTTTTTCCGGATCGTGTGGTGCTTCGCACACGGGGTGATTTCCTACCTAAAGTGGTGTCACAATTTCATGTTAACCAGGATATTGTGTTGCCTTCACTCTGTCCGGATCCGAAGAATGAGAAAGAGCGAGCTTTACACACATTGGATTTAGTGCGGGCATTGAAGTTTTATCTATCTATTACTCAAGGTTTTGGTAAAACGGACTCCCTGTTTGTGGTTCCAGCAGGTCGTCGGCGTGGTCAACGAGCTTCCAAGGATTCTATAGCTCGTTGGATCCGGTCAGCTATTTTGGAAGCTTACCGTCTTGGGGGTGAATCTTGTCCGATCAAGATTCGAGCCCATTCCACGAGAGCTGTGGCTTCATCGTGGGCTTTCCATCAAGGTGCCTCGGCAGTGCAGCTCTGCCGGGCGGCAACTTGGCGCTCTGTCCACACGTTTACAAAGTTTTATAAAGTGGACGTCAGGGCTTCCGCTGATGCAGCCCTCGGACGTAGGGTCCTGCAGGCAGCTGTAGTTTAAAGTTCTAGATGAACTTGTGTTTAGCGCTAGTTGCGCCTTTTTTTTTGTTAAGGTTGTTGGGTTTTTGCCTTTTGTTGGTTTTTTCCCACCCTTATTTTTGAACTGCTTTGGGACGTCCCATCAGTAATGAATTACTGTGGCTCTCTTCCTTCCATCTGCAGCTGAAACACAGATTTTGGTAAGAACTTACCTGTAAAATCCTTTTCAGCGAAGGAAGGAAGAGAGACACAGCACCCTCCCAAGGCAGAAGTGTGTTGATGTTTTCAGATGCAGCGCGACCCTTATCTGATTGCGATATCTGGGCTGTGGTCAGCGCGCTAAGGCTCTGTTCCAGCATCGCCAGCTCATCACAGTAGTCAGGTTCAGTGAGTAGTCCCTGGAACTCTGTGGTTTTTGGCTTACTTTGCATGCATAACCTGTATTGTGTTTTTCTCTGAAGTTCCTTCAGAAGGGTTATGTTGCTCCGCTGGTGATCTTGGTTCTTCCCTAAAGCTTTGGTACGACTGAAGGAGCTGAGTAGGAGGAGCCCGAGCTGGAGGAGCCAGCCAGTCAACACGCTTTTGATCTGAGGTGTCATCCTGATCTGGGGCTCCGCCTACCCATCAGTAATGAATTACTGTGTCTCTCTTCCTTCCTTCGCTGAAAAGGATTTTACAGGTAAGTTCTTACCAAAATCTGTGTTTTTTCACATATAAACGCAAAAATTATCGACCTAAATTTACCACTAACATGAAGCCCAATATGTCACGAAAAAACAGTCTCAGAATCGCTATGATCCGTTGAAGCGTTCCTGAGTTATTACCTCATAAAGGGACACTGGTCAGAATTGCAAAAAATGGCCAGGTCATTTAGGTCAAAATAGGCTGGGTCATGAAGGGGTTAAGTCCATCTAGTTCAGTGATTTCCAAACTCCAGTCCTCAGACCCCACAGGTCATGTTTTCAGGATTTCCATAGTAGTGCACAGGTTAGAATTTCTGATACTCGTGCAACACTAAGGAAATCCTGAAAACATGACCTGTGAGGACTGGAGTTTGGGAAACACTGATCTAGTTCAACCCATATCCTATCCTAACCTCCTCCAATATGTTGATCCAGAGGAAGGCAAAAAAAAACCATGTGGCAACAGTAAGCTTCACATTGGGGAAAAAAAATCCTTCCCGACTCCACATATGGCAATCAGACTAGCACCCTGGATCAACGCAATAGCTAGGAAACTAGTGAATATAGCCTGTAATATTATACTTTTCAAGAAAGGCATTCAGTCCCTTCTTAAATTTTAGTAGGGAATCACTCATTACCACATTATACAGCAGAGTTCCATAGTCTCACTGCTCTTACAGTAAAGAATCTGCATCTGTGATTATGAATAAACCTTCTTTCCTCCAGACGTAGAGGATGCCCCCTTGTCCTCGTCACAGGTCTAAGAATAAAAAGATCATTTGTGTACTGTCCCCTCATATATTTATACATTGGAAAAACGAAGGCTTAGGAGTGGTCTTATTGCAAACTAAATAACCCCAAGTGTAATAACCTGTCTTGGTATTGCAGACCCCCCAGTTCTCTAATAACCTTGGTCGCTCTTCTCTGCACCCGCTCCAGTTCAGCTATGTCTTTCTTAGGCCGGTTTCCCACTTGCGTCTGACCAACCAGCGTCGGTCAGCGCACGGCCGCCGCTAAGCTCCGGCCGTGCCTCCCGATCGCTCCGCCTATGGGCGCATGACGCTGCATGAGACCTGCGTAACCTATCTTTAGCATTGGGTACGCAGGCCGTGCGCAGCTATGCGTTTGCCGCCGCTTGCATCCTTTTCACGGTGCGCCGATCTGGTCCCAACGCAACTTGTTACATTTTTGCACATAATTATGCATCTCGTTTGTTCTACCCAAGTGCATGACCTTACATTTATCCCCATTAAAGCTCATTTGCCATTTATCAGCCTATGCTTCTAGTTTACATAAATCCTCCTGTAATATTAAATTTTCCTCCTCTGTATTGATTACCCTGCAGAATTTAGTGTCATCTGCAAATATTGAAATACTACTCTGTATGCCCCCTACAAGGTCATTAATGTTAAAAAGAAGCGGCCCCAATACTGATCCCTGTGGTACCCCACTGCTGACCGTGACCCAGTCCGAGTGTGCTCCATTAATAACCACCCGTTGTTTCCTATCCATGAGCCAGCTCTTAACCCACTTAAACATATTTTCCCCTATCCCCATTGTTCTCATTTTATGTATCAACCTTTTGTGTGGCACAGTATCACAAGCTTTTGAGAAGTCCATGTACACCACGTCCATTCCGTTCCCTTGGTCCAGTCCGGAACTTACCTCTGCATAGAAACTCATCAGATTATTCTGACAAGACCGGTCCTTCGTAAACCCATGCTGATATTGGGTCATGAGGTTATTCTGCCTCAGATACTCCAGTATAGCATCTCTTAGAAAACCCTCCAGGATTTTACCCACAGTAGAGGTTAAGCTCACTGGCCTATAATTCCCAAGTTCAGTTTTTAAGAAAAATGGTCTATCTATGACTGTACTTAATTTCTGCAGTACTCGGGGGGGTGTATCCCATCCGGGCCCGGGGATTTGTCAATTTTAGTGATTTTTAGCCGCCGCCGTACTTCCTGCTGGGTTAAGCAGGTCACATTTAATGGAGAAATTTTTTTTTTTTATCACCGATCATGTTGTCTGTCATGGGATTTTCTTGTGTAAATACTGTTGAAAAAAAGTCATTTAGCATATTGGCTTTTTCCTCATCCACCATTTCACCCAGACTATTTTTAACCCCTTTACCCCATCAGACGTACTATTCTGTCCATGTGACCCTGGACCTAATTCCCATGGACGGAATAGTACGTCATATGCGATCAGCTGCGCTCCCAGCTGATTATCACAGCTGACACCCGGCACTATGTACCAGGAGCGGTCACGGACCGCTCCCGGCACATTAACCCCTGGCACACTGCGATCAAAGATGATCTCAGTGTTCCAGCGGTACAGGGAAGCATCGCGCAGGGAGGGGGCTCCCTGCGTGCTCCCCTCAGAACAGCGCAATGTGTCGCGCTGTACCAAGGGACCCTCCTCACTTCAGGACACCGGATCCAAGATTGCCGCGGGGTCCGTCCGGGCCTTGCAGGTTGGTCGGCTTCCTCAGTGCCTGCTGAGAGCAGGCGCTGAGAGCCTGCAGCAGTGCCAGTGAGATCGCTGGTGTGACAGAGTGCTGTGCACACTGTCAGACCAGCGATCTGACATTATACAGTGATGTCCCACGCTGGGACAAAGTAAAAAAGTAAAAAAAATTAAAATAAGTGTAAAAAAAAACTCATATAAAGAAAAAAAAATATTCCCCCAAAAATTCCTTCATGTAAATAAAAAAACAAAAGTACACATATTTAGTATCGCCGCGTCCGTAATGACCCGTCCTATAAAACGGTCCCATTATTTAACCCCTTTAGTGAACCCCTTAAAAAAAAGGCTAAAAAACAATGATTTATCATACCGTCGAACAAAAAGTGGAATAACACGCGATCAAAAAGACGGATAAAAATAAACATGGTACCGCTGAAAACGTCATCTTGTCCCGCAAAAAACAAGCCGCCATACAACATCATCAGCGAAACAAAAGTTATAGCTCGCAGAATAAAGCGATGCAAAAATAATTATCTATATGTGTGTATATATATATATATATATATATATATATATATATATATATATATATATATATATATATTGAATGTGTGTATCACCAACCAATCATGGAGTATCTTACATTTAACCAGAGCCACCAACCAATCACGGAGTATCTTACATTTAACCAGAGCTGTATGTATCAAGCCATCTCTAGCTCTCTGCTGATATCAAGTGGACTATTTGTGTAACCACGTGTTTATATCCAACTATAACTGATTAGAGCTTCACAAACCATGATAGCACAGTTCACTCTTCACCTAGAGGCGTGATGGGAAAATGAGAAGTGAAGTGCTGCAGTGCATACACAGTATGAGGCTGTGTATAGAGAACAGTGAGGCGCTGCAGGTGGAGCCTGTGTATAAGGCGACGGGGACAATGAGAGAGGTAAGGGGGAAAATGAGAGAAGTGAGGTGCTGCTGCAGTATGAGGCTGTGTATAGAGAAGAGTGAGGCGCTGCAGGTGAACGCTGTGTAAAAGGCCACATTCACACGTTCAGCATTTGGTCAGTATTTCACAATACACCGGGGGGGTCTCACAACGTGTCCTCCCCCTCTCAGCACACTCCCCCGTGTCCCCATATGATTCCGCTGCCCTCAGCTTGTCATGGCCAGCGCTCAAGCTGGGCTCACGCTGCACAGGGAGGGCTCACAATACTTAGGGAGTTTCACACTGCAAGGTGACGGGGGCTCACAACTAACCACAGTTACTTACTATGCCCAGGCAACGCCGGGCTGTTTAGCTAGTTTTTTATATATAATCGTTTTTATTGTATAAAAGCGCCAAAACATAGAAAAATGATACAAATTAGGTATCTCTGTAATCGTACTGACCCGAAGAATAATACTGCATTATCAATTTTACCACACGCGGAACGGTATAAACGACCCCCCCCCCCAAAGAAATTCATGAATTGCTGGTTTTTGTTCATTCTGCCTCCCAAAAATCGTAATAAAAAGCGATCAAAAAATGTCATGTGCCCAAAAATGGTACCATTAAAAACGTCACCTCGTCCCGCAAAAAATAAGACCTCACATGACTGTGGGCCAGAATATAGAAAAATTATAGCTCTCAAAATGTGATGATGCAAAAACTATTTTTTTGCAATAAAAAGCGTCTTTTAGCGTGTGACAGCTGCCAATCATAAAAACCCGCTATAAATAGTAAATTAAACCCACCCTTTATCACCCCCTTAGGGAAAAATAATAAAATTTAAATGTATTTATTTCCATTTTCCCGTTAGGGTTGGGGCTAAAGTTAGGGTTGGGACTAGGGTTACGGGTGTGTTAGAGTTAGGTTTGTGGTTAGGGTTATGATTAGGGTTGGGATTAGGGTTAGGGGTGTGTTGGGGGTTAGAGTTGGAGTTAGAATGGGGGGGGGTTCCACTGTTTAGGCACATCAGGGGCTCTCCAAATGTTACATGGCGTCTGATCTCAATTCCAGCCAATTTGGCGTTGAAAAAGTCAAACTGTGCTCCTTCCCTTCTGAGCTCTGCCATGTGCCCAAACAGTTTACCCCCACATATAGGGTATCTGCATACTCAGGACACATTGCACAATAACTCTTGGGGTCCAGTTTCTTCTGTTACCCTTGGGAAAATAAAAAATTGGGGGCGAAAATATCATTTTTGTGGAAAAAAATGATTTATTTTATGGCTCTACGTTATAAACTTCTGTGAAGCACTTGGGGGTTCAAAGTTCTCACCAGTCACCACACATCTAGATAAGTTCCTTTGGGGGGGGTCTAGTTTCCAAAATGGGGTCACTTGTGGGGGGTTTCCACTGTTTAAGCACATCAGGGGCTCTCCAAACGCGACATGACACCCGCAGACCATTCCATCAAAGTCTGCATTACTAAACGTCCCTACTTCTATCCAGTGCTCTCCCACATATAGGGTATCAACGTACTCTGGACAAATTGGACAACAACTTTTGGGGTCCAATTTCCTTGTGAAAAATCAAAAATTGGAAAATTGGGGACTAAAAAAAAAATCATTTTTTGTGGAAATTTTTTTTTTTTTCACACCCAGGCATTATAAACTTTAGTGAAACATTTGGGGGTTTAACGTGCTCACAACAGATCTAGATAAGTTCCTTAAGGGGTCTAGTTTCCAAAATGGTGTCACTTGTGGGGGGTTTCCACTGTTTAGGCACATCAGGGGCTCTCCAAACGCGACATGACACCCGCAGACCATTCCATCAAAGTCTGCATTTCTAAACGTCCCTACTTCTATTCAGTGTTCTCCCACATATAGGGTATCAGTGTACTCTGGACAAATTGGACAACAACTTTTGGGGTCTAACTTCTCCCCTTACCCTTGGGAAAATAAAAAATTGGTGACTAAAAGATGATTTTTGTGGGAAAAAAATAGGATTTTTTATTTTCATGCCCGGGCATTATAAACTTGTGTGAAGCACTTGGGGGTTCAAAGTGCTCACCACAGATCTAGATAAGTTCCTTAGGGGGTCTAGTTTCCAAAATGGGGTCACTTGTTGGGGGTTTACACTGCTTAGGCACATGAGGGGCTCTGCAAACTGAACATGACACCCATCAAAGTCTGCATTCCAAAATGTCATTACTTACTTTCCGAGCCCTGCCGTGCGCCCAAACAGTATTTCCCCCCACATATGGAGTATCAACGTACTCTGGACAAATTGGACAACTTCTGGGGTCCAATTTCCCTGTGAAAAATCAAAAATTGGAAAATTGGGGACTAAAAAAATCATTTGTTGGAATTTTTTTTTTTTTCACACCAGGCATTATAAACTTTAGTGAAACATTTGGGGGTTTAACGTGCTCACAACAGATCTAGATAAGTTCATTAAGGGGTCTAGTTTCCAAAATGGTGTCACTTGTGGGGGGTTTCCACTGTTTAGGCACATCAGGGGCTCTCTAAACGCGACATGGCATACAGCCAATTCTGCTTTGAAAAAGTCAAACTGCGCTCCTTCCCTTCTGAGCTCTGCCACGCTCCCAAATTGTGGTTTACCCCCACATATTGTGTATCAGCGTACTCAGGACAAATTGCACAATAACTTTTGAGGTGTTACCCTTGGGAAAATAAAAATTGGGGTGAAAAGATCATTTTTGGGAAAAAATGATTTTTCAATTTTACGGCTCTACGTTATAAATTTGTGTGAAGCACTTGGGGGTTCAAAGTGCTCACCACAGATCTAGAGAAGTTCCTTTGGGGGTCTAGTTTCCAAAATGGGGTCACTTGTGGGGGGTTTTCCACTGTTTAGGCACATCAGGGGCTCTCCAAATGCGACATGACACCCGCAGACCATTCCATCAAAGTCTGCATTACTAAACGTCAATACTTCTATTCAGAGCCCCGCTGTGTGCCCACACAGTAGTTTTCTCCCACATATAGGGTATCAGTGTACTCAGGACAAATTGGACAACAACTTTTGGGGTGTTACCCTTGGGAAAATAAAAATTGGGGTGAAGTGATCATTTTTGTGGAAAAAATGATTTTTTAATTTTAAGGCTCTACGTTATAAACTTGTGTGAAGCACTTGGGGGTTCAAAGTGCTCACCATAGATCTAGATAAGTTTCTAAGGGGGTCTAGTTTCAAAAATGGGGTCACTTGTGGGGGATTCCCACTGTTTAGGCACATCAGGGGCTATCCAAATGTGACATGGCGTCCAATCTCGATTCCAGTCAATTTTGGTTTGAACAAGTCAAATGGCGCTCCTTCCCTTCCGAGCTCTGCCGTGCGCCCAAACCGTGGTTCCCCCACCCCCCCCAAATATGGGGTATCAGCGTACTCAAGACAAATTGGACAACAACTTTTATGGTCCAATTTCTCATGTTACGCTTGGGAAAATAAAAAAATTGGAGACTTAAATATTTTTGTGGGAAAAAAATAGGATTTTTTATTTTCATGCCCGGGCATTATAAACTTTTGTGAAGCACTTGGGGTTCAAAGTGCTCCCAACAGATCTAGATAAGTTCCTTAGGGGTCTAGTTTCCAAAATGGGGTCACTTGTGGGGGGGTTTCCACTGTTTAGACACATCAGAGACTCTGCAAACTGAACATGACACCCATCAAAGTCTGCATTCCAAAACGTCATTACTTCCTTTCCTAGCCCTGAAATGCGCCAAAACAGTATTTCTCCCCACATATGGGTTATCAGCGTACTCAGGACAAATTGGACAACAACTTTTGGGGTCCAATTTCCTTGGGAAAAATCAAAAATTGGGGACTAAAAAATCATTTTTGTGGATTTTTTTTTTTTTTCACACCCAGGCATTATAAACTTTAGTGAAACATTTGGGGGTTCAAAGCGTTCACAACAGATCTAGATAAGTTCCTTGGGGGGGTCTAGTTTCCAAAATGGTGTCACTTGTGGGGGGTTTCCACTGTTTAGGCACATCAGGGGCTCTCCAAACGCGACATGGCATACAATCTCAATTCCAGCCAATTTTGGTTTGAAAAAGTCAAACGGCGCTCCTTCCCTTCCGAGCCCGGCCGTGCGCTTAGAAAGTGGTTTTCTCCCACATATGGGGTATCGGCGTACCCAGGAGAAATTGCACACCAACTTTTTCTGTCCATTTTCTCCTTTTACCCTTGTTGAAATAAAAAAAAATTGTAAAAGATCATTTTTGTGACTAAAAAGTTAAATGTTCATTTTTTCCTTCCAAGTTGCTTCAGCTCCTGTGAAGCACCTGAAGGGTTAATAAACTTCTTGAATGTGGTTTTGAGTACCTTGAAGGGTGCAGGTTTTAGAATGGTGTCACTTTTGGGTATTTTCTGCCATATAGACCCCTCAAAGTGACTTCAAATGTGAGGTGGTCCCTAAAAAAAAAAAATGGTTTTGTACAATTTGTTGTAAAAATGAGAAATCGCTGGTAAAATTTTAACTCTTAACTTCGTAACAAAAAAAAATTTGGTTTCAAAATTGTGCTTATGTAAAGTAGACATGTGGGAAATGTTATTTAGTCACTATTTTGTGTGACATATTTCTCTGTTTTAAGGGAATAAAAATTCAAAGTTTGAAAATGGCAAAATTTTCCAAATTTTCGCCATATTTCCATTTTTTTCATAAATAACCACGACTTATATCGAAGAAATTTTACCACTATCATGAAGTACAATGTCACGAGAAAACAATTCTCCGTTGAAGCGTTCCAGAGTTATAACCTCATAAAGAGACAGTTGTCAGAATTGTAAAAATTGGCCCGGTCATTAATGTGCAAACAACCCTCGGGGGTTAAGGGGATCAACACTATCATTTTTATTTTCTTACTATTTATGTAGTTAAAGAACAGATCTTCTGCCCTACCCCCATAACAGTGCTTGATGACCACATTTTTTGCTTGTTTTTTTTTTTTTTTCCTCCTCTAAAACATAATGTCTTTATGGTCTGGTGCATTTTATAGTCCGAAAAATACAGTAATCTCCAATATTCTTGCTGTGTAACTTATTTCATTCAAACTCGGTTACATTTACACATTTCCCACTCTTCATTGTAAGATGCTGGGTCATCTGACTTCCATTATTTTTAACAGTCCAGTCCACATGCTAATGTGTAGACACAAAAATTTGTCTGACTTCATGTGAACTACAGGATGCCATCACCAGTGAAATCCTTCCTGGCAACTCTGACTTAACTGTCTTTCCCCTTCCTGCAATTCCCATTTCTCTATGTATATCAGTTGACAGAGATTTTTGGATATACGGTACCTTCTGTACACCTATGTTCTTCAATTATACCACTGTATAAGTGCTTTAAGTTTTTCAAAATATTTAGAGTTGAGAGTCCTCAGTGGTTGATACCTTTTAATGGCTAACTGAAAAGATGGTAACAAATTGCAAGCTTTCGAGACTACGCAGGTCTCTTCATCAGGCTGAACTAATACAAAATCTGAAGAATCACATATTTATACACAAAAACACAGTTAGCCATTAAAAGGTATCAACCACTGAGGACTCTCAACTCTAAATATTTTTCTATCTACTGGCTAACACGGTACGAAGATATACATCTTTATTAAGTTTTTCAAGAAAGTAATCCTTTTCAATGGAGTTGCAAAAGTTTCTGACTTCTCGTTTCCTCTGTTTTCATGTGTGTGCACGCATACTCTTATATACTTGCTCTAATTCACAGGAAGGTTTTGTTGGGCAATAATAAATGGGATTGTCCTGAATCCTCACAGCACACAACTCCAACGCCACGGACATATAACCGCAAGTATACAATTTGCATACATAGTCACGTGCCAACTAGACGTGCACGACCTCTCAATACAAATGAAGTGAGCGAGGTCTGACTTGTCTAGTCGGAATGTGGCTTGACGTATGCAAATCGCATACTTGCTATCATATAACCACCCGTTCCTAGTGCTGGGGAATCCTCCCTGTGTTTGCAATGGGCAGGAATCATTTTTTTTAATTTTTTTTTCTAGTCATAATTTACAGTTGCAAAGTGAAATGAGCTGATCCCCATTTGGAGAAAAAAACAGCTGATACATTATGGAAGATTTGGTCTTTATTATATTTAGTAAAACCTCTTAACTTGCCATCCAAATAGCATAAATCAGAAATGCAATTTTGTTTCTATTGAGAGAATAGAGAAAGTGAGTTTGCATCCAACAGGGAAATATGCTTTTTGTGGGTAGCAGCTGCCCAAATTTATAGGATGCATTCATCCTGATGGTTTTGATACTTCACTATACTATAAGAAAAGTTCGGTGTCTGAATTTTCCATAAAATAAAAAAACATTTGTTGTAATTTAAGAGCCATTGCTAATAAAAATCGCAGCCTTGTGAATGGGGTTAGATATATGGGCAAATGTATTTCGGATTGAAATGTTTAATCATTGCATACTGTTGCCACTAAACTCTGGCGTCTTGCGTCACAATCCTGTGAAGACACCTGGTCTAGATTCTCGAATCCTGGACAGGAGTAAAAAAAAAAAACTTGAAAGGTGAACGACTAATTAAAATATGAATAGTACTAATACAATACATTAGTTTTTCATTCATAATCATAAATTAGGTCATGTGTGATATTTATTCCATGTGGGTCTCGTGTTCAGTTCATAGATCCACCACGGTTCGCGATTTAATAATTTTCTAAATACTGTGCAGCCTCTAGGCATTTTAGTTTGAAACATAATGGTGATAATTCACCCTATGTTACAACAGGAATTGAAAGGGTAAAAAAAACCTACAGAGGTGGAGAACACAATAGAAAATTATTAAATCGCAAATCGTGTCGGATCTATGAACTGAATGAGCCCCACATGGAGTGAATATCAAACATGACCTAATTGATCATCGTGAATGAATAATGTATTGTATTAGTACTATTCTTATTCGTATCTTAGTCATTCACCTTTCCAGGTTTTTTTTTTTTGTTGTTGTTTTTTTTTATATAACTCCTGTCCAGTATTGAAGAGTTTAGACCAGGTGTCTTCACAGGATGTGATTTAAAACGCCAGAGATTTGTGTTAAGAGTATGCAATGATTAAGGATTTCAATCTGAAATGCGTTTGCCCATCTATCTAACCGCATATATAATTGGCTGAGATTTTTATTATCAATGGATCTTAAAGGGAACCTGTCACCAGCTACGAGGTACAAATACTCAATTTTGGTGTCCCCTATGCATTACACAAGTACTTTTGATACCCCTTGACTCCCCACGTATAATGCATAAATACCGTTTTTATTCCTCCCGCGCTGTATGTAAATGTGCTCGGTCCAGTCCGATGGGCGTGGCTTATTGTCTGTCACCCATGCACCCACCCCCCCTTCCGCTTGCTCTACGCATTCCTTTTGGTAAATTTCTGCGATCGCGTAGAGTTTTTGCGCGTGCACATTCAAATGGCATCTTGCGCATGCGCAGTATGCTTTGCCGAACTGTGGGCAAAGCCGAAAAACAATATTGCACATGCGCCGGCATACACGACTGATTTTTACGGCCCAGAAATATAGTTCCGGGCCATAGAAAGCCATGGCATATGCATGCGCAATACTGATTTTATGCTTTGCCCACAGTATAGCATATTGCGCATGCGTGAAAGGCCATTTGAATGCGCACGTTGGAAAATCTTCGCGATCTGTGATATTCACAGAAAGCAATACGTACAGCAAGCCGAGGAGGGGTGTGGGGGACGGACAATAAGCCCCGCCGACCGGACCGAGCATATTTACATACAGCACGGGAGGAATAAAAACGGTATTTATGGATCATACGTGGGAAGTCGAGGGGAATCAAAAGTACTTGTGTAATACATAGGGGACACTAAATTGAATGATATTTTTACGTGGTAGGCCAAAAAACTGGTGACCGGTTCCATTTAAACTATTACAAAGTTTTTTATTTTATGGAAGATTCGGACACTGGATTATTTCTTTCTTTCTGCTCCTCCCTGTGGCACTTACAGGCATCAGTGTGCTGGACTTCTGATGTGGTGAGCTGACGTTTTTTTTCTCCTTTCTATATTTCACTATACAATCTCCTACTAAGTTAAACAGGGCCCACTTAGCTGTTAGCGGAATAGAAATATTAAAGGTATTTTTAAGGTGTATTTTCAAGTAGTTGTCTCTTGCGGACCTAAGATCACTGCATTTTCCTTACTTCGTGGTTTCTAGCAGGGCAACTTCTACTAACATCATTTTACTCTACACCGTATCGCTCAAGGAGACCTATACACTGAAAACAACAAGAGCAGAGCCATTATTAGAATTGCTCTGAAAGCTGTGTTCTATTGAAGTTGCAAAAGAGGGGGCATCAAGTGAGCAGAACTGTCTAGAGATCAGTGGGCTGGAGAGATGTGGCTGGTATGTTAGACTTCAACCCCTCTCTGACATTAGACGTACTATCCCGTCCATAAAACCCGTGCCATTCTGCCCATGGACGGGATAGTACGTCATAGGCGATCAGCTGCGCTCCTGAGGGGAGCGCAGCTAATCGCCGCCGGGTGTCAGCTGATTATCACAGCTGACACCCGTGACTGTGTGTCAGGAGCGGTCATGGACCGCTCCCGGCACATTAACCCCTAGCACACCGCGATCAAACATGATCGCGGTGTACTGGGGGCACAGGGGAGGATCGCGCAGGGTGGAGGCTCCCTGCGCGCCCCCCTGAGACCCTCAGACCAGCGCGATGTGATCGCGCTGTTCTGAGGGCTTCCTCCCTCCCAGGACCCGGATCCAAGATGGCGCCGGGGTCCTGGAGGGAGGCGGCTTCCTCAGTGCCTGCTGGGAGCAGGCACTGAGAAGCCTGCAGCTATGCCTGAGCGATCGCTGGTGTGACAGAGTGCTGTGCACACTGTCACACCAGCGATTTGATAAAATACAGTGATGTCCCACCCTGGGACAAAGTAAAAAAGTTAAAAAAAATAAAAATAAACATGTTATAAAAAAAAATCCAAAATAAATAAAAAAAATTACCCAATAAATTCATTTCTTCCTGTAAATAAAAAAAATAAAACAATAAAAGTACACATATTTGGTATCGCCGCGTCCGTAACGACCCCCCCTATAAAACTGTCCCACTAGTTAACCCCTTTAGTGAACCCTTAAAAAAAAAAAAAAAACGAAGCAAAAAATCAATGCTTTATCATCATACCGCCGAACAAAAAGTGGAATAACGCGCGATCAAAAAGACCGATATAAATAAACATGGTACTGCTGAAAATGTCATCTTGTCCCGCAAAAAACGAGCCGCCATACAGCATCATCAGCGAAAAAATAAAGTTATAGCTCGCAGAATAAAGCGATGCAAAAATAATTATTTTTTATATAAAATTGTTTTTATTCTATAAAAGCGCCAAAACACAAAAAAAAATGATATAAATGAGGTATCGCCATAATCGTACTGACCCGAAGAATAAAACTGCTTTATCAATTTTACCACACGCGGAACAATAAAAACGCCTCCCCCAAAAGAAATTCATGAATTGCTGATTTTTGTTCATTCTAACCTCCCAAAAATCGAAATAAAAAGCGATCAAAAAATGTCACCTGCTCAAAAATGGTACAAATAAAAACGTCAACTCGTACCGCAAAAAATAAGACCTCACATGACTCTGTGGGCCAAAATATGCAAAAATTATAGCTCTCAAAATGTGGCGATGCAAAAAACTATTTTTGCAATAAAAAGCGTCTTTTAGCGTGACAGCTGCCAATCATAAAAACCTGCTATAAATAGTAAATCAAACCCCCCTTTATCACCCCCCTTAGTTAGGGAAAAATAATAAAATTAAAAAAATGTATTTATTTCCATTTTCCCGTTAGGGTTAGGGTTGCGGCTAAAGTTAGGGTTAGGGTTGGCGCTAAAGTTAGGGTTAGGGTTGGGATTAGGGGTGTGTTAGGGTTAGGTTTATGGTTAGGGTTGGGACTAGGGTTAGGGGTGTGTTGGGGTTAGGGGTGTGTTGGGGTTAGGGTTGGAGTTAGAATTGGGGGGTTTCCGCTGTTTAGGCACATCAGGGGCTCTCCAAATGTGACATGGCGTCTGATCTCAATTCCAGCCAATTCTGCGTTGAAAAAGTCAAACGGTGCTCCTTCACTTCTGAGCTCTGCCATGCGTCCAAACAGTAGTTTATCCCCACATATGGGGTATCAGCGTACTCTGGACCCCAAGAGTTATTGTGCAATTTGTCCTATTTCTTCTGTTACCCTTGGGAAAATAAAAAACTGGGGGCGAAAATATAATTTTTGTACAAAAAAAAATATTTTTTTGTTTTTACGGCTGTACATTATAAACTTCTGTGAAGCACTTGGGGCTTCATAGCGCTCACCACACACCTAGATAAGTTCCTTGTGGGGTCTATTTTCCAAAATGGGGTCACTTGTTGGGGATTTCCACTGTTTAGGCGCATCAGGGGCTCTCCAAATGCGACATGACGCCCCCAGACCATTCCATCAAAGTCTGCAATCCAAAACGTCACTATTTCCCTTCCGAGCCCCAACGTGTACCCATACAGTAGTTTTCTCCCACATATTGGGTATCAGTGTACTCAGGACAAATTGGACAACAACTTTTGCGTTCCAATTTCTTCTGTTACCCTTGTGAAAATAAAATATTGGGGGCGAAAAAATCATTTTTGTAAAAAAAAAAGATTTTTTATTTTACGGCTGTACGTTATAAACTTTAGTGAAACACCTGGGGGTTCAAAGTTCTCACCACACATCTAGATAAGTTCCTTGAGGGGTCTAGTTTCCAAAATGGTGTCATTTATGGGGGTTTCCACTGTTTAGGCAGATCAGGAGCTCTCCAAACACGACATGGCATCCAGCCAATTCTGCGTTGAAAAAGTCAGACGGCGCTCCTTCCCTTCCAAACTCTGCCATGCACCCAAACAGTGGTTTACCCCCACATATGGGGTATCAGCGCACTCAGTACAAATTGCACAATAACTTTTGGAGTCTTGTTACCCTTGGAAAAATAAAAATTGGGGTGAAAAGATCATTTTTGTGGAAAAAATATGATTTTTAAATTTTACGGCTCTACGTTATAAACTTGTGTGAAGCACTTGGGGGTTCAAATTGCTCATCAAAAATCTAGATAAGTTCCTTAGGGGGTCTAGTTTCCCAAATGGGGTCATTTGTGGGGGTTTCCACTGTTTAGGCACATCAGGGGCTCTCCAAATGCAACATGGCATCCAAACTCAATTCCAGCCAATTTTGGTTGGAAAAAGTCAAATGGTGCTCCTTCCATTCCGAGCTCTGTCGTGCGCCCAAACAGTGGTTCCCCCCCCACATATGGGGTATCAGCGTACTCAGGACAAATTGTACAACAACTTATGTGGTCCAATTTCTCCTGTTACCCTTGGGAAAATAAAAAATTAGTGACTAAAAGATAATTTTTGTGGGAAAAAAATAGGATTTTTTATTTTCATGCCCGGGCATTATAAACTTATGTGAAGCACTTGGGGTTCAAAGTGCTCACCAAAGATCTAGATAAGTTCCTTAGGGGGTCTAGTTTCCAAAATGGGGTCACTTGTGGGGGGTTTCCACTGTTTAGGCTCATCTGGGGCACTGCAAACGGAACATGACCCCCATTAACGTCTGCATTCCAAAACGTTACTACTCCCTTTCCAAGCCCTGCCGTGCGCCCAAACAGTTTCCCCCCCCCCCACATATGGGGTATCAGCGTACTCAGGACAAATTGGACAACAACTTTTGGGGTCCAATTTCCTTGGGAAAATTCAAAAATTTGGGACTAAAAAATCATTTTTGTGGAAAATTGATTTTTTTTTTTTTTCACACCCAGGCTTTATAAACTTTTGTGAAACACTTGAGGGTTCAAAGTGCTCACAACAGATCTAGATAAGTACCTTAGGGGGTCTAGTTTCCAAAATGGTGTCACTTGTGGGGGGTTTCCACTGTTTAGGCGCATCAGGGGCTCTCCAAACGCGACATGGCATCCAATCTAAATTCCAGCCAATTTTAGTTTGAAAAAGTCAAACATCGCTCCTTCCCTTACGAGCTCTGCCGTGTGCCCAAACAGTGGTTTTCCCCCACATATGGGGTATTGGCGTACTCAGGAGAAATTGCATAACAACCTTATCTGTCCATTTTCTCCTTTTACCCTTGTGAAAATAAAAAAAAAGTTTGTAAAAGATCATTTTTGTGGCTAAAAAGTAAAATATTCATTTTTTCCTTCCACGTTGCTTTAGTTACTGTGAAGCACCTGAAGGGTTAATAAACTTCTTGAATGTGGTTTTGAGTACCTTGAGGGGTGCAGTTTTTAGAATGGTGTCACTTTTGGGTATTTTCTGCCATATAGACCCCTCAAAGTGACTTCAAATGTGAGGTGGCCCCTAAAAAAAATGGCTTTGTAAATTTTGTTGTAAAAATGAGAAATCGCTGGTCAACTTTTAACCCTTATAACTTCCTAACAAAAAAAAATTTTGGTTCCAAAATTGTGCTGATGTAAAGTAGACATGTGGGAAATGTTATTTCTTAACTATTTTGTGTGATATATTTCTCTGTTTTAAGGGAATAAAAATTCAAAGTTTGAAAATTGCAAAATTTTAAAAATTTTCGCCATATTTGCGGTTTTTTCAAAAATAAACGCAAGTTATATCGAAGAAATTTTACCACTAACATGAAGTACAATATGTCACGAGAAAAGAATCTCAGAATCGCGAAGATCCGTTGAAGCGTTCCAGAGTTATAACCTCATAAAGAGACAGTGGTCAGAATTGTAAAAATTGGCCCGGTCATTAACGTGCAAACCACCCTTGGGGGTGAAGGGGTTAAAGGAACTGTCGGCACAGAAGGACTACAAGCAAAGTACAGGCGCTCGGTAATTCACAGCGGGGCTAATCATTTATATACACCTTCCCATCTGCTTGGTTTCCATCTATCTCCACTCTTTATAAAGCCAGAGCTGTCAATCAAAGGGGGGATTAAGATGCATATTTAAATGATTGACCCTGCTTTGAAGCACTTAGCGGCAGGACTTTGTACTTGGTTTGAACAATCATTCTGTGCTGACAGTCGTCTCGCAAAAGCATAGCCTATCATTCGAATACAGTTTCCCATCTACTTGTTTTCCCTCATTCTCCTGTCTTTTGACAGCTCTAGCTTGATAGAGCCTGAGAGGGGTGGATATAGAAAAAATGCAAACTGGGGTAGGTGTGTACAAAAAAAAACCCAAAAAGATTGGTCACGTTATGGTGCGCTGAGCGCCTTTACTTAGTTTGAGTTGTTATTCTGTACGGACAGTCTTTTACCTCTCTCCTGGACTGTAGCTACTGGATACACTTGGCCTGGCTATAGAGGCTGGGCTCTATGGAAACCAGCTCTGCACTATAAAAGACAAAAGCTTTTATTGCAGAATGACATCAGTTATAAAAAAAAAAACCTGTTGCAAACTTGCTTATTTTCATGTTATCTAACAAATAAAAGCAATTTAAGAACACCCCTTTAAAAATTTGAGTGACTCTTCCATAACTACTGTATGTGTGAATATTCCCATTAGAAATTGAATTAATGTACCTGCAGGTTCTTTAATGTGAAACAGGAGTAGATGTGAAAAATTCATCTTGGTTTGCCTTTGTAGCGTGATGTAACCTGTATGAAAAATCATCAGAACCATAGATTTGTAGTTATCATAAGGAATGATGAGGGTGTTAAAGTGGTTTGGTCTACATGTCAGAAACACCTTCACATTCATTTTGTTCTAGACCATGGACTGTTCTAAAGGTGTCTTTCTTTACTTTGTAACCTTGTAGGGAGAGATCAGTGACTTCATTGACATATGTTTGTAGTTCTTTCAAAACCGTTGCACCTCATTCACATGACAGGGCCTTGTGCGCAATAGGGATGGATGATGCAGGTTTCATTGAACCATGATCTCATGTGAGCTCTCAAATTTGGTCTTTGAATTGTAGTTTGTGTCAACACGATAACCTTCTGACAAGGCTGAACAAATCTTAGCACTAACTGGACATTTCATGCGACTAAGAGCAGTCAAGGTTTGCCTGTGGATTCTATGCATGTCAGTTTAACCCTACGATGCATGACATTCGGAATCTACACTCTTACATATCCCGGGCCTTTTAGGCCCGTTTGCAACTTATATGGAAGGAATTGACAAAAAAAAGGCATTTTTTGAGTTTATTTCAAAATTGAAAAGTCAGATATGACAAATGCACACAATTATAAGGGGTTTTAAAGAGAAATAACATGTAAATTGAAGTAAACAAAACCTGCAACTAGTTTTTGTTTCTAACTTTTCCTTTACTTTTCAATTTTATTACTCTCCATCACAATTTTCGCATGTTATCTTCTCTAAAGAATGTTCTTTACAAACATTTTTGATTTCAGGTTTTTTTTTCCTGGTATTGAGTTCAACAATGGCATCATGATGCATTGCACTGCAAAAAATTCCAGCCATTTCAGCCTAAAGAAGTGACCTGAGATGTCCTGAACAGTATATAAACATCTCAATCCAGGAAAGAATCAACACATCTAGAAATAAATTTGACAAATAGCTAAACAGAGTATAAAGAAATGAAGCCAGCAAAGAATCAACAAATACAGAAATACATGTGATAATGGCTGACCAGTCTAAACAACATGTATGAAACCAGCTTGGCTATCTAATCTTATAAATGCAGCTGGCAGATGCAGTAGTAATAGTCTTGGGTATCTGGTGGCTACAAACAGTTGCCAAATGGTACTTTCCAGCAATAATATCACACAGGGGGTAATGGAAGTCCTTGATATTCAGTCAGTGAGGGAATGAGCTTCTCCTTCCAACAGTGCATCAATTCTGAAAGATAGGTGGGGAGAGCAAAGGGACAAAAGGCAAAGAGCTAGGTGGAGCCTGTATGCTGTGTACACAAACTAAAGGTGGCTTCACATGGTTCATCTATTGTTCAACTGGTTTATCTACTGACCACAGGTAGTTGGCTGTGTGAAAGGACCTTTAGTCTGAAAACATAAATGTCATGCAGACATTTTGTTATTCCAAAAAAGCATTTTTATAAAAAAAAAAACCATGATCACGTGAAACTAGGAAATTACCAACAACTAAAAACCTGAGAAATACCTAGAGTTTCAAAATTCTAAAGTACAGCAAGTAATCTTGCAGAAAATAGCTAAAAAAACTTTAAAAAAAATAAACTGATGAGTATATGATAAACCTAATACGGGCTTAAAAGGGCCGGGATATGTAAAGCTGTAGTTTTCAAAAAAAAAATTATATAAAAAAAAAAAACCATCACATAAATATATAAACAACTGGAAATTACAGACCTGAGGAATACCTAGAGTTTCAAAATTCTAAGTTTAAAAACCTTTCAGAATTTTTGCAAAACAAAAGTTCCCGGGCCTAAAAGGCCCGGGATATGCATCGTAGGGTTAAGCATATTAGGAGGTCCCAATATCCATTAAGAACTCCCATCAAAGTTTTTATCCCCTTAATATATTGCAGTCATATCATAAAGCACTGTATACTTACAATTGCTCATTTTGCTTTCCTACCCAGTTCTTTTCTGATGTATGTAGAAACAGGAAGTATCTTGTCACTACATTTTTCATTTTTCTTTTCAACTTCTGACACAGCTGTTTCCTCCTCTGCCCTACCAGGGACCTTTGCAGTGACTGAGTCATGCAGGGAAAATTGACATCCTGTTTCTACATTGAGCTTAGAAGTATTCAGCTCCACCATTTTTAAACACGTGATATCCTAGACCTAGTGGAAAAACAACCTTTCAACTGGGTAGAACAGCAAAATGAGCAATTCTAAGTACAGTGCGCTATAATGTGATTGCAATATAGTAAGAGGATACAAATTTTAATGGCAGTGCTTCTTTAAATTGTCAACCTGTCTCCATAGATTGTGTGCACAGTTGTCCAAGTGTAAAGCATGACATGACTTAACCGGATTGCTTTGGTGTTTTGAATATTAAATGTGTAGAAAGTTTCTAAAATGGCACTTGTCAAAAGAGCATCGGGAATATATGAAGAGCAAAATCTGGCCACTTTTGGCTTGGAGACTGGTGTTTAAAGGGTACCTCAAACCCCCCCCCAGGGCCGCTGCATTCTGTGAAGGTGGCTCTTATGTTTCTGGTCGCTAGGAATGCTGAAATACACTATTATAATCTGTCCGACATACCTCTATTGTGTCAGGGAGATATGTTTTCTCCCCCTGTGTCAGCGGTGTCCATCATCCAACTCTTGTTTCCGACCCCCGCTTCCTCTCCTTGCGACATCACCGGCGGCGCTTTGTGTAGCGGTGGCCCCAGATCCCGGCCCTCAGTGTTATGATGTATTCACACTGCGGAGCTGGGAATCTTGACAGTGAGTTTCTCCGCCTGTCCCTCATCTCCCTCAGCCACTTTCCTCACTGCGCAGGCTCTAGATTCCCAGCCCCACAGTGTGAACACATCATAACACACTGCGGGGCGGGATCTGGGGCCGCCGCTACACGAAGCGCTGCCGATGATGTCGCGAGGAGGCGGGGGCCGGAAACAAGAGGGGGATAATGGACACCGCTGACACAGGGGGAGGAGACATACCTCCCTGACACAAGAAGTATGTCGGACAGATTATAAAAGTGTATATTTCTGCGTTCCTAGCGATCAGAAACATAAGAGCCACCTTCACAGAATGCAGCTTTAGTGCTGTTGAAGGTGGCTCTTTTACTTAAAAAGGGATTGGGGTGGTGACAGGTTCCATTTAAACAGCAGTGATTCCATATACAACTCGTTTCTTTTTTTTGTAAAGCCAATCCACATGTGTCCTATGTTCTAATCCAGTACACCACCTTTTTAAATGTTTTGCAGAATGAAATTGCCTGCCTAAGTGGGTGTGATTTAAATGGCATTGATTTTGTTTTTCTTCAAAAATGTTTTCTAACAATGCATAACTAGACACCTGCTGTATGTTATAATTCTTTTCCTTATTGTTTTAGGTACAACAGAATAGCCCGGGAATGGACTCAGAAGTATGCTATGTGATGCTACCTTCAAGTCTAAATACACCTGCATTATAGCTGGAATAAAATAAACTTTAAATTACTGTTTTCCCCTCCCTTTCAGACCTCATCTACTTACCCCTTCCTTATATTTTTTTTTTTTATTTTTATTTTTTCTTTTGTGCTGCCTCCCTTCATGCACATGCTCATATGGAAAGACTTTAGCTCTGCATCGAACAGAAACTTCTCTAGACTGTCAAGTAGTTGCCAGAATACAATTGCCCAAGATGTTTAATTTTATCAAACTGAGCATGTGTTAAAACATGGCCGTCATCTTCACTGTAACTTGGTTATGAGAGAACCCCATTCTTCATTTCTTACTGAAGTCGTGAAGATTAGAGCCTTCTGTTTGGGGTAGGGAGGGGAAAGGGTCAGGCAAAATTAAATAAAAAAGTAAATAATAAATCCTCTTGTCTTATTGTAGGATTCAGCAAAGTGGATTTACTCTGGATATTTTTTTGTTCAAAACTTCCAGACGTTTAAGACTTTCATTTACTTTATGCTCATAACTGATGTTTTGGGTGGAGAGTTGGTGTTGACATTATATAGCTTCAGAAGTAATGTATTTTATGCATGTCAATAAACATGACAGATTAAAATTAAAAGGTGAAACCCCATTGAATAACAAATAGGATCAAAAGTTTTGTAATTTTTCATTGAGGTTTTTTTTATTTTGATTTTGGAGGCTGAGCTATTAGTTAATCTCTCTTCCAAAACACTGTTAATATAGCACTGAATAAAATGATTCAATCGTCAATGGATGACTGATCAACTAATAGCTCCTTTTTTTTTTTTTTTTCTTCAATAAAGTTGCATAAACCAATGTGTTAGCTGCCTGAATTAATCAATTTTTGCAACCTTATTTTCTATGTAAATTCAACAAATCTGTGTGTATATAAAGTTTGGATTTTGTTTTGTTTGACGTCAAATGATCGTGTATAGAGCATAAACTTTTTTTCCCCCCTATGTTCATTTAAAGCTGTTTATCCACTTATATGCCAAATCCGTCTGTTATTGCCCATCCTGGGCACGAATTCCAGCACTTAATATTGGACTGGCTGTGGGGAGGGGTCACTGTGGTTTAGAGTATCCTGGTTGTTTAGCAGATTGAACATTCATGGTATATTATCAACTAATAAAAGTTTTTCCTAACTTCTGGAACATCGAGCTGCAGATAATGTAGTGAGATTGGCACTATTGGGACATAATGGTAAAGATTCACGTGGACATATTATACACAGCCAAAACCTTGTTGTCATGTAGACATGTGGGACTGGTTGTGAAGCTTGTTTAAAATTGATTTTTTTTTTTCTCTCCTTTTTTTGTGAGATGTTAATTAGATTGAAAGGATTATTTGCTCTGCTGTTTACAAAATACGTATTTTAGTGCAAACAACAAGTTTAATCTCTAGGTGAATTATCATGAATGAATAAAAGCAGTACTGTCGTTTTTTTCATTTCACAATAAAAAAAAAACTGTCTGTGCCATTTAGTATTTCCCTCTTTGTTACAAATGTCATGAATAGCCTTGCTGTCTGAAGGGCATTTAGTGTGCCTATTTAGTTTTTTTTTTTTTTAATTTCTCTATTGTTCATTGGGGACACTGGAAACCATGGGTGTATGCTGCTGCCACTAGGAGGCTGACACTATGCACAAAAAAAGTTAGCTCCTCCTCCGCAGTGTACACCCCACCAACCGCCACTAGGATATCCAGTTTAGCTTACTGTCAGTAGGCGGTGGACACTGCTTTTACTAGATCCGTATCTACCTAGTTGTTCGTCATTTCTTTACAGATGAATCTTCTTACTCTGGAGGGATACAGTGTAAATAGTCACAACTGTACTTCCACGTAGAGATTGAGTATAGTGTGCACTCCCACCCTGTATCCTCATTTCTAGCAGGCAGGACCCTAACACACAAGTGTTTTGGTGATCCAAATATTGGTCCTGTCTCTTGCCCACCAGAGCCTGTCTGTTTCAGGAGGCATGGATGTCCCACACTCCCAAGAGGTTTGGTTGTCTAATGAAAGTCTGGATGGAGAGGTACATCTTCCTTTGTTCTGTGAGGTGCCCAGAGTTGTCAGGGGATAAGATCCATACAAAGAAGAAGAAAAACCATGAGTATGAAGATAACGTAAAGATGGGGGAAGATGACAGAAGAAGATGGATGCATTTTACTGTCCCCTGAGTTTGTTAGAGGGATTGTAGATAGAGGAGCTTTCATTTTCCCCCTATCCCTTATTCAGAGTCTCTCGTACAGGGCCTTCCTTTTAGGGATGGGCAGTTTTTGATCTATAGGGAACCTGTTTCCCCTTCATTGTGGGTTACCTGACAGGCACTCTGGGCCTCCGCGCCGCCCTCCCCTGTCTGCGGGGCCTCAGTTATAAACTTAGGTGCTGGCTTCAGCGTGGCCTAACTCCAGCAGTTGGCTCTGCCCCCTTCTCGGCATCTTAGGGCGGGCTTTTTTTTCCCGCCTATCGATAGCATTGCCCCCTCACTGTTTCTGGAGATTAGCTCCACCCCTTCTCTTCGGACGTGCAGTGTTCCCGGGCATCAGTCTCCTTGTTTGTGGCACTAGCTTCACCCATTTCTGGCCATTAGCCCTGCCCACTTTCGACATCCGGCCCCGGAATATGGCATTTCTGCAGGTAAGTCACCTCCACGTTTGGCCTGCAGCCCTGGTTGTCTCCTGGAGCCCTCTACAGTCTGGAAGAAGACCCCAGGACCTGCATCTTCCTGTGAATAGCTCTGCAGACTGACACTTCCCTCTGCAATTTCCTTTTGTCCCCTAACCTTCTGGCATTAGTGGGTCTGCTTCTCATCATGCCTAATCCTGAAGGAGAGCGCTCTCTCCCTCCTGCCTCTGCTCTACACTTCAGACCAGTCCTCTCCCCGTCAGGACTTCAGCTGCCCCTCCCTCCCGTGCCTGCTACCCAGGAGTCCCTTTTTGCCCCAGGAGAGAGTGGTACCCCATCCCAGGGTGGGCTACCTCTGTCGCAGTCAGTCTCTGACGTCACCAAGGTATCACAGTCCCTGGTGTCTGTCTTGACAGATTTTTCCCTTCCTCCGCCGTTAACATCGCGGGAGTCTCCAGCTGTTGCCTACCTTCAGGGGCCGTAATAGATCTAAGTGGGAGCGTCGTTCTAGTCCTTCCGCTCCTTCTGACCACTGCCGACGGATATCTTTTTCCCGGTCCTTTTTTCCTGGAGTCTGCCATGGCTGTTTCGGATGTACTGTCCGAGGATTACTTTGACCCAGACTCTCACTGGGCCTCTAATAGGAGAGACATGGTCCAGAGCCTCATTGTGGCTGTCAACCAGACATTTAACATTAAGGATACCGCTACGGAACCCGCAGAACAGGCATTTTTGTTTCGACGGTCGAGTCCAGCTCCTAATGTCTTTGCACCTCAAAGAATTTGAAGAGGTACTTTCCAAGGAACAGGAAAACCCGACCAGCCGCTTTCACAGCGGGAAGCTCCTTGGCATCCTTTATCCCTTCTCCCCTGAGCTCACTGCTAATTGGACCACTTCTCCGACTGTGGACCCTCTGGTTTCCAGACTGTCCACCAATACAGTCCTCCCTCTTCCAGATAGAACATCTCTCAAGGACACCAATGACGGGCTCATTGAGTCCTTTCCAAGGTCAACCTTTGAAGTGGCCGCCTCTTCATTGTGCTCTTCCTTTGCCTCCATCTGGGTGGCAAAGTCAATAATGGCATGGGCTAATGCGCTCCGTCATTGCATTCTTTCTGGAGCCCGACCGGAGGAATTGGCCAACCTCACAGACCAGATTTCTCATGCAGGGAAGTACATGGTATCCACATCCCTGGACTCTGCTACATGTGCTGCTCAGGCGTCCAGCAACATAGTGGCAATCCGAAGGACCATTTGGCTTAAAGCATGGCAGGCAGACTTATCCTCAAAGAAGTCCCTTACCAACTTGCCTTTCCAGGGCTCCCATCTGTTTGGCTCCAAGTTGGACCAAATTGAGGCCACCAGAGGAATGAGTTCTCTCCTTCCTCGTACCAAACCTCGCCGTTCTCCTTTGTCACGCGAGTTTCGGTACTTCCAGCATTTCCCTTTGGAGTTGTCCCACCAAGAGAAGCCACAGGCTATCCAGGATAGGAAAATAGTTTCCTTTAAATCCTCCAGGCATTTCCCTGACGCGAGGTATAGATTCTCATCCACCCCCCCACCCGGACCAGTCCTGATAGATTTTCTGCCGCATGTCTCATCATGGATCTAAAGGTACTGCCACACTAAACAATCCCGCTAGCGATCACGATAACGACGCATACTAATGCGATCGCTAGCGGGATTGTTTCTATATCGCTAAGTGCGGCCACATTTAGCGATATAGTTAACGACGCTATCGCCGTTAGCGATCTTCTTAACGACTTTAGCGGTACAAAAGTACCGCTAAATCGCTAAGAAAAGGTGCCACACTAGCGATATATACTTACCCAGCGGGAGCGCCGACGAGAAAATAGGATCCGGAACGATTCCAGCGACGAGCGAGATCACAGCAGGAAGCTCGTCGCTGGCAGCTGCCGCACTGAACAACATCGCTAACGGGATCGCTAAATAGTGACGTTTTTTAGCGATCCCGTTAGCGATATTGTTCAGTGTGGCATACCCTTAAGATTACTGAACGGAGGTGTCTGTCTTTGTCTTCTCAGGATGGAGTCTATTCAGTAATTGCTTCCTGGGAACCACAGGTCTTTGTTTTTTTTTTTGTTCCATGAATGCCTTTATCCATGTCCTTATTTCTTCAGGGCATCAGAGATTCCTGCGTTTTGCAACTGGTGGGTCTATTTTCAATTTGTTACCTTCCCTTTCGGGCTATGGACCACTCCCAGATTCCTCGCAGAGACTGACAGTGGTTTTTGCACATTCTGCAGATCACAGGATCAGTGCTCTTCCCGTACCTTGTGAACGTTCTCATCATGGCTCTACCAGTCATTCTTGATACCCTTCCTTTTTGGAACAGACTCATGCGTATAGAGGTACTCTGGCCTCCAGGTCAGC
>JARQOD010000001.1:249585278-249703485 GCA_033576555.1 Oophaga sylvatica
TTCCAGATAGACCAGATTCTTATGGTCCGTAAGGACCACCACCTGATGTTTGGCTCCCTCCAGCCAATGTCTCCACTCTTCAAAAGCCCACTTCATGGCCAATAACTCCCGATTACCCACGTCATAATTACGTTCAGTAGGAGAAAATTTTCGAGAGAAAAAGGCACAAGGGTTACTTTTAGAGGTCTCTGGATCTTTTTGGGACAAAACGGCACCTGCTCCAATTTCAGAGGCATCAACCTCCACCTGAAATGGCAGAGAAACATCAGGCTGCCGTAGAACAGGAGCAGAAGTGAATCTCTGCTTAAGTTCCTGAAATGCAGAGACTGCCTCAGGAGGCCAATTCACCACATCAGAACCCTTTCTGGTCAAATCAGTTAATGGTTTAACAATAACCGAGAAATTACCAATAAATTTACGATAAAAATTGGCAAAACCCAAAAATCTTTGAAGAGCCTTTAATGAAGTAGGTTGGACCCAATCACAGATGGCCTGAACCTTGACCGGGTCCATTTCAATAACAGATGGGGACAAAATGAATCCCAGAAATGAGATCTTCTGTACGCCAAAAAGACACTTTGATCCCTTCACATACAGAGCATTCTCTCTCAAAATCTGGAATACAGTTCGAACATGTTTCACATGAGAGTCCCAGTCATTAGAAAAAATCAAGATATCATCCAAATAAACAATCAGAAATTTGTCCACAAAATCCCTGAAAATGTCATTCATGAAGGACTGGAAGACGGAAGGAGCATTAGTGAGCCCAAAGGGCATCACTAGGTACTCAAAATGCCCTTCGGGGGTATTGAATGCCGTCTTCCATTCATCCCCGTGCTTAATGCGAATAAGGTTATACGCCCCCTGAGGTCAAGCTTGGTAAACCAAGTAGCGTTTTTCACCCTGGAAAACAGGTCAGAAATCAAGGGTAACGGGTATTGATATATCACAGTAATATTGTTCAAGAGACGATAATCAATACACGGCCTTAATGAACCATCTTTTTTGGCCACAAAGAAAAAACCGGCACCTAAGGGTGAAGAGGATGGTCTGATATGACCCTTCTCCAATGATTCCTTGATATAAGACCGCATAGCGTCATGTTCAGGTACAGACAAGTTAAAAAGGCGACCTTTAGGGAATTTACTACCCGGCACTAATTCAATAGCGCAGTCATAGCTCCTATGGGGAGGTAAGGATGCAGATTTACTTTCGCTAAACACATCAGAAAAATCAAACAAAAAGTCAGGAACATCCTGAGCCTGGGGGGAGGCAGAAAAAACAGGAGTGTTGGTATTAACACATTGGCAGCCCCAACTGGTTACAGACACAGATTTCCAATCCAAAACAGGATTATGAGACTGTAACCAAGGGAAACCCAGCACGATAATGTCATGCAGATTATATAGAACCAAAAATTTGCAGCACTCCTGGTGATCAGGTTCAACCCTCATTATCACCTGAGTAGAAAACTGGGGTTTATTCTCAGCCAAAGGGGTAGAATCGATCCCCAGTAGGGGAATAGACTTCTGTAGGGGTATCAAGGGAAACCCACAACGTTTAGCAAAATCATAATCCATCAGGTTAATAGCTGCTCCAGAATCAACGAAAGCCTGAGCAGAAAATGAGGACAGAGAGCATATCAGAGTGACAGTTAATAAAAACTTAGTCTGAACACTACCCAAGACAACTGAGCGTGCAAAACGTCTTCCCCGCTTAGGGCAGACTGAAATAGCATGAGAGGCATCACCACAGTAGAAACATAACCCATTGCGCTTTCGAAACTCATGACGCTGTGCCCCAGACACCACTCTATCACACTGCATGGTTTCAGGAGCTGGCTCACAAGGCAACACCACTCCACGCATACTTCTCCGCTCACGCAAACGTCTGTCAATTTGAATCGCTAATGACATAGAATCATTGAGACCAGAGGGGACAGGGAATCCCACCATAACATCCTTTACATTATCCGACAGACCCTTCCGGAAAAGGGCCGCCAAAGCGTCGTCATTCCATTTGGTCAGGACTGCCCACCTACGGAATCTCTGACAGTACAACTCAGCGTCATCAAGCCCCTGATTTAATGCCAACAAGGCTTTTTCAGCTTGATCAGTGACATTAGGCTCATCGTACAATAACCCCAAAGCCTGAAAAAATGCATCAACATCACTCACATCGTACAATAACCCCAAAGCCTGAAAAAATGCATCAACATCACTCAAAACAGGATCCCCAGGTATCAGGGAAAAAGCCCAATCCTGAGGATCGCCGCGCAGGAGAGAGATGATAATTTGAACCTGCTGCGCTGCGTTTCCTGAGGACTTAGATTTTAAGGCAAAAAACAATTTACAATTATTTTTGAAATTCTGAAACTTAGCTCGATCCCCTAAAAACAAATCTGGCATGGGAATCCTAGGTTCCACAACAGGCAACCTAGCAAGATATGCAGCAATACTCTGAACCTCAGTGGCAAGCTGATCCACACGGCCAGACAACTGTGCAAACTCCATTGGGAGAAAAAATCCTCCCCAGCACCCAGAGATACAGAGGGAAAAAAAAAAAAAATGCAACAAACAGAAAAATATCTCTGACAACTCTGACAACCTTTCTTCCTTCACAATATTTTTTCCCTTCTGTGAGTACCATACAATTTATGGGCCGGTGATACTGTTATGTTTCGGTAGCTGAGGAGTGCAGGTAAAAAAGGCAATACACCAGAGCAGCTGGAATCTACGAGATTGCAGTACCCTGACTAACCACCACAACTAGAGGCAGCCGTGGAGCGTTCCCACGTTGGTCCTAGACGCCTCGTCACAGCCTGAGAAACTAACCACACCTAAAGACAGAAATAGGAAAGCTATCTGCCCCGGAGCAGAACCCCAAAGATAATAGAAAGCCCCCAAACATGTAATGGCGGTTAGACAAGAGGAAATACTGACACAGAAAGAAAATAGTATGAGCAAACGCTGGGGCCCAAACTAACTAAATAGAAAAGGATAGGAAGGGTACTTACTGCAATCCCAGAAAACCCTGAAAAACACCAACTCTACTAATTTCAAAATCACCTGAGATCACACGACCTCTACCACCTAAATTAGTTCTCTGGTGTAAGAAAATCAAAACAGCAGCCACTGAAAAAACTGGAAAAAGCAAAAGTACAAAACTCAGTGGCTGAACTAAACAGAGAGGGCAAAAGCCCCCGGAGGGGACCCTGAAGGCCCCCACAGAAGTGCAGGACAAAATGCAAAAATATAGCAAAAACACAAAAGAAGAAAAATTCTTATCTGGTAGCAGGAGATGCAGACACGACACAGCAGGCTACAAGGGAAACTGGAAAGAAGGATTCAGACCAGAACAATTGATCACCGGCAACCCTGATGGGAAAATGACTCCCTTATACAAGACCAGTCAGTAACACCTGATTCCCAGTCCTCACAATCTTCACTAGTACCGCTCGTAACCACCAGAGGGAGCCTCTGCTCAGAACTCATCTCAAACCCATTCACAACACATCACTAGGTACTCAAAATGCCCCTCTGGGGTATTAAACGCTGTCTTCCTTTCATCCCCGTGCTTAATGCGAATAAGGTTATACGCCCCCTGAGGTCAAGCTTGGTAAACCAACTAGCACTTTTCACTCTGGAAAATAGGTCAGAAATCAAAGGTAACGGATATTGATATTTAACAGTGATCTTATTCAGGAGGCGATAATCAATACACGGCCTCAATGAACCATCCATTTTGGCCACAAAGAATAAAACGGCGCCCAAGGGTGAAGAGGATGGTCTGATATGACCCTTCTCCAATGACTCCTTGATATAAGATCGCATAGCATCATGTTCAGGTACAGATAAATTAAAAAGGCGACCTTTAGGAAATTTACCACCAGGCACTAATTCAATAGCACAATCGTAGCTCCTGTGAGCGGGCAAGGATGCAGATTTACTTTCACTAAACACATCAGAAAAATCAGTCAAAAAGTCAGGGACATCCTGAGACTGGGGAGAGGCAGAAAAAACAGGAGTGTCAGTATTAACACATTGGCAGCCCCAACTGGTCACAGACACAGATTTCCAATCCAAAACAGGATTATGAGACTGTAACCAAGGGAAACCTAGTACAATAATGTCATGCAGATTATGCAGCACCAGAAATTTGCAACTCTCCTGATGATCTGGTTCAACCCTCATTATCACCTGAGTAGAAAACTGGGGTTTATTCTCCGCCAAAGGGGTAGAATCAATGCCCAATAGGGGAATAGACTTCTGCAGGGGTATCATGGGAAACCCACAACGTTTGGCGAAGTCAAAATCCATCAGGTTAATAGCTGCTCCTGAATCAACAAAAGCTTGAGCAGAAAATGTGGACAGGGAGCAAATCAGGGTAACAGTCAACAGAAATTTAGTCTGAACACTACCCAAGACAACTGAGCGTGCAAAACGTCTTCCCCGCTTAGGGCTGACAGAGATAGCATGGGAAGCGTCACCACAGTAGAAACATAACCCATTGCGCTTACGAAACTCATAACGCTGAGTCCCAGAAGTCACTCCATCACACTGCATGGGCTCAGGAGCTGGCTCACAAGGCAACACTATCTCACGCATACCTCTGCGCTCACGCAAACGTCTGTCAATTTGAATAGCCAAAGACATAGAATCATTGAGACCAGAGGGAACAGGGAACAGGGAATCCCACCATAACGTCCTTTACTTTTTCTGACAGACCCTTTCGAAAAAGGGCTGCCAAAGCATGATCATTCCATTTGGTCAGGACTGCCCACTTTTGAAATTTCTGACAGTACAGCTCAGCATCTTCAAGACCCTGATTTAATGCCAACAAGGTCTTTTCAGCTTAATCAGTGACATTAGGTTCATCGTACAATAACCCCAGAGCCTGAAAAAATACATCAATATCATTCAAATCAGGATCCCCAGGTGTCAGGGAAAAAGCCCAATCCTGAGGGTCGCCGCGCAGCAGGGAGATGACAATTTGAACCTGCTGTGCCGCGTTCCCTGAGGACTTAGGCCTTAAGGCAAAAAACAACTTACAGTTTGTTAGGGTCTGCGGAACGCACCAAATATATAAAGTGGAGAGGTGCGTTCGCAGCCCGGGGTCCACCGTGCAAGCAAAGCCTGCTGCTAGTAAGATGACGAAAGTAGCGAACTCTGTTATCCCGCAGAGTCGCTAAAATAAACGCCGTAGCGCGTTGTGGCAGTAAGTGCAGACTCTGTTAATTCACAGAGCCGCTAACGGGATGCCACAGTGCTATATGGCGATATGTGCGAACTCACTTAGCTTCAGTGAGCCGCAAAGTAAAACGCTAGGGCGCTGTCTAGCGTCGAGAGCGAACCCTGTTACGTCACAGAGCCGCTGAGAACAAACGCAGTGTCCTGTCAGGCTCTCAGGCACACGGTTAATTGCTAAGCGAGCATAATACGTGGTTATGCGCTAATGTCCTCGCGGGAGTCACCCGCAATCTATGGCGTCTGAACGCCAGACCCTGAATACGGCATTCAAACTCCTCACCGGTTATGCCGGTAATCTAGGGCATCTAGGACACCGACCCTGACCAGCTAGCACACTAAACTCCTCACCGATTAAGTCGGTATTCTAGTGGCTTATTTCAGCCGGGTCCCTAACCACACACACGCATGACCACACTGGCGCATAGCATACAATGGTTGATATTAGCGCATGGCGGCCCAGCCATGCTACCCTTTTATAGCAACAGCCACAGGACCTTCCAGGAACAAGGACCAATGAGAACCTGTTCAGAAGACTAGTAGTAACAGGGCCTTCCTGGCGGGCCAATAGGAGCCGCTGCAGTACCTGAGCATGTGACCCCTGATCTCCAATGAGAGATCTCACTCTGGGCACGCTCAGAAGGGAAAATGCAGGACTTTATCCCAAAGACGTCTGCTCCAGAACTGGCTACAATAGCAGATCCAGGAAAGGCAGCAGCAAGTCACTGCCCAGTAGTGGAGTGGGCAAGACGCCTGGAACGACGTCTCTGCTGAGCAGGCTCCACTGCGGCCGGAGACGAATGGGAGACCGCAGCGGCACTGGTTCGAGACTCCCCTTGTGCAGGAGCGGGAACTCGAACCCTAACATTACCCCCCCTCCTAGGGCCCCCCCTTCTCTGGGCCTCGCTGCGTTCAAAGGCAGCGATGAGCTGCGGAGCGTGAACATGCTCGGCAGGCTCCCAAGACCTATCCTCAGGCCCATAGCCCCTCCAGTCCACCAAATAAAACTTTTTGCCCCGTACCACCTTACACCCCACGATGGCGTTCACCTCATGGTCATCCGCAGATGAACCCGATGTCCCGGCAGATGACTCAGAAAACCGGGACATGAGCACGGGTTTCAGGAGGGACACGTGAAAGGTGTCGGAGATACCCAGGCGTGGTGGAAGAGCTAAACGGTATACCACAGGGTTAACCTGCTCGAGGACCTTGAAAGGACCCAGGTAGCGGGGTGCCAACTTAGTGGACTCAACTCGCAGCCTGATGTTACGGGCGGAGAGCCACACCAAATCCCCAGGAGCAAATGTAGGAGCGGGGCGCCGATGGGCATCGGCCGAAGACCTCATCCTCTCTTTGGAGGCCTGAATGGCATCCTGCGTGTGGTCCCAAATGTCCCGTGCCTCCAAAGCCCAGTCTGCCACCCTGGAATCGGCGGAAGACACGGGCATAGGCACTGGTACCCGCGGATGCTGACCGTAGTTCAGGAGGAATGGGGTCTGTCCGGTGGAATCAGCCACAGCATTGTTTAATGCAAACTCAGCCCATGGTAGCAAGGATGCCCAGTCATCCTGCCTGGCTGAGACAAAATGTCGTAGATAGGTGACCAAGGTCTGGTTGGCCCTCTCTACCAACCCATTCGTCTCAGGATGGTACGCTGAAGAGAGATTTAACTCAATACTGAGTAGACGACAAAGCTCTCTCCAGAACCGAGACGCAAACTGGGGACCTCGGTCACTGACAATCTTGTCCGGCATGCCGTGTAAACGGAAGATGTGCCTAACAAACAACGCTGCCAGAGCCCGTGCAGAAGGTAACCGTGGTAGTGGCACCAGATGCACCATTTTAGAGAAATGGTCGGTGATTACCCAAATGATGGTGCAACCCCGAGACTTGGGCAAGCCCACCACAAAGTCCATCCCAACCATCTCCCAGGGCCTGTCTGCCACCGGCAAAGGGTAAAGTAACCCAGCTGGCCGTTGTCGTGGAGACTTATTTTTGGCGCAGGAGACACACGCCCGAACATAGTCCCCAACATCACGGACCATATGCGGCCACCAATATGTCCTCGCCAGCAACTCAGATGTCCTCTTTGCCCCAAAGTGTCCACCCACCCTGGACGAATGTGCCCAAGAGAGTACCTCCGGTCGCAAATTAGTAGGCACAAAAGTCTTGCCCGGGGGCACAGACTCTAGCGAAACCGGGGCCACTGTTCTCAGGCTCTCTGTGGGGACGATAAGCCGAGGCTCCTCCACCTCCTCCTCCGAGGACACCACAGAGCGAGAGAGAGCGTCGGCACGAATGTTCTTCTCTCCCGAGAGGAAATGCAGTGTGAAATGAAACCGGGAGAAGAACAAGGACCATCTGGCTTGGCGAGAATTAAGCTGCTGGGCTGTCTGAAGATATACCAGGTTTTTGTGATCCGTGAAGACTTGGAAGGGAAAGCGAGCTCCCTCCAACAGATGTCTCCACTCCGAGAAGGCCAACTTCATTGCTAGCAACTCCCTGTCCCCGATGGAATAATTCCTCTCTGCTGGTGTGAAGGTCTTGGAGAAAAAGAAGCATGGATGCTTCCGACCTTGAGCATCCTTTTGGAAGAGGACTGCTCCAGCACCAACGGACGAGGCATCCACCTCCAATATAAATGGCTTATCAACATCGGGGCGATGTAGGATGGGAGCTCTAGCGAAATGAGACTTAATAGACGTGAAGGCCTTGGAGACCTCTTCAGACCACAATTTGGGATTAGCTCCCTTTTTGGTAAGGGCAACCACGGGAGCTACCAAAGTTGAGAAGTGGGGAATGAACTGACGGTAGTAATTAATGAACCCCATAAAGCGCTGCACCGCCTTTAGAGAGTGGGGTTCTTGCCAGTCCATCACCGCCTGTAGTTTGGCAGGATCCATAGCCAATCCCTGGGCGGAGATGATATAGCCCAGGAAAGGTAAGGACTCCTGCTCAAACACACATTTCTCCAACTTTGCGTAAAGGGAATTTGCCCGTAGGAGGTCGAAGACCCTGCCAACATCCCTCCGGTGGGAGTCAATATCTGAAGAGAAGATGAGTATATCATCCAGATAGACTACGACCGAGGTGGAGAGCATATCCCGGAAGATGTCATTGACAAAGTCTTGGAAAACGGCTGGAGCATTACAGAGCCCAAAGGGCATCACCAGATATTCGTAATGCCCATCCCTGGTATTAAAAGCCGTCTTCCATTCGTCCCCCTCACGGATGCGAATCAGGTTATAAGCACCGCGCAGATCTAGTTTAGTGAATACCCTTGCTCCCCGAAGCCTATCAAATAGCTCAGAGATCAGGGGCAACGGGTACTTGTTTTTAACGGTGATGGCGTTAAGACCCCTGTAATCAATACACGGACGCAATTCTCCGTTTTTCTTCTGCACGAAGAAAAATCCCGCCCCTGCCGGTGACACCGACTTCCTAATAAACCCTCTTGCCAGGTTCTCCTGAATATATTGCGACATGGCCTCTGTCTCAGGAAGAGAGAGGGGATAGACCCTTCCCCGAGGAGGTTCTGCGCCAGGCAAGAGGTCGATAGGACAGTCATAGGGGCGATGAGGCGGAAGAGTCTCCGCAGCCTTCTTGGAGAACACGTCTGCATATGACCAGTAGTGCTTGGGAAGTGGAGTAAGATCTGCGGGTAACTCAGTAGTGGTAACCTGAATGCAACTACTGAAACATCTGCCTGTACATGCATCACTCCAACCCAGTATCCTACCCGAAGTCCACTCTATATGTGGGGAGTGGAAACGGAGCCAAGGTATACCTAGTAGGATCTCGTCTATTCCCTCGGGAAGGACGAGTAGGGAAATAAATTCCTGAGGGGAAGGAGATACAGACAATGCAAGTGGGACAGTCTGGTGAGTAATTTGTGAGGGCAATGACGACCCATTCACTACCCGAACAGTCACTGATTTGTCAAGCGCCACCAGAGGTATTGCATGACGGCGAGCAAAGCTAGAGGACATGAAATTCCCCTCTGCTCCTGAGTCCACGCAAAGGTCGGCGGTGAGAATGGAAGTACCAACAGTGATTGTCCCTTTAAATGTTATCTTGGAGGAAAATGCCGCTGTCTCTAGTGAACCTCCTCCCAGGGCCACTAGACGCGATCGCTTCCCCGATCGCTGTGGACATCTGTTGGCATAGTGTCCTGTCTGCTGACAATGGTTACAAACCACGGATACTCGGACGGACCGAGACTTAGGTCCTGCATGAGGAACTTCTGTGGCCTTTTGAGGTTCGGACGCCAGATCGGGAAATTCGAGAGGTTTGGCAAAGGTAGGAGCCAACCGAAACCTCTGCCTACACTGGGCCCGCTCCAACCTCCGCTCGTGAAAACGGAGGTCAATGCGGGTAGATATGGAGATAAGCTTCTCCAGTGTGGCGGGAATCTCCCTGGTAGCCAAAGCGTCTTTAACATGGTCAGCCAGTCCCCGCCAGTAGATAGGAATAAGAACTTTATCAGACCAATCTAGCTCAGCAGCCAGAGTCCGAAACTGGACGGAAAACTGACTGACCAAAGACGAACCCTGTGTCAATGCCAGCAGTTGTAGCGCCGTATCGTGGGTGACCTGGGGTCCTAAAAAGACCTTTTTAAGAGCCTCCAAGAAACGAGGAGCACTCTGCACCACATGATCATCGCGCTCCCACAGCGGCGTTGCCCACTCCAACGCTCTGCCCGAGAGTAGAGAAAGTACAAAACCCACTTGTGCCCGATCCGTGGGAAAACGTGCAGCCAGAAGCTCAAGATGTATAGAGCACTGACTCACGAATCCCCGACATTGCTTGCTATCACCGGCAAACTTGTCACGAAGCGGGAGGTGGGATAATGTAGGGGCAGAGGTGGCAGAGGACAAACTGGCTGCAGCCACGCTAGCAGCCTGAACAGCGACTGCGGTAACATCCACAGCTGAGGTTGTGCTCTCAAGAGCCTCCAACCTACCCTTCAGCTGCTGGATGTACTGCAATAGACGCTGTTCGTCCGCCATTTTACTAGCCAGACCCTGGCGCTAATATTATGTTAGGGTCTGCGGAACGCACCAAATATATAAAGTGGAAAGGTGCGTTCGCAGCCCGGGGTCCACCGTGCAAGCAAAGCCTGCTGCTAGTAAGATGACGAAAGTAGCGAACTCTGTTATCCCGCAGAGTCGCTAAAATAAACGCCGTAGCGCGTTGTGGCAGTAAGTGCAGACTCTGTTAATTCACAGAGCCGCTAACGGGATGCCACAGTGCTATATGGCGATATGTGCGAACTCACTTAGCTTCAGTGAGCCGCAAAGTAAAACGCTAGGGCGCTGTCTAGCGTCGAGAGCGAACCCTGTTACGTCACAGAGCCGCTGAGAACAAACGCCGTGTCCTGTCAGGCTCTCAGGCACACGGTTAATTGCTAAGCGAGCATAATACGTGGTCATGCGCTAATGTCCTCGCGGGAGTCACCCGCAATCTATGGCGTCTGAACGCCAGACCCTGAATACGGCATTCAAACTCCTCACCGGTTATGCCGGTAATCTAGGGCATCTAGGACACCGACCCTGACCAGCTAGCACACTAAACTCCTCACCGATTAAGTCGGTATTCTAGTGGCTTATTTCAGCCGGGTCCCTAACCACACACACGCATGACCACACTGGCGCATAGCATACAATGGTTGATATTAGCGCATGGCGGCCCAGCCATGCTACCCTTTTATAGCAACAGCCACAGGACCTTCCAGGAACAAGGACCAATGAGAACCTGTTCAGAAGACTAGTAGTAACAGGGCCTTCCTGGCGGGCCAATAGGAGCCGCTGCAGTACCTGAGCATGTGACCCCTGATCTCCAATGAGAGATCTCACTCTGGGCACGCTCAGAAGGGAAAATGCAGGATTTTATCCCAAAGACGTCTGCTCCAGAACTGGCTACAATAGCAGATCCAGGAAAGGCAGCAGCAAGTCACTGCCCAGTAGTGGAGTGGGCAAGACGCCTGGAACGACGTCTCTGCTGAGCAGGCTCCACTGCGGCCGGAGACGAATGGGAGACCGCAGCGGCACTGGTTCGAGACTCCCCTTGTGCAGGAGCGGGAACTCGAACCCTAACACAGTTATTTTTGAAATTCAGAAATTTAGATCGATCCCCCAAAAACAAATCTGGCATGGGGATCCTAGGTTCCACAACTGGCAACCCAGCAAGATAGGTAGCAATACTCCGAACCTCAGTGGCAAGCTGATCCACACGGCCAGACAACTGTGCAAACTCCATTGAGAGAAAAAAAAAAATGCTCCGCAGCACCCAGAGAAAAAGAGGGAAAAAATGCAGCAAACAGAAAAATTTTTTTTGACAACTCCCTTTTTTCTTTTTCCTTTTTTTTCCTATTTTTCCCTTCTGTTGAGTACCATATAATTTTCAGTTTGGCCGGTTATTGTTATGTTTCGGTAACTGAGGAGAAATGGGAAAAAATAGCAAAAGCGGTAATACACCAGAGAGGCTGGAACCTGTTGGATTGCAGTAACCTGAACTAACCACACAACTAGAGGTAGCCGTGGAGCGTTCCTACGTTGATCTTAGACGCCTCGTCACAGCCTGAGAGATAACTACACCTAAAGGCAGAAAGATGAAAGCTATCTGCCCCGGAGCAGATCCCCAAAGAAAATAGGAAGCCCCCAAACATGTAATGGCGGTTAGGCAAGAAGAAAGCACGGACACAGACAGAAAATAGAATGAGCAAACGCTGGGGCCCAATCTGTCTAGACAGAAAAGTACAGGAAAGAATTCTGACTGCAATCCAACAAAAACCCTAACAAAAAATACCAACACTTCTGATTGCCAAAAAACCTGAGATCACACGACCTCTTCCACCTAAATCAGATCTCTGGTGTAACAAAACGCTATTCAGCAAATAAAAGTAACAAAAGAGCAAAGCAAAAGTGCAGACACAAACAGAGCACAATTGCAGCGCCAGACCCCCAAAAGGGGACAGGCTGCAGTCCATTGCAGGCAGCAAACCAGCAGAGAAAATCAAACAGAGAAAAAAAAACAGCAAACACTTATCTGAAGGAGAGCAGGAAACTAGCAGTGCTTCAAGCAAGACCAGAAGAACAATTGATAACCGGCAAGGCTGCTCGGAAATCAGGCCACTTATATCCTACCATTCAGCACCAGCTGAAGGCCATTCATTAATCAGTTCATTACCCTCAACAACCACCGGAGGGAGCCCCAGCTCAGATGCCGCCTCCAGCATATTCACAACAGGAGTGGTGCATTGCTGCCGATGCCGTGTCTCATAGTGGCGCCGCGCAGTTGCACATGTTGTGCAGTTGCACATGGTGCCATTCTCTGCCATCTTTAGAGCCGCCATCTTTGCCATCACAGTGTCAGTCACATTTACGGTTTTAGTCATGTCCAGTACATCAGTCACATCCAGTATTTCGGTTAAATCCACAATATCGTCATCTTCATTCTTTCTTGTCATATCAACATCTTTCACTGCCTTTCCACGTTGTATGGTTGCGTGATCCTGTTGCGCTACGACAAGTGTGAGAGGCAGGGCCAGGGCAGTAGTCGTGGCTGAGGCTAGTGGCTCTGGCGTGCCCTGGCCCCCATCACATGAAAATAATGTCCCATTGTCAGCATACCTTCTGCTTCACCTACTGCACCGTCGGGGTCCCATCGGGCTTGCTGAAGTTCTGCCACTGGCATTGTTGCGCACAAAGAGCAAGAGTCCATTTGCAACTTGAAATTAAGAACTTTACTTTTTCCTTGTCGCAGCACATCCTTATCAGATACAACATCAGAATAGGGTTTCATACAGTCCTCATTCTACACTTTCCCTGAACTTCTTCCTATGGCTTCCAGTACGTTCCCAGGTCGTACTGCCTCTTGCAGTAACGCAGCATCCTCCCTGTTCAGACTCACTACGGTTGGGGGTTCCCTCATCCTTTTCAACCCGGATCTGAGGGCATCAGCCCATGCAAGCATCTGCCACATGATGAGCGACATGCGTCCCTGTACTGTTCCTGGCCCTCGCTTCGCTTCCTTTTCAGCACTGATGCCACACTGCTGCCTCAGATATATCACCAGGCCCAACTAGCCTGTGTCTCCTCCCTGGCTTCACTGACTAGAAAACAGGAAATTCCCCTAGCTTAACTACGGTTAGCTCCTCCTAAAATTAACCTTTACTTATTTTAGACTAAGTATACTAGTGTACTAATATGTCCCCATCTAGTGGACTAACAAATGTACTTCGCTTTCCCTATACATAATATTATACACACAGTCTACACATCAATATATACACATAGACATAACATTAGCAGGTAAAAATATATACATTCAAGCAACAATATACATTTATAGATAAAGATATATATATATATATATATAATATACTATACCTTACTTAGAATCACATGACAAACACTATTTACACAGCAGCATAACTAAATACACAACTTTAAGGGGGGTGGAGGCATTGTACCCCCTTACACAATCAATTGTAGGACTTCTGGCCTAACGAACATTTGGAATAAATCAAAGGGGGTAAAATTGGTGACATCTAATTTTATTTCAGGGGCTGCTAAAAATGGGAAATTTGAAGGAAAAATGAACAGTCATGATACCACAGCGGTGGGGGGACTGCGGTACTTGGTCATGCTTCTGAAGCTTCAAAAGTGATGACTGACTCCACTACCACTGGGCTATGGGATCACTCACTGAAAATTACTCTGCTTCAGAGGCAGATTCAGTATCACTGCCGGAGCAAAGGCGGCTGTACGCTTGCTCCACGCTAAATGTTCTGCTGTCCATTGCTTTATTTGCCTGGCTAAAAAATAACCTTAATCTAAAATTAATATTTGTTTTTGCTGCCTAACTCTAATAAGCATAACCCTAACTGCAAAAAATTTTAAATAAAAAATTATAAAAAAAAAACTAATCTGACAACGGCATTGACACAGAATGGGAAAGGGGTAATCAATGAGGTTTAGGAGGTTTACAGACGCGGACACAGAAATAATTTTTCGTCACTAATCTGACAACGGGGTTGACACAGAATGGGAAAGGGGTAATCAATGAAGTTTAGGAGGTTTACAGACGCGGACACAGAAATAATTTTTCGTCACTAATCTGACAACGGGGTTGACACAGAATGGGAAAGGGGTAATCAATGAGGTTTAGGAGGTTTACAGACGCGGACACAGAAATAATTTTTCGTCACTTTTTCTTTTCTGCCAGGGCAGCACTCGGACGTAGTGCAGAACAACTACAAAGAGGGAAGAGAGAGGCACAGCCCAAGTGCTGCCATATTTACTAATATTGGGGGCTTTTGATCACTGTGATAGGGTCTATCATAGTAATTAAAAATCAGCAGCCAAGAAAGAGAGAGAAATGGATTTTAAATCAGTCTTTTTCTATGTGATCTCCGTTATTCGGTGAATAATGGCGATCACATGACAGGGGACGGTAGCTGACACCCCGAAGATTTTAAAATGATGGGGGCGCTATACCCTTATTTCTCAGCGCCGTTAAAAAGCGGCACTGAGGAATAAGTACCCTTAACTGCAGCCTTGAAAAGACGTATCAACGTTCGATAAAGGGTTAAATAACACTGTAGAACTGTTCAATTGTTTTCGAAATTCTACAGTAGTTTCGAGGGGTATCTCCCATTTGTCAGGGATGATGACGAAGAGGGAAGATACCTCTCGAAACGCGTTGGATTGTGCCCTCTCGCACACCTGTCCTCGCTTCCTCTGTGATGTCACAGAAGCTCCTCCCCTCTATCACGCTGCGTCCTCAGCGCCGCTTCTGGCCGGAGCGCGCGAGGTGCTGGCGTCCTCCCGCTTTCCCTTCCACGCGCTGACTTCATACCGGCTCCCCCACCGTCTAACAGCACTTCCGACTTGCTATTTTTAGCAACACGCTGCACAAGTAAGTGCACAATATCAATTAAATGCGGATTGTCTGCTAAAGAGTGCTGACTCTAAACAGTGGATATTTTTGCATATTCTTGCCTATTCAGTGCTCCAGCAGAGCACCTCTGCTGACCCATTGGACCACGACTGCCTTAAACTGTATATACGCTATAGACACCTAAGTAAGTGCCAAAAACAATAGTCTCATACTCTATCCTCATTGAGGTATTCCTTGTAATAGTCATTTCTACTATCCTCATTAGTAATCTTTATTAATAAGCCCATCTGGATACGTGTTTTACCGATGCTATTCGCACCCAGCATCTTTTTAAATAGGATTTCAAGCCGTCCAAAGTGACGAGTAAGTACCGTATCCGTAATCAAGCATTCTTACATTGTGTTATACACAACTATATATATACAGTATGTGTCTGCTGCACTCTATGAACAGCTTGACAAATATATATATTTTTATTATTTGAAAATTTGTTCTAGGTTTTGAGGAATGTAACTTGGGTACAGGAAGGTGCTTCATTACCTTGTATGTATTGCATTGTGCATTGTGCATTGTATGTATTGTATCCATTACATAATGTTCCACTTACAAAGTTGACCAGTTACGGTTGGATAGGTGATGGGTGATGATTTGGGGCTATGTAAGCAGGAGCCATTGTATACCATTGAAGCTGGTTGGTGGTTTTATCAGGTAGTGGTGGAAAATTATCTTGCATTTATCTGTGCAACTGGTCAGTATATGTAGAAATGTACACCGGAGTTTTCAGATTTTGGCATTTGGTGACTGAGCTATCATTGCCAAGAACTCTGGCTACAGGGTAGTTAATACTTTTCTTTTTAATAATTATTATATTTACCATGTTGAATCAATCATCATTCAATAAACCTATGATCAGACAGCCTTCCAACTAAGAAGCTGTGTGTAGTATAGTGTTATTATTATACGAGGGTGACCAGGTGGGTTTTTATTAACTCTTTAAATATCAGCCCTTATAATTTCTTGTGTGCATCCTCCACCATTGTGACACTTTATGTAATCATCCAATGTCCTTTCCAGCATCCTATGCTTGTCATCACTGATCATGTCATAGGTAGATGATGTCACAATGACTTAGAACTTTCAGCTCTATTTTCCAATCACTTGTGCAATTGGTTGTGATTCTGGTGAAGCATGAAGATGTGCAAGAGGTGACACAGGACAGGTAATTACTATAATTCATTAGAATTATCAGAATACATGCTAATTCTAGACCAACAAGTTAAACTAATGTAATTAGGGGCTTATATCCCCAAATACAAAAGGGCCTTGGGCCGGATTGCATCCAAAGATCATCATTAATTTTCTAGCATAGAATAAGTGATAACTTCCTGATCGGTGGAGATTCAACCACGAGGATCTGCACCGATCTCAAGAAAGCATTTTGGAGGTGCAGCATAAAAACCTCTGCTCCATTCATTTGGTATGGAAATGCCTGAGATATCCCTATATACAGTCCCATAGAGAATGAATGAGTCTGCAGTGCAGTCTATTTGTTGTGGACACATGTGGTACATGGCTTTATTCATTCTATGTGTTTCAGAAATTCACACTTTAGAATATATCAAAGTTAAAGACTCTCATAACTTGATGACTGTGTCTGTGTTCCCTTATCTCCTCTAATACCTTCTGCTCTTTCCAGAATTATGGTGGTCACACAAGGCCAAATTACAACCAGTCACATATTTTACCCGTGTCTGTAATATTGAAGCTAAAATCTGATTATTTGCTTTGATGAGCAATATTTCTGCAAAAATACTGCCACACCTAACGATGGTAGGAGCAAATTCAGCTTTTTTTAAACATTTTTAAAAATTGATAACCATATCTCAGGTACAGACGTATAGAATATTTCTTCTCCTTATCCTCTGTCTTCTGAGAAAGAAAATGTTCCTATTTGTCATAAGGGTATGCCACACTGAACAATATCGCTAACGGGATCGCTAAAAAACGTCACTATTTAGCGATCCCGTTAGCGATGTTGTTCAGTGCGGCAGCTGCCAGCGACGAGCTTCCTGCTGTGATCTCGCTCGTCGCTGGAATCGCTCCGGACCCTATTTTCTCGTCGGCGCTCCCGCTGGGTAAGTATATATCGCTAGTGTGGCACCTTTTCTTAGCGATTTAGCGGTACTTTTGTACCGCTAAAGTCGTTAAGAAGATCGCTAACGGCGATAGCGTCGTTAACTATATCGCTAAATGTGCCCGCATTTAGCGATATAGAAACAATCCCGCTAGCGATCGCATTAGTATGCGTCGTTATCGTGATCGCTAGCGGGATTGTTTAGTGTGGCAGTACCTATAGAATAGGCTTCTTATCAGCAGTATAACATGCTATGCCTCGATTATAAGATACTGATTTCATCATTTAGTCTAGACTGTGGAGCGACGAGGTGTGGACTGCCTGCCCACTTTTCTAGTAAGGTTTTGATTGCCTGACTATAACATTTACCAGAGTCTAAGGACTGACTGACCACAGCAATTATGCTAGGTGTGGAATTTCTGACCACTTTTCCAGTATACAAGTAGACTAATGACTGACTGACCTGTTTTACAATGAACTGTGGAGTGGCGGACAAAAACTTTTACACTAATTTATGGACTGAATAACTATAGCATTTAAACTAGGTGTGGACTGCCTCACCACATTTCCAGTAAAGGTTTGACTGCCTTACTATAACATTTACACTAGTCTAAAGACTGTCTGACGACAGCATTTATGCTAGGTGTTGACTGTCTGACCACATTTCCAGTAAACTGTAATATAACTATAACATTTACAGAAGACTGTAGAATGACTGTACATAACATATACAATAAAATATTGAGTGAGTGACTGCAGCTTTCACACTAAACTGGCCACAGTCCTTATACCTGAGATAAGTCATTTTAGCGCTAGTGTGTTATATTTTTCTTTGTGTATAGCATGTAGCAGGAACATATTATCACACCTTTGACTATTTACAGGTGACTGATGCCCAGTGAGATGGTGGAACGTGACATTTTTACTTGTGGATTTCAAGAAAAGAATAGAAAAAATCTCATAACAGGTAATTAATATTTATATTAATTACTGATAATAGTCGGTTTAGGCATAAGTTCTAGGCCTGCCGAGGTTTAATAACAACTTCCTGGTACATGAGAATATACTGTTTGTGTTTTTCACATGTATATCTTCTATACCCAACTCATAGTATAACATAACCATATCTCAGGTACAGAGGAAAGCAACATTTCTTCTCCTTATCCTCTGTCTTCTAAAAAAAGAAAATGTTCCTAATTGTCATAGAATAGGCTTCTTATCAGCACTATAACATGCAATGCCGCGATTATAAGATACTGATCTCATCATTTACTCTAAACTGTGGAGCGACTGTCCACAGAATTTCCACTAGATGTGGACCGACTAACAACAACATTAACACTAGATTGTTGACTGACTGACCACAGCATTTCCTCTAGAATGTGGACAGACTAACAACAACATTTACATTAGAATGTGAACCAACTGAACACAGAATTTACACTAGACTGTGGACTGATTGACCACAGTATTTATTCAAGACTGTGGACCGACTGACAACATGACTTACACTAGACTGTGGACTGACTGACCGAAGCATTTATAATAGACTGTGAACCGACTGACCACTTCATGTACACTAGACTGTGCACTGACTCACCACAGCATTTATGCTAGACTGTGGATCACCTGACCAAAGAATTTATAATAAACTAAGGACCGACTGACCACATCATTTACACTACTCTGTGGACTGATTGGCCACATTTACTGTAGACTTTGGACTTGACGGTACAAAACTTTTACACTAGTCTGTGGATGAATGATCAAAGCATTTACATTAGTCTGAAGACTGACTAACCACAGCATTCACACCATGTTTGGACTGCCTGGCCATATTTCCAGAAGTCTTTGGACTGACTAAGAACAGCATTTGCAGTTGTTTAAGGACTTACTGACCATGTAATTTACATTACGTTTGGACTGCTTGACCACATTTCCAGTAAAGTTAGCACTCGCTGACTATAAAATTTACTCTAGTCTAAGGACTGACTGACCACAGCATTTATGCTATGTGTGGAATTTCTGACCACATTTCAGTATACAAGTAGACTAATGACTGACTCACCTCTTTTACAATGGACTGTGGAGCGGCCGGCAAACTTTTTTGCACTAGTTTATGGACTGACTGACCACAGCATTTACACTGGGTGTGGACTGCCTGCCCACTCTTTTAGTAAAGTTTTGATTGCCTGACTATAACATTTACAAGAGTCTAAGGACTGACTGACCACAGCATTTATGCTAGGTGTGGAATTTCTGACCACTTTTCCAGTATACAAGTAGACTAATGACTGACTGACCTGTTTTACAATGAACTGTGGAGTGCCGACAAAATCTTTTACACTAGTTTATGGACTGAATAACTATAGCATTTAAACTAGGTGTGGACTGCCTCACCACATTTCCAGTAAAGGTTTGACTGCCTTACTATAACATTTACACTAGTCTAAAGACTGGCTGACGACAGCATTTATGCTAGGTGTTGACTGTCTGACCACATTTCCAGTAAACTGTAGTCTAACTATAACATTTACAGAAGACTGTAGAACGATTGTACATAACATATACAATAAAATATTGAGTGAGTGACTGCAGCTTTCACACTAAACTGGCCACAGTCCTTATACCTGAGATAAGTAATTTTAGCATTAGTGTGTTATATTTTTCTTTGTGTATAGCATGTAGCAGGAACATATTATCACACCTTTGACTATTTACAGGTGACTGACGCCCAGTGAGATGATGGAACGTGACATTTTTACTTGTGGATTTCAAGAAAAGAATAGAAAAAAATCTCATAACAGGTAATTAATATTTATATTAATTACTGATAATAGTCGGTGTAGGAAAAAGTTCTAGGCTTGCCGAGGTTTAATAACAACTTCCTGGTACATGAGAATATACTGTTTGTGTTTTTCACATGTATATCTTCTATACCCAACTCATAGTATAACATAACCATTTCTCAGGTACAGAGGTAAGGAACATTTCTACTCCTTATCCTCTGTCTTCTAAAAGAAGAAAATGTTCCTATTTGTCATAGAAATAGGCTTCTTATCAGCACTACAACATGCAATGCCTCGATTATAAGATACTGATCTCATCATTTACTCTAGACTGTGGAGCAACTGACCACAGAATTTCCACTAGATGTGGACCGACTAACAACAACATTAACACTAGACTGTTGACCGACTGACCACTTCATGTACACTAGATTGTGCACTGACTCACCACAGCATTTATGCTAGACTGTGGATCACCTGACCAATGAATTTATAATAGACTAAAGACCGACTGACCACATCATTTACACTACTCTGTGGACTGATTGGCCACATTTACTGTAGACTTTGGACTTAACGGAACAAAACTTTTACACTAGTCTGTGGATGAATGATCAAAGCATTTACAGTCATGGCCAAAAGTTTTGAGAATGACACAAAGAATATATTTTCACATGATCTGCTGCCCTCTGGTTTTTCTGTGTGTTTGACAGATGTTTTTTATCACAGACAGAAATATAATTGCAAACATATGAGTAACAAAAGCTTATATTGACAGTTAGAATGAGTTAATGCAGCGAGTGAATATTTGCAGTGTTGACCCTTCTTCTTCAGGACCTCTGCAATTCTCCCTGGCATGCTCTCAATCAACTTCTGGACCAAATCCTGACTGATAGCAGTCCATTCTTGCACAATCAATGCTTTCATTTTGTCAGAATTTTTAGGTTTTTGTTTGTCCACCCGTCTCTTGATGATTGACCACAAGTTCTCAACGGGATTAAGATCTGGGGAGTTTGCAGGCCATGGACCCAAAATCTCTATGTTTTGTTCCCTGAGCCTTTTATTTATCACCTTTTCTTTATGGCAAGGTGCTCCATCATGCTGGAAAAGGCATTGTTGATCGCCAAACTGCTCTTGGAGGGTTGGGAGAAGTTGCTCTTGGAGGACATTCTGGTACCATTCTTTATTCATGGCTGTGTTTTTAGGCAAGACTGTGAGAGAGCCGATTCCCTTGGCTGACAAGCAACCCCACACATGAATGGTTTCAGGATGTTTAACAGTTGGCATGAGACAAGACTGGTGGTAGCGCTCACCTTGTCTTCTCCGAATGAGGCGTTTTCCTGATGTCCCAAACAATCGAAAAGCGGATTCATCAGAGAAAATAACTTTACCCCAGTCCTCAGCAGTCCACTGCCTGTACCTTTTGCAGAATATCAGTCTGTCCATGATGTTTTTTCTGGAAAGAAGTGGCTTCTTTGCTGCCCTCCTTGAGACCAGGCCTTGCTCCAAGAGCCTCCGCCTCACTGTGCGTGCAGATGCACTCACACCTGCCTGTTACCATTCCTGAGCAAGCTCTGCATTGCTGGTAGCGCGATCCCGCAGCTGAAACACTTTTAAGAGACGGTCCTGGCGGTTGCTGGTCTTTCTTGGGTGCCCTGGAGCCTTTTTGGCAACAATGGAACCTCTCTCCTTAAAGTTCTTGATGATGCGATAGATTGTTGACTGAGGTGCAATCTTTCTAGCTGCGATACTCTTCCCTGTTAGGCCATTTTTGTGCATTGCAATGATGACTGCACGTGTTTCTTTAGAGATAACCATGGTTAACAGAAGAGAAACAATGATGCCAAGCACCAGCCTCCTTTTAAAGTGTCCAGTGGTGTCATTCTTACTTAATCATGACAGATGGATCTCCAGCCATGTCCTCATCAACACCCACACCCGTGTTAATGGAGCAATCACTGAAAAGAGGTTAGCTGGTCCTTTTAAGGCACGGCTGCAATGATGTTAAAATGTGTTTTGGGGATAAAGTTCATTTTCTAGCCAAATATTGACTTTGCAAGTAATTGCTGTTAAGCTGATCACTCTTTATAACATTTTGGAGTATATGCAAATTGCCATTAGAAAAAGTGAAGCAGTAGACTTTGTAAAAATTAATATTTGTGTCATTCTCAAAACTTTTGGCCATGACTGTATATTAGTCTGAAGACTGACTAACCACAGCATTCACACTATGTGTGGACTGCCTGGCCACATTTCCAAAAGTCTTTGGACTGACTAAGAACAGCATTTGCAGTTGTTTAAGGACTTGCTGACCATGTTATTTACATTACTTTTGTACTGCTTGACCACATTTCCAGTAAAGTTAGCACTCGCTGACTATAAAATTTACACTAGTCTAAGGACTGACTGACCACAGCATTTATGCTATGTGTGGAATTTCTGACCACTTTTCCAGTATACAAGTAGACTAATGACTGACTGACCTGTTTTACAATGAACTGTGGAGTGGCGGACAAAAACTTTTACACTAGTTTATGGACTGAATAACTATAGCATTTAAACTAGGTGTGGACTGCCTCACCACATTTCCAGTAAAGGTTTGACTGCCTTACTATAACATTTACACTAGTCTAAAGACTGGCTGACAACAGCATTTATGCTAGGTGATGACTGTGTGACCACATTTTCAGTAAACTGTAGTCTAACTATAACATTTACAGAAGACTGTAGAATAACTGTGCATAACATATACAATAAAATATTGAGTGAGAGACTGCAGCTTTCACACTAAACTGGCCACAGTCCTTATACCTGAGATAAGTAATTTTAGCGCTAGTGTGTTATATTTTTCTTTGTGTATAGCATGTAGCAGGAACATATTATCACACCTTTGACTATTTACAGGTGACTGACGCCCAGTGAGATGGTGGAACGTAACATTTTTACTTGTAGATTTCAAGAAAAGAATAGAAAAAATCTCATAACAGGTAATTAATATTTATATTAATTACTGATAATAGTCGGTTAAGGCATAAGTTCTAGGCCTGCCAACGTTTCCTAACAACTTCCTGGTACATGAGAATATACTGTTTGTGTTTTTCACATGTATATCTTCTATACCCAACTCATAGTATAACATAACCATATCTCAGGTACAGAGGTAAGGAACATTTCTTCTCCTTATCCTCTGTCTTCTAACAAAAGAAAATGTTCCTATTTGTCATAGAATAGGATTCTTATTAGCACTGTAACATGCAATGCCTCGATTATAAGATACTGATCTCATCATTTACTCTAGACTGTGGAGCGACTGACCACAGAATTTCCACTGGATGTGTAACGACTAACAACAACAACATTAACACTAGACTGTTGACCGACTGACCACAGCATTTCCTCTAGAATGTAGACAGACTAACAACAACATTTACATTAGACTGTGAACCAACTGAATACAGAATTTACACTAGACTGTGGACTGATTGACCACAGTATTTATCCAAGACTGTGGACCGACTGACAACATGAAGTACACTAGGCTGTGGACTGACTGACCAAATCATTTAAAATAGACTGTGAACCGACTGACCACTTCATGTTCACTAGACTGTGCACTGACTCACCACAGCATTTATGCTACACTGTGGATCACCTGACCAAAGAATTTATAATAGACTAAGGATCGACTGACTGTTAGGGTCTGCGGAACGCACCAAATATATGATGTAGAGAGCTGCTTTCGCAGCCCGGGGTCCACCGTGCAGGCGGAGCCTGCTGCTAGTAAAATGGCGCAAGAAGTGAACTCTGTTATCCCGCAGAGTCGCCAAAATACACGCCGTATTGCGCTGTGGCAATATGTGCAAACTCTGTTATTCCACAGAGCCGCTAGAAGGAGTGCCGCAGCGCTATATGGCGATGTGTGCGAACTCACTTAACACCACTGAGTCGCAAAATAAACACGCTAGGGCGCTGTCTAGCGTTGAAAGCGAACCCTGTTACGTCACAGAGCCGCTGAGACAAACTTCTGTGTCCTGTCAGGCACCCAGGTACACAGTTGACTGCCAAGCGAACATAGAACGTGATCATGCGCTAATGTCCTCGCGGGAGTCACCCGCAATCTATGGCGTCTGAACGCCAGGCCCTGAATACGGCAATCAAACTCCTCATCGGTTATGCCGGTAATCTAGGGCATCTAGGACACCGACCCTGACCAGCTAGCATACCAAACTCCTCACCGATTAAGTCGGTAATCTAGGGGCTTATTTCAGCCGGGCCCTAACCACACACACGCATGACCACACTGGCGCATAGCATATAACGATTGATATTAGCGCATGGCGGCCCAGCCATGCCATCCTTTTATAGTAACAGCTACAGGACCTGCCAGAAACAAGGACCAATGAAACTGTTCCAGAACACCAGTAGTCACAGGACCTTCCTGGCGGACCAATAGGAGCTGCTGCAGTACCTGAGCATGTGACCCCTGATCTCTAATGAGAGATCTCACCCTGGGCATGCTCAGAAGGGGAAAACAAGGACTTTGTCCTAAAGACGTCTGCTCGCCGCTAACCAGTACTGGCCACAATAGCAGAGCCTGGAGAGGCAGCAGTAACCCTCTGCACACTGCTAGACTAGGCGAGATGCTGGGACCGACGTCTAAGCTGAGTAGAGTCCACTGCAGCCGGAGACGGATGGGAGACCGCAGCAGGGATGGCTCGAGATTCCCCTTGTGCAGAAGCGGTAACTCGACCTCTAACACTGACCACATCATTTACACTACTCTGTGGACTGATTGGCCACATTTACTGCAGACTTTGGACTTGACGGAACAAAACTTTTACACTAGTCTGTGGATGAATGATCAAAGCATTTACATTAGTCTGAAGACTGACTAACCACAGCATTCACACTATGTTTGGACTGCCTGGCCACATTTCCAGAAGTCTTTGGACTGAGTAAGAACAGCATTTGCAGTTGTTTAAGGACTTACTGACCATGTTATTTACATTACATTTGGACTGCTTGACCACATTTCCAGTAAAGTTAGCACTCGCTGACTATAAAATTTACACTAGTCTAAGGACTGACTGACCACAGCATTTATGCTATGTGTGGAATTTCTGACCACATTTCCAGTATACAAGCAGACTAATGACTGACTGACCTCTTTTACAATGGACTGTGGAGCGGCCGGTAAAATCTTTTGCACTAGTTTATGGACTGACCATAGCATTTACACTAGGTGTGGACTGCCTGCCCACTTTTCTAGTAAAGTTTTGATTGCCTGACTATAACATTTACAAGAGTCTAAGGACTGACTGACCACAGCATTTATGCTAGGTGTGGAATTTCTGACCACTTTTCCAGTATACAAGTAGACTAATGACTGACTGACCTGTTTTACAATGAACTGTGGAGTGGCGGACAAAAACTTTTACACTAGTTTATGGACTGAATAACTATAGCATTTAAACTAGATGTGGACTGCCTCACCACATTTCCAGTAAAGGTTTGACTGCCTTACTATAACATTTACACTAGTCTAAAGACTGGCTGACGACAGCATTTATGCTAGGTGTTGACTGTCTGACCACATTTCCAGTAAACTGTAGTCTAACTATAACATTTACAGAAGACTATAGAATGACTGTACATAACATATACAATAAAATATTGAGTGAGTGACTGCAGCTTTCACACTAAACTGGCCACAGTCCTTGTACCTGAGATAAGTAATTTTAGCTCTAGTGTGTTATATTTTTGTTTGTGTATAGCATGTAGCAGGAACATATCACACCTTTGACTATTTACAGGTGACTGACGCCCAGTGAGATGATGGAACGTGCAATTTTTCCTTGTGGATTTCAAGAAAAGAATAGAAAAAATCTCATAACAGGTAATTAATATTTATATTAATTACTGATAATAGTCTGTATAGGCAAAAGTTCTAGGCCTGCCGAGGTTTAATAACAACTTCCTGATACATGAGAATATACTGTTTGTGTTTTTCACATGTATATCTTCTATACTCAACTCATAGTATAACATAACCATATCTCAGGTACAGAGGTAAGGAACATTTCTACTCCTTATCCTTTGTCTTCTAAAAGAAGAAAATGTTCCTATTTGTCATAGAATAGGCTTCTTATCAGCAGTACAACATGCAATGCCTCGATTATAAGATACTGATCTCATCATTTACTCTAGACTGTGGAGCGACTGACCACAGATTTTCCACTAGATGTGGAGCGACTAACAACAACATTAACACTAGGCTGTTGACCGACTGACCACAGCATTTCCTCTAGAATGTGGACAGACTAACAACAACATTTACATTAGACTGTGAACCAACTGAACACAGAATTTACACTAGACTGTGAACTGACTGACAACATGATTTACACTAGACTGTGGACTGACTGACCAAAGCATTTATAATAGCCTGTGAACCGACTGACCACTTCATGTACACTAGACTGTGCACTGACTCACCACAGCATTTATGCTAGACTGTGGATCGCCTAACCAAAGAATTTATAATAGACTAAGGACCGACTGACCACATCATTTACACTACTCTGTGGACTGATTGGCCACATTTACTGTAGACTTTGGACTTGTTGGAACAAAACTTTTACACTAGTCTGTGGATGAATGATCAAAGCATTTACATTAGTCTGAATACTGACTAACCACAGCATTCACACTATGTTTGGAATGCCTGGCCACATTTCCAGAAGTCTTTGGACTGACTAAGAACAGCATTTGCAATTGTTTAAGGACTTGCTGACCATGTTTTTACATTACATTTGGACTGCTTGACCACATTTCCAGTAAAGTTAGCACTCGCTGACTATAAAATTTACACTAGTCTAAGGACTGACTGACCACAGCATTTATGCTATGTGTGGAATTTCTGACCACATTTCCAGTATACAAGTAGACTAATGACTGACTGACCTCTTTTACAATGGACTGTGGAGCGGCCAGCAAAATTTTTTGCACTAGTTTATGGAATGACTGACCATAGCATTTACACTGAGTGTGGACTGCCTGCCCACTTTTCTAGTAAAGTTTTGATTGCCTGACTATAACATTTACAAGAGTCTAAGGACTGACTGACCACAGCATTTATGCTAGGTGTGGAATTTCTGACCACTTTTCCAGTATACAAGTAGACTAATGACTGACTGACCTGTTTTACAATGAACTGTGGAGTGGCGGACAAAAACTTTTACACTAGTTTATGGACTGAATAACTATAGCATTTAAACTAGGTGTGGACTGCCTCACCACATTTCCAGTAAAGGTTTGACTGCCTTACTATAACATTTACACTAGTCTAAAGACTGGCTGACGACAGCATTTATGCTAGGTGTTGACTGTGTGACCACATTTCCAGTAAACTGTAGTCTAACTATAACATTTACAGAAGACTAGGGCGCTGTCTAGCGTTGAAAGCGAACCCTGTTACGTCACAGAGCCGCTGAGACAAACTTCTGTGTCCTGTCAGGCACCCAGGTACACAGTTGACTGCCAAGCGAACATAGAACGTCATCATGCGCTAATGTCCTCACGGGAGTCACCCGCAATCTATGGCGTCTGAACGCCAGGCCCTGAATACGGCAATCAAACTCCTCACCGGTTATGCCGGTCATCTAGGGCATCTAGGACACCGACCCTGACCAGCTAGCATACCAAACTCCTCACCGATTAAGTCGGTAATCTAGGGGCTTATTTCAGCCGGGCCCTAACCACACACACGCATAACCACACTGGCGCAAAGCATATAACGATTGATATTAGCGCATGGCGGCCCAGCCATGCCACCCTTTTATAGTAACAGCTACAGGACCTGCCAGAAACAAGGACCAATGAAACTGTTCCAGAACACCAGTAGTCACAAGACCTTCCTGGCGGACCAATAGGAGCTGCTGCAGTACCTGAGCATGTGACCCCTGATCTCTAATGAGAGATCTCACCCTGGGCACGCTCAGAAGGGGAAAACAAGGACTTTGTCCTAAAGACGTCTGCTCGCCGCTAACCAGTACTGGCCACAATAGCAGAGCCTGGAGAGGCAGCAGTAACCCTCTGCACACTGCTAGACTGGGCGAGATGCTGGGACCGACGTCTAAGCTGAGCAGAGTCCACTGCGGCCGGAGATGGATGGGAGACCGCAGCAGGGATGGCTCGAGATTCCTCTTGTGCAGAAGCGGTAACTCGACCTCTAACACTGACCACATCATTTACACTACTCTGTGGACTGATTGGCCACATTTACTGCAGACTTTGGACTTGACAGAACAAAACTTTTACACTAGTCTGTGGATGAATGATCAAAGCATTTACATTAGTCTGAAGACTGACTAACCACAGCATTCACACTATGTTTGGACTGCCTGGCCACATTTCCAGAAGTCTTTTGGACTGACTAAGAACATCATTTGCAGTTGTTTAAGGACTTACTGACCATGTTATTTACATTACATTTGGACTGCTTGACCACATTTCCAGTAAAGTTAGCACTCGCTGACTTTAAAATTTACACTAGTCTAAGGACTGACTGACCACAGCATTTATGCTATGTGTGAAATTTCTGACCACATTTCCAGTATACAAGTAGACTAATGACTGACTGACATCTTTTACAATGGACTGTGGAGCGGCCGGCAAAATCTTTTGCACTAGTTTATGGACTGACTGACCATAGCATTTACACTAGGTGTGGACTGCCTGCCCACTTTTCTAGTAAAGTTTTGATTGCCTGACTATAACATTTACAAGAGTCTAAGGACTGACTGACCACAGCATTTATGCTAGGTGTGGAATTTCTGACCCCTTTTCCAGTATACAAGTAGACTAATGACTAACTGACCTGTTTTACAATGAACTGTGGAGTGGCGGACAAAAACTTTTTCACTAGTTTATGGACTGAATAACTATAGCATTTAAACTAGGTGTGGACTGCCTCACCACATTTCCAGTAAAGGTTTGACTGCCTCACTATAACATTTACACTAGTCTAAAGACTGGCTGATGACAGCATTTATGCTAGGTGTTGACTGTCTGACCACATTTCCAGTAAACTGTAGTCTAACTATAACATTTACAGAAGACTGTAGAATGACTGTACATAACATATACAATAAAATATTGAGTGAGTGACTGCAGCTTTCACACTAAACTGGCCACAGTCCTTATACCTGAGATAAGTAATTTTAGCGCTAGTGTGTTATATTTTTCTTTGTGTATAGCATGTAGCAGGAACATATTATCACACCTTTGACTATTTACAGGTGACTGACGCCCAGTGAGATGGTGGAACGTGACATTTTTACTTGTGGATTTCAAGAAAAGAATAGAAAAAATCTCATAACAGGTAATTAATATTTATATTAATTACTGATAATAGTCTGTTTATGCATAAGTTCTAGGCCTGCCGAGGTTTAATAACAACTTCCTGGTACATGAGAATATACTGTTTGTGTTTTTCACATTGTAAGCTTTTCAGGGGATATAGCTCTGGGATCGCCGTCCGGGTAGACGGAGTGGCACGGAAACAGTTCATTCACAGACAGCAGTTCTGGTAAAAACTGGCCGCAACCAGTTTTATTAAAGTCTACAGCAAACAGAACATAATCAAAACCAAATCATAAACATAAGACCTGGGCTTGTCCAGCCACTTACTACACTTAGATAGATTTCCCTATCTATCCGGGACCAGACTCTAACAGCCTGGGCCAAAACAACACATATGTTCAGCATTTACCAGCATGGAGTTTCACAGAGTCTCCTCCTTGTGTCTGAAGGCACCTTCAACGTCCAGACTTGAGAGAGCTCCCCTCCTATTCAGCAGCTATCCGCATGGATTCTCACAGAGACTACTCCTGTGTCCGGGGTACATCGAGCACCCAGACTGAGACAGCTCATACTCCTGGAGACTCCTTCTTGTGCCTGGACTCCTTGTCCAGACTAAGCGAGCTCTCTGACTGTGTTCGCAGACACCTACTTCTGGTCTCCTAATTAACAGCTGAATGGTTTCAGGCCTGAGCTGCAAGTGTGTACTGAATGTAAGGTGTAGTGACCTTTCTCTACCACTAGGTTTACAAAGCCATACATTTCCCTTATACCAGTCAGCAAAGTATCTAGGTGAAATGTACACCCCATTCAACACACATACTCTCACTGTCTCACATATCCCCCCCCTCTTCTCCAGACCGGAGGGCTGGTCATCCAGACCGGAGGGCTGGTCAACAATCCAAAAGAGACAGTGAACTCTGGACCAGTCATGGCCTTCATCAGCTTCATCTTCACTACTGTCATCTGTATCTTCACCTGAGCCATAGCCAACATCAGTTTTCTCTTCATCTGAAGCATCCGCACTACCCTGTACTCTCCCAGGCCTATGCTCTCTGCGGGCCTCGGGTATCCTGCACGGTTTCATCTTAACCTTAGGGCCGGGCTCAGTTTCGATATAGTGCCTGGCCAGAGAAGTACGACCCGGCACATCAGAACACTTCTGCTGACTCTTCCTCAGAAACTCACGTACCTCCTGTCCTTGGTGCACTGACCATGTGTCACCAACTATCACAGAAGGTATAGGGGGTTTTTTACTTTTCTCTAGTTCCCCTTGAACCCTCTTTAGCACATCTATTTTCTTGAATATCGGTGGACTCATAAAGTCTATTTCACAGACCTTAAGCTCCTCTGCCATGGTCTCTGACCATTTTAAGCTACTCTGTTCAAATGATTGGGACTGTAGAAGGAGCAGATCGTTTTTCTTTTGCAGTACACATAATTCATCCGCTAAGTCTCCAGCTGAATTGTAATGTTCTACCGTGACAACAGCATTCTTATATAGAGCCTTAGACTTATTGAGCAGCATTTGCTCTTGCAACGAAGAGATTCCCTGTATTCTTCCTTTTACTTCATTGACTTTCTCACGAAGATGCTCATGGCTTTCATCACACTCCTTCATCACAGTTTGGAGTTTTTTCTGAGAAGTAATCAATTCATCTGGTACCTGTTGGACGTCCTTTATGTCTTCGGCCCCTTCTTCAGGCTCTTCTGGTAGAACATGCTCAGAAGCCCTACTGTCAGTCTTACATTCTGCCTCTTCAGTCACATCATTATGGTCTCCAATATCTCCATTTATTCCAGCTCTCAAGTTCTCCTTGATAGCTGCATCTGTATACTCAGAACCAGCCGGATTCTTCTCTTCCACCACGTTCTGCATCCCATCTGAGCTCCCGTGTGTCTGCAGCGGCAACGGAGTGACACACCGCTTTTTTCCATTTGTTGGGACGTGGCTCCGATGTAGACTCCATGAAAGTGCGCTTGAGCTCACCAATGCCAGCCTGATGTCTCAAAATCTCATCTTGTGATTTATCCAGATCCTTGGTATCACTCGGGAACACTGCTGGGGCTCCGGGCGCCGAACTTCCAGCCTGAGCTTCACGAGTTGCAGCTACTGATCCGGACCATAACCCGTCCACGCCGCTGTCTTCGGCAGAAACAGATTCCTGGACAGAGTCAGTCCCCATATCTTCAGTCTTGTTCCTCACAGCTTCACTTGAGACCTCAGCTTCTGATGAGGCATCTGGCTTGGTGACCACCACTTCCATGGCTTTTTCCACCTCTGCAGCATTACCTTCAGAGTCCTGGGCATGATGCAGCTCCATACCATACATTGATAACTTCTCATCTTCAACAGCATCCACTTGTGCTGTGTTCAGTTTCAGAGTCCTGCCTTTAAAGCTCAGCTCTCCTCCTTTCACCCTAGTCTTCGACAGGGAACCGGCCAACTGTAAAACATCTTCAGATGCCATCTTCTGTCCGGCTGCAAGGTCACCATCAGCCTTCCTCTCAGGACTCTCAACCTCCTCTGCTACCATGCCTTCCTCATTTGCACTGGTTGCTTGATGGTCAACAGATGATTCACTATCACTACCACTATCCCTGTCTGACCCCTTTTTCTCAGCCACATCCGGCTCACTTTCAGGGTTATACAATTCATTCTCATTCTCATCCTTCTCACTTTCAGGGGTATACAATTCATTCTCATTCACATCCTGATCTGGAACCTTAGTTAACATGTCATCCACAACATTAACTTCACCATCTGGTCCCTCAACTATGTGACTATGTGACAACCCCAGCACTATACGTCTATATAGCTCAGGTACTAGGAGCTGGCTCACGACCTCTCCCTGGACTTCAGTGTCCCTATACAACAGGTGAGTGTTTATGGCAACATGAGGAAACCTCTCCTCAGAGCCAGGCTCTTGGGAAACCTCATTTAGAACAATTATATTTTCCTGTGCCGTTTTAAGAATGGGGTCTCGCCATTGTTCACTCTCAAAATTGTCACAGGACACAGGTAAGTCAGGGACACTCGGTTCCCGAGAACCACCATCCTCGTCTCCCACCATCACCTGCAAAGGAATTTCATCTCTATCACAGTCATCATCATCATCATTATCATTATCATGATTATGATCAGTATCATCATCACTATCATGATCATCATCATTATCATTATAAGCATCAGCATCATTATCATGGTCATCATCATTATCATGATCATCATTATCATTATCATCATCACATAAGTTTAACGGCCCACTAGCATTGTGTTCCGCCCCTCGGGACTGCGCACCCTCAATAGGAGCTTCATCACACTGTCCATCAGAAACATTTTTCCCCCAGAGATCCTTAGACCGGGGAAAGTCATTACCCAATATGACGGGGGGCACCAGGTTCTTCACTACCCCCACTTCACATGAAACCTCCCCGCGTTTGGGGATCAAGTCCACGACAGTCTCTGGGTAGACTTTGGTGTCTCCATGGACGCACACCACACTCAGGTGTTTATCAGGGATAAAGTCCCTATCAATCAGGCTGTCCCATACGGAAGTCACTGGACTCTCTGAGTCCAAGAGGGCCTGTGCTGGGCAGCCATTTACAACCACCGGGGACCCCTGTGGTCCAGTCTCTTCGGCTGAGGTGGACACACACACAGGCTCTGCGCAGGGAGAGAGGGATCCGCCAACATCACAACACATAGGCTCCCCCTCTATTGGACAGTTGGCTGCAATTTCACGACATCTCCAACACTGTCCATCACACTCTCCCACCACACGACCCCAACAGCTGGAACGCTCTTACCGGGAGAGTTCGGCGTCCAGGAACTCTGAAGTGACGACCTCTCAGACGGCTGGTCACGGAGGCAGTCTTTGGTGGCGAAGGCCCTCTCCATCAGGCTGACCAGACGATTGGCGTCCTGGTGGTCTCCTTGTCCGACCTCTGGCTGTACCTCAGGAGGACGTGCTTGGGTGTAGCGGTCCACTATCACCTTTTCAACGCCATAATCAGGTTTGCTGACTGCAGACTCCCAACTGCATCTCCAGTCATGAACTCCCCTGGCACGGGCTGTCACCGTAACACCCAGCCGGGTAAGAATCTCCGCTTTCAGCTTGGCATAGTCTTGGCTGTCCTGCTCGCTCAGGTCAGCATAGGCCCTTTGGGGTTCTCCAATCAGATAGGGTGCGACCATCATGGCCCATTCAGATAGGGGCAGATTCTCCTTCTCTGCCAGTCCCTCAAACCTAGTGAGATATACCTCCACATCGTCACGAGGTGTCATCTTTTTCAGGGACCGCCTTCTTTACAGCGGACAATGCAGGCGACTTTGCAACATTACTTTGGGACGATGTGCTGCAAGTCTTTTGTAGTGCTGCAACCTGCTCAAAAAACAACCGGTTATTCTCCTGCTGCTGCTTCAGGAATTGCTGTTGGGCCTGCTGCATGCGCTGCTGGTGCTGCAGGCGCTGCCGCTCCATGCTCTGCTGCATGCTCCGCTGGGCCTGGACCAGGTACTCAATGAGCTCCTCCATACTGCCGGACTTATCTGTCTCAACCACGGCAGTCTTATGTTGCACATTAACTTGCGCCATTTGTTCAAACAGCGCCTCCATGCTGTCATCCATGCTGTCAGACTTCTCTGTCTCAACAACGGCAGTCTTCACTCAAGACATACACACTCCACAGTCTTTTCCACAGAAAATTCAGCTTTGCTGTGCAGACACTTTTTTTTTTTTTTTTTCTCTGCAAACTCTATTAGGGCCACTGTCTCTTTAAGACTGCTCCAACAGACTTTTCCTTTGCTGCTGCACACTCCACAGTCTTTTCCACAACAAGTTCAGCTTTGCTGTGCAGACACACTTTTTTTTTTTTCTTTTGCAAACTCTATTAGGGCTACTGTCTCTTTAAGACTGCTCCAACAGACGTTTCTTTTGCTGACACACTTGTTTTTCTCTGCTGCTGCTTCAACAGACTTCACCTTTTATTGCTGTCTCTCGCCACTGTGCTGCACGCACATTCTAGCACCAATTGTAAGCTTTTCAGGGGATATAGCTCTGGGATCGCCGTCCGGGTAGACGGAGTGGCACGGAAACAGTTCATTCACAGACAGCAGTTCTGGTAAAAACTGGCCGCAACCAGTTTATTAAAGTCTACAGCAAACAGAACATAATCAAAACCAAATCATAAACAGAAGACCTGGGCTTGTCCAGCCACTTACTACACTTAGATAGATTTCCCTATCTATCCGGGACCAGACTCTAACAGCCTGGGCCAAAACAACACATATGTTCAGCATTTACCAGCTTCACAGACTCTCCTCCTTGTGTCTGAAGGCACCTTCAACGTCCAGACTTGAGAGAGCTCCCCTTCTATTCAGCAGCTATCTGCATGGATTCTCACAGAGACTACTCCTGTGTCCGGGGTACATCGAGCACCCAGACTGAGACAGCTCATACTCCTGGAGACTCCTTCTTGTGCCTGGACTCCTTGTCCAGACTAAGCGAGCTCTCTGACTGTGTTCGCAGACACCTACTTCTGGTCTCCTAATTAATAGCTGAATGGTTTCAGGCCTGAGCTGCAAGTGTGTACTGAGTGTAAGGTGTAGTGACCTTTCTCTACCACTAGGTTTACAAAGCCATACATTTCCCTTATACCAGTCAGCAAAGTATCTAGGTGAAATGTACACCCCATTCAACACACATACTCTCACTGTCTCACAACATGTATATCTTCTACTGTATACCCAACTCATAGTATAACATAACCATTTCTCAGGTACAGAGGTAAGGAACATTTCTACTCCTTATCCTCTGTCTTCTAAAAGAAGAAAATGTTCCTATTTGTCATAGAATAAGCTTCTTATCAGCACTACAACATGCAATGCCTCGATTATAAGATACTGATCTCATCATTTACTCTAGACTGTGGAGCGACTGACCACAGAATTTCCACTAGATGTGGACCGACTAACAACAACATTAACACTAGACTGTTGACCGACTGACCACAGCATTTCCTCTAGAATGTGGACAGACTAACAACAACATTTACATTAGACTGTGAACCAACTGAACACAGAATTTACACTAGACTGTGGACTGATTGACCACAGTATTTATCCAAGACTGTGGACTGACTGAAACATGAATTACACTAGACTGTGGACTGACAGACCAAAGCATTTATAATAGACTGTGAACCGACTGACCACTTCATGTACACTAGACTGTGCACTGACTCACCACAGCAATTATGCTAGACTGTGGATCACCTGACCAAAGAATTTATAATAGACTAAGGACCGACTGACCACATCATTTACACTACTCTGTGGACTGATTGGCCACATGTACTGTAGACTTTGGACTTAACGGAACAAGACTTTTACACTAGTATGTGGATGAATGATCAAAGCATTTACATTAGTCTGAAGACTGACTAACCACAGCATTCACACTATGTTTGGACTGCCTGGCCACATTTCCAGAAGTCTTTGGACTGACTAAGAACAGCATTTGCAGTTGTTTAAGGACTTACTGACCATGTTATTTACATTACATTTGGACTGCTTGACCACATTTCCAGTAAAGTTAGCTCTCGCTGACTATAACATTTACACTAGTCTAAGGACTGACTGACCACTGCATTTATGCTATTTATGGAATTTCTGACCACATTTCCAGTATACAAGTAGACTAATGACTGACTAGTAAAGTTTTGATTGCCTGACTATAACATTTACAAGAGTCGAAGGCCTGACTGACCACAGCATTTATGCTAGGTGTGGAATTTCTGACCACTTTTCCAGTATACAAGTAGATTAATGACTGACTGACCTGTTTTATAATGAACTGTGGAGTGACGGACAAATACTTTTACACTAGTTTATGGACTGAATAACTATAGCATTTAAACTAGGTGTGGACTGCCTCACCACATTTCCAGTAAAGGTTTGACTGCCTTACTATAACATTTACACTAGTCAAAAGACTGGCTGACGACAGCATTTATGCTAGGTGTTGACTGTCTGACCACATTTCCAGTAAACTGTAGTCTAACTATAACATTTAAAGAAGACTGTAGAATGACTGTACATAACATATACAATAAAATATTGAGTGAGTGACTGCAGCTTTCACACTAAACTTGCCACAGTCCTTATACCTGAGATAAGTAATTTTAGCGCTAGTGTGTTATATTTTTCTTTGTGTATAGCATGTAGCAGGAACATATTATCACACCTTTGACTATTTACAGATGACTGATGCCCAGTGAGATGGTGGAACGTGAGATTTTTACTTGTGGATTTCAAGAAAAGAATAGAAAAAATCTCATAACAGATAATTAATATTTATATTAATTACTGATAATAGTCGGTTTAGGCATAAGTTCTAGGCCTGCCGAGGTTTAATAACAACTTCCTGGTACATGAGAATATACTGTTTGTGTTTTTCACATGTATATCTTCTATACCCAACTTATAGTATAACATAACCATATCTCAGGTACAGAGGTAAGGAACATTTCTTCTTCTTATCCTCTGTCTTCTAAAAAAAGAAAATGTTCCTATTTGTCATAGAATAGGCTTCTTATCAGCACTATAACATGCAATGCCTCGATTATAAGATACTGTTCTCATCATTTACTCTAGACTGTGGAGAGACTGACGACAGAATTTCCACTAGATGTGGACCGACTAACAACAACATTAACACTAGACTGTTGACCGACTGACCACAGCATTTCCTCTAGAATGTGGACAGACTAACAACATTTACATTAGACTGTGAACCAACTGAACACAGAATTTACACTAGACTGTGGACTGATTGACCACAGTATTTATCCAAGACTGTGGACCGACTGACAACATAATTTACACTAGACTTTGGACTGACTGACCAAAGCATTTATAATAGACTGTGAACCGACTGACCACTTCATGTACACTAGACTGTGCACTGACTCACCACAGCATTTATGCTATACTGTGGATCGCCTGACCAAAGAATTTATAATAGACTAAGGACCGACTGACCACATCATTTACACTACTCTGTGGACTGATTGGCCACATTTACTGTAGACTTTGGACTTGACGGAACAAAACTTTTACACTAGTCTGTGGATGAATGATCAAAGCATTTACATTAGTCTGAAGACTGACTAACCACAGCATTCACACTATGTTTGGACTGCCTGGCCACATTTCCAGAAGTCTTTGGACTGACTAAGAACAGCATTTGCAGTTGTTTAAGGACTTACTGACCATGTTATTTACATTACATTTGGACTGCTTGACCACATTTCCAGTAAAGTTAGCACTCGCTGACTAAAAAATATACACTAGTTTAAGGACTGACTGACCACAGCATTTATGCTATGTGTGGAATTTCTGACCACATATCGAGTATACAAGTAGACTAATGACTGACTGACCTCTTTTACAATGGACTGTGGAGCGGCCAGCAAAGTCTTTTGCACTAGTTTATGGACTGACTGACCATAGCATTTACACTAGGTGTGGACTGCCTGCCCACTTTTCTAGTAAAGTTTTGATTGCCTGACTATAACATTTACAAGAGTCTAAGGACTGACTGACCACAGGATTTATGCTAGATGTGGAATTTCTGACCAATTTTCCAGTATACAAGTAGACTAATGACTGACTGACCTGTTTTACAATGAACTGTGGAGTGGCGGACAAAAACTTTTACACTAGTTTATGGATTGAATAACTATAGCATTTAAACTAGGTGTGGACTTCCTCACCACATTTCCAGTAAAGGTTTGACTGCCTTACTATAACATTTACACTAGTCTAAAGACTGGCTGACGACAGCATTTATGCTAGGTGTTGACTGTCTGACCACATTTCCAGTAAACTGTAGTCTAACTATAACATTTACAGAAGACTGTAGAATGACTGTACATAACATATACAATAAAATATTGAGTGAGTGACTGCAGCTTTCACACTAAACTGGCCACAGTCCTTATACCTGAGATAAGTCATTTTAGCGCTAGTGTGTTATATTTTTCTTTGTGTATAGCATGTAGCAGGAACATATTATCACACCTTTGACTATTTACAGGTGACTGACGCCCAGTGAGATGGTGGAACGTGACATTTTTACTTGTGGATTTCAAGAAAAGAATAAAAAAAATCTCATAACAGGTAATTAATATTTATATTAATTACTGATAATAGTCGGTTAAGGCATAAGTTCTAGGCCTGCCAACGTTTCCTAACAACTTCCTGGTACATGAGAATATACTGTTTGTGTTTCTCACATGTATATCTTCTATACCCAACTCATAGTATAACATAACCATATCTCAGGTACAGAGGTAAGGAACATTTCTTCTCCTTATCCTCTGTCTTCTAACAAAAGAAAATGTTCCTATTTGTCATAGAATAGGATTCTTATTAGCACTGTAACATGCAATGGCTCGATTATAAGATACTGATCTCATCATTTACTCTAGACTGTGGAGCGACTGACCACAGAATTTCCACTAGATGTGTAACGACTAACAACAATAACATTAACACTAGACTGTTGACCGACTGACCACAGCATTTCCTCTAGAATGTAGACAGATTAACAACAACGTTTACATTAGACTGTGAACCAACTGAACACAGAATTTACACTAGACTGTGGACTGATTGACCACAGTATTTATCCAAAACTGTGGACCGACTGACAACATGAATTACACTAGACTGTGGACTGACTGACCAAAGCATTTAAAATAGACTGTGAACCGACTGACCATTTCATGTACACTAGACTGTGCACTGACTCACCACAGCATTTATGCTACACTGTGGATCACCTGACCAAAGAATTTATAATAGACTAAGGACCGACTGACCACATCATTTACACTACTCTGTGGACTGATTGGCCACATTTACTGTAGAATTTGGACTTGATGGAACAAAACTTTTACACTAGTCTGTGGATGAATGATCAAAGTATTTACATTAGTCTGAAGACTGACTAACCACAGCATTTACTGTTATGAATGTGCTGGTGATGGTTTCTGAGCAGAGGCTCCCTCTGGTGGTTGCAGACAGTACTGAACCTCACAGCGAGGAATGGCAATCTGGGATCACGGACTGGACTGATATAAGGGAGGTTCCCTCCCATGATGGTCGCCGGTGATCAATTGTTCTTGTCTCAATTGTGGTTCCTGGTTCATTTGGAAGTTTGCTGAGACTTGCCTGCATCTTCTGCTTTCAGATATTTTCTGCTTTTATTTTTGTGCTTGCTTTTTGCATAGTTCCCTGCACTTCTGTGGAGGTCAGCTGGGTCCCCTCCTGGGGGCCTGTGCTCCTCTCAGTTTATCTGAGGCCACTGTTATTTGTTCATTTGCTTTTTCCTGTTTTTTCAGTGGCTGCGGCTTAGTTTTGTTACACCAGAGATCTGATTTAGGTGGTAGACATCGTGTGATCTCAGGTGTTTTTGCAATCAGAAGAGTTGGTATTTTTTAGGTTTTTTTTGGATTGTAGTAAGAATCCTTTCCTGTACTTTTCTGTCTAGACAGATTGGGCCCCAGCGTTTGCTCATTCTATTTTCTGTCTGTGTCCGTGCTTCTTCTTGTCTAACTGCCATTACATGTTTGGGGGCTTCCTATTTTCTTTGGGGATCTGCTCCGGGGCAGATAGCTTTCCTCTTTCTGCCTTTAGGTGTAGTTATCTCTCAGGCTGTGACGAGGCATCTAAGATCAACGTAGGAACGCTCCACGGCTACCTCTAGTTGTGTGGTTAGTTCAGGTTACTGCAATCCAATAGGTTCCAGCCTCTCTGGTGTATTACTGTTTTTGCTTTTTCTCCTCAGCTACCGAAGCATAACAGTATCACCGGCCAAGCTAAAATTATATGGTACTCACAGAAGGAAAAATAGTGTGGAAAGAAAAAAAAAAAAAAAAGTCAGAGATTTTTTTTTTCTGTTTGTTGCATTTTTTCCCTCTTTTCTCTGGGCGCTGAGGATTTTTTTTCTCTCAATGGAGTTTGCACAGTTGTCTGGCCGTGTGGATCAGCTTGCCACTGAGGTTCGGAGTATTGCTACCTATCTTGCTGGGTTGCCGGTTGTGGAACCTAGGATTCCCATGCCAGATTTGTTTTTGGGGGATCGGGCTAAATTTCTGAATTTCAAAAATAACTTTAAGTTGTTTTTTGCCTTGAAGCCTAAGTCCTCAGGGAACGCAGCACAGCAGGTTCAAATTGTCATCTCTCTCCTGCGCGGCGACCCTCAGGATTGGGCTTTTTCCCTGACACCTGGGGATCCTGTTTTGAATGATGTTGATGTATTTTTTCAGGCTCTGGGGTTTGATGTACGATGAACCTAATGTCACTGATCATGCTGAGAAGACCTTGTTGGCATTAAGTCAGTTGTTAGAACTCTCCTGTTAGGTTTTTTCTATCTTGCTGGTCACATGACCTTTTTTGCCTACTTAATCCTGCTCCGCCCTTCTGGCTTTGCTGGACTTCATTGTAACTTCTACTCTTAAGCTAGCCGGGTGCTTTGGTACCTTACTCAAATAGTTTTGCTTGGTCTTCTGACCTCTATGTTGTTTTGTTTTTCTTTTTACTGCTACAACTTCTGTTAGGAGGTGCCCATCTTTTCTCCCAGTAATAGAAGATGCTGGCACAGCTCTAGGGAGGTGCTCCAGTAGGTTCCCAAACCATATATAGTGTAATCAAAAACTGGGCACACTCATAGTAGTGTGAAATGAAATGGGTTTAATACGTACAATTGGTCACTAATATACAGACGTTTCGGTCAAAATAGACCTTCATCAGTGTACTATAATAAAAAATATATTGGTAAAGAATAAGTGATCAACATATATGTTACAGAAGGAAAATAAAGTATATACACAAAATTGGGTCATATTAAATGTAGAATTAACCTCTATTTGGGCTAACCAATATCTAGCCTTCTCCATAGTACTCAGGATGGTAGGTGATAGAGAAAATAAGTAATGAAATTACAAGGACATACCTAGTGACAGTGTTTTCCCATCAATATAGTGTACATATTGGACTGAGTATATCTGTGAAGTGAACACAAGTTGCTCATAGACGCATTTAATTATAGTGCACTATATGAGGTATAGCTGTATTCAGAGGAGACATACCAGAATTTGTAGTGGTGCCAGTAACAGCTGTGGTGATAAATACATAGTGGTGAGAACCAGTTTGGTAAAAATATTGTGAATCGCATAAGGAGGTAGTAAACATACCAATTACAAGATGCCTGCTGAATGGTCAGTGATATCCAAAAAAGGAAGGTTAAGCTGCAGAGGAATTCATCATATGCAATGTTATAGTAAGGAGCAACATAGTTCCATAATGGTAGCAGCGTGCACTTACCCAGTAGTGGCTATAGGGATATGTGGTCCTGGGACGCGGTATCCACCGCTTGTCTCTAGATGAATGGAGGTGGTGACTGGCAGTGTTAAATAACGCTAATGACCATCTCGTGGCAGTGCACGGAGAACCGGAAGTGCTCATACCGGAAGTGACGTCTGCGCTACTGTGAGGAAGATAGTAGTCGCGTCATGCGTTCCACAGGAGACGCTTGCGTTCCATTTACAGAGCGCATGTCAGAACGTTCAGGAAAGGAGGGTGCAGATAGAATAGGAACAGTTTGGAGAAATGACCATCCAAAGATGCACAAAATTAGCGGTTCTGTGAAAAAAGAACATGTGTGTTAAAATATAACACTGAATGATTAAATGGAATAATAATACTTATGTTAAGGATAGAATATCGAACCATAAGTCTACTATACGATGCAAAGATACATTTCTTCCCATTCCACAACACTTTATCTCGGCAGGACATAATATATCCCAACTCTGTTACCAGGTCTTGGAACATGTCCCCCAACCACGACGGGGGGGGTGACCGAGTAATGCAGTTAAAACGGAGAGAGAGCCTACTGGATTCATGAATTCAATACATTACATCCTAGGGGTCTCAATAGAGACTATGATCTACATGCTTTTCTGTAATTTGCTCTTATCTCTATAGTGATACAGTGATTTCAATATGAGGAGACATTATTATCGTATTATTATTCCATTTATTCAGTGTTATATAATAACAAACATGTTCTTTTTTCACAGAACCGCTAATTTTGTGCATCTTTGGATGGTCATTTCTCCAAACTGTTCCTATTCTATCTGCTGATCGCTCCCGGCGGAGGCCGCTGTCTCCTCACTCCATAGCCGCGACACACAGCCTTGCTATATAGCTACGGAGACCTGACTGTCATCGCTCCTCTAGCCTTGCTTGCGCTGAATCACGGCCTTCTACCTAGCACCAGGAGATCCCTTTGTTACCTGCACGACCTGGGTCCATCTCAGTCATATCTCTGAAGCGACTGGTAGATTAACAGATACAGGATCGCTGAACTACGCAGCTCCAGGGGCACACTGTTACTTGGTAGCTAACCTCTGCATATCGCATATACCATTTCAGGAGGACTATATTTGGTTGTGATAATTTACAAAAGCGATTCTATGGACTGGGTGGACATCCCCCCCAAGTTGTTTTACTTCATAGTTGCCCAGACTGGTAGGGGCTTGCAGATGACGGGTCCGGTCTGTTAGTTTGGCCGGCCTGCCCCCCGCGCTTTCTCAAAAATTTTAAGTAGAGTCTACTGGGAGGCGAAGCCAAGGATTGGCCGCTTTCTAGCAGAGCTCTCCGCTGATTTTCTCTCATCTGTGACTATACCTCAATTTATGAGAGGAAAAACAATTTTAATTAGCGGAGGGAATACCTGGACGGGGAGACTTGCTTGTCGGGTCTGCCTCTCCAGGCTCCTCGGTAGACTCTAGGTGCGGAGGACGCCGCGCAGCATGATACAGGTCGCGGGTCAGCTGGGCTATACATTCTATATAGGAACTACATGCTACATAGCAAACTCTAATGTAACGTTTCTTATCTGAGACATCACCGCCTTCTATCTTTTCACCAATGTCACTGAGCATGGATAAATTTGTGGGCAAACAATCTAAAGGAGGCCGAGCTTCTACCCGAAACCAACAAGGATCATCATCGCCTAAATCCACCTCTGATACAAATAGCGAGACTTCTCATTCAATAGTGGATGCCATCATGGAACGCCTCATGCCTGAAATAGACTCTAGATTTGCCACTCTTCAAACTTCAATAGATTCTATAATATCACAAGTTAATAATCAGGGCACTCATCTGGATGAGGCTGAACAACGTATCTCTGATCTGGAGGATGTTACCAGGGAAATGGCAGAACGTCTAGAGGGAAAAGAGAAAGCAGTCACAGAGCTTCAATCCAAAGTGGACGACCTGGAAAATCGGTCCAGACGCAATAACTTAAAACTGATAGGAATTCCTGAGTCCATACATCCCTCTGAATTGCTAAAATTAACATCTGAGTGGTTGCCAAGTGCCTTGGACATTCAACTAACATCTGGCTCAATGGTGGTTGAGAGAGCACACAGAATAGGCCCGCAGAAGGGAAAAGACAATGATAGACCCAGACGGTGATATTCAAGGTCCTTGATTTTCAAGATAAAATTTGTCTGCTTACGGCCTACAGGAAGAAAGCGCACATATCCTATGAAGGGCACAAAGTTTTGATGTTTCAGGACTACTCGGCCATGGTGACGACCAGACGTAGGGCCTTCAACCCGGTGTGTAAATTGTTGGCTGACAAAAACATTAGGTACAGCCTACAATATCCAGCAATACTACGCTTCAATCTATCTGGGAAAAACTGGGCTATCGACGACCCGGTGAGGGCTCTGGAGATCGTCCGAGAAACCTCCCAGCCGCCATGAGCAGGATTCTGAGTGGCTTACTGAGTGACACTAGCATAAATCACATAAGGTGATGTCAACTGACATATGTTTGTTATGTTGGTGTTTTTTGCTGTATTTTTACTTCTGCGTCCAATGTTGGGATGCAGGTTTGGGGGAAATGTTGAAAATGGTACACAGATACAAATTTTGTGGGAGGGGAAGGTTTATTGGGGAGTAGATCTCTGCATTCGACTTCAGATAATCAATAATCCTGGGATTCTATTGCCTACTCGCTGGGATGGGCTGGGATCCTATTACAATGTAACAGATATTTCTTATCACTTTTCCCGCACTGGAGTGGGTTAATGGTAGATATCAACAGGCAAAAAATGTCCGCTATGACATCTCTCCTTTGGTGCTCTTGGAATGTCAATGGCCTGAATTCCCGGTCAAGAGGAAAAAAATTCTACATTATTTGCATCAAAAAAATTTTCATGTTGTACTTTTGCAGGAGACACACTGGGTGAAGAACAACCATCCGGGGTATTGTAGCAAAAAATTTACGGTATGTGCAGAAGCTTCCTTTACCAAAAAACAGAGGGGTGTCGCTATTATGATAAACAGAAATGTTGACCATGAGATAGTGGATGTGTTAGAAGATCCTTTGGGGAGGTTTGTTTGCGTTAAGCTGGCTATAGAGGGGACAACTTACAGTGTTATTAATATTTATGCGCCAAATTCGTCGGATCCATTCTTCCAGGCCAACGTGCTAAAGAAAATCGCAGGATGGGACACCTCCCATATGATTGTAGGTGGCGACTTTAATGAGGTGCATGACAGCGTGATGGATAGATCTAATTTCCAATCTCCTCATATACCTACGCAGGGGAGACTAATACGATCTTTTTTAGATCACTTGGGATTGTTGGACATCTGGAGAGTGCAACATCCTGTTGAGAGAGATTATTCTCACTATTCGCATGTTCATAATTCCCATGCTAGAATTGATTACTGGTTGTTGAACCCCTCACTCATGCCAAGAATTACACATACCAAAATTCTGGACATACATATCTCAGATCACGCACCAATTACGTTTAACCTAAAATTATCTAAACCAATCTGCTTCCATAGGAAATGGAGGTTCCCGTCATACCTATATCACTCAGAAGATTTCAAAAAATTCATACAATTCTCATGGGATACATACAAATCTGACAATCAAATACATTGTAAAACACCAATTCTCTTCTGGGATACCTCTAAGGCAGTGTTGAGGGGGCAAATAATTGCGTATATATGTCATAAAAAAAACAATTGCAGGAGCGGACTTTAGCAGCGCAGAAGGCTTTAACCTTAGCATATAAAAATTTTAAACTTAATAATTCACCCCTCACGAAAAAACAATGTCTTGAAGCAAAAGAATTGGTGGATACACTCGCTCATGAATGGGCCACACATAGTATTGATCTCCAAAAGCACACATTTTTTAAATGGGGTAACAAACCCGGCAAATTACTTGCATCTCTTACCAGACCATACAGAAAGGCCATAAGGATTAACAAAATTTGGTCCAAAGAGGGCAGAGTGTTGATAGAAAATGAGGAAATTGTAGAGGAATTTAGATCATTTTTTGGTTCTCTGTACAAGGCTGAGAAGAGAGAGGGAGATGACATACTTAACTTTATGCAAACGGAGGTGGCACCTTTATTAACAGAGGAACACAGGGAAATCCTTAATGCCCCTATACCCCCTTCAGAAGTCATACAAACTATCAGCTCCTTGAAGCTCTCTAAATCTCCTGGCCCTGATGGGTACAGTAACGAATTTTATAAAATATTGGGAGGCAGTATAGGGACACATCTTTGTGAAGTTTTTAATCAGTTGGTGCGTTCAGGACAGCTCCCGGACCGTTTCAATGAAGCAGACATAATAGTGCTCCCTAAACCAGGCAAAGATCCTTCATTAGTGGAAGGATACAGACCAATCTCGCTTTTAAATTCTGACTTTAAAATTTTCACTAAAATTCTAGCAAACAGAGTGCAAAAGATAATCCCCAACCTGATATTGCCTCAACAAATTGGGTTTATCCACGGGAAATCCACAACATATAACATACGGACGGCTTTGGGAGCTATCTCTTATGGAAAATCTAATGGCTGCTTGGAGTCTATTGTGGTCAGCCTGGATGCTGACAAAGCGTTTGACAGGGTTGCATGGGATTATCTCCTAGACATCCAGGAGTATAGAAACTTTGGTCCGTGGTTTTGCGAGGCGATAAAGTTGTTATATAAGAATCCGGTGTCCAGGCTGGCCTTTAACAAGCAGAGATTCACTTTTGCTAATTTACGGCCCTGATTTTCTTACCGTTTCAGGTAGGTTGATGCCCGAAATTGGGGCAGGTGCCGTTTTGTCCCAAAGGATCAGAGACCCCTAAGAGTAACCCTACCTTTTTCTCTTGAAAATTTTTTCCAATGAATGTAATTATGACTGGGTAATCGGGAGTTATTGGCCAGAAGTGGCCTTTGAAGAGTGGAACATTGGTGGAAGGGCCAAACATCAGGTTGGTGGCCTCAAGGACCAAAGAATCTGGTTTTCTCGAATCAGCCAAGCGCTTAATCCTAACAGGCCAGGTGGGCCTGTTTTTCACCGTTTTAATTTTTTTGGTTTTCTTTTCTTCCTGGCACTAAGAATGTTAAGGCGGATGCCCCCCCGAGGATTTCTTTGCGGACTCTCCTGGAATCTACCTATGTTATTTTTGAAAAGAGGGTGTATTCTTTCCGCCATCTCCCCAATTTGAGATGGCTCTGGAAGGGTGGCAGGGGAAAACCGAGCGCTGCCCAATTGGGAAATTGTTTGTCCCGACCGGGAAGAAAGTGTGATTCTGAGATTCATTGTTCCGCTTGGTGGTCCCCGGGATTTTTGTCCAAAGACTTGGTGATCAGTCCTTTTGGTGACCTACTTTGTCTCGGATGTCAGGGAATTTGTGCAGTCCGGGGATTCTCTCGCTCCAAGCCTTGCTCTCGCTCTAGTGGTTTGTTAAGCCATTCCCCTGGCCCAAAGGCCATGGACCCATTCCTATGGATTTTTAATTTCCGACCTCCCTGTTTTTCAAAGAATGACCGTTATCCTGGGTAATCTGTGATAGGTTTTCCAAGATGAACATCTTGTGCCATTACCTAATTACCTTCCTCCCCGAATTGGTTGCCTTTGTTCCTTCACACGTGGTTCGGTTACAAACATTCCAAGAACATTGTTTTGACAAGGAGTCCATTTGTTTCCAATTTTTGGAGGACTTTTGTTCTAAATTGGTGTTCAATTATTTTTCCCTGCTTTTATCCTCAACCAATGGACAAACCGAAGAACAAAGAGACCTTGGAACTTTTTTTGAGTTTTTGGGTTGTACAAGATGACTGGGTCTTTTTTTCCCTTTTGGGGCTGATTTGCTTTTAATAATAGGGCTGCTCTTCCACGATGTCCCCCATTTTTCGCAATTTTGGGTTTCACCCCTCGATTTTCTTCGGGACAGGCGGAGGATTCTTTGTCCGGGTGTTGACTTGTTGTGGAGCGAATGCAGCAGATTTTGACCGGTAGTGGAGAGGTTGCTCTCTCTCAGGAGAAGCCCAATGGTTTGCCAACCGGCATAGGACTAGGCCTCGGTTTAAAGTGGGGGACTTGGTTTGATTGTCCTCAAGAAAATCCCTATGGGGTTGCATCCCAAAGTTAAGCCTAGGCATTGGCCCCTTATAAGATCATGGAAAGATTCTTAATGGGGTTCCTTCCTTTTGGGTTCTTCCAGGGACTTTAGAATTTAATGTTCCAAAGCCTTATTGAAGGGGTTTTGGAGCCGGGGTTTTTCCTAGGCTGCGCCTCCAACCCGTTTTGGTTGAGGGCATTCTGGTTTGTGGTTGAGAAAATATTGGTTCTCGTTTTTCTGAAGAAACTCCAGTATTTGGTTAATGGAGAGGTTTGGTCAGGAGGAAATTCTTGGGTGTTTGCTTTCGGACATCCAGCTAAGACTGATCCGTGTCTATCCCGAGCCATCCTGATCGGCCTGGTTCACAAGGAGGGTTCGGGACCCCCCCAAGGGGGGGTATGTTATGAAGGCTAAATGGTTTCTGAGAAGCCTCTCGGTGGTTACAGACAGTACGGCCTTTCGCAGGAATGGCAATCTAGGATCGCTGACTGGTCTGATATAAGGGAGGTTCCCCCATGATGGTTGCCGGTGTCAATTGTTCTTGTTCAATTGTGGTTACTGTTCATTTGGAAGTTTGCTGATCTTGCCTGCATTTTATCTATCAATAAAATATTTTTGCTTTTATTTTTTGTGCTTGCTTTTTTGCATTGTTCCTTGCACTTCGTGGAGGTCAACCAGTCCCCTCCGGGGCTTGTGCTCCTCTTCAGTTATTTTCTGAAGCCACTGTTATTTGTTCATTGCTTTTTTCCTGTTTTTTTCAGTGGCTGCGGGCTTAGTTTTGTTACAGCAGAGATTGATTTTAGGTGGTAGAGATCGTGTGATCTCAAGTGTTTTTGCAATCAGAAGAGTTGGTATTTTTTAGGGTTTTTTTGGATTGCGTGAGTATCCTTTCCTGTAACTTTTCTGTATAGACAGATTGGGGCCCCAGCGTTTGCTCATTCTATTTTCTGTCTGTGTCCGTGCTGCTTCTGTCTAACCGCCATTACATGTTTGGGGGCTTCCTATTTTCTTGGGGATCTGCTCCGGGGCAGATAGCTTTCATCTTTCTGCCTTTAGGTGTAGTTATCTCTCAGGCTGTGATGAGGCGTCAGGATCAACGTAGGAACCCCACGGCTACCTCTAGTTGTGTGGTTAGTTCAGGGTACTGCAATCCAATAGGTTCCCAGCCTCTCTGGTGTATTGCGTTTTTGCTTATTCTCCTCAGCTACCAAAACACAATAGTTATGCCACCTTTTTTAAGTAGCAGCTATAGGACCTTTCAGAAAAGGACCAATGAAACTGTTCCAGAACCCAAGCACTTCAGACCTTCCTTGGCAGACCAATGGGAGTCGCTGCTCCTAACTGAGCATGTGACCCCTATCTCCAATGGGAGATCTTGCCCTGGGCATGCTCAGATGGAGAAAGCAAGGACTTTGTCCCAGGACTGCCTGCTCCGCACTGGTTATAATAGAGGAACCAGGAGAGGCAGCAACAAGCCTCTGCAGAGCATTAGACCGAAAGAGACGCTGGGACCTACGTCTCTGCTGAGCAGGCTCCACTGCAGCCGAGATGGATGGGGGACCGCAGCGGGACTGGTTCGAGATTCCCCCTGTGCAGCAGCGAAACTCGATCCCTAACAATTGCTTGAAATATGAAAAAATTGAGAAGTCTTATTGCATAAAAAAGGCCAATTTATGGTACCTGGAAGCCACGTTAAGGCTCTTCTCGTATGCGAGGTCCTAACTATGCCAATCCTCACTTAGAAAGTCTTCTGCATGGGACATATGAATCCTCTCTCAGACTAAAATCTACATCTCTGTGGAGGGGTATATGAACCTGGTATAATTAAAACGCCTGTGACCAACAGTGCAGTGCTCAGGTAGAAGGTAAATGAATACATATCAAAAAAACTGACCGAACATCCAAACATAATCCAGTGTGAACAGGTGCTAAAACCTAGAGTCACCAACTCATACACATTCAAGAAAAAAGTAGCACACTGTAGCGCTATAGCTTGCGGACACAAAATATGAAATATAAAAATGAATTGCATCACTGCCTTAGAATATGAAAAATTGAAAGTCTTAGCGCATAAAAAGGCCAATTTATGTGTACCTGGAAGCCACGTTAAGGCTCTTCTCGTATCCCAGGTCCTAACTATGCCATCCTCCTTAGAAAGTCTGTCTGCATGGAAACTATAACCTCTCTTCAGACTAAAATCTTACATCTCTGTGGAGGGGTTAATGAACTGGTATAATTTAAACCGCCTGTGACCAACAAGTGCAGTGCTCAGGTAGAAGGTAAAATGAATACATATCAAAAAAACTGACCGGCACATCCAAACATAGATCCAGTGTGAAACAGGTGCTAAATCCTAGAGTCACCAACTCTACACATTCAAGAAAAAAAAGGTACACACTGTAGTGCTATGCTTGCGGACACAAAATATGAAAATATGAAAATATGAAAAATGAATTGCATCACTGCCTTAGAAATAAGAAAAATTGAGAAGTCTTAGCGCATAAAAAGGCCATTTATGTTACCTGGAGCCAATAAGCTCTTCCGTAACCCAGGTCTAACTATGCAGTTGGAGCGCAGGGGAGGGCGATCTGCTGCCTGCAACATCCTTCAGCATGACAGGCCCACTGAGACTCTTTCACCAAGGCCCACGAAAACCTGGAGCCGACCCTGGGGATGAGGGTGCCATGCATACCAGGGTAGGGATGAGGGCACAATATATACCAGGATGACGATGGGGGCCATTGCATAGCAAGATAGGGATGAAGGGCCATGCATACCATCCTAGCAACACCTGAGCTACACCGCATTGATGCAGTAATTGATTCCAAAGGAGCCCCGACCAAGTATTGAGTGCATTTACTGAATATACATTTCAGTAGGCCAACATTTCGGATCTTAAAATCATTTTTCAAGCTGGTGTTATAAAGTATTCTAATTTACTGAGATAATGATGTTTGGGTTTTCATTGGCTGTAAGCCATAATCATAAACATTAACAGAAATAAACACTTGAAATAGGTCGCTCTGTAATGACTCTATAATATATGGTTTCACTTTTTGTATTGAAAAACTGAAATAAATTAACTTTTTGATGATATTCTAATTTAGTGAGAAGCACTGGATGTACAGTGCCCCCACCACACATTGGATGGTCTGAGTGTTATCTGGCATATGGGACTGTATAGTGCTACATGGAAAATAGACCTTCCCCTCAGGCCACCCAATGTACAGTCCTATGTAATCAATTTCCTATCTACAGTCCCAAGTAACAGAAATTTCCATCTACAGTGTGAAGAACATCACTTTCCTCACTTCTGAGACCTCCAACACACAGCTCCCTGTATATATTACTCCCTTCTTTCAGATCCTCCAACCACAGGGCCATGTAGGAAACATCCCTCCAGTCTTCCCATAGCCAAATTACAGCCCTATGTAAAAAAAAGTCCTCCTCTCCCTCCCTCAGTTCTATTACACGAGCGTCCCATGACACGGAACCCTCCCTTCAGTTTTCCCGACTATCCATTGTGCCACACTTTGTATACACGCACGTAGTACACATGGTCCACATGCTGCACAGTACAATGTATACTCTTATACAATGTATACTCATAGTGCAATGTATAGTCATAGAAACAATGTATACTCATAGTACAATACTCATAGTACAATGTAACTCATAGTACAATACTCATAGTACAATGTATACTCATAGCACAATGTAATACTCATAGTGCAATGTATACTCATAGCACAATGTATACTCATAGTACAATGTATACTCATAGTGCAATGTATAGTCATAGAACAATGTATACTCATAGTACAATACTCATAGTACAATGTATACTCATAGTACAATACTCATAGTACAATGTATACTCATAGTACAATGTATACTCACAGTACAATGTATACTCATAGTACAATACATACTCATAGTACAATGTATACTCATAGCACATGTATACTCAGAGTAGAATGTATACTCATAGCACATGTATACTCATAGTACATGTATACTCATAGAACAATGTATACTCATAGCACAATGTATACTCATAGCACAATGTATACTCACAGTACAATGTATACTCATAGTACAATGTATACTCATAGAACAATGTATACTCATAGTACAATACTCATAGCACAATGTATACTCATAGTACAATGTATACTCATAGCACAATGTATACTCATAGCACAATGTATACTCAGAGTACAATGTATACTCATAGCACAACGTATACTCATAGTACAATGTATACTCACAGTACAATGTATACTCATAGTACAATACTCATAGCACAATGTATACTCACAGTACAATGTATACTCATAGTACAATACTCATAGCACAATGTATACTCACAGTACAATGTATACTCATAGTACAATACTCATAGCACAATGTATACTCATAGTACAATGTATACTCATAGCACAATGTATACTCAGAGTACAATGTATACTCATAGCACAATGTATACTCATAGTACAATGTATACTCATAGTACAATGTATACTCACAGTACAATGTATACTCATAGTACAATACTCATAGCACAATGTATACTCACAGTACAATGTATACTCATAGTACAATACTCATAGCACAATGTATACTCACAGTACAATTTATACTCATAGTACAATGTATACTCATAGCACAATGTATACTCATAGCACAATGTATACTCACAGTACAATGTATACTCACAGTACAATGTATACTCATAGCACAATGTATACTCACAGTTCAATGTATACTCATAGCACAATGTATACGCATAGTACAATGTATATTGTAAGCTTTTCAGGGGATATAGCTCTGGGATCGCCGTCCGGGTAGACGGAGTGGCACGGAAACAGTTCATTCACAGACAGCAGTTCTGGTAAAAACTGGCCGCAACCAGTTTTATTAAAGTCTATAGCAAACAGAACATAATCAAAACCAAATCATAAACATAAGACCTGGGCTTGTCCAGCCACTTACTACACTTAGATAGATTTCCCTATCTATCCGGGACCAGACTCTAACAGCCTGGGCCAAAACAACACATATGTTCAGCATTTACCAGCATGGAGTTTCACAGAGTCTCCTCCTTGTGTCTGAAGGCACCTTCAACGTCCAGACTTGAGAGAGCTCCCCTCCTATTCAGCAGCTATCCGCATGGATTCTCACAGAGACTACTCCTGTGTCCGGGGTACATCGAGCACCCAGACTGAGACAGCTCATACTCCTGGAGACTCCTTCTTGTGCCTGGACTCCTTGTCCAGACTAAGCGAGCTCTCTGTCTGTGTTCGCAGACACCTACTTCTGGTCTCCTAATTAACAGCTGAGTGGTTTCAGGCCTGAGCTGCAAGTGTGTACTGAATGTAAGGTGTAGTGACCTTTCTCTACCACTAGGTTTACAAAGCCATACATTTCCTTATACCAGTCAGCAAAGTATCTAGGTGAAATGTACACCCCATTCAACACACATACTCTCACTGTCTCACATATCCCCCCCCTCTTCTCCAGACCGGAGGGCTGGTCATCCAGACTGGAGGGCTGGTCAACAATCCAAAAGAGACAGTGAACTCTGGACCAGTCATGGCCCTCATCAGCTTCATCTTCACTACTGTCATCTGTATCTTCACCTGAGCCATAGCCAACATCAGTTTTCTCTTCATCTGAAGCATCCGCACTACCCTGTACCCTCCCAGGCCTATGCTCTCTGCGGGCCTCGGGTATCCTGCACGGTTTCATCTTGACCTTAGGGCCGGGCTCAGTTTCGATATAGTGCCTGGCCAGAGAAGTACGACCCGGCACATTAGAACACTTCTGCTGACTCTTCCTCAGAACCTCACGTACCTCCGGTCCTTGGTGCACTGACCATGTGTCACCAACTATCACAGAAGGTATAGGGGGTTTTTCACTTTTCTCTAGTTCCCCTTGAACCCTCTTTAGCACATCTATTTTCTTGAATATCGGTTGACTCATAAAGTCTATTTCACAGACCTTAAGCTCCTCTGCCATGGTCTCTGACCATTTTAAGCTACACTGTTCAAATGATTGGCACTGTAGAAGGAGCTGATCGTTTTTCTTTTGCAGTACACATAATTCATCCGCTAAGTCTCCAGCTGAATTGTAATGTTCTACCGTGACAACAGCATTCTTATATAGAGCCTTAGACTTATTGAGCAGCATTTGCTCTTGCAACGAAGAGATTCCCTGTATCCTTCCTTTTACTTCATTGACCTTCTCACGAAGATGCTCATGGCTTTCATCACACTCCTTCATCACAGTTTGGAGTTTTTTCTGAGAAGTCATCAATTCATCTGGTACCTGTTGGACGTCTTTTATGTCTTCGGCCCTTCTTCAGGCTCTTCTGGTAGAACATGCTCAGAAGCCCTACCGTCAGTCTTACATTCTACCTCTTCAGTCACATCATTATGGTCTCCAATATTTCCATTTATTCCGGCTTTCAAGTTCTCCTTGATAGCTGCATCTGTATACTCAGAACCCGCCGGATTCTTCTCTTCCACCACGTTCTGCATCCCATCTGAGCTCCCGTGTGTCAGCAGCGGCAACGGAGTGACACATCGCTTTTCCCATTTGTTGGGACGTGGCTCCGATGTAGACTCCATGAAAGTGCGCTTGAGCTCACCAACGCCAGCCTGATGTCTCAAAATCTCATCTTGTGACTTATCAAGATCCTTGGTGTCACTCGGGAACACCGCTGGGGCTCCGGGCGCCGAACTTCCAGCCTGAGCTTCACGAGTTGCAGCTACTGATCCGAACCGTAACCCGTCCACGCCGCTGTCTTCGGCAGAAACAGATTCCTGGACAGAGTCAGTCCCCATATCTTCAGTCTTGTTCCTCACAGCTTCACTTGAGACCTCAGCTTCTGATGAGGCATCTGGCTTGGTGACTACCACTTCTATGGCTTTTTCCACCTCTGCAGCATCTCCCTCAGAGTCCTTGGCACGATACAGATCCACACCATACCTTGGTAACTTCACATTTCCAACAGCATCTACTTGGGCTGTGTTCAGTTTCAGAGTCCTGCCTTTAAAGCTCAGCTCTCCTCCTTTCACCTTAGTCTTCGCCAGGGAACCGGCCAACTGTAAAACATCTTCAGATGCCATCTTCTGTCCGGCTGCAAGGTCAGCATCAGCCTTCCTCTCAGGACTCTCAACCTCCTCTGCTACCATGCCTTCCTCATTTGCACTGGTTGCTTGATTGTCATCAGATGATTCACTATCACTACCACTATCCCTGTCTGACCCCTTTTTCTCAGCCACATCTGGCTCACTTTCAGGGTTATACACTTCATTTTCATTCACATCCTGCTCACTGTCAGGGTTATACAATTCATTCTCATTCACATCCTGCTCACTTTCAGGGTTATACACTTCATTTTCATTCACATCCTGCTCACTGTCAGGGTTATACAATTCATTCTCATTCACATCTTGATCTGGAACCTTAGTTAACATGTCATCCACAACATTAACTTCACCATCTGGTCCCTGGTTTCCCTCAGGTGGTCCCTCAAGTATGTGACTATGTGACAACCCCAGCACTATACTTCCATATAGCTCAGGTACTAGGAGCTGGCTCACGACCTCTCCCTGGACTTCAGTGTCCCTATACAACAGGTGAGTGTTTATGGCAACATGAGGAAACCTCTCCTCAGAGCCAGGCTCTTGGGAAACCTCATTTAGAACAATTATATTTTCTTGTGCAGTTTTAAGAGTGGGGTCTCGCCATTGTTCACTCTCAAAATTGTTACAGGACACAGGTAAGTCAGGGACACTCGGTTCCCGAGAACCACCATCCTCGTCTCCCACCATCACCTGCAAAGGAATTTCATCTCTATCACAGTCATCATCACTATCAATATCATTATCATGATTATGATCAGTATCATCATCACTATCATGATCATCATCATTATCATTATCAGCATCATTATCATGGTCATCATCATTATCATGATCATCATCATCATTATCATTATCATCATCATCATCATCATCATCATTATCACATAAGTTTAACGGCCCACTAGCATTGTGTTCCGCCCCTCGGGACTGCGCACCCTCTATAGGAGCTTCATCACACTGTCCATCAGAAACATTTTTCCCCAGAGATCCTTAGACCGGGGAAAGTCATTACCCAATATGACGGGGGGCACCAGGTTCTTCACTACCCCCACTTCACATGAAACCTCCCCGCGTTTGGGGATCAAGTCCACGACAGTCTCTGGGTAGACTTTGGTGTCTCCATGGACGCACACCACACTCAGGTGTTTATCAGGGATAAAGTCCCTATCAATCAGGCTGTCCCATACGGAAGTCACTGGACTCTCTGAGTCCAAGAGGGCCTGTGCTGGGCAGTCATTTACAACCACCGGGGACCCCTGTGGTCCAGTCTCTTCGGCTGAGGTGGACACACACACAGGCTCTGCGCAGGGAGAGAGGGATCCGCCAACATCACAACACATAGGCTCCCCTCTATTGGACAGTTGGCTGCAATTTCACGACATCTCCAACACTGTCCATCACACTCTCCCACCCACACGACCCCAACAGCTGGAACGCTCTTACCGGGAGAGTTCGGCGTCCAGGAACTCTGAAGTGACGACCTCTCAGACGGCTGGTCACGGAGGCAGTCTTTGGTGGCGAAGGCCCTCTCCATCAGGCTGACCAGACGATAGGCGTCCTGGTGGTCTCCTTGTCCGACCTCTGGCTGTACCTCAGGAGGACGTGCTTGGGTGTAGCAGTCCACTATCACCTTTTCAACTCCATAATCAGGTTTGCTGACTGCAGACTCCCAACTGCATCTCCAGTCATGAACTCCCCTGGCACGGTCTGTCACCGTAACACCCAGCCGGGTAAGAATCTCCGCTTTCAGTTTGGCATAGTCTTGGCTGTCCTGCTCGCTCAGGTCAGCATAGGCCCTTTGGGGTTCTCCAATCAGATAGGGTGTGACCATCATGGCCCATTCAGATAGGGGCAGATTCTCCTTCTCTGCCAGTCCCTCAAACCTAGTGAGATATACCTCCACATCGTCACGAGGTGTCATCTTTTTCAGGGACCGTCTTACCGCCTTCTTTACAGCGGACAATGCAGGTGACTTTGCAACATTACTTTGGGACGATGCGCTGCAAGTCTTTTGTAGTGCTGCAACCTGCTCAAAAAACAACCGGTTATTCTCCTGCTGCTGCTGCAGGAATTGCTGCTGGGCCTGCTGCATGCGCTGCTGGTGCTGCAGGCGCTGCCGCTCCATGCTCTGCTGCATGCTCCGCTGGGCCTGGATCAGGTACTCAACGAGCTCCTCCATACTGCCGGACTTATCTGTCTCAACAACGGCAGTCTTATGTTGCACATTAACTTGCGCCATTTGTTCAAACAGCGCCTCCATGCTGTCATCCATGCTGTCAGACTTCTCTGTCTCAACAACGGCAGTCTTCACTCAAGACATACACACTCCACAGTCTTTTCCACAGAAAATTCAGCTTTGCTGTGCAGACACTTTTTTTTTTTTTTTTCTTTGCAAACTCTATTAGGGCCACTGTCTCTTTAAGACTGCTCCAACAGACTTTTCCTTTGCTGCTGCACACTCCACAGTCTTTTCCACAACAAGTTCAGCTTTGCTGTGCAGACACACTTTTTTTTTTCTTTTGCAAACTCTATTAGGGCTACTGTCTCTTTAAGACTGCTCCAACAGACGTTTCTTTTGCTGACACACTTTTTTTTCTCTGCTGCTGCTCCAACAGACTTCACCTTTTATTGCTATCTCTCGCCACTGTGCTGCACGCACATTCTAGCACCAATTGTAAGCTTTTCAGGGGATATAGCTCTGGGATCGCCGTCCGGGTAGACGGAGTGGCACGGAAACAGTTCATTCACAGACAGCAGTTCTGGTAAAAACTGGCCGCAACCAGTTTTATTAAAGTCTATAGCAAACAGAACATAATCAAAACCAAATCATAAACATAAGACCTGGGCTTGTCCAGCCACTTACTACACTTAGATAGATTTCCCTATCTATCCGGGACCAGACTCTAACAGCCTGGGCCAAAACAACACATATGTTCAGCATTTACCAGCATGGAGTTTCACAGAGTCTCCTCCTTGTGTCTGAAGGCACCTTCAACGTCCAGACTTGAGAGAGCTCCCCTCCTATTCAGCAGCTATCTGCATGGATTCTCACAGAGACTACTCCTGTGTCCGGGGTACATCGAGCACCCAGACTGAGACAGCTCATACTCCTGGAGACTCCTTCTTGTGCCTGGACTCCTTGTCCAGACTAAGCGAGCTCTCTGTCTGTGTTCGCAGACACCTACTTCTGGTCTCCTAATTAACAGCTGAGTGGTTTCAGGCCTGAGCTGCAAGTGTGTACTGAATGTAAGGTGTAGTGACCTTTCTCTACCACTAGGTTTACAAAGCCATACATACATTTCCCTTATACCAGTCAGCAAAGTATCTAGGTGAAATGTACACCCCATTCAACACACATACTCTCACTGTCTCACAATACTCATAGTACAATGTATACTCACAATACAATGTATACTCCTAGTACAATGTATACTCACAGTACAATGCATACTCATAGTACAATGTATACTCACAGTACAATGTATACTCATAGTACAATGTATACTCACAGTAAAATGTATACTCATAGTACAATGTATACTCATAGTACAATGTATACTCATAGTACAATGTATACTCACAATACAATATATACTCATAGTACAATGTATACTCATAGTACAATGTATACTCACAATACAATGTATACTCATAGTACAATGTATACTCACAATACAATGTATACTCATAGTACAATGTATACTCATAGTACAATGTATACTCACAGTAAAATGTATACTCATAGTACAATGTATACTCACAATACAATGTATACTCATAGTACAATGTATACTCATAGTACAATGTATACTCACAGTAAAATCTGTATACTCATAGTACAATGTATACTCACAGTACAATGTAAATTCAAATTCAAATTCAGAGAAGCTTTATTGGCAGGACTAAATACACATTAGTGTTGCCAAAGCAAGTGTACAAAAGGGGAATAGGGATAGGGATGTTGGGTAGGGGCAGATCCAGGGTGGGGGCTATGGAAGTCCATGGCATAGGGAGGGGTGATGGGGGCGCAGGTCCGGGGTGGGGGCTATAGAAGTCCATGGCATAGGGAGGGGGAATGGGGGCAGATCCGGGTGGGGACTATAGAAGTCCATGGCATATCATAGTTCTCTTTCTCGCAGTCTATGGCATTCGCTCACATACCGCGCTGCTATCTCCGCTGCTCTCTCTTCTTCCCCCAGCAGGATATATGTTTTCTCTTCCTCCTTCATGGTGATGAAATCTGGGAAGAGATGTGAGAGTCTCCTGAAGTGAGTGTCCCTCACTGCTGAGTATTTGGAGCAGTGTAGCAGGAAGTGGGTTTCGTCCTCTATGGCCTCCTGGTCACAGTGTTGGCATAGTCTTTCCTCCCTGGGCTTGTAGCTCTGCCTGTGTCGGCTGGATTCGATGGCCAGACTGTGGGCACTGAGTCTATACCGGCTCAGGATCTTGCGGTCTCTGTGGTCCGGGAGTTTCTCCAGGTATGGGGCCAGTCTGTAGTCTCTCTGTAGACTCCGGTACATGGTCAGTTTCTGGGAGCTGATGATGTCGTTCTTCCAGTCACTGACATACCTCTCCTGGCCTTCGTCTACCATCTTCCTGATTTCGGCTTTTGTCAGGTTGTTGTGATTGGTGTTCTGGTCGGGTTGGGTTTGGGTGAGCTGTTCCGAGGGTCCTAGTTTTTCTGTTTCACCTACGTGTGTCAGGGCTTTATGGTGATGGGAGCTTGGATTGCTCCTATGTAGGTGAGCCCGGAATGACAGTGCCCTCTTTAGAACCGTTAGGTGTAGAGGGAATCTGCCCAGCTTGGCCCGGCAGGCACTGTTGGAGGTGCTCCGATGGACTTGGAGAAGGTGCTTGCAGAATTCCAGGTGGAATATTTCTGTTGGGCTGGAATCCCACCTTGACCAGTCTGGGTAGGTGTGAGGACCCCAGACTTCACTGCCATACAGGAGGATTGGGGCGATGACAGAGTCGAAGATTTTTAACCAGACCCTCACTGGTGGCTTCAGATGGTAGAGTTTCCTTCGGATGCCATAGAAGGTTTTACATGCCTTGTCTTTCAGGGTCTCTATGGCTTGTTTGAAGCTTCCTGACCGGTGAATCTCTAGGCCCAGGTAGGTATATTTGTCTGTTCCTGTAAGGGTGCAGTTGTTGAGGACAAATGAAGGGTGCTGGTCTAATTTTCTCTTTCTCCTCTGGAACACCATGATGTTGGTTTTCTTTAGGTTGACCGGTAGTGCCCAGGTGCCTGAATTTCTCTAAGATTTTCAGGTTGTCTTGGAGGCCTTTCTCGGTTGGTGACAGAAGCAGCAGGTCATCTGCATACAGCAGGAATTTCACCTGGGTGTCGTGGAGGGTGGGACCTGGTGCTGTGGAAGATTCCAGAGCGGTAGCCAGCTCGTTGATGTAAATGTTGAAGAGCGTTGGACTTAGGCTGCAGCCTTGTCTGACTCCACGGCTCTGCTGGAAATAAGCCGTTCTTTTACCGTTCACACTCACGCTGCAGAGGTTCTCGGTGTAGGAGCTTTTGATAACATCGTAGGTCTTTCCTCCTATTCCGCTCTCCAGCAGTTTCAGGAATAAGCCCAGGTGCCACACCGAATCAAAGGCCTTTTTGAAGTCCACGAAACAGGCGTATATCTTTTCGTTCTTTGTATTGTGGACGTGTCTCTGAATGAGGCTGTGCAGGGTATAGATGTGGTCAGTGGTGCGGTGGTTTGGCATGAACCCTGCTTGGCTCTTGCTGAGGACGTTATGTTCGGTGAGGAAATTGAGGATCCTCTTGTTCAGGATGCTGTTGAACAGTTTCCCCAGGTTGCTGCTGACACATATGCCTCTGTAGTTGGCTGGGTCATACCTGTCCCCATTCTTGTGGATGGGTGTGATGAGGCCTTGGTTCCAGGTACGAGGGAAGTAGCCGGCACTTAGCACAATATTGAAGAGTTTAACCATTGCAGCCTGCATTTCTGGTGGGCTGTACTTCAGCATTTCTGGTAGGATTCCATCCAGGCCACCGGCTTTTCTACATCTTATGGAAGAGATTCTCTCTGCTACTTCCTGTAATGTAATAGGTGTATCCACTGGGTTTTGGAAATGTTTTACTTTTTCCTCCATTGCTTTTAATTTTGCCATTATGTTTTCCTGTTCTTGGTTTAGTTCTTCCTTTGGGATGTCTTTATAGAGGTCTCTGAAGTACTGGAGCCAGATGTTGCCATTTTAGATATGGATGTTGTTTTTCTTGTCTTTTGTGCCCATGTGGTTCCATAGTTCCCAGAAGGAATTGTCTTGAAGAGCATCTTGGAGTTGGTTAAGCTTGGTAGAGATGTAACTCTGCTTCTTCCTCCTGAGGATGGTTTTGTACTGCCTTTGTATGGTTTCATAGGCTTCCCTCAGACCAGGGTGGTTGGGGTCTCAGCCTTGGCATTCTAACCAAAAAACAAACTGATTATCTCACAGTGTCTCATCCTATTATCCCTATCATGCATGGTCTCCCAAAAATTCACAAGGATATGAAAATCCCCCCCATGAGACCTATTGTCTCAGGGATTGGATCTTTAAATGAACATCTGGGTGAATGGGTTGACTCACTACTTCAACCACTAGTACAAAATCACTCCTGGTTATATTAAAGATTCTAAAGAAGTGTTGAGAATGTTTTCCAAGAAAATCTGGTCTAAAGAATATACTTGGTTATGTTGTGATGTGACTTCTTTATATACCTGTATACCGTACAATGTTGCCATGACAGCGCTGCAGTTTGTCTTAACGAAATTCAGTAATTATTCCCAGGATCTCATTAATTATATTTTACAAGTTATTCAATTTTTATTAACCCACAATTTTTTCTCATTTGACAATAATTTTTTTTTACAAAAATCTGGCGTGGCGATGGGTGCGAAAATTGCACCATCCCTAGCTAATCTTGTTATGTCATATTGGGAATATTTTTTTATTTTTTCAGCTACTAATCCATTTATTGACTCGATTGCTTGGTATGGTAGATATATTGATGATTTACTCATCATTTGGAGTGGTGATGTACCTGCCATATCCGGATTTATTGATTATATCAATTCTAATTCATTCAACATACATTTTACTCATAAATTTCATCATAACAAAATTTATTTTTTGGATCTTGATTTATATGGGGTACATGACTCTGTTATTATTACTAAAACGTTCAGCAAACCTTGTGCTGGTAATTCTATCTTGCATGCAGCAAGCAGTCACCCCAAACATACTATTAAATCGATTCCTTTGGGTGAATATACCAGAATTTTGAGAAACTGCAGCAATCCTACAGCTTTGGAAACGGAATTTAATTGTGTGGATACAAAATTAAAAAACAGAAATTATCCTAAATGGTCATTAAAAAGAGCACGAACAATTGTAAGTAATAAAAACAGAGAGGATCTCATTAGTGGAGGGCGACAACAAAAAAATGATCTTGCAGTGAAACCATATTTTTGTGCTCAATATAGTCCTCAATTTGGGGACATCAAAAAAATCATTTTGAGATCGCTGCCTATTTTATATGAAGATCCCTCTCTTGCTGACATTCTTTCATCAGGTATTAATGTTGTTTCAAGGAAAGCGCCATCTATTGGTAACAAAGTTTCTCCAAGCATGTTCAGTAATAATTTCTCTTCTCATAAAACATCGTGGTTAGAACATAAAGGTTTTTATAAATGTGGCCACAATAGATGTGCACTTTGCAAATATGTTTGTGTAACGAAAACCTTTGAAAATAATGACAGCACTGCGATTTATACCATTAACAAATATATCAATTGTAATTCATGCTATGTGGTATATAAAATTATGTGCACTACTTGCAATTTATCTTATATAGGCTGCACTACTAGGAAACTAAAAATCAGGATCGCTGAACATTTGCAGGATATAAAGAATGTTTCTTCGAATCGCAATATTTCTGCTGCTGCTAAACATTTTATTTTTCAGCATGCTCGCAATGTTTCTTCCTTCCAAGTCACAGGTATTGAAAGTGTTAACCTGTCTGCCCGAGGTGGAGATGCACGTCAGCGACTCCTCACACGTGAAGCTTTCTGGATCTTTAATCTACATACCAGACATCCATTTGGTCTCAACAAAAGAAACAAATTGATGTTCCATTATTAATTGTATTTCTTTGCATTGATTTTATTTGTGCAAATATTGTTTTTGTTTCTTAATTCGTTATGTGCAAATTGTTAAAGGAATTGTCAAAAATCACATGACATTTTTTCTGATCGTGATTGGTCTTTCTTTGTCTTAAATATGTGCCTTTGTCTGAATATGTCAGCTGTGATAAAGATCCCTGTGATCGAAACGCGTAGCCTTGTCCTGAGCTTGTCCAGGAGCATGCCATTATTCATGTTTTTATGAATCAATAAAGATGAAGATTTTATTGAAGCTGGATCCCTTTTCCTTCATTTTCTCATGGTTGGGGTCTCTATGTTTCTTGTTTGAGGCTGTTCTCAGGGTCTTCCGTACGGCTTTACATTCTCTGTCTAACCAACCATGTATACTCATAGTACAATGTATACTCATAGTACAATGTATACTCACAGTACAATGTATACTCATAGTACAATGTATACTCACAATACAATGTATACTCATAGTACAATGTATACTCACAGTAAAATGTATACTCATAGTACAATGTATACTCACAATACAATGTATACTCACAGTAAATGTATACTCATAGTACAATGTATACTCATAGTACAATGTATACTCACAGTACAATGTATACTCAAGTACAATGTATACTCATAGTACAATGTATACTCACAGTAATGTATACTCATAGTACAATCTATACTGAACCAATACAATGTTACTCATAGTACAATGATTACTCCATATAAATGTATACTCTTGACAGTATCTAATTGTATACTCATAGTACAATTGTATACTCATAGTACAATGTATACTCATAGTACAATGTATACTCATAGTACAATGTATACTCATAGTACAATGTTATACTCATTGTACATGTATACTCATAGTACAATGTATACTCACGTAGTAAATCCATGTATACTCAAGTACAATGTATACTCACAATACAATGTATACTCATAGTACAATGTATACTCAAGTACATGTATATTTCACAGTACAATGTATACTCATAGTACAATGTATACTCATAGTACAATGTTACTCCTACGTATTACCATGTACAATGTATACTCATAGTACAATGTATACTCACAGTACAATGTATACTCATAGTACAATGTATACTCAAGTACAATGTATACTCACAGTACAATGTATACTCATAGTACAATGTATACTCAAGTACAATGTATACTCACAGTACAATGTATACTCATAGTACAATGTATACTCACAGTACAATGTATACTCAAGTAAATGTATTACTCACAGTACAATGTATACTCATAGTACAATGTATACTCACAGTACAATGTATACTCACAGTACAATGTATACTCATAGTACAATGTATACTCATAGTACAATGTATACTCATAGTTACAATGTATACTCATAGTACAATGTATACTCACAGTACAATGTATACTACAGTACAATGTATACTCACAGTACAATGTATACTCATAGTACAATGTATACTCATAGTACAATGTTATCACTCAATGTATACTCAATACAATGTATACTCAAGTACAATGTATACTACATAGTACAATGTATACTCACAGTACAATGTATACTCATAGTACAATGTATACTCATAGTACAATGTATACTCATGTATCATACACAATGTATACTCATATACAATGTATACTCATAGTACAATGTATACTCACAGTACAATGTATACTCTAGTACAATGTATACTCACAGTACAATGTATACTCACAGTACAATGTATACTCATAGTACAATGTATACTCATAGTAAAATGTATACTCATAGTACAATGTATACTCACGTACAATGTATACTCATATACAATGTATACTCATAGTACAATGTATACTCACAGTACAATGTATACTCATAGTACAATGTATACTCACATAAGTATCAAGATTATACTCATAGTACAATGTATATCAATACAATGTATACTCATAGTACAATGTATACTCATAGTACAATGTATACTCAAGTACAATGTATACTCATAGTACAATGTATACTCACAGTACAATGTATACTCACAATACAATGTATACTCATAGTACAATGTATACTCATAGTACAATGTATACTCACAGTACAATGTATACTCATAGTACAATGTATACTCATAGTACAATGTATACTCAGCAAATGTATACTCACAGTAAATGTATACTCACAATACAATGTATACTCATAGTACAATGTATACTCAATACAATGTATACTCATAGTACAATGTATACTCATGTACAATGTATACTCACAATACAATGTATACTCATAGTACAATGTATACTCAGTACAATGATACTCAATACAATGTATACTCACAATACAATGTATACTTATCTAGTACAATGTATACTCACATACAATGTATACTCATAGTACAATGTATACTCACAGTACAATGTATACTATAGTACAATGTATCTCACAGTACAATGTATACTATATACATGATACTCAAGTACATGTATACTCACAGTACAATGTATACTCATAGTACAATGTATACTCACAGTACAATGTACTCAGTACAATGTATACTCATAGTACAATGTATACTCACAGTAAAATGTATACTCATAGTACAATGTATACTCAAGTACAATGTATACTCATAGTACAATGTTTTCTCATAGTAACAATGTATACTCACAATACAATACAATGTATACTCACAGTACAATGTATACTCATAGTACAATGTATACTCATAGTCACAAATGTATACTCACAGTACAATGTATACTCACATACAATGTATACTCACAGTACAATGTATACTCATAGTACAATGTATACTCACAATACAATGTATACTCATAGTACAATGTATACTCAATATACAATGTTATACTCATAGTACAATGTATACTCATAGTACAATGTATACTCACAGTACAATGTATACTCATAGTACAATGTATACTCATAGTACAATGTATACTCAAGTACAATGTATACTCATAGTACAATGTATACTCACAGTACAATGTATACTCAAGTACAATGTATACTCATAGTACAATGTATACTCAAGTACAATGTATACTCATAGTACAATGTATACTCACAGTACAATGTATACTCATAGTACAATGTATACTCATAGTACAATGTATACTCACAGTACAATGTATACTCATAGACAATGTATACTCACATACAATGTATACTCATAGTACAATGTATACTCATAGTACAATGTATACTCACAGTACAATGTTACTCAGTACAATGATACTCAAGTACAATGTATACTCAATACAATGTATACTCAAGTACAATGTATACTCATATACAATGTATACTCATAGTACAATGTATACTCAATACAATGTATACTCACATACAATGTATACTCAAGTACAATGTATACTCACAGTAAATGTATACTCATAGTACAATGTATACTCATACAATGTATACTATACAATGTATACTCATCATGTTACAATACAATGTATACTCATAGTACAATGTATACTCAAGTTAGTACAATGTATACTCATAGTACAATGTATACTCATAGTACAATGTTATACTCAATGTACAATGTATACTCACATACAATGTATACTCATCAGTACAATGTATACTCATACAGTTACTCTACAATGTATATCATCATTACGTACAATGTATACTCAAGTACAATGTATACTCATATACAATGTATATCAAGTACAATGTATACTCATACAAGTTACTCAACATGTATACTCAAGTAAATGTATACTCATAGTACAATGTATACTCAATACATGTACATCTACTCAAGAAATGTATACTCATAGTACAATGTATACTCACAGTACAATGTATACTCCAGTACAATGTATACTCACTATACAATGTATACTCATAGTACAATGTATACTCACAGTACAATGTATACTCATACATGTATACTATAGTACAATGTATACTCACAGTACAATGTATACTCATAGTACAATGTATACTCATAGACATGTATACTCTGACAATGTATACTCAAGTACAATGTATACTCACAGTAACAATGTATACTCATAGTACAATGTATACTCATAGTACAATGTATACTCATAGTACAATGTATACTCACAGTACAATGTATACTCAAGTACAATGTATACTCATAGTACAATGTATACTCACAATACAATGTTACTCATGCACATGTTACTCACGTACAATTATACCATGTACAATGTATACTCACATACAATGTATACTCATAGTACAATGTATACTACTAGTACAATGTATACTCACAGTGTTACCTGATCAAGTGCTATACTCACAGTACAATGTACTCGACATGTTCCCAGTCAATGTATACTCCACTAGTACAATGTATACTCATCAGTACAATGTATACTCAAGTACAATGTTACTCATGTACAATGTTTTACTCTAACATGTATACTCCATAGTACAATGTATACTCATAGCACAATGTATTACTCATCATAACAATGTATACTCATAGTACAATGTATATCACATACAGATGTATGACTGTACAATACAATGTATACTCATAGTACAATGTATACTCATAGACAATGTATACTCACATACAATGTATACTCACAGTACAATGTATACTCATAGTACAATGTATACTCATAGTACAATGTATACTCATAGTACAATGTATACTCACAAGTACAATGTATACTCATAGTACAATGTATACTCATAGTACAATGTATACTACATAAATGTATACTCATAGTACAATGTATACTCACAGTACAATGTATACTCAATACAATGTATACTCATAGTACAATGTATACTCATAGACAATGTATACTCATAGTACAATGTATACTCAAGTAAATGTATACTCATAGTACAATGTATACTCATAAGTACAATGTATACTCAAGTACAATGTATACTCACAATACATGTATACTCAAGTACAATGTATACTCATCACATGTATACTCAAGTACAATGTATATCATAACAAGTATACAAGTACAATGTATACTCACAATACAATGTATACTCATAGTACAATGTATACTCATAGTACAATGTATACTCAAGTACAATGTATACCAAGCACAATGTATACTCACAGTACAATGTTACTCACATACAATGTATACCCAGTACAATGTATACTCACACAATGTAATCAAGTCAGTATACTCACATACAATGTATACTCACAGTACATGTATACTCAGCACATGTATACTAAGTAATGTTACTCAAGTACAATGTATACTCATAGTACATGTATACTCACAATACAATGTATACTCATAGTACAATGTATACTCTAGACAATGTATACTCAATACAATGTATACTCATGTACAATGTATACTCAAGTACAATGTATACTCAAGTACAATGTATACTCATCAGTACAATGTATACTCATAGTACAATGTATACTCACAGTACAATGTATACTAAGTACAATGTATACTCACTAGTACAATGTATACTCAAACAATGTATCTCACGTACAATGTATACTCATAGTACAATGTATACTCATAGTACAATGTATACTCACAGTACAATGTATACTCATAGTACAATGTATACTCACAGTACAATGTATACTCATAGTACAATGTATACTCATAGTACAATGTATACTCACAGTACAATGTATACTCATAGTACAATGTATACTCACAGTACAATGTATACTCATAGTACAGAAAGTATACTCATAGTACAATGTATACTCACATACAATGTATACTCATAGTACAATGTATACTCACAGTACAATGTATACTCACAATACAATGTATACTCATAGTACAATGTATACTCATAGTACAATGTATACTCATAGTACAATGTATACTCACAATACAATGTATACTCATAGTACAATGTATACTCATTGTACAATGTATAACTCACAGTACAATGTATACTCACACAATGTATACTCACAGTACAATGTATACTCACATACAATGTATACTCATAGTACAATGTATACTCACAATACAATGTATACTCATAGTACAATGTATACTCACAGTACAATGTATACTCACATACAATGTATACTCATAGTACAATGTATACTCACTAGTACAATGTATACTCATAGACAATGTATACTCATAGTACAATGTATACTCATAGTACAATGTATACTCAATACAATGTATATCAAGTACAATGTATACTCACATGTAATACAAATGTATACTCATAGTACAATGTATACTCACAGTACAAGTAACTCAATACAATGTATACTCATAGTACAATGTATACTCACAATACAATGTATACTCATAGTACAATGTATACTCATAGTACAATGTATACTCACAGCACAATGTATACTCATAGCACAATGTATACTCATAGTACAATGTATACTCATAGTACAATGTATACTCATAGTACAATGTATACTCACAATACAATGTATACTCATAGTACAATGTATACTCATAGTACAATGTATACTCATAGTACAATGTATACTCATAGTACAATGTATACTCACAATACAATGTATACTCATAGTACAATGTATACTCATAGTACAATGTATACTCATAGCACAATGTATACTCATAGTACAATGTATACTCACAATACAATGTATACTCATAGTACAATGTATACTCACAGTACAATGTATACTCATAGTACAATGTATACTCATAGTACAATGTATACTCACAGTACAATGTATACTCATAGTACAATGCACACCAGCACCCCTACAGGGGAGCGCCTGCACTGCAGCTTGGCGTACGAGCCCTGCTGTTATCTGGTAAGCCCGGCCCCCAGCCATGACGTCAGACACTATGGGAGGAGACTGGCAGCTGCTGCTGACTGACCATGTCATGTGACTGGACAGCTAGACTGAGGAAGTGGCTGACATGTCTATGGAGACCGCCGTGCTGACGCTGTGAGCTGGTGCTTCTTCCCTCAGCAGCCATGGAGGCCGGCAGGTTCCCGCTCTTTGTAGCGCTGCTGCACGTTGTCTGTGGGACGCCGTCCTCTAATTATACCAATGCTCGTGTCTTCAGCCTGAACGGACAGTGGACTGTTTGCAACTCTAACAACTCCATCCAGCTGCAGGGCGCGGTACCTGGCAGTGTGCACACGGCTCTGCTCAGCTGCGGCATCATAAAGGTGCAGTATGCTATTACCATGCGTCCTAATGCCTGTGCCTAGTCCTACATCCCCTAGGAGTGTGATGGCCTGTGGTGTTATTGTGCAGCGCTGCCCTGCGCCCGTCATGCCTGCGCCAATATTCCTAATAGCCTCTTACACTGAGATCAAGATCACTTTCTACATAAGAGACAGTCTCTATAGGTGCCATGTGGGGGACACTGGCGCCCACTGATCTGATAGATGGACACTGGTGTCCAGTAGGACACTGGCGTCCACATGTCTGCTAGGTGGACATTGAGGTCCAGCAGGACACTGGTACCCAGTGGTCTCCTAGATGGACATTGGGGACCAGCAGGATTCTGGTGTCCACTGGTCTGCTAGATGGTCATTGAGGTCCAGCAGGACACTGGTCCCCACGGGTCTCCTAGATGGACATTGGGGACCAGCAGGATTCTGGTGTCCACTGGTCTGATAGGTGGAAATTGAGGACCAGCAGGATTCTGGTGTCCACTGGTCTGATAGGTGGAAATTGAGGACCAGCAGGATACTGGCGTCCACTGGTCTGATAGGTGGACATTGGGGTCCAGCAGGACACTGGTGCCCACTGGTCTGCTAGATGGACATTGGGGTCCAGCATGACCCTGGCGCCCACTAATCTGCTAGATGGACATTGGGGTCCAGCATGACACTGGCGCCCACTGATCTGCTAGATGGACATTGGGGTCCAGCATGACACTGGCGCCCACTGATGTGCTAGATGGACATTGGGGTCCAGCATGACACTGGCGCCCACTGATCTGCTAGATGGGCATTGAGGTCCAGCAGGACACTGGCGCCCACTGATCTGCTAGATGGACATTGGGGTCCAGCATGACACTGGCGCCCACTGATCTGCTAGATGGACATTGGGGTCCAGCATGACACTGGCGCCCACTGATCTGCTAGATGGACATTGAGGTCCAGCAGGATACTGGCGTCCACATGTCTGCTAGGTGGACATTGAGGTCCAGCAGGACACTGGTACCCACTGGTCTCCTAGATGGACATTGGGGACCAGCAGGATTCTGGTGTCCATTGGTCTGATAGGTGGACATTGGGGACCAGCAGGATACTGGCGTTCACTGGTCTGCTAGATGGTCATTGAGGTCCAGCAGGACATTGGTGCCCACTTGTCTGCTAGATGGACATTGGCAGCCAGCAGGATACTGGCGACCACTGATCTGCTAGATGGATATTGGGAACCAGCAGGATACTGGTGTCCACTTGTCTGCTAGGTGGACATTGCGGTCCAGCAGGACACTGGTGCCCACTGGTCTGCTAGATGGACATTGGGGACCAGCAGGATACTGGTGCCCACTGGTCTGCTAGATGGACATTGGGGACCAGCAGGATACTGGCGTCCACTGGTCTGATAGGTGGACATTGGGGTCCAGCAGGACACTGGTGTCCACTGGTCTGATAGGTGGACATCGAGGTCCAGCAGGACACTGGCGTCCACTGGTCTGCTAGATGGACATTGGGAACCCGCAGGATACTGGCGTCCACTGGTCTGCTAGATGGACATTGGGGACCCGCAGGATACTGGCGTCCACTTGTCTGCTAGATGGACATTGGGGACCAGCAGAATACTGGCGTCCACGTGTCTGCTAAGTGGACATTGAGGTCCAGCAGGACACTGGCTCCCACTGATTTGCTAGATGGACATTGGGGTCCAGCAGGACACTGGCGACCACTGATTTGCTAGGTGGACATTGAGGTCCAGCAGGATACTGGTGCCCACTCGTCTGCTAGATGGACATTGGGGACCAGCAGGATTCTGGTGTCCACTGGTCTGATAGGTGGACATTGGGGACCAGCAGGATACTGGCATCCACTTGTCTGCTAGATGGACATTGAGGTCCAGGAGGATACTGGCGTCCACTTGTCTGCAAGGTGGACATTGAGGTCCAGCAGGACACTGGTGCCCACTGGTCTGATAGGTGGACATTGGGGACCAGCAGGATACTGGCGTCCACTGGTCTGATAGGTGGACATTGGGGACCAGCAGGATACTGGCGTCCACTTGTTTGCTAGATGGACATTGGGGTCCAGCAGGACACTGGTGCCCACTGGTCTGCTAGATGGACATTGGGGACCAGCAGGATATTGGCGTCCACTTGTTTGCTAGGTGGACATTGGGGTCCTGCAGGACACTGGTGCCCACTGGTCTGCTAGATGGACATTGGGGACCAGCAGGATACTGGCGTCCACTTGTTTGCTAGATGGACAATGGGGTCCAGCAGGGTCGCTGGAAGCTTTGTATATAAGAAATACGTGCAGAACGGGCTGCAGCGGAGAACACAATGACTTGCTATTGTCCGGGACTTCTCTATTGATCCATGCAAGTCATCAATATGAAATCAATGGAGTAGCCCCCTCACCGATCACTTGTATGCTCCGCCAGCTGCCAGATGTACTGATGCTTAAGGCGGACACCACAGCTCTATACAGAGCTTAGTGTCCACTGCCAGCAGCATGCAGGGCTGCTGTGTTCCCCAGCCCCGTATATTATATCCCCATATCTTATATAGCCATCATTATGTAAGGCCTCTATACAAATGAGATAGTCGACCGATCCTCGTGGGTTCGAACAACTTTAATCTGTATTTCTCTTGAAAAACTACTTGGTGATCATATGTTCAGGTATTTAATGGCTCCTGTCAGTTCTTCAGCTGTTTCGGCTATAAAGCCACTTCATACTTTACTATAAAAGTCAATGGGAAGGTTAAAAAAAAAACACCCAGGAGACGCCTGGTTATTTTCTTGAGCATTTTGAAAGCATTTCTCTGAAAACAGTAGCGCTTTATTCATTGCTTTATGGATTTAAAAAAATAAATTAAAAAATCGTCAACAAGAAATGTTTAGAACACACACAAAAAGTAAAACTTTTCCAGAAGATTTTTCACGACAAAAAAAACCTCAAAAGGAGTTTCCTGAAAAACTTTCAACCTAAAAACAAAGATAGTTTTTGTTAGCCTAAATAAGCTCCCCTTCGCTCGTCCGTTTTTTTAACCCGTATGCGTTCTGTTTTTTTAGGACCGCAAATATGGACATATGCACACCCGTTGTATTGAATGGTGGTGAGCTTTTCAGCTTTTTCCCACAAACCATGTGTTTTTTTTTTAAATACAGCATGGACAAAATGCATACTGCACACTAATTGCACATGGATGACATCCAGACATCCGTGTGTCATGTGTGTGACACGTACCGGCGCCTGGGAGAAAGCAGTACAGTTGGCTCTGTTCCCAGGCACCGGGTGCTGTATCCTATTGTCATGATTGTCACCTGGTCTCCCTGCGATCAACGAGACTGGCGAGTCTGATGATAGTTGTAGTCACTGCCGTCTTTGTCTATTGCGTATTAAATAAACAACTTTAAAAAAACCGGTGTGGGGTCCCCCAGTGTACTTTTCCTAACAGTGCCTAGTTAGGAGCATATTTCATCAGGATTAGCTTCATACAATATATGTTTTTCAGTCATTTTCTTTTATTACAGGCGCAGACGGCCATATTACTCGCTCCTTGGAATTTTCAGACTGGCCATAGGCTCTCCTGACATGAGCGTGACTGAATATATTTCTGTGCAGCTATAATACTTAGGTCAGTAGAGCCGATGGCCAGTCCGAGGATTGCAATGTGATCCTTGCTCGAGTAATACATCTGTCTGACTGCACCCTAATACATTCAGTAAACCATATAAGTTACATTTTTAAGCTATGGACCTCTTCATTGTGTGGGCTATCAAACAAATAAGATTTTCAACCATGATACATTTTTGTTTATTTTTTTTCTATTTTTTTGCATTTTGCTGTTAGTAACTTTTTTTCGTTCCACTTTATTGCTTTATGAAGGATCCTTACTTTGGATTTAACGACATCAATTACAAGTGGATCGTACAAGATGAGTGGACATATAGCAAGACATTTACCCTTCCTCCTGAAATAAGGTGGGTTGTTTATTTTAATGAAACTTAATATATTTTTTTAATCTTCGCAGTTTGACAAAAATCCCAGTCACACTGTGCGCCATGGAATTATGTGATCTGTAAGGTACACAGTAATATAGTGCTGTCCGTCAGGGCCTTTGTGCATGGCTGAAATAGACTATTACTAACAGGACGAAGGCTGGACCATGTCCACAGTGACTCCATACACTTCATTCAAGTGACTGGCTCCGTGAGTATTTCCGTTAGAATCCAGTTTTTCAACAGAAACCCACGATGTAGTGCTCAGCGGAGAGCACTGTAGTAATGTGAGTGTGGCATTGCAATAGACTGAGCGCATCTTTATAAAAATATAATTATTGTATGTTTTATCCCACACACAAACCAATTTGTTTATTTTTGGGTTGTTTTTTTTTTTTTTTGCCTAACTCTAATGTTAGCACATAAATTCAAATAAAAGCATGTATATAGCCAGCAAAAAGAAAGCCAGAAATGGTAATAAACCACTTCTGTCTTCTCCACTTGGCCCAGACTATGTATAAGCTCAGGACCAATTGATGGAACTTGGTCATTAAATGATTAAATTTGGCTAGACCAGCTAATTTCGACTGCAGCCGCCAGCCATCTAATATTTGTGGATCTTATGACTGCACCCTGACAGCGTATGGATACCAACTACCAGGGCTGTGGAGTCGGAGTCGGTATAATATGGACCGACTCCTAAAATATATAATAAATTGGGTACAGTAGTTGAATGCAGTTTGTGGGGAATATTTTTTTTCATAAGAACATGGGAAAGTTATGAAATGTCCTATAAATGTCTGTCCTATTCCTGATCTAAGGTGTAGACTTTTAGTCAAGATGAATCTGTCTTGCTGTTTATGTTCATGATAAGTAGTGAAGCTCCTCCTCTACAGATAAGGGGAAAAAATAACAAACACAGGGAAGGAAAGCCTACATTCATCTCAGAACTTCTAGAGTGAACAGGAAAGCAGGATTAAGGAAGGTAAGTACTTCTTAAAGAATATCTTAACTTTCAATAAACTTAATGTTTTAGTTTGTTTTTCCTCTTAGCTCATGTTTGGAGAAATTAGCTGCTCTGATGTCTTATGTATACTATACATAGAGTATAAGGGGAAAAACTGTTTTCTAACATCTCAGATTCGGAAATACTGTAACAGGATCGATGAAGACATATATATTTTTGTGGGTGGGTGTGTGTCCTGGAATATGATTCAGCACAAACATGCTCCCTCCCTCCTCCCCTCTTCATAGACTGTGAAGAAATATGTGAAGCATTTAGTGAGCTGTACACTGAGACAAGCTTGACATTAAAAGTTCAGATTAAAGCTATCTAACAACATATTTTACAAACTTTATACTATTTGTACCATTTATTTATGCAAAGATTGTTTTATTTCCATCCTAAATTACAGTGGTGACCAAAAGTATTGGCACCCCTGCAATTGTGTCAGATAATACTCTGTTTCTTCCTGAAAATGATTGCAATCACAAATTCTTTGGTAGAATTATCTTCATTTAATTTGTCTTCAATGAAAAAACACAAAAAGAATTGACCTAAAGCCAAATTGGATATAATTCCACACCAAACCTTAAAAAGGGGGTGGACAAAAGTATTGGCACTTTTTGAAAAATCATGTGATGCTTCTCTAATTCGTGTAATTACCAGCACCTGTAACTTACCTGTGGCACCTAACAGGTGTTGGCAATAACTAAATCACACTTGCAGCCAGTTAACATGGATTAAAGTTGACTCAGCCTCTGTCCTGTGTCCTTGTGTGTACCACATTGAGCATGGAGAAAAGAAAGAAGACCAAAGAACTGTCTGAGGACTTGAGAAACCAAATTGTGAGGAAGCATGAGCAATCTCAAGGCTACAAGTCCATCTCCAAAGACCTGAATGTTCCTGTGTCTTCCGTGCGCAGTGTCATCAAGACGTTTAAAGCCCATGGCACTGTGGCTAACCTCCCTAGATGTGGAAGGAAAAGAAAAATTGACAACAGATTTCAACGCAAGATTGTGAGGATGGTGGATAAAGAACCTCGACTAACATCCAAACAAGTTCAAGCTGCCCTGCAGTCCGAGGGTACAACAGTGTCAACCCGTACTATCCGTCGGCGTCTGAATGAAAAGGGACTGTATGGTAGGATACCCAGGAAGACCCCACTTCTTACCTGAGACATAAAAAAGCCAGGCTGGAGTATGCCAAAACTTACCTGAGAAAGCCTAAAACGTTTTGGAAGAATGTTCTCTGGTCAGATGAGACAAAAGTCAAGCTTTTTGGGAAAAACCATCAACATAGTACAGGAAAAAAAAAAGAGGCATTCAAAGAAAAGAACACGGTCCCTACAGTCAAACATGACGGAGGTTCCCTGATGTTTTGGGGGCGCTTTGCTGCCTCTGGCACTGGACTGCTTGACCGTGTGCATGGTATTATGAAGTCTGAAGACTACCAAAATTTTGCAGCATAATGTAGGGCCCAGTGTGAGAAAGCTGGGTCTCCCTCAGAGGTCATGGGTCTTCCAGCAGGACAGTGACCCAAAACACACTTCCAAAAGCACTATAAAATGGTTTGAGAGAAAGCACTGGAGACTTCTAAGGTGGCCAGCAATGAGTCCAGACCTGAATCCCATAGAACACCTGTGGAGAGATCTCAAAATGGCAGTTTGGAGAAGGCACCCTTCAAATATCAGGGACCTGGAGCAGTTTGCCAAAGAAGAGTGGTCTACAATTCCAGCAGAGCATTGTAAGAAACTCATTGATGGTTACCGGAAGCGGTTGTTCTCAGTTATTTTGGCTAAAGGTTGTGCAACCAAGTATTAGGCTGAGGGTGCCAATACTTTTGTCTGTCCCATTTTTGGAGTTTTATGTGAAATGATCCAAGGATTTGATTTTTGCTTCATTCTCTTTTGTGTTTTTCCTTGCAAGCAAATTAAATGAAGATAAAAATAGCAAATAATTTGTGATTGCAATCATTTTCAGGAAGAAACTAAGTATTATCTGACAGAATTGCAGGGGTGCCAATACTTTTGGCCACCACTGTATACAGTGCATGATTCCATATTCTTGCAAGAATTACAATATAACTTATTTTTTTACAGGCCAAAATTATTTTGAGAGTGAATTCACATAATTACAAAATGTCTAAGAAGCATCTTATGAAGTCAGCTGTATTTCAGCATTTCACAGTGACTCAAGATAAAAAACATTTTGTGTGGCAGTGTATAAGTGACCCAAATGAAGACAAATGCTGTGATGCGAAAATCAGTGCATACGCAGGCAGTGTTAAAAATGCTCTTTCAAGAGCTTCCAATCTAAAAAGACTTTTACAATGCTGTCATCCAGAAGTTTACAAAGCTGTGATTGAAAAAGAGCACAGCAGCACCAAGAAACCAGAGACCACCACTTCCCGCCAGGCAAAGGAGGAGAAAAGAATGTCTCAAACATCAGTTACAAGATATTTTGTAAGTGACAAAGATATTGTAACAATGACAGCTGATGTGTTTAAAAGACCGCTCATCGAGCTTGTTGTGAAGGACAGTGTACCATTATCATTATTTGCACGACCAGCTTTTGCAGCTCTTAATGGAGAAATTACCCGCAAACTTGGTGTTTCTCTGGAAAGAGAAAGTATTAGAAAATTAGTGATTGAAGAAGGCCTTAACCAAAAGGAAGATCTTAAAAAGACTCTCAAGAGACGCTTTGTGTTTCTTAAAATGGATGCCTGTACACGTCACAGAGTGAACTATTTTGCTATCAATGTTCGATATGTTTGTGACAACAAAAAATTGTTTCTAAGATGCTGGCAGTAAAGAATATTAAAGCTCATCACAGCAGCCAGTTTCTCCAGACGTTAGTGGAAAAAGTTCTGCAAGATTATGAACTCAAAAAAGAACAGGTTCTTGCTATTGTAACTGATAATGCTTAAAACATGGTAAGTACTATTAAACTGATGAATGAGCATAATGAAAGTGAACAGCAGCTAGAAGGACATTTCACATTCAGTATGTTTCAGTTGGAAGGCCACAGTCCTGTTTGCATAACGGAAGAACAAACATATTACTACAGAAGAACAGCGAAATGATTCTTTACAATTAGATGATCTTGTTGAAGCTGCTTCACAACACTTTCCTATTCTTCACGTACGCTGTGTTGTGCACACACTGCAGCTGGCAATAAGAGATAGTCTGCAAGAGGGACATGCTGGAACTCTGATTAGCAAAGGGAGGAAATTGGCTATTGCTGCTAGAACCCCTAAAATTTATTCCATCTTGAAGAGACGTGCTTGAAAAGGGGCAATTGTGGATCAAGCCACTCGGTGGGGCAGCACGTATTTAATGATTGAGTGATTGCTTGAGCTGAAACCCTTCCTTGTAGATAAGGCCAACCTTCAGGTAAAGGTACTGTCATACTAAGTGAGATCGCTAACGAGATCGCTAAAGAGTCACTGATTTTATGACGCAGTAGCGATTTCGTTAGCGACGCAGCTGTGTGTGACATGTAGCGGCGATGTGGCCCCTGCTGCGATGTCGCTGATCGCTTATGAATATTCTGAGCTGTTTTTTGGTCGTTGGTGTCCCGGTGGTGAGCCTGAATCGCTGAGCGTGACACCCTTTATGAACGACTTTACCAGAGTCGCAGGCGTGACTAGGTTTTCCCAACGACCTCAGAGGTCGTTATACAGATCGCTGAACTCTTATGAGATCTTTGTGTTTGGAAGCTAACTAGCGATCACATAGCGATCGCACCAACGATCTCGCCAGGTCGTGTCGTCGTGATCGCTTGTGCGATCGCTAAGTGTGACAGTGCCTTAACACTACATGAAGGTCAATGGAAATAGGTGGCTGAATTGCTTCACCCATTTACAGTGACTAAAAAGTTACAAGCTGAGGATTTAACTCCTGACATTTTTGTAAAGGAGTGAAAGAACTTGTTTTCCTGTCCCAAAGAGGAGGTTTAATCGCAGATGCCATTGCTGCTTCAATGAAATGAAGAGAGACACTGCTATTAAAAAATAAAATTTTTCTGGCAGCTGTTTATGTGGACCCGAATCATCGTATATTGTTGGATGATCAACAGCTTACTAAAGGAAAAGAAGCTCTTGTTGAGGTAGCAGTTAGGATGATTGGGCTACAGGATGGCCAAGAGCAAGTGGACTTGGGTCCTTCCAGTGCTGCTACTGCCGCCATTTCTTCATCCTCATCAGATGAGGAGTTTGATTTCGACTAGTATTTGGACGACATGGAGCAGGCAAAGCGTTGCCGCAGGGAAAAAGATTCCGCTCCCATAGAAAACAGATTGACCATATTTCAGCAACATTTTTCATTTGCTTTCAAAGAAGTAGAAGAGTTCAATCATTCATCAAAACAGACTGTGCACGAGGCAATTCCTTTATACCTTGAAATTATTAGAGCTGTTGCCCATGTGGTTACTGCTTTGCCACCAACCCAAGTTGGTGTAGAGACGTTGTTCTCTAGCCTTAAAATAATTAGGTCACATTTGAGGTCATCTATGAAGGAGGATCTGATGGAGGCGATATTTCTCAGAACAAATTCATAGACTTCACAAATGTTATTCAGTACGTTTTTGTTGAAAACTGTTTTTTCTACTTACTGCATGGTGTATAATAAATTCTAAATGTGCAAAGTTTTTTTGTTCTAAAGTTGTATTCCAATAAATACATTTTATGTTCTATCTAAATTGCTTGATTATTGTATCATAATAATGATTAAAAGCCTACGTTTCTGCCCAATGATGACAAAAGTATTCTTGGAGTGATACCTTTATTGGCTAAGCAGAAAATAATATGTTTGCAAGCTTTCAGAGCACAGAGGCTCCTTCTTCAGGCAAGATTACAAATAGAGATTACTACAGTAAATTTATCACTTAAACTTAAAAACATGAGCCATGTATGTGTCATGGAAATTGAGGAGTCGGAGGTTTGGCTTACTGACTCCACAGCCCTGCCAACTACATGATAATCTTTCTTGCATGGTAACGTTTTAACAGACATATTATTTTTTCATAATTTTCAATTTTCCTTGTTTCAGATATGGAAACTAATATCAAAATAGGATAATTTATAAATTATAAATCAGCCTTTTTGCATTTATAGGGATTGTCCAGTACCTTTTTACTGATGACATAACTTCAGGCTACGCTCACACAGCAATATTTTGGTCAGTATTTGTAAGCCAAACCAGAAGAGGAACAATCTGAGGAAAAGTATAATAGAAACACGTCACCACTTCTGTATTTTTGACCCACTCCTAGTTTTGGCTTGCAAATACTGATGCGAAATATTGACCAAAATACAGCCTTGTGAACGTGGCCTTCGGATAAGTCATGCCTATAAGATCAGCAGGTATCTGACACCCGACAACCCCATTGATCAGCTGTTATCACCTACAGATGCATGGAGCGGAACAAGACTTCTCCTTGTGTACAATATATAATGGCAGATGCCAGGCAATTTAGATCAGATACTACTAAAAAGAATATAAAAGTAGTGGAAATCCCCTTCAAAATGTTGATGCTTGTATTGGTACTAATTTGTTTGGTAAAAGATCCCTTGAATGCCTGTGCTGTATTTATTTGATAGTAGGGATACAGGATATTACCATCTCCTTGGCATTCCCCTTTTTTATATAAACCTTTGTTAGGCTACTTTCACACATCAGTTTTTTTGTGTCAGGCATAATCCGTCGAATACCTGAAGGGATGGATCCAGCGCTGAAATGTAAAAACTGATGTAACGGATCTTTTTTTTTTTTTTTGCTGGATCCGACCTGAACTTTTGCAGCCGGAAAATGCAGGTTCGCATGTCTGGACCGAGGAGAGAGAGAGAGAGATTCCATACACTTGTATTATTTCCGGCCGCGTGATGCGCCGCTTCAGGCGGCTCCGGGAAAAAAAAACAAAAACATTTCCGCCAGATCCGGACAAAAACTGATGCAATGCAACGACATCTGGCGCGATCCGGCGCTAATGAAAGGTAATGCTAAAAAAACGCAACCGGTACCGGATCCGTTTTTTTAACAACACGCCAGATCGCACCTGAAGTAAAAAAACTGATGTGTGAAAGAGGCCTTAGTTTCTAGAGTTCATTCTGCATTTTATATGCCTCAATATAAAAAATGCAGCTGAAAGGAATAGCAAACTATTTTCCAGTTAGTCATGTGAAAAAAAACTATTGTATTGCAAACATTTTAGGGTATGTGCACACGATAAGTAAACGCTGTGGTTTGGATGCTACATACTTACTTGCACAGTGTCCAACCTGCAGAGGCCAGATGTTACAGCATAGTGGATGGGATTCCAAGAAATCCCATGCCCACTATGCGTGCACAGACGCCCGCAGATCACCCATGGAGACGGACATGCGGTGAGTCTTTCCAGACCAAAGCATGTCTATCTTGCAGAAACGCGAGCTTCTGCAAGATAAATTTCACCCTTACAATGTATTGGATGCGGTGAATAAATTTGTGGATTCACCTGCGTTCAATAGCCGGCAGCACGTTGGAAGCAGCGAACATACACTGGACGCAGTGAACATACATACACTGCGTCCAAAGCGCTTCCTATTCCTGAAAGTGTGCACCTACCCTTAGATAATAGAAGAAACTATTCTTATGTTCATAAGATATATATGTGTTCCCTTCACGTAGTGCTAAAAGCTGAAATAATGGAAGAAAAGGCTACCTTAGTGTTGAGCGGCGGCACACAACCTTTTCTGGTCCGAGGGCCATATTGTAATATTCAACGATTTTCAAGGGCTGCAATATAACTTTTGAGAGGTTTATGGCATATTGAAAGTTTAAGCCAGTGTTTCTCAACTCCAGTCCTCAGGACCCACCAACAGGTCATGTTTTCAGGATTTCCTTAGTATTGCAAAGGTGATGGAATTAATGCTTAAGCAGGTGATAATTTTATCACCTGTGCAATACTAAGGAAAGCCTGAAAACATGACCTGTTGGTGGGTCCTGAGGACTGGAGTTGAGAAACACTGGTTTAAGCGATGCAGTTTCCACTACAAGGACTCGCGCATACCTGGAGAATGAGGGTGCTCTTCTCCCTTAATCCATAGTCATTGAATACTATGGCTGTGTGCACACGATGCATTTTTGATGCGCTTTCTACGCGCGGTAAATGCTCCAAAAACGCAATGGAGTACTAAAGTAAAGTAATGGAATAACAATCCTGAAGTGTTGTGCACATGATCCTTAAATTTTCTTCCGTACTTGCAGCATTTTATTTTCCATAGCATTCTTTTTGCGTTTTTGACTCATTGACTTCAATTGAGTCAGTCAAATCTGGAGCAAAAATGCAGGTGTAAAAAGGTTTGCATCTTTGCTGCGTATTTACTGCTTATTTGCTTCAGATTTGCTGCCAAAAACGCTGTGAATTGTCAAAGGAAATTATGTCATAAGGAGGAAGAGTGCGTGGGCGGAGAATGTGTGTGTGTTGTCTGATGGGACTACTACTCCCATCCGGCTTCGTCTTTTGTCACATAAAACAGAGACAGCATGAGCCGATTGATGGGAGAATAGTCCCATCATCCAGTGCCTGTGTTCAATTGGAAAAAAAAAAATCTAAACATTTACATAATTACATACAATATACATACTCGCTGAACACCTAATCCCCAACGCCCGCTTCTCCTACAAACAAAAATAATAAACCAACATATACTCCCTGTCCACTGTAGTGCATTTAATACTGAGTGTCCCACGTCGATCTCACCCGGCCGCTGGCAATACACTGCGCAGCTGTGAGAGTTCACCGGAGTTCATTAGCTAATCAGTTCCAGGTCTCTCACTTGCGGCACCTCTGTGTGAGAAAATTCTCATGCAGCGGTGCCATAAGTGTGAGCATTGGAGCTGATGAACTCTCACGACAGCGCAGTGATACACTGCAGGAGCGATTACCTCCTGTCAGTGTATCGCCGGAGGCCGGGTAGAGCAGTCACATCTCCCAATGTGACTGTACTACACATGAGATCGCCATAGGACACTCGGTATTAAATGGACTAAGTCGGACAGGATAGTATTATATGTTGGTTTATTATTTTTTGATTGCAGGAGACGAGGGCGTCGGGGATTAGGCATTCAGTAAGTATGGTAAATTTAGATTCAATAAAGGAGTCTGTGATTATTTCAAATAAAGAACTTTATTCTGGGTGTTGGTGTTTTATACAGTGTTAGTAATGGTGGTGTGTTATTGACGCCTCTCAATTACTAACCTGTGGGCTTGATGTCACCTGACAATACAAAGGTGACATCAACCCCCCCAATCATTACCCCACTTGTCACCGCTACAGGGCAAGTGGGAAGAGCAAGGCTAAATGCCAGAATTGGCGCATCTATAAGATGCGCCATTTCTGGGGCGGCTGAGAGCTGATGTTTTTAGCCTGGGGGGTGCCTATATCCATGGCCTCTTCCCAAACTATTAATATCAGCGCGCAGCTGTCTGCCTAGCCTTTGCTGGTTCGATTTTATAGGGAGACCCCATGTCAATTTTTTCTGGGGTTCCCCTGTAAACTAGCCAGAAAAGGTTAAGCAAATAGCTGTGAGATGATATTAATAGCCTGGGAACCTTTATGGCTGTTGGCTCCTTCCCAGAATGTTAGCATCAGCCGTCACCTTTCCCATCTGCTGGTTCTGAAAATGATTCTGGAGCCCACTCAAATTTTTTTTTTTAAAAAACAAACATTGTGTTTCATGCTGATTTCTTACAGTTGCTGTTTTGTTACAGCATATGTAGGTTAATTATATTAACCCCTCTCTGACATTAGACGTACTATCCCGTCCATAAAACCCGTGCCATTCTGCCCATGGACGGGATAGTACGTCATAGGCGATCAGCTGCGCTCCTGAGGGGAGCGCAGCTAATCGCCGCCGGGTGTCAGCTGATTATCACAGCTGACACCCGTGACTGTGTGTCAGGAGCGGTCACGGACCGCTCCCGGCACATTAACCCCTAGCACACCTCGATCAAACATGATCGCGGTGTACTGGGGGCACAGGGGAGGATCGCGCAGGGTGGGGGCTCCCTGCGCGCCCCCCTGAGACCCTCAGACCAATAAAATTGTTTTTATTCTATAAAAGCGCCAAAACATGAAAAAAATGATATACATGAGGTATCGCCATAATCGTACTGACCCGAAGAATAAAACTGCTTTATCAATTTTACCACACGCGGAACAATAAAAACGCCTCCCCCAAAAGAAATTCATGAATTGCTGATTTTTGTTCATTCTAACCTCCCAAAAATCGAAATAAAAAGCGATCAAAAAATGTCACCTGCTCAAAAATGGTACAAATAAAAACGTCAACTCGTACCGCAAAAAATAAGACCTCACATGACTCTGTGGGCCAAAATATGCAAAAATTATAGCTCTCAAAATGTGGCGATGCAAAAAACTTTTTGCAATAAAAAGCGTCTTTTAGCGTGACAGCTGCCAATCATAAAAACCCGCTTATAAATAGTAAATTAAACCCCCCTTTATCACCCCCTTAGTTAGGGAAAAATAATAAAATTAAAAAAATGTATTTATTTCCATTTTCCCATTAGGGTTAGGGTTGCGGCTAAAGTTAGGGTTAGGGTTGGCGCTAAAGTTAGGATTAGGGTTGGGATTAGGGGTGTGTTAGAGTTAGGTTTGTGGTTAGGGTTGGGACTAGGGTTAGGGGTGTGTTGGGGTTAGGGTTGGAGTTAGAATTGGGGGGTTTCCGCTGTTTAGGCACATCAGGGGCTCTCCAAATGTGACATGGCGTCTGATCTCAATTCCAGCCAATTCTGCGTTGAAAAAGTCAAACGGTGCTCCTTCACTTCTGAGCTCTGCCATGCGTCCAAACAGTAGTTTATCCCCACATATGGGGTATCAGCGTACTCTGGACCCCAAGAGTTATTGTGCAATTTGTCCTATTTCTTCTGTTACCCTTGGGAAAATAAAAAACTGGGGGCGAAAATATCATTTTTGTACAAAAAAAAGTATTTTTTTGTTTTTACGGCTGTACATTATAAACTTCTGTGAAGCACTTGGGGCTTCATAGCGCTCACCACACACCTAGATAAGTTCCTTGTGGGGTCTATTTTCCAAAATGGGGTCACTTGTTGGGGATTTCCACTGTTTAGGCGCATCAGGGGCTCTCCAAATGCGACATGACGCCCCCAGACCATTCCATCAAAGTCTGCAATCCAAAACGTCACTACTTCCCTTCCGAGCCCGAACGTGTACCCATACAGTAGTTTTCTCCCACATATTGGGTATCAGCGTACTCAGGACAAATTGGGCAACAACTTTTGGGGTCCAATTTCTCCTGTTACCCTTGTAAAAATAAAATATTGGGGCGAAAAAATCATGTTTGCAAAAAAAAAAAAAAAAGATTTTTTATTTTTACGGCTGTGCGTTATAAACTTCTGTGAAGCACTTCGGGGTTCAAAGTGCTCACCACACATCTAGATAAGTTCCTTGTGGGGTCTATTTTCCAAAATGGGGTCACTTGTGGGGGGTTTCCACTGTTTAGGCGCATCAGGGGCTCTCCAAATGCGACATGACGCACCCAGACCATTCCATCAAAGTCTGCAATCCAAAACGTCACTACTTCCCTTCCGAGCCCTGACGTGCGCCCATACAGTAGTTTTCTCCCACATATTGGGTATCAGCGTACTCAGGACAAATTGGACAACAACTTTTGGGGTCCAATTTCTCCTGTTACCCTTGTGAAAATAAAATATTGGGGGCGAAAAAATCATTTTTGTAAAAAAAAAAGAGATTTTTTATTTTTACGGCTGTGCGTTATAAACTTCTGTGAAGCACTTTGGGGTTCAAAGTGCTCACCACACATCTAGATAAGTTCCTTGTGGGGTCTATTTTCCAAAATGGGGTCACTTGTGGGGGGTTTCCACTGTTTAGGCGCATCAGGGGCTCTCCAAATGTGACATGACGCACCCAGACCATTCCATCAAAGTCTGCAATCCAAAACGTCACTACTTCCCTTCCGAGCCCTGACGTGCGCCCATACAGTAGTTTTCTCCCACATATTGGGTATCAGCGTACTCAGGACAAATTGGACAACAACTTTTGGGGTCCAATTTCTCCTGTTACCCTTGTGAAAATAAAATATTGGGGGCGAAAAAATCATTTTTGTAAAAAAAAAAAAAGATTTTTTATTTTACGGCTGTACGTTATAAACTTTAGTGAAACACCTGGGGGTTCAAAGTTCTCAACACACATCTAGATAAGTTCCTTGAGGGGTCTAGTTTCCAAAATGGTGTCATTTATGGGGGTTTCCATTGTTTAGGCAGATCAGGAGCTCTCCAAACACGACATGGCGTCCAGCCAATTCTGCGTTGAAAAAGTCAGACGGCGCTCCTTCCCTTCCATACTCTGCCATGCACCCAAACAGTGGTTTACCCCCACATATGGGGTATCAGCGCACTCAGGACAAATTGCACAATAACTTTTGGAGTCTTGTTACCCTTGGAAAAATAAAAATTGGGGTGAAAAGATCATTTTTGTGGAAAAAATATGATTTTTAAATTTTACGGCTCTACGTTATAAACTTGTGTGAAGCACTTTGGGGTTCAAATTGCTCATCAAAAATCTAGATAAGTTCCTTAGTGGAGGGGTCATTTGTGGGGGGGTTTCCACTGTTTAGGCACATCAGGGGCTCTCCAAATGCAACATGGCATCCAAACTCAATTCCAGCCAATTTTGGTTGGAAAAAGTCAAATGGTGCTCCTTCCATTCCGAGCTCTGCCGTGCGCCCAAACAGTGGTTCCCCCCCACATATGGGGTATCGGCGTACTCAGGACAAATTGTACAACAACTTATGTGGTCCAATTTCTCCTGTTACCCTTGGGAAAATAAAAAATTAGTGACTAAAAGATAATTTTTGTGGGAAAAAAATAGGATTTTTTATTTTCATGCCCGGGCATTATAAACTTGTGTGAAGCACTTGGGGGTTCAAAGTGCTCACCAAAGATCTAGATAAGTTCCTTAGGGGGTCTAGTTTCCAAAATGGGGTCACTTGTGGGGGGTTTCCACTGTTTAGGCTCATCTGGGGCACTGCAAACGGAACATGACCCCCATTAACGTCTGCATTCCAAAACGTTACTACTTCCTTTCCAAGCCCTGCCGTGCGCCCAAACAGTTTCCCCCCCCACATATGGGGTATCAGCGTACTCAGGACAAATTGGACAACAACTTTTGGGGTCCAATTTCCTTGGGAAAATTCAAAAATTTGGGACTAAAAAATCATTTTTGTGGAAAATTGATATTTTTTTTTTTCACACCCAGGCTTTATAAACTTTTGTGAAACACTTGAGGGTTCAAAGTGCTCACAACAGATCTAGATAAGTACCTTACGGGGTCTAGTTTCCAAAATGGTGTCACTTGTGGGGGGTTTCCACTGTTTAGGCGCATCAGGGGCTCTCCAAACGCGACATGGCATCCAATCTAAATTCCAGCCAATTTTAGTTTGAAAAAGTCAAACGTCGCTCCTTCCCTTACGAGCTCTGCCGTGTACCCAAACAGTGGTTTTCCCCCACATATGGGGTATTGGCGTACTCAGGAGAAATTGCATAACAACCTTATCTGTCCATTTTCTCCTTTTACCCTCGTGAAAATAAAAAAAAAGTTTGTAAAAGATAATTTTTGTGGCTAAAAAGTAAAATATTCATTTTTTCCTTCCACGTTGCTTTACTGTGAAGCACCTGAAGGGTTAATAAACTTCTTGAATGTGGTTTTGAGTACCTTGAGGGGTGCAGTTTTTAGAATGGTGTCACTTTTGGGTATTTTCTGCCATATAGACCCCTCAAAGTGACTTCAAATGTGAGGTGGTCCCTAAAAAAAATGGCTTTGTAAATTTTGCTGTAAAAATGAGAAATCGCTGGTCAACTTTTAACCCTTATAATTTCCTAACAAAAAAAAAATTTTGGTTCCAAAATTGTGCTGATGTAAAGTAGACATGTGGGAAATGTTATTTCTTAACTATTTTGTGTGATATATTTCTCTGTTTTAAGGGAATAAAAATTCAAAGTTTGAAAATTGCAAAATTTTAAAAATTTTCTCCATATTTGCGTTTTTTTTTCAAAAATAAACGCAAGTTATATCGAAGAAATTTTACCACTAACATGAAGTACAATATGTCACGAGAAAACAATCTCAGAATCGCGAAGATCCGTTGAAGCGTTCCAGAGTTATAACCTCATAAAGAGACAGTGGTCAGAATTGTAAAAATTGGCCCGGTCATTAACGTGCAAACCACCCTTGGGGGTGAAGGGGTTAATGCTCCTCTTTATGTACCATTTTATTAATGAGGGTATCTGGCTGACACGTGTTCATTACTAAACCTCAGGCTCGAGATATATATGTGTGTGTGTGTGTATGTATATATATATATATATAGATAGATAGATCTATCTATATATATATATATAATATATATATATATTTTTTTTTTTTCTCTCTCTATATCTATATTATTATTTTATGTTTGTTTTGTGTGTGTAAACATGTAAACATTATATTTGAACATGGTAAGTAATGACATTATAGTCTTCATTGGAGAATGATAAAGAAGACGTTGAACAAGGAAATGACATCACAATTCTTTCTTCTTTTTTAATAATATATCTTTATTTAGCTCTATGGATTTACAAAGACGCATTAAAAAACGCAAGTATTTTCCACTGCATTTTTCTGCCAAGAGATGCAGAAACCTAGCAGGAATTTCTGCAAGCAAATACGCAACGTGCCCACATAGCATGGGTTTTGTAGTAGCAGGCTGCATTTCACCATTCCGTTAAAGAGGACTTGTCACAAGGTGAAAAGTGATCAGTTTAATCTCTGGCTCTTCCATGAGTATTTTTCTTTTTTTTATTTATTTTAAAACCATCAAAGATAAGATTCTTTTTATTTTGTGTTCCTCTTCACGGTCTTTACAATGCTGTGTTCATCACAGGGCTCTCTGGGGCATGTCTTTAGGCTGCTCTGCATAATTACCCTGTGACTACCAACCCTTGGTAACTGTCCTAAAAATTATCCCCAAATAAAGGCCCATATCTCTGGAACTGTAAGGCGAATTAGAGAAAATGTGAAGTTATGTCACTCGGGCACTGCACCCAATCAGCACTGGTGTCACTGTCATCTTGGATTTATAAGTAATTTACAGTAAGTGAGAGCTGAGTTTGCCCGCTTGCTCCCTGTTAATTACTTATACGTCTGAAGGCGAGGACAGTGACGCCAGCGCTGATTGGGAGCAGTGCCCGAGTGACTTAACAATCTCATGTGACCCTTGGAGAGTGCGTGCCGAAAAGCTGTAACAACTCTGGCATTGGAGGCGAGTATAAACGTTTTCATTTTAACAGCCAAACATGGGATATGAGAAGGGGCTGTCCTACTACTGGACAAGTCCTTTACATTTTATAATGTCCAGAAATATCTATGTATGTATTTAATTTCACAGAGCAGCCTAATAGAAGACAAATGTGAAAGCAAACGTTGGGCTAGTAGTTCCTTTATCTGTACTTGTGGTCTATGTACCTAGGCGTACTGCACTGTTTATCCTTTTGATCCTAAAATATAATCTATCAGTAAGGTCAACTCCTTGGGACTGTAAGGGCCCCGTCTCACATAGCGACACACCAGCGATCCCGACAATGATCAGGATCGCTGGTGTGTCGCTACATGATCGCTGTTGAGCTGCCAAACAAGCAGCGATCAGGACAGCGACACTGCGGGTAACGTCGCCTGCAGTGTGCGTTGGATACCAGCCCGCTGATGCAGGGAGCTGGTAACCAAGGTACACTTCGGGTTTCCAGGCGCTGCGCGTTGCCTGGAAACCCGATGTGTACCTTGATTACCAGCTCCCCTGCAGCAGCGCGCTGGTATCCAACGTACACATCGGGTTTCCAGGCACAGCCCCGTGACTGGAAACCCTATGTGTACCTTGGTTACCAGCTGATCGCTGGTCTCCTGCCTGCCACACGCAGCGATGCGTGCTGGCCAGCGGGAGACCAGCGATCAAAAAAAAAGTCCAGACATTTCTGACACGACCAGCGATTGACAGCAGGGGCCTGATCGCTGGTACGTGTCAGACATAGCGAGATCGCTGCTGAGATCACTGTTTAGCAGCAATCTCGCTATGTGAGACGGGGGCCTTAAGTTTTTGAAACCTAAAGCCATCAACACCTTTATATCTTCTATCTGTTGCGTTCACAGTTTTTCTCCCTTTGGCACCATCCTCTTTTCAGCTTGATTGATAGTTCACTGATTTTGTTGCCTGATGTCAAATAAGCAGTGAGCTATCGATCAAGTGAAAGAATCTGGTCCTAGACAAGAAAGCAACCACTTAACGTTTAACTTGCATATCAATAAAAATGCTAGTTCCTCAGAAATGCAGCAAAAGATAGAAGATATAACGGTGCAATTAAAGCCCCCGTCTCACACAGCGATCTCACTAGCGAGATCGCTGCTGAGTCACTAGTTTTGTGACGCAGCAGCGATCTCCCCAGCGATATCGCTGTGTGTGACATTCAGCGACGATCAGCCCCCCTGCCGGGTATCGCTGATCATCGCTGAATGTCCTGGACATTTTTTTGATCGCTGGTCTCCCGCTGACAGGCACGCATCGCTGTGTGTGACAGGCGGGAGACCAGCGATCCGCTAGTAACCAAGGTACACATCGGGTTTCCAGGCGCAGCGCCTGGAAACCCGATGTGTAACTTGGTTACCAGCTCCCTGCATCAGGGCGCTGGTATCCAACGTACACTGTGGGTAACAAAGCGACGTTACCCGCAGTGTCGCTGTGCTGATCGCTGCCTGTTTGGCAGCTCAGCAGTGATCATGTAGCGACACACCAGCGATCCTGATCGTTGTCGGGATCGCTGGTGTATCGCTATGTGAGATGGGGGCTTTACTGTAGGTCTGTTTTGTGGCTAAATAAAAGCACAGTATTTATGGGTGTATATTCACGGGTATATTGGCCCGGCCACTTCAAGTGTATGTGTTAAGATTATACTTAATTTGTTTTTCTCTGACTCGTTTTTCTAGACAATGGCAGAAAGTCATCTTGGTTTGTGAAGGGATTGACACTATTTCTACCATTGTTCTCAACACAGTACCGATTGCAAAAACTCAGAACATGTTCAATAGATATGTGAGTATAGAGAGCATGTCCGTTCATTTCCTGATGCATTTGATGTCAGTGATATAAGGTATCAGAGGCCTTTATATAAGGGTTAGCCCTTCATTAGGTTATATAATATACAGTTGTGTGATAAAGTGTTTGCCTCTTCCTGATTTCCTATTCTTTTGCATGTTTGTCACATTTAAATGTCTCCGATCACCAAACAAATATTAGAATGCGACTTTAGCAGACTTGGCTTGGGAAAGGCTCCTGGGCCGGTTGGTCTACCTCTGGAACTATACTATAGATATCAAGATGCCCTCGTACGCCATCTCCTAGAAATTTGTTCTTCACTTTATGCAGCCAAGGCCTTTGATTCCCTAAAATGACCTTTCCCTTTGGCCTGCTTGGAGAAATTTGCTTTTGGTCCTAAATTTTATAAATGGATTCAAATACTATATTCGGCTCCCAAAGCTAAAATTGTGATAAATAATATTTCTTCCACACCTTTTCCTCTTGAAACAGGGGACCAGTCAAGGCTGTCCTCTTTCCCCTGCTTTATTAGCTCCGGCATTTGAAGTACTGGCAATAAGTATGCGATCATCATTAAACATTAAATGTATTACAATAGCAGATAGTACTCATAACATTGCACTATATGCAGATGATATAATTTTTATGGACCACGTTGAGGATACCATACTTCGGGTTATATCCACCATAGATAAATTTAGTGAGTATTCCGGTCTCTTTGGGATAAATCATCGCTTATGTCTTTGTCTCATGCCCTGGTTGATAACCCAGAAAAAATATCACCTTTACCTGTCGTGTCCCACTTTAAATATTTAGGTGTTGGTATCCAAAAAGGTAAGAGAAATGATCTTTTAATTATGTTCCTCTTATTAGAATATGCCAAGCCCAAGTTTTCTTTGTGTTTGAAACTACCACTATCTGTGTCAGGCTGAATAAACTTAATCAAACTGATATTGCTTCCCAAGTTTAGTTATATATTGCAGCCCAGCGTGGTATCAGTCCCCAAGTTATTTTTTACATCTCTCAATTCACTGATATCCATGTTTATGTGGAGTAGCGCCAGTGCAAACCTTAAATTATTCACTCTTCAGAGACCAAAAAATGAAGGAGGGGCGGCATTGCCGGATTTTTTTTCTGTACTATCCAGTGGGTCAACTTAAGGCACCTCGTAGCTGAATACCTGACTCTGTTACCAAATTCTGAGAATCATCTGGCACGATTGTTACCCTTACTTAAATTTCCACATTCAGTGTGGATACAAGCCAAGAATCGAGTAGTTGTTACTCATGTTATAGCTGAAATGCCAAGGTGGGGGAATCCATATTTCTTGACATTGACAGAACATCCATTTGCCCTTATCTGGAGTGCTGGCTATGTCTGCTCGTTGAAAGATATTTGCGAAGGAAATGTATTAATGTAATTTGAGCAAGTGCAACTTAAAGGGGTATTCCCATCTCCAAGATCCCATCAAAATATGTAGTAGGTATAATAATAATAATATTAGCAAATACCTCCAATTAGAAATGTAGTATAATTTTTCTGACTCGCTATGTCTCTTTCCTCGTGTGCTGGCATTGCAGGACCTTTTTCGACTCTCAGGGGCACTATAACCTTATTTCTCAGCACCATCAAAAAGTGTTGCTGAGGAATAAGCACCCTTAACTGCCGCCGTTAAAAGGCGTATCGGCGGTTGTAAACGGGTTAAGTCTCAGGGTCCACAAGGTCTTATATTCAATTTATATACATATTTACGATCAACAGGCTTGTATCCACTGATTGTGAAGGATGGATAAAGACTCATGATCCTAATATTCAAGAGGAGGAATGGGAGAGGATTCTGGAGTCTCCTACTCTTGTTTCCCCTTCCACCAATAACAAAATGATTCAACTCTATATTATCCATCAGTGATATCTTACCCCTCTCAAGTTGTTCCAAATGGGGCGATCTCCTACTTCAGAATGTTTGCGGTGTCATACCATGGATGCTGTACATATGATTTGGGCTTGCCCAATTGTTTGTTGTTTAACCCCTTAACAACTGCCGATATGCCTTTTAACGGCGGCAGTTAAGGGTACTTATCCCTTATGCTGAGAAATAAGGTTATAGTGCCCCCTGCATCAGAAAATTTCTGGGGTCTCGGCTACCCGGGGTAGCTGAGACGCCGGAGAACATGATTCGGGTCGGTTTTTACTGACCCCAGTGTTGCGATCACCGTTATGCACGGATAAACTGTGACCCCAAAAAAAAAAAGTCAGGTTTCCTATTTATTTCTCTCTTCTGATGTGATCTAGCACATCAGATGAGAGAGAAATGGGATCCCCGAGCCCCCCAGTACCTCCGGTTTCCACAGATCCCTCCCTTTGTCCATTGGCGTCTTCTTCTTTGAAGAAAATGGCTAGCGCAGATCTGGCGTTACCGAGATCTGCCAGCTGGCAACAATAGGAGATCAGAATAAAAAAAATAGTGAATCAAACCCAACTTTATCACCAAATTTGTTAGGTAAAAATAATAAAATAAAAAGTATTTCCATTTTTCCATTAGGGTTGTGATGTTCGAATTGGGTGGTTTCCATTGTTTAGGTACATCAGGGGGTCGCCAAACGCGACATGGTGTCAGTCAATTTTGCTTTCAAAAAGTCAAATGGTGCTACCTCCCTTCTGAGCCCTGCCATGCGCCCAAACAGTGGCTTTCCCCCACATATGGTGTATCGGCGTACTCAGGAGAAATTGCACAACAAATTTTTTCCATTTTCTCCTGATACCCTTGTAAAAATATAAAAAAGTTTGGCTCCAAAGTACATTTTTTGTGAAAAAAGTAAAATGTTCATTTTTTCCTTCCATGTTGCTTTTTTTTTCTTGTGAAGCACCTGAAGGGTTAATAAACTTCTTGAATGTGGTTTTGCGTACCTTGAGGGGTGCAGTTTTTAGAATGGTGTCACTTTTGGGTATTTTATGTTATAGTGATCCCCCAAACTCACTTCAAATGTGAGGTGGTCCCTAAAATAACAGTTTTGTAAATTTTGTTGTAAAAATGAGAAATCGCTGGTCAACTTTTAACCCTTATAACTTCCTGACAAAAAAAAATTGTTTCCAAAATTGTGCTGATGTAAAGTAGACATGTGGGAAATGTTATCTATTAACTGTTTTGTGCGATATGACTCTCGGATTTAAGGGCCCAAAAAAATTAAAAGTTTGAAAATTGCAAAATTTTAAAATTTTTTGCCCAATTTCATTTTTTTTCATAAATAAATGCAAATCATATCAAAGAAATTTTACCACTAACAGGAAGTACAATATGTCTCTCACAATCTGTGGGATACGTTGAAGTGTTTCAGAGTTATAACCTCATAAAGTGACTGTGGTCAGAATTGTAAAAACTGGCCCGGTCATTATGTACAAAATTGGCTCTGTCACTAAGGGGTTAACCTTTACTTTCAGTTTTGAGTTAATGACATGCTCTGCTTCGGGGCGGCCTGTGTGTCTTCCTGGTGCTCTGCTTAGCTGTTCATCTGTATGGCTTCTGACAGGTCACTGATCCCTCAATGACCTGCCTCCTATTTTACATAATGAATATTATATATATATATATATATATATATATATATACAGTGTGTGTATATATATATATATATATATATATATATATATATACATACAGTATGTATATATATATATATATATATATAGCATCGTGATTCCTCGCTAATCCCGCCCCCTGCACAGTAGCTCCGCCCCACCACATTACCACACATAATCCCGGCCCCCACCACATTACCACACACAATCCGGCCCGCACCACATTACCACACACAATCCCGCCCCCTCAACACATTACCACACACAATCCCGCCCCCTCAACACATTACCACACACAATCCCGCCCCCCACCACATCACCACACACAATCCAGCCCCCCCACCACATCACCACACACAATCCTGCCCCCCACCACATCACCACACACAATCTCACCCCCCCACCACATCACCACACACAAACCTGCCCCCCACCACATCACCACACACAATTCCGCCCCACCACATCACCACACACAATCCTGCCCCCCACATCACCGCACACAATCCTGCCCCCCACCACATTACCTCACACAATCCTGCCCCCCACCACATCACCACACACAATTCCGCCCCCCACCACATCACCACACAATCCTGCCCCCCCACCACATCACCACACACAATCCTGCCCCCCCACCACATCACCACACACAATCCCGGCCCCCCACCACTTTACAGCACATAATCCTGCCCCCCCAACACATTACCACACATAATCCCGCCCCCCACCACATTACCTCACATAATCCCGCCCCCCACCACATTACCACACATAATCCTGCCCCCATCACATTACCACACATAATCCCGCCCCTCACCACATTACCACACACAATCCCGCCCCTCACCACATTACCACACACAATCCCGCCCCACCACATTACCACACACAATCCCGCCCCACCACCACATCACCACACACAATCCCGCCCCCACCACATCACCACACACAATCCTGCCCCCCACCACATCACCACACACAATCCCGGCCCCCCACCACATTACCGCATATAAACCCGCCCCCCCACCACATTACAACACATAATCCCGCCTCCCCACAACATTAGCACACATAATCCCACCCGCCACATTACCACACATAATCCCACCCCTCACCACATTACCACACAAAATCCTGCCCCTCACCAATTACCACACATAATCCCGCCCCCCCACTACATTACCACACATAATCCCGCCCACCACCACATTGCCACACATAATCCCGCCCCCTACCACATTGCCACACATAATCCCCCCACCACATCACCACACATAATCCCGCCCCAACACATTACCACACATAATCCCGCCCCCAACACATTACCACACATAATCCCGCCCCCCCACCACATTACCGCTCATAATCCCACCACATTACCACAAATAATCCCGCCCCCCACCATATCACCACACATAATCCCGCCCCCCCACCAGATTACCACACATAATCCCGCCCCTAACGCATTATCACACATAATCCCGCCCCCCACCACATTACTGCTCATAATCCCGCCCCCCACCACATTACTGCTCATAATCCCGCCCCCTACCACATTGCCACACATAATCCCGCCCCCCCACCACATTACCACACATAATCCCACCCCCACCACATTACTGCTCATAATCCCAACCCCCACCACATTACCACAAAAAATCCCGCCCGCCACCATATTACCACACATAATCCCGCCCCCACCACATTGCCACACAATCCCGCCTCCCCACCACATCACCACACATAATCCCGCCCCCCCACCAGATTACCACACACAATCCCGCCCCCCAACACATTACCACACACAAACCCGCCCCCCACCACATTACCGCTCATAAACCCGCCCCCCACCACATTACCACACATAATCCTGCCCCCCATATTACTGCTCATAAATCCGCCCCCCCACTACATTTCCGCTCATAATCCCGCCCCCCACCACATTACCACACACAATCCTGCTCCCCCACCTCATCACCACACACAATCCCACCCCCCCACCACATCACCACACATAATCCCACCCCCCCACCACATTACCACACATAATCCCACCCCCCACCACATTACCACACATAATCCCGCCCTCCCACCACATTACCGCACATAATCCCGGCCCCCCACCACATTACCGCACATAATCCCGGCCCCCCACCACATTACCGCACATAATCCCGGCCCCCCACCACATTACCGCACATAACCCGCCCCACCACATTACCACACATAATCCCGCCCCCCCACCACATTACCACACATAATCCCGCCCCCCACCACATCACCACACATAATCCCGCCCCCCACCACATCACCACACATAATCCCGCCCTCCGATCACATTACCACACATAATCCCGCCCCCACATCACCACACACAAATCCGCCCCCCCACCACATCGCCACACACAATCCCGTCCCACCACCACATCACCACACACAATCCTGCCCCCCCACCACATCACCGCACACAATCCCGGCCCCCCACCACATTACCGCACATAATCCCGGCCCCCCACCACATTACCACACATAATCCGCCCCCCCACCACATTACCACACATAATCCCGCCCCCCACCACATTACCACACATTATCCCGCCCCCCCACCACATTACCACACATTATCCCGTCCCCCGCCAAGATCTTTCAGTTCAAATTGTACCTGGTACAAGTCAAGGAAAGATCTTTGAAAATGATGAAAATGACTATACATTTAATTGTGTTTACAGAGAAAATTTAACTTACCGTATATACTCATGTATAAGCCGACCCGTTTATAAGCCGACCCCCCTAATTTTGCCACAAAAAACTGGGAAAACGTATTGACTCGCGTATAAGCCTAGGGTGAAAAATGATTATGCCCCCATATGATGCTCCACAGATTATGCCCCCATATGCTCCACAGATTATGCCCAATATGCTCCACAGATTATGCCCCCATATATTCCACAGATTATGCCCCCATATGATCCACAGATTATGCCCCCATATGCTCCAGATTATGCCCCATATGTTCCACAGATTATGCCCCCATATGCTCCAGATTATGCCCCATATGTTCCACAGATTATGCCCCCATATGCTCCAGATTATGCCCCCATATGCTCCATATTATGCCCTATATGCTCCATATTATGCCCCCATATGCTCCAGCTTATGCCCCATATGTTCCACAGTTTATGCCCCCATATGCTCCATATTATGCCCCCATATGCTCCAAATTATGCCCCATATGTTCCACAGCTTATTCCCCCATATGCTCCATATTATGCCCCATATGCTCCAGATTATGCCCCATATGTTCCACAGCTTATGCCCCCATATGCTCCAGATTATGCCCCATATGTTCCACATCTTATGCCCCCATATGCTCCAGATTATATACCCCATATGTTCCACAGCTTATGCCCCCATATGCTCCATATTATGCCCCCATATGCTCCATATTATGCCCCCATATGCTCCAGATTATGCCCCCATATGCTCCAGAATATGCCCCCATATGCTGCACAATTATGCCCCATAGTATAGGCCTCATATGCTGCTGCAAAAAAAAAATGACATACCTCTCGTCGCTGGGTGCCGGTGTACTGAGCAGGCGGTGACAGCGGCGCGCTATGGGGGACAGGTGCCGGTGTCACCGCTCGCTCAGGACCCCGGCACCTGAGATATTTACCTGTCCCTCGGTCCACCGCAGCGCACTGCTCCCTCGGTCTGACTCCTCTGTGTGTGAATGATCTGGCAGGGGGGGGGCGCGCACTAACGACGTCCTCGCGCCCTCTGCCTGAACATTTACACACAGAGGAGTCAGACCGAGGGAGCAGTGCGCTGCGGTGGACCAAGAGACAGGTAAATATCGCTATACTCACCCCTCCGCCGCGCGTCCCTGCAGCCTCTCCTCTTTTCCCGGCGCTCTCAGCAGCGCTTCAGTCCTGCAGCGGTCACATGCTACCGCTCATTAAAGTCATGAATATGTGCATATTCATGACTTTAATGAGCGGTGCCATGTGACCGCTGCAGGAAGGAGCCTGAGATTGTGGGAGAAGCAGGGGGCTGCAGAGACCGCGCCGGCGGAGGGGTAAGTATGATCCGACACCTCCGCTCCCCCTCCCCCGCCGACCCCCGTATATAACCCGCGTATAAGCCAAGAAGGGGACTTTCAGCCCTAAAAAATGGACTGAAAATCTCGGCTTATACATGGGTATATACGGTAGTTTATGTTTCGTTATGAAATTTGTTTAGATGCTGGAATGAATAAAAAACGCACATCTTACTGAATCCAGTTTGTTTTCGATTTTACACTGTGAATAAAATGTGTCATTAGTATTATTCAGATTTTTGATGATTATTATTGTTATTAACTTCATTTCAATTTCATTTACCACCTGTGTAAGCGCTATTGAATGTTGTCATTATTTACTTTAGTTTAATCACCAGCAGCGTTAATTAGATAGCAATGAGCGTACCGAGCGTTAGCTGGCTGGAAACAGCTAGTATATATATCTATATATATCTAGATATATATAGATATATATATATATAATGTTGAAAAAAAAAATCCCCTCCTGCAGGCAGGCGGCGGCAGCACCTGAGCTGCAGCCTTATCGCATGTGTAATGTGGGCGATCCGATAACTGCTCCTGCGCAGGCGCCGGCGGTGCCATCTTGCTAGAGAAAAATAAAATTTCCAGCTCCAAGAAAGAATTATTTTATTTATTTATTTTATGAATTAATGTATACCATAAAAAAATAATTAACTCCACATTACACATGCTTGATATCAAGCTGCAGTTCCGGCGCCTCCCTGCAGAAGGGGATTTTTTTTTTCAATATATATATATTATATTCATTATGTAAATTAGGGGAGGTCAGTGAGGGATCAGTGGACCTGTGATGGCCATACAGATGAATATGTAATCAGAGCAACACATGAAGACCCCCACAGGCCGCCCCTGGGCACAAACATATCATTAACTCAAAACTAAAATATAGATTAAACAACAACCACAAGACGGATTTCACCAACCAAGGTATCATTGTAATCAGTATAACGGCGCGGACCTGACACTGTCTGTAGGTTACTGTGCACAATCCTGCTGACAGGTTCCCTTTAATGTAAAATGAAGGATATCAAATCCTAATTAATTTATGACCAATTAATGTTAGATTTACCAATACTTGTTATTGTGTTTTTCCACTTACAGACTGTAGATATAACCCAAATGATCAAAGCGGAAAACCACATAGAAATCAAGTTTCAGTCAGCTGTAGACTGGGCAAAAGAAAGGAGCACTCAGCACGCCTATGGTATCCCTCCAGACTGCCCTCCGAAAGTACAAAATGGAGATTGCCATGTGAACTACATAAGAAAGGTGATCCCCGTCATTGTAACATCTGTTATGCACATGCTTTAACCCCTTTCTGACCGGGGTTATCATTAAGAGGTTAAAAAGTACCTGTTGCCAAGTCCAAAGTGTCCACTGTTCATAGTTGCTTCCCACTTTTCTCCAGAGTATTTTTTTTAATTTTTTAATTCCACCATACAGTTCCAGAGATATGGGCCTTTTTTAGTTAGTGCTTATTTTTAGTGCCTTTTTACAAGGGGTCGTGTTTAACAAGATTCTCTAGAGTTGTGTGTTTAGGCTCCTCTGCATTATTGTGAGCCGTACCCCTTGGTAAAGACAAGAAAAATTAGCATTAAATACAAAGGACTATTGTTGTGAATGGGTTTGAGATGAGTTCTGAGCAGAGGCTCCCTCTGGTGGTTACAGGCGATACTAGTGAGGATTGTGAGGACTGGGAATCAGGTGTTACTGATTGGTCTTATGTAAGGGAGTCATTTTCCCATCAGGGTTGCCGGTGATCAATTGTTCTGGTCTGAATCCTTCTTTCCAGTTTCCCTTGTAGCCTGCTGTGTCGTGTCTGCATCTCCTGCTATCAGATAAGACAATTTCTTATTTTGTGTTTTTGCTATATTTTTGCATTTTGTCCTGCACTTCTGTGGGGGCCTTCAGGGTCCCCTCCGGGGGCTTCTGCCCTCTCAGTTTAGTCCAGCCTCTGTGTTTTGTACTTTTGCTTTTTCCAGTTTTTTTTTCAGTGGCTGCTGTTTTGTTTTTGTTACACCAGAGAACTAATTTAGGTGGTAAAGGTCGTGTGATCTCAGGTGATTTTGAAATTAGTAGAGTTGGTGTTTTTTCAGGGTTTTCTGAGATTGCAGTAAGTACCCTTCCTATCCTTTTCTATTTAGTAAGTTTGGGCCCCAGCGTTTGCTCATACTATTTTCTTTCTGTGTCAGTATTTCCTCTTGTCTAACCGCCATTACATGTTTGGGGGCTTTCTATTATCTTTGGGGTTCTGCTCCGGGGCAGATAGCTTTCCTATTTCTGTCTTTAGGTGTAGTTAGTTTCTCAGGCTGTGACGAGGCGTCTGGGACCAACGTGGGAACGCTCCACGGCTGCCTCTGGTTGCGGTGGTTAGTCAGGGTGCTGCAGTCTCATAGATTCCAACTGCTCTGGTGTATTTCCTTTTTTACCTGCACTCCTCAGCTACCGTAACATAACAGTATCACCGGCCAAAAAAATTGTATGGTACTCACAGAAGGGAAAAAATATTTTGAAGGAAGAAAAGTTGTCAGAGATATTTTTCTGTTTGTTGCATTTTTTTTTTTTTTTTCCCTCTGTATCTCTGGGTGCTGGGGAGGATCTTTTCTCCCAATGGAGTTTGCACAGTTGTCTGGCCGTGTGGATCAGCTTGCCACTGAGGTTCAGAGTATTGCTGCATATCTTGCTAGGTTGCCTGTTGTGGAACCTAGGATCCCCATGCCAGATTTGTTTTTAGGGGATCGAGCTAAGTTTCAGAATTTCAAAAATAATTGTAAATTGTTTCTTGCCTTAAAATCTAAGTCCTCAGGAAACGCAGCGCAGCAGGTTCAAATTATCATCTCTCTCCTGCGCGGCGATCCTCAGGATTGGGCTTTTTCCCTGATACCTGGGGATCCTGTTTTGAGTGATGTTGATGCATTTTTTCAGGCTTTGGGGTTATTGTACGATGAGCCTAATGTCACTGATCAAGCTGAAAAAGCCTTGTTGGCATTAAATCAGGGGCTTGATGACGCTGAGTTATACTGTCAGAGATTCCGTAGGTGGGCAGTCCTGACCAAGTGGAATGACGACGCTTTGGCGGCCCTTTTCCGGAAGGGTCTGTCGGATAATGTAAAGGATGTTATGGTGGGATTCCCTGTCCCCTCTGGTCTCAATGATTCTATGTCATTAGCGATTCAAATTGACAGACGTTTGCGTGAGCGGAGAAGTATGCGTGGAGTGGTGTTGCCTTGTGAGCCAGCTGCTGAGCCCATGCAGTGTGATGGAGTGGTGTCTGGGGCACAGCGTCATGAGTTTCGAAAGCGCAATGGGTTATGTTTCTACTGTGGTGATGCCTCTCATGCTATTTCAGTCTGCCCTAAGCGGGGAAGACGTTTTGCACGCTCGGTTGTCTTGGGTAGTGTTCAGACTAAGTTTTTATTAACTGTCACTCTGATATGCTCTCTGTCCTCATTTTCTGCTCAGGCTTTCGTTGATTCTGGAGCAGCTATTAACCTGATGGATTATGATTTTGCTAAACGTTGTGGGTTTCCCTTGATACCCTACAGAAGTCTATTCCTTTACTGGGGATCGATTCTACCCCTTTGGCTGAGAATAAACCCCAGTTTTCTACTCAGGTGATAATGAGGGTTGAACCTGATCACCAGGAGTGCTGCAAATTTTTGGTTCTATATAATCTGCATGACATTATAGTGCTGGGTTTCCCTTGGTTACAGTCTCATAATCCTGTTTTGGATTGGAAATCTGTGTCTGTAACCAGTTGGGGCTGCCAATGTGTTAATACCAACACTCCTGTTTTTTCTGCCTCCCCCAGGCTGAGGATGTTCCTGACTTTTTGTTTGATTTTTCTGATGTGTTTAGCGAAAGTAAATCTGCATCCTTACCTCCCCATAGGAACTATGACTGCGCTATTGAATTAGTGCCAGGTAGTAAATTCCCTAAAGGTCGCCTTTTTAACTTGTCTGTACCTGAACATGACGCTATGCGGTCTTATATCAAGGAATCATTGGAGAAGGGTCATATCAGACCATCCTCTTCACCCTTAGGTGCCGGTTTTTTCTTTGTGGCCAAAAAAGATGGTTCATTAAGGCCGTGTATTGATTATCGTCTCTTGAACAATATTACTGTGAAATATCAATACCCGTTACCCTTGATTTCTGACCTGTTTTCCAGGGTGAAAAACGCTACTTTGTTTACCAAGCTTGACCTCAGGGGGGCGTATAACCTTATTCGCATTAAGCACGGGGATGAATGGAAGACGGCATTTAACACCCCTGAAGGGCATTTTGAGTACCTTGTGATGCCCTTTGGGCTCACTAATGCTCCTTCCGTCTTCCAGTCCTTCATGAATGACATTTTCAGGGATTTTGTGGACAAGTTTCTGATTGTTTATTTGGATGATATCTTGATTTTTTCTAATGACTGGGACTCTCATGTGAAACATGTTCGAACTGTATTCCAGATTTTGAGAGAGAATGCTCTGTATGTGAAGGGATCAAAGTGTCTTTTTGGCGTACAGAAGATCTCATTTCTGGGATTCATTTTGTCCCCATCTGTTATTGAAATGGACCCGGTCAAGGTTCAGGCCATCTGTGATTGGGTCCAACCTACTTCATTAAAGGCTCTTCAGAGATTTTTGGGTTTTGCCAATTTTTATCGTAAATTTATTGGTAATTTCTCGGTTATTGTTAAACCATTAACTGATTTGACCAGAAAGGTGTTATGTTACGGTAGCTGAGGAGTGCAGGTAAAAAAGGAAATACACCAGAGCAGTTGGAATCTATGAGATTGCAGTACCCTGACTAACCACCGCAACTAGAGGCAGCCGTGGAGCGTTCCTACGTTGGTCCTAGACGCCTCGTCACAGCCTGAGAAACTAACTACACCTAAAGATAGAAATAGGAAAGCTATCTGCCCCGGAGCAGAACCCCAAAGATAATAGAAAGCCCCCAAACATGTAATGGCGGTTAGACAAGAGGAAATACTGACACAGAAAGAAAATAGTATGAGCAAACGCTGGGGCCCAAACTATCTAAATAGAAAAGGACAGGAAGGGTACTTACTGCAATCTCAGAAAACCCTGAAAAAACACCAACTCTACTAATTTCAAAATCACCTGAGATCACACGACCTCTACCACCTAAATTAGTTCTCTGGTGTAAAAAAGTCAAAACAGCAGCCACTGAAAAAAAAACTGGAAAAAGCAAAAGTACAAAACACAGTGGCTGGACTAAACAGAGAGGGCAAAAGCCCCCGGAGGGGACCCAGAAGGCCCCCACAGAAGTGCAGGACAAAATGCAAAAATATAGCAAAAACACAAAATAAGAAATTGTCTTATCTGATAGCAGGAGATGCAGACACGACACAGCAGGCTACAAGGGAAACTGGAAAGAAGGATTCAGACCAGAACAATTGATCACCGGCAACCCTGATGGGAAAATGACTCCCTTATATAAGACCAATCAGTAACACCTGATTCCCAGTCCTCACAATCCTCACTAGTACCGCTTGTAACCACCAGAGGGAGCCTCTGCTCAGAACTCATCTCAAACCCATTCACAACAGAAAGGGTTCTGATGTGGTGAATTGGCCTCCTGAGGCAGTCTCTGCGTTTCAGGAACTTAAGCAGAGATTCACTTCTGCTCCTGTTCTACGGCAGCCTGATGTTTCTCTGCCATTTCAGGTGGAGGTTGATGCCTCTGAAATTGGGGCAGGTGCCGTTTTGTCCCAAAAAGATCCAGAGACCTCTAAAAGTAACCCTTGTGCCTTTTTCTCTCGAAAATTTTCTCCTACTGAACGTAATTATGACGTGGGTAATCGGGAGTTATTGGCCATGAAGTGGGCTTTTGAAGAGTGGAGACATTGGCTGGAGGGAGCCAAACATCAGGTGGTGGTCCTTACGGACCATAAGAATCTGGTCTATCTGGAATCTGCCAAGCGACTCAATCCTAGACAGGCCAGGTGGGCCTTGTTTTTCACACGTTTTAATTTTGTGGTTTCCTTTCTTCCTGTCACTAAGAATGTTAAGGCGGATGCCCTCTCGAGGAGTTTCCTTGCGGACTCTCCTGAGCTATCTGATCCCTCTGTTATTTTGAAGGAGGGTGTAGTTCTTTCCGCCATCTCGCCCAATTTGAGACTTGCTCTGGAGGGGTGTCAGGAGGATAGGCCCGAGCGCTGCCCTGTTGGAAAATTGTTTGTCCCGGACCAATGGAAAAAGAGTGTGATGTCTGAGATTCATTGTTCCGCATTGGCTGGGCATCCCGGAATTTTTGGTACCAGAGACTTGGTTAGTCAGTCCTTTTGGTGGCCTACCTTGTCTCGCGATGTCAGGGAATTTGTGCAGTCCTGCGGGACTTGCTCTCGCTCCAAGCCTTGCTCTCGCTCTAGTGGTTTGTTGATGCCATTGCCTGTGCCCAAGAGACCATGGACCCATATCTCTATGGATTTCATTTCCGATCTTCCTGTTTCTCAGAGAATGACCACCATCTGGGTAATTTGTGATAGGTTTTCCAAGATGATACATCTTGTGCCATTACCTAAGTTGCCTTCCTCCTTTGAATTGGTGCCGTTGTTCCTTCAGCACGTGGTTCGTTTACACGGCATTCCTGAGAACATTGTGTCTGACAGAGGAGTCCAGTTTGTTTCCAGATTTTGGAGGACTTTTTGTTCTAAACTGGGTGTTCAATTGTCTTTCTCCTCGGCATTTCATCCTCAGACCAATGGTCAAACTGAGAGAACAAACCAGACATTGGAGACTTATCTAAGATGCTTTGTGTCTGCTGATCAGGATGACTGGGTCTCTTTTTTGCCTTTGGCTGAGTTTGCTCTTAATAATAGGGCTAGCTCTGCCACTTTGATGTCTCCGTTTTTCTGTAATTCTGGGTTTCACCCTCGATTTTCTTCAGGACAGACGGAGGCTTCTGTCTGTCCAGGTGTTGACTCTGTTGTTGAGCGTATGCAGCAGATTTGGGACCAGGTAGTGGAGAGGTTGTCCCTCTCTCAGGAGAAGGCCCAGCGGTTTGCTAACCGGCATAGGACTGATGGTCCTCGGTTTAAAGTGGGGGACTTGGTCTGGTTGTCCTCAAAGAATATTCCTATGAGAGTAGCATCTCCTAAATTTAAGCCTAGGTTCATTGGACCTTATAAGATCATGGAGATTATTAATCCTGTTTTTTTTCGTTTGCTTCTTCCAGGGACATTTAAGATCCATAACGTGTTCCACAAGTCCTTGTTGAAGAGGTTTGTTGAGCCAGTGGTTCCTGCTGCTGTGCCTCCTGACCCTGTTTTGGTTGAGGGCAATCTGGAGTATGTGGTTGAGAAAATATTGGATTCTCGTTTTTCTAGACGAAGACTCCAGTATTTGGTTAAATGGAGAGGTTATGGTCAGGAAGACAATTCTTGGGTGTTTGCTTCGGACATCCATGCTAGGAGACTTATCCGTGCGTATCATAGAACTCATCCTGACCGACCTGGTTGCTCAAATGAGGGTTCGGTGACCCCTCCTCAAGGGGGGGGTACTGTTGTGAATGGGTTTGAGATGAGTTCTGAGCAGAGGCTCCCTCTGGTGGTTACAGGCGATACTAGTGAGGATTGTGAGGACTGGGAATCAGGTGTTACTGATTGGTCTTATGTAAGGGAGTCATTTTCCCATCAGGGTTGCCGGTGATCAATTGTTCTGGTCTGAATCCTTCTTTCCAGTTTCCCTTGTAGCCTGCTTTGTCGTGTCTGCATCTCCTGCTATCAGATAAGACAATTTCTTATTTTGTGTTTTTGCTATATTTTTGCATTTTGTCCTGCACTTCTGTGGGGGCCTTCAGGGTCCCCTCCGGGGGCTTCTGCCCTCTCAGTTTAGTCCAGCCACTGTGTTTTGTACTTTTGCTTTTTCCAGTTTTTTTTTCAGTGGCTGCTGTTTTGTTTTTGTTACACCAGAGAACTAATTTAGGTGGTAGAGGTCGTGTGATCTCAGGTGATTTTGAAATTAGTAGAGTTGGTGTTTTTTCAGGGTTTTCTGAGATTGCAGTAAGTACCCTTCCTATCCTTTTCTATTTAGTAAGTTTGGGCCCCAGTGTTTGCTCATACTATTTTCTTTCTGTGTCAGTATTTCCTCTTGTCTAACCGCCATTACATGTTTGGGGGCTTTCTATTATCTTTGGGGTTCTGCTCCGGGGCAGATAGCTTTCCTATTTCTGTCTTTAGGTGTAGTTAGTTTCTCAGGCTGTGACGAGGCGTCTAGGACCAACGTAGGAACGCTCCACGGCTGCCTCTGGTTGCGGTGGTTAGTCAGGGTGCTGCAGTCTCATAGATTCCAACTGCTCTGGTGTATTTCCTTTTTTACCTGCACTCCTCAGCTACCGTAACATAACAGACTATATCTTTATATTATGGCAGCTTTTATAAACTCAGAAACCAGAATTTTCCGGGAACAGCTGGAAAAACATTGGGCAAACTCTGACCACTATTGACCTGGTGAATGGTTCTGAATGGAGTTTCATTGTGATCGTGGAATAGTACGGTATATTGAATCAGTGTTTGCTGTGACTGTCACTTCCTGGCCACTTTCTTAATTTTTTGGCATGCCTTGTGTTTTCAGAGGATGTCAAAACTGTTTTTAAGAATTTGTAGTAGCTTGGAATGTGAAGTTATGCGTGGGTTGGATATTAGGTCATGGGGGACATTTTCGAGGTGGGTTTATACACAAATGGGAAGCTTGTAAAAGCATATTGTATTGGAAGCACTGATCAGGTCTTTACTATGCCTCAGTGACCACCCCTTTATTTCCCTATTTTCTTGTAATGCAGGCTCAGTGTTCATTCAGCTGGGATTGGGGACCATCATTTCCTACACAGGGCATCTGGAAAGACATAAGAATTGAAGCATATAATATAATTCATCTAATCTATATGTCCTACACCTCTGTGTTCGGTAAGTCTGTCTGGAGTGAGCTTTCAGTTGTTTGGAAAATGCATTGTAAGGGTAAGTTTACACTTGGTGTTTTTCTTCAGCGGGTTTTTTTGTGCCGCAAAACCTGATTGCTTGGCAGGAAAGAAGCTGCAGAAAAAAGCATGTTTTTCTTGCGTTTTTCTGCGTTTTTTGTGTTTTGTTTTTGTTTTGCGGTGGTTTTGGCTCTCCAGATTTGTCTCTTGTGCATGCTGATAGAGCTTAGTGTTTGGAAAAAAAGTCTTCTTTCATAGAATCAGGTTTTGGCACAATAAAGACGCAGCAAAACATGCCTGTGTTTTTTAGTGCGTTTTTTTTTCAGCTTTTTTTTAACCACCCATTCAAGTCAATGGGTATAAAAACTCTGAAATAAGTGACATGCTCTATGTCCAAAAAAAAAACATGCAAAGCACAAAATAGTGATGCCAAAAAAACAATGTGTATGAGTTTTCTGAAATCTCATGCTTTTACTGGTACTGTAAAAAGCAGCTGAAAATTAGCTTAGAAAGCGCATAAAAAAGCAGCAAAATGCCTAATGTGAACTTATAGCATAAGGCAGACTTGTGTGAGAGGGGTTTTATATTTTCTCAGGTATATCCTTCAGTACTAATGACACATTGTTTTATTTTCGGGGTGGGGCAGAGTATCCAAATTTGTCAGAGTACGACAAAAAAATGTTTTTTCCCATACAAATTTGCCTAGTGATCAGGAAAATGAAGAATAAATTCAAGAGTCTGCTTTTTAATAACTTTATTGGCTTAGTCTTATCATGTGTTGTGATAGCTTATATTGCTTTCTTTTATGTGGAACTTAAAGGGAGCAAGTTACCAAATAAATGAATGAAAATTTTACCCCTCCTTAGTGCAAAGTAGGAGAACTGAAATACATCTGCAAATGGAGATTCGGGGTTGACTGCTTATCCTAAGTCATGTGACAAGACTCCTTAAAACCTGTCTGTTCCATCATATGCATGTGTAAAGTGTTTTTGACATAGAGGAGCTGTGCCCTCATGATCAACACGGGAAACACGATTTAATCCTTAGTGACTGGCCAATTTTTTAAATACTGACCAATGTCCCGTTATGTGATGATAACTCTGGAACGCTTCAACAAATCCCAGTGATTTTGATATTTTATTTTCATGGCACATTATAATTTATGATAACGGTAAATTTAAGTCGATATGTTTTGTGTTTATTTCTAAAAAAATCTCAAACATTTGACAAAAATGTAAAGCAAATTGCAATTTTCAAACTTTTTATGATTATCCCTTTAATCCAGATAGTCATACCACACCAAAACGTTAGTAAATAACATTTCCCACATGCCTGCTTTACATCGGCACCATTTTTAAAACGTTATTTTATTTTGTTAGCCTTGTTAGGAGGTTTAAAATGTAGCAGTAATTTTTCAAGGAAATTTACAATATTTTTTTTTTTAGGGACTTATCAAGGTTTGAAGTAACTTTGGGGGTCCTATATATTGGAAAACCCCAAAAGTGATACCATTTTAACCCCTTCCCGACCCATGACGCCACGTAGGCGTCATGAAAATCAGTGCCAATCCGACCCATGACGCCTATGTGGCGTCATGAAAGGATCGCGTCCCTGCGGGTCGGGTGACCGGGGTCACTGAAAGGTCACCCGACCCGCCGGCACAGGACCCTTTGTGCTTCACCACAGGGGGGTTGGCTTAACCCCCCCGTGGCCACGATCGCTCTGATTGGCTGTTAAAAGTGAAACAGCCAATCAGAGCAATCTGTAATATTTCACCAATATAATTGGTGAAATATTACAATCCAGCCATGGCCGATGCTGCAATAGCATCTGCCATGGCTGGACACCGAGCCCTGACCCCCCACACACGGATTCACGGCGGCGATCGGCCGCCGCCACCGAAAGATGGCAGCTGTCGGTCACCGCCGTCACTAAAAGCTCCCCTCGTCCTGGCTTCCGCTGCCCCCACCTTCCGATCCCCCCCCCTCACTTCCGACCCCCATACTCACCTCTCCCGGTCCACCGATGTCCCTGGATCCTTCCTTGGAAAATGGCGGGCGCATGCGCAGTGCGCCCGCCGGCCGGCGCATGCGCAGTGCGCCCTGCATAGTCAAAAAATTTATTTTGATCACTGTGATAAACTGTCACAGTGATCAAAATAAAAAAAAGTAAGTGAACCCCCCCTGTCATAGGTAGGGAAAAATAAAGAATTTTTTTTTTTTCCTATTAGGCCCTGTGCACACGTTGCGGATTTTGCTGCGGATCCGCAGCTGATTTCTCTGCTGATCCGCAGCTGATTTCTCTGCTGATCCGCAGCTGATTTCTCTGCTGATCCGCAGCTGATTTCGCTGCTGATCCGCAGCGGATTTCGCTGCTGATCCGCAGCGGATTTCGCTGCTGATCCGCAGCGGATTTCGCTGCTGATCCGCAGCTGATTTCGCTGCTGATCCGCAGCTGATTTCGCTGCTGATCCTCAGCTGATTTCGCTGCTGATCCGCTGCTGATTTCGCTGCGGATCAGCAGCGAAATCAGCAGCGAAATCAGCTGCGGATCAGCAGCGAAATCAGCTGCGGATCAGCAGCGGATTTCGCTGCTGATCCGCAGCTGATTTCGCTGCTGATCCGCAGCGGATTTCGCTGCTAATCCGCAGCTGATTTCGCTGCTGATCCGCAGCGGATTTGGCGCTGCAGATCCACAGCAGATCCAGAAACCATGTACAGTACAATGCAAATAAATGGTAAAAAAAAACGCTGTGCACATGCTGCAGATTTTTCAGCGCGGATTTGCTGCGGTTTTAAATCCGCAGCATGTCAATTCTTTGTGCGGATTCCGCAGCGATTTTACACCTATTCCATTATAGGCGTAAAACCGCAGAGAAAAACCGCAGCAAATCCGCGCTAAATACGCAGGTAAAAGGCAGGTCGTTTTACCTGCGGATTTTAGAAAAATCCGCAAGTGAATCCGCAACGTGTGCACGGGGTCTTAGGGTCAGGCTGGGTTCATATTGCATTATGGCAGTCCTTTAGATGGACTGCGTTTCACCGCGGTATAACGCGGTGTAACGCAGTCCGTTAACGCTGCCATTCACCCCATTTGTGTGCGCATCGCAACGCATGCCATGAAGCGGCATGCGTTCGCGACGTGTCGTCATTCAGTGACGGAGCCTTGGACGCAGGCTGCAGCGTCTGGGCTCCATCACCGCTAGCACAGATGAATCATCGCTGATTCCTCTGCACTAGCAGCGTAGCGTTGACGGGCTGGTAACGGTATAGCATAACGCGATAGCGTTATGCTATACCGTTACCAGCCCGTCAACGCTACGTGTTGAACGGGCTGGTAAAACGCAATATGAACCCAGCCTTAGGGTTAGAACTAGGGTTAGGGTTAGAACTAGGGTAAGGGTTAGAACTAGGGTTAGGGTTGGAATTAGGGTTAGGGTTGGAATTAGGGTTAGGGTTGGAATTAGGGTTAAGGTTGGGATTAGGGTTAGGGTTGGGATAAGCGTTAGGGGTGTTTTGGGGTTAGGGTTGGGATTAGGGTTAGGCTTGTGGTTAGGTTTATGGTTAGAGTTGGGATTAGGGTTAGGGGTGTGTTGGGGTTAGGGTTATGGTTAGGGTTTGTATTAGGGTTAGGGGTGTGTAGGGGTTAGGGTTGGGGTTAGGGGTGTGTTGGGGTTAGGGTTGGAGTTAGAATTGAGGGGTTTCCACTATTTAGGTACATCAGGGGATCTCCATACGCGACATGGCGCCACCATTGATTCCTGCAAATTTTGCGTTCAAAAAGTCAAACAGTGCTCCCTTTATTCCAAGCCCCGACGTGTGCCCAAACAGTGGTTTACCCCCACATATGGGGTATCAGCGTACTCGGGAAAAATTGCACAACAACTTTGGGGGTCTAATTTCTCCTGTTACTGTTGGGAAAAAAAATTGGGGACTAAAAAAGTTATTTTTGTGGAAAAAAAATTATTTTTTATTTTCACGGCTCTGCGTTATAAACTTCTGTGAAGAACTTGGGGGTTCAAAGTGCTCACCACACATCTAGATAAGTTCCTTGCGGGGTCTAGTTTCCAAAATGGGGTCACTTGTGGGGAGTTTATACTGTTTAGGCACATCAGGGACTCTGCAAACGTAACATGACGCCCGCAGACCATTCCATCAAGTCGGCAATTCAAAACGTCACTACTTCCCTTCCGAGCCCCGAAGTGTGCCCATACAGTAGTTTTTCCCACATATGGGATATCAGCGTACTCAGGACAAATTGGACAACAACTTTTGAGGTCTAATTTCTCCTGTTACCCTTGGGAAAATAAAAAAATTGGGGACTAAAAGATCATGTTTGTGGAAAAAATATGATTTTTTTATTTTCATGGCCCGGCGTTATAAACTTCTGTGTAGCCCTTGGGGGTTCAAAGTGCTCACTACACATCTAGATAAGCTCCTTGGGGGGTCTAGTTTCCAAAATGGGGTCACTTGTGGGGGGTTTCTACTGTTTAGGCACATCAGGGGCTCTGCAAAGGCAACATGACGCCCACAGAACATTCCATCAAGTCTGCATTCCAAAATGGCGCTCCTTCCCTTCTGTGCTCTCCCATGCGCCAAAACAGTGGTTCCCCCCCACATATGGGGTACCAGTGTACTCAGGACAAACTGTACAACAACTTTTGTGGTCCAATTTCTCCTGTTACCCTTGTGAAAATAAAAAATTGCAGGTTAAAAAAATCAGTTTTTGAGGAAAAAAATGATTTTTTATTTTCACGGCTCTGCATTACAAACTTCTGTGAAGCACATGGGGTTCAAGGTGCTCACCACACATCTAGTTAAGTTCCTTGAGGGGTTTAGTTTGCAAAATGTGGTCACTTGTGGGGGGTTTCTACTGTTTAGGCACATCAGGGGCTCTGCCCGCCCGCAGACCATTCCATCAAGTCGGCATTTCAAAGCGTCACTACATCCCTTCCAAGCCCTGACGTGTGCCCAAACAGTGGTTCTCCCCCACATGTGAGGTACTAGCGTACTTAGGACAAATTAGACAACAACTTTTGGGGTCCAATTTCTCCTGTAACCATTGTGAAAATAAAAAATATGGGGCTAAATAATAATTTTTTGAGAAAAAAAAATGATTTTTTATTTTCACGGCTCTGCGTTATAAAGTTTTGTGAAGCACCTGGGGGTTCAAAGTGCTCACTGTGCATCTGCATAAGTTTCTTAGGGGGTCTAGTTTCCAAAATGGGGTCATTTGTGGGGGAGCTCCAAAGTTTAGGCATACAGGGGCTCTCCAAACATGACATGGTGTCCGCTAACGACTGGAGCTAATTTTCCATTCAAAAAGTCAAATGGCGCTCCTTCCCTTCTGAGCCCTGCCGTGCGCCCAAACAGTGGTTTATGACCACATATGAGGTATCTGTGTACTCAGGAGAAATTGCCCAACAAATTTTAGGATCCAATTTATACTGTTGCCCATGTGAAAATGAAAAAAATGAGGCTAAAAGAAAATTTTTGTGAAAAAAAAGTACTTTCTTTTTTTTACGGATCAATTTGTGAAGCGCTTGGGGGTTCAAAGTGCTCACTCTGCATCTAGATAAGTTCCTTGGGGGGTCTAGTTTCCAAAATGGGGTCACTTGTGGGGAGCTCCAATGTTTAGGCACACAGGGACTCTCCAAATGCGACATGGCATCCGCTAAATATTCCAGCATATTTTCCATTCAAAAAGTCAAATGGCGCTCCTTCCCTTCTGAGCCCTGCCGTGCGCCCAAACAGTGGTTTATGACCACATATGAGGTATCGGTGTACTCAGGAGAAATTGCCCAACAAATATTAGGATCCAATTTATACTGTTGCCCATGTGAAAATGAAAAAACTGAGGCTAAAAGAAAATTTTTGTGAAAAAAAAAAGTACTTTCTTTTTTTTTACGGATCAATTTGTGAAGCACCTGGGGGTTCAAAGTGCTCACTCTGCATCTAGATAAGTTCCTTGGGGGGGTCTAGTTTCCAAAATGGGGTCACTTGTGGGGGAACTCCAATGTTTAGGCATACAGGGACTCTCCAAATGCGACATGGCAACCGCTAAATATTCCAGCATATTTTCCATTCAAAAAGTCAAATGGCGCTCCTTCCCTTCTGAGCCCTGCCGTGCGCCCAAACAGTGGTTTATGACCACATATGAGGTATCGGTGTACTCAGGAGAAATTGCCCAGCAAATTTTAGGATCCATTTTATCCTGTTGCCCATGTGAAAATGAAAAAACTGAGGCTAAAATAAAATTTTTGTGAAAAAAAAAGTACTTTCTTTTTTTTACGGATCAATTTGTGAAGCACCTGGGGGTTCAAAGTGCTCACTCTGCATCTAGATAAGTTCCTTAGGGCGTCTAGTTTCCAAAATGGGGTCACTTGTGGGGGAGCTCCAATGTTTAGGCACACAGGGACTCTCCAAATGCGACATGGCAACCGCTAAATATTCCAGCATATTTTCCATTCAAAAAGTCAAATGGCGCTCCTTCCCTTCTGAGCCCTGACGTGCGCCCAAACAGTGGTTTATGACCACATATGAGGTATCTGTGTACTCAGGAGAAATTGCCCAACAAATTTTAGGGTCCATTTTATCCTGATGCCCATGCAAAATGAAAAAATTTATGCTAAAGAAAAATTTTGTTGGAAAAATTAAAATGTCCATTTTTTCCTTCCACGTTGCTTTAGTTCCTGTGAAGCACCTGAAGGGTTAATAATCTTCTTGAATGTAGTTTTGAGTAGCTTGAGGGGTGCAGTTTTTATAATGGTGTCACTTTTGGGTATTTTCTGCCATATAGACCCTCAAAGTGACTTCAAATGTGAGGTGGTCCCTAAAAAAAATGGTTTTGTAAATTTTGCTGTAAAAATGAGAAATCGCTGGTCAACTTTTAACCCTTATAACTTCCTAACAAAAAAAATGTTGTTCCCAAAATTGTGCTGATGTAAAGTAGACATGTGGGAAATGTTATTTATTAACTATTTTGTGTCACATAACTCTCTGGTTTAACAGAATAAAAATTCAAAATTTGAAAATTGCGAAATTTTCAAAATTTTGGCCAAAGTTCCATTTTTTTCACAAATAAACGCAAAAATTATCGACCTAAATTTACCACTAACATGAAGCCCAATATGTCACGAAAAAACAATCTCAGAATCGCTAGGATCCGTTGAAGCGTTCCTGAGTTATTACCTCATAAAGGGACACTGGTCAGAATTGCAAAAAATGGCCAGGTCATTTAGGTCAAAATAGGCTGGGTCATGAAGGGGTTAAAAACAGCACCCCTGACATTGAAAACTGCTGTCAGGTAGTTTATTAAACCCCTTCAGGTGATTTTCAGGAATTAATGCAAAGTGGTATAGCAGGAATGAAAAAGTGTTTGTTTACCACCTAAATGTCGCTAACTTCTGAACATGTTACTATAGCCGGCAGACTGTAAGGCCGCTATTTGGCCATGAATTGCCATGGTAAACTTTAGGACCACACAATCATGATCTCAGTTAGATTAAAGCGGAAGCCCCCACAATCTATTAACAATTTATTTGATATAGTCACTTTTGACAGTGGCAACTAAGGGGTTAAACAGATATGGACGGTGCCAACACTGATCGTTGGTGATGCAGCAAGTTGTCAGCTATAGTGGACAGCAGATAGCTGCTGGATTGTCACCTGTATGGGGATGCCATTCTCTTATATTGCAGGTCAGTAAAAAGACGTATTGGCGGTCATTAAGGGGTTACAGGATTATTTCCATCTCCAAGATCCTATCCCAACATGAAGTAGGTGTAGTAATAATAATATTAGCAAATACCTCCAATTAGAAATGTAGTATAATTTTTCTGATTCGCCATGTCTCTTTTCATGTGCAAGAATTACAGGACCTTCGGTATCCATGGTTACAACCACTGATATAGTGACAGGTAGCTAGTTGCTAGTGGTCGTAACCATGGATACCTAAGGTCCTGCAATGCCTGCACATGAGGAAAGAGACATGGCGAATCAGAAAAATTATACTACATTTCTAATTGGAGATTTTTGCTAATATTATTACTACACCTACTACATATTGGGATAGGATCTTGGAGATGGGAAACTAACAGACAATCTCCTGCGGTAACAACCAGCATCATCCTAGGTTGTTTAACCCACTGTATACCATGATAAATAGCCTTGACCACATTTAAAAGGTTGAGAGAGGGAAGAGGTTTCCTCTCTCACTCCATTGTTCTTCATGTTGCAATCTTGATGAGCCAGTGGTTATCATTGTACCCGGAGATCAAATAATGATCTACAGGCCACCGTCTAACAAGCCTCCTGTCGTTGTAAAACTGATATGTTTAATGCCATCTAATGTAAAGTTATTGTAGGATATTACAACAACAATCAGACAAATGAAAGTAAAAGAACATTTACAGGGATTAAAAACTGGACAAAAAAAGTTCCACAAAATAATGTAGAAAAAAATAGCAACTGTTCTGTAATTAAAAAAGCATTTGTAATATGAAAACAAACATAAAAAGTGCACTTTTTATACTGCTCCACGTGACATGTCCTGTTCTATAAAAATATCACATAATTAAACCTGGTCAGTAAACACCATAAAAAATTTTTTAAAAAAATGGGAGGAACACTGTTTTTCATCATACTGCTGATTAGTAGTATTAGTTGTTGTGCAATTTCTCCTGAGTACGCCGATACCCCATATGTGTGGGAAAACCACTGTCTAAGCCCACGGCCGGGCTCGGAAGGGAAGGAGCGCCATTTGACTTTTTCAAACAAAAATTGGCTGGAATTGAGATTGTACGCCATGTTGCGTTTGGAGAGCCCCTGATGTGCCTAAACAGTGGAAACCCCCACAAGTGACACCATTTTGGAAACTAGACCCCTAAGTAACTTATCTAGATCTGTTATGAGCACTTTGAACCCCCAAGTGTTTCACTAAAGTTTATAATGTCTGGGTGTGAAAAAAAAAAAATTCCTATAAAAATGATTTTTTTAGTCCCCAATTTTTGATTTTTCCCAAGGAGATTGGACACCAAAAGTTGTCGTCCAATTTGTCCTGAGTACGCTGATACCCCAATTGTGGGGAAAATACTGTTTGGGCGCACTTCAGGGCTTGGAAAGGAAGTAATGACGTTTTGGAATGCAGACTTTGATGGGTGTCATGTTCAGTTTGCAGAGTCCCTGATGTGCCTAAACAGTGGAAACCTCCCACAAGTGACCCCATTTTGGAAACTAGACCCCCTAAGGAACTTATCTAGGTCTGTGGTGAGCACTTTGAACCCCCAAGTGCTTCACACAAGTTTATAATGCCGGGCATGAAAATAAAAAATCCTATTTTTTTCCCACAAAAATAATATTTAAGTCACCAATTTTTTATTTTCCCAAGGGTAAGGGGAGAAATTGGACCCCAAAAGTTGTCCAATTTGTCCTGCGTACGCAGATACCCTATATGTGGGAGAAAACTACTGTGTGGGCACACGTCTGGGCTCGGAATAGAAGTAGTGACGTTTAGTAATGCAGACTTTGATGGAATGGTCTGCGGGTGTCATGTCGCGTTTGGAGAGCCCCTGATGTGCCTAAACAGTGGAAACCCCCCACAAGTGACCCCATTTTGGAAACTAGACCCCAAAGGAACTTATCTAGATGTGTGGTGAGAACTTTGAACCCCAATTGCTTCACCGAAGTTTATAACATAGAGCCATAAAAATAAAAAATCAGATTTCCATCCTTGGGAATTAGGTCCAGGGTTACATGGACGGAATAGTACGTCTGATGGGATAAAGGGGTTAAAGGGATCATTGGTATGGAAGTCAGGGCAAATCCATCCAGCACTTTGGTTCTGGCGCCAGGCCTCTTTTAAAGGGATCCCCGGTATGGAAGTCAGGGCAATTGCCTTCAAATGCTCTGTTACTGACCCCAGGCCTCTATTAAAGGGATCATTGGCTTGGAAGTCAGGGCAAATCCATCCAGGGCTTTGGTTTTGACCCCAGGCCTCTCTTAAAGGGATCCCAGTATGGAAGTTAGGACCGTTCCACTCAGCGCTGTGATTCTGACCCAGGGCCTC
>JARQOD010000001.1:249703585-249743202 GCA_033576555.1 Oophaga sylvatica
TTGCCGGTGATCAATTGTTCTGGTCTGAATCCTTCTTTCCAGTTTCCCTTGTAGCCTGCTTTGTCGTGTCTGCATCTCCTGCTATCAGATAAGACAATTTCTTATTTTGTGTTTTTGCTATATTTTTGCATTTTGTCCTGCACTTCTGTGGGGGCCTTCAGGGTCCCCTCCGGGGGCTTCTGCCCTCTCAGTTTAGTCCAGCCACTGTGTTTTGTACTTTTGCTTTTTCCAGTTTTTTTTTCAGTGGCTGCTGTTTTGTTTTTGTTACACCAGAGAACTAATTTAGGTGGTAGAGGTCGTGTGATCTCAGGTGATTTTGAAATTAGTAGAGTTGGTGTTTTTTCAGGGTTTTCTGAGATTGCAGTAAGTACCCTTCCTATCCTTTTCTATTTAGTAAGTTTGGGCCCCAGTGTTTGCTCATACTATTTTCTTTCTGTGTCAGTATTTCCTCTTGTCTAACCGCCATTACATGTTTGGGGGCTTTCTATTATCTTTGGGGTTCTGCTCCGGGGCAGATAGCTTTCCTATTTCTGTCTTTAGGTGTAGTTAGTTTCTCAGGCTGTGACGAGGCGTCTAGGACCAACGTAGGAACGCTCCACGGCTGCCTCTGGTTGCGGTGGTTAGTCAGGGTGCTGCAGTCTCATAGATTCCAACTGCTCTGGTGTATTTCCTTTTTTACCTGCACTCCTCAGCTACCGTAACATAACAGACTATATCTTTATATTATGGCAGCTTTTATAAACTCAGAAACCAGAATTTTCCGGGAACAGCTGGAAAAACATTGGGCAAACTCTGACCACTATTGACCTGGTGAATGGTTCTGAATGGAGTTTCATTGTGATCGTGGAATAGTACGGTATATTGAATCAGTGTTTGCTGTGACTGTCACTTCCTGGCCACTTTCTTAATTTTTTGGCATGCCTTGTGTTTTCAGAGGATGTCAAAACTGTTTTTAAGAATTTGTAGTAGCTTGGAATGTGAAGTTATGCGTGGGTTGGATATTAGGTCATGGGGGACATTTTCGAGGTGGGTTTATACACAAATGGGAAGCTTGTAAAAGCATATTGTATTGGAAGCACTGATCAGGTCTTTACTATGCCTCAGTGACCACCCCTTTATTTCCCTATTTTCTTGTAATGCAGGCTCAGTGTTCATTCAGCTGGGATTGGGGACCATCATTTCCTACACAGGGCATCTGGAAAGACATAAGAATTGAAGCATATAATATAATTCATCTAATCTATATGTCCTACACCTCTGTGTTCGGTAAGTCTGTCTGGAGTGAGCTTTCAGTTGTTTGGAAAATGCATTGTAAGGGTAAGTTTACACTTGGTGTTTTTCTTCAGCGGGTTTTTTTGTGCCGCAAAACCTGATTGCTTGGCAGGAAAGAAGCTGCAGAAAAAAGCATGTTTTTCTTGCGTTTTTCTGCGTTTTTTGTGTTTTGTTTTTGTTTTGCGGTGGTTTTGGCTCTCCAGATTTGTCTCTTGTGCATGCTGATAGAGCTTAGTGTTTGGAAAAAAAGTCTTCTTTCATAGAATCAGGTTTTGGCACAATAAAGACGCAGCAAAACATGCCTGTGTTTTTTAGTGCGTTTTTTTTTTCAGCTTTTTTTTAACCACCCATTCAAGTCAATGGGTATAAAAACTCTGAAATAAGTGACATGCTCTATGTCCAAAAAAAAAACATGCAAAGCACAAAATAGTGATGCCAAAAAAACAATGTGTATGAGTTTTCTGAAATCTCATGCTTTTACTGGTACTGTAAAAAGCAGCTGAAAATTAGCTTAGAAAGCGCATAAAAAAGCAGCAAAATGCCTAATGTGAACTTATAGCATAAGGCAGACTTGTGTGAGAGGGGTTTTATATTTTCTCAGGTATATCCTTCAGTACTAATGACACATTGTTTTATTTTCGGGGTGGGGCAGAGTATCCAAATTTGTCAGAGTACGACAAAAAAATGTTTTTTCCCATACAAATTTGCCTAGTGATCAGGAAAATGAAGAATAAATTCAAGAGTCTGCTTTTTAATAACTTTATTGGCTTAGTCTTATCATGTGTTGTGATAGCTTATATTGCTTTCTTTTATGTGGAACTTAAAGGGAGCAAGTTACCAAATAAATGAATGAAAATTTTACCCCTCCTTAGTGCAAAGTAGGAGAACTGAAATACATCTGCAAATGGAGATTCGGGGTTGACTGCTTATCCTAAGTCATGTGACAAGACTCCTTAAAACCTGTCTGTTCCATCATATGCATGTGTAAAGTGTTTTTGACATAGAGGAGCTGTGCCCTCATGATCAACACGGGAAACACGATTTAATCCCTTAGTGACTGGCCAATTTTTTAAATACTGACCAATGTCCCGTTATGTGATGATAACTCTGGAACGCTTCAACAAATCCCAGTGATTTTGATATTTTATTTTCATGGCACATTATAATTTATGATAACGGTAAATTTAAGTCGATATGTTTGTGTGTTATTTCTAAAAAAATCTCAAACATTTGACAAAAATGTAAAGCAAATTGCAATTTTCAAACTTTTTATGATTATCCCTTTAATCCAGATAGTCATACCACACCAAAACGTTAGTAAATAACATTTCCCACATGCCTGCTTTACATCGGCACCATTTTTAAAACGTTATTTTATTTTGTTAGCCTTGTTAGGAGGTTTAAAATGTAGCAGTAATTTTTCAAGGAAATTTACAATATTTTTTTTTTTAGGGACTTATCAAGGTTTGAAGTAACTTTGGGGGTCCTATATATTGGAAAACCCCAAAAGTGATACCATTTTAACCCCTTCCCGACCCATGACGCCACGTAGGCGTCATGAAAATCAGTGCCAATCCGACCCATGACGCCTATGTGGCGTCATGAAAGGATCGCGTCCCTGCGGGTCGGGTGACCGGGGTCACTGAAAGGTCACCCGACCCGCCGGCACAGGACCCTTTGTGCTTCACCACAGGGGGGTTGGCTTAACCCCCCCGTGGCCACGATCGCTCTGATTGGCTGTTAAAAGTGAAACAGCCAATCAGAGCAATCTGTAATATTTCACCAATATAATTGGTGAAATATTACAATCCAGCCATGGCCGATGCTGCAATAGCATCTGCCATGGCTGGACACCGAGCCCTGACCCCCCCACACGGATTCACGGCGGCGATCGGCCGCCGCCACCGAAAGATGGCAGCTGTCGGTCACCGCCGTCACTAAAAGCTCCCCTCGTCCTGGCTTCCGCTGCCCCCACCTTCCGATCCCCCCCCCCTCACTTCCGACCCCCATACTCACCTCTCCCGGTCCACCGATGTCCCTGGATCCTTCCTTGGAAAATGGCGGGCGCATGCGCAGTGCGCCCGCCGGCCGGCGCATGCGCAGTGCGCCCTGCATAGTCAAAAAATTTATTTTGATCACTGTGATAAACTGTCACAGTGATCAAAATAAAAAAAAGTAAGTGAACCCCCCCTGTCATAGGTAGGGAAAAATAAAGAATTTTTTTTTTTTCCTATTAGGCCCTGTGCACACGTTGCGGATTTTGCTGCGGATCCGCAGCTGATTTCTCTGCTGATCCGCAGCTGATTTCTCTGCTGATCCGCAGCTGATTTCTCTGCTGATCCGCAGCTGATTTCGCTGCTGATCCGCAGCGGATTTCGCTGCTGATCCGCAGCGGATTTCGCTGCTGATCCGCAGCGGATTTCGCTGCTGATCCGCAGCTGATTTCGCTGCTGATCCGCAGCTGATTTCGCTGCTGATCCTCAGCTGATTTCGCTGCTGATCCGCTGCTGATTTCGCTGCGGATCAGCAGCGAAATCAGCAGCGAAATCAGCTGCGGATCAGCAGCGAAATCAGCTGCGGATCAGCAGCGGATTTCGCTGCTGATCCGCAGCTGATTTCGCTGCTGATCCGCAGCGGATTTCGCTGCTAATCCGCAGCTGATTTCGCTGCTGATCCGCAGCGGATTTGGCGCTGCAGATCCACAGCAGATCCAGAAACCATGTACAGTACAATGCAAATAAATGGTAAAAAAAAACGCTGTGCACATGCTGCAGATTTTTCAGCGCGGATTTGCTGCGGTTTTAAATCCGCAGCATGTCAATTCTTTGTGCGGATTCCGCAGCGATTTTACACCTATTCCATTATAGGCGTAAAACCGCAGAGAAAAACCGCAGCAAATCCGCGCTAAATACGCAGGTAAAAGGCAGGTCGTTTTACCTGCGGATTTTAGAAAAATCCGCAAGTGAATCCGCAACGTGTGCACGGGGTCTTAGGGTCAGGCTGGGTTCATATTGCATTATGGCAGTCCTTTAGATGGACTGCGTTTCACCGCGGTATAACGCGGTGTAACGCAGTCCGTTAACGCTGCCATTCACCCCATTTGTGTGCGCATCGCAACGCATGCCATGAAGCGGCATGCGTTCGCGACGTGTCGTCATTCAGTGACGGAGCCTTGGACGCAGGCTGCAGCGTCTGGGCTCCATCACCGCTAGCACAGATGAATCATCGCTGATTCCTCTGCACTAGCAGCGTAGCGTTGACGGGCTGGTAACGGTATAGCATAACGCGATAGCGTTATGCTATACCGTTACCAGCCCGTCAACGCTACGTGTTGAACGGGCTGGTAAAACGCAATATGAACCCAGCCTTAGGGTTAGAACTAGGGTTAGGGTTAGAACTAGGGTAAGGGTTAGAACTAGGGTTAGGGTTGGAATTAGGGTTAGGGTTGGAATTAGGGTTAGGGTTGGAATTAGGGTTAAGGTTGGGATTAGGGTTAGGGTTGGGATAAGCGTTAGGGGTGTTTTGGGGTTAGGGTTGGGATTAGGGTTAGGCTTGTGGTTAGGTTTATGGTTAGAGTTGGGATTAGGGTTAGGGGTGTGTTGGGGTTAGGGTTATGGTTAGGGTTTGTATTAGGGTTAGGGGTGTGTAGGGTTAGGGTTGGGGTTAGGGGTGTGTTGGGGTTAGGGTTGGAGTTAGAATTGAGGGTTTCCACTATTTAGGTACATCAGGGGATCTCCATACGCGACATGGCGCCACCATTGATTCCTGCAAATTTTGCGTTCAAAAAGTCAAACAGTGCTCCCTTTATTCCAAGCCCCGACGTGTGCCCAAACAGTGGTTTACCCCCACATATGGGGTATCAGCGTACTCGGGAAAAATTGCACAACAACTTTGGGGGTCTAATTTCTCCTGTTACTGTTGGGAAAAAAAATTGGGGACTAAAAAAGTTATTTTTGTGGAAAAAAAATTATTTTTTATTTTCACGGCTCTGCGTTATAAACTTCTGTGAAGAACTTGGGGTTCAAAGTGCTCACCACACATCTAGATAAGTTCCTTGCGGGGTCTAGTTTCCAAAATGGGGTCACTTGTGGGGAGTTTATACTGTTTAGGCACATCAGGGACTCTGCAAACGTAACATGACGCCCGCAGACCATTCCATCAAGTCGGCAATTCAAAACGTCACTACTTCCCTTCCGAGCCCCGAAGTGTGCCCATACAGTAGTTTTCTCCCACATATGGGATATCAGCGTACTCAGGACAAATTGGACAACAACTTTTGAGGTCTAATTTCTCCTGTTACCCTTGGGAAAATAAAAAAATTGGGGACTAAAAGATCATGTTTGTGGAAAAAATATGATTTTTTTATTTTCATGGCCCGGCGTTATAAACTTCTGTGTAGCCCTTGGGGGTTCAAAGTGCTCACTACACATCTAGATAAGCTCCTTGGGGGGTCTAGTTTCCAAAATGGGGGCACTTGTGGGGGGTTTCTACTGTTTAGGCACATCAGGGGCTCTGCAAAGGCAACATGACGCCCACAGAACATTCCATCAAGTCTGCATTCCAAAATGGCGCTCCTTCCCTTCTGTGCTCTCCCATGCGCCAAAACAGTGGTTCCCCCCCACATATGGGGTACCAGTGTACTCAGGACAAACTGTACAACAACTTTTGTGGTCCAATTTCTCCTGTTACCCTTGTGAAAATAAAAAATTGCAGGTTAAAAAAATCAGTTTTTGAGGAAAAAAATGATTTTTTATTTTCACGGCTCTGCATTACAAACTTCTGTGAAGCACATGGGGGTTCAAGGTGCTCACCACACATCTAGTTAAGTTCCTTGAGGGGTTTAGTTTGCAAAATGTGGTCACTTGTGGGGGGTTTCTACTGTTTAGGCACATCAGGGGCTCTGCCCGCCCGCAGACCATTCCATCAAGTCGGCATTTCAAAGCGTCACTACATCCCTTCCAAGCCCTGACGTGTGCCCAAACAGTGGTTCTCCCCCACATGTGAGGTACTAGCGTACTTAGGACAAATTAGACAACAACTTTTGGGTCCAATTTCTCCTGTAACCATTGTGAAAATAAAAAATATGGGGCTAAATAATAATTTTTTGAGAAAAAAAAATGATTTTTTATTTTCACGGCTCTGCGTTATAAAGTTTTGTGAAGCACCTGGGGGTTCAAAGTGCTCACTGTGCATCTGCATAAGTTTCTTAGGGGGTCTAGTTTCCAAAATGGGGTCATTTGTGGGGAGCTCCAAAGTTTAGGCATACAGGGGCTCTCCAAACATGACATGGTGTCCGCTAACGACTGGAGCTAATTTTCCATTCAAAAAGTCAAATGGCGCTCCTTCCCTTCTGAGCCCTGCCGTGCGCCCAAACAGTGGTTTATGACCACATATGAGGTATCTGTGTACTCGAAAATTGCCCAACAAATTTTAGGATCCAATTTATACTGTTGCCCATGTGAAAATGAAAAAACTGAGGCTAAAAGAAAATTTTTGTGAAAAAAAAAGTACTTTCTTTTTTTTTACGGATCAATTTGTGAAGCGCTTGGGGGTTCAAAGTGCTCACTCTGCATCTAGATAAGTTCCTTGGGGGGTCTAGTTTCCAAAATGGGGTCACTTGTGGGGAGCTCCAATGTTTAGGCACACAGGGACTCTCCAAATGCGACATGGCATCCGCTAAATATTCCAGCATATTTTCCATTCAAAAAGTCAAATGGCGCTCCTTCCCTTCTGAGCCCTGCCGTGCGCCCAAACAGTGGTTTATGACCACATATGAGGTATCGGTGTACTCAGGAGAAATTGCCCAACAAATATTAGGATCCAATTTATACTGTTGCCCATGTGAAAATGAAAAAACTGAGGCTAAAAGAAAATTTTTGTGAAAAAAAAAAAGTACTTTCTTTTTTTTTACGGATCAATTTGTGAAGCACCTGGGGGTTCAAAGTGCTCACTCTGCATCTAGATAAGTTCCTTGGGGGGGTCTAGTTTCCAAAATGGGGTCACTTGTGGGGGAACTCCAATGTTTAGGCATACAGGGACTCTCCAAATGCGACATGGCAACCGCTAAATATTCCAGCATATTTTCCATTCAAAAAGTCAAATGGCGCTCCTTCCCTTCTGAGCCCTGCCGTGCGCCCAAACAGTGGTTTATGACCACATATGAGGTATCGGTGTACTCAGGAGAAATTGCCCAGCAAATTTTAGGATCCATTTTATCCTGTTGCCCATGTGAAAATGAAAAAACTGAGGCTAAATAAAATTTTTGTGAAAAAAAAAGTACTTTCTTTTTTTTACGGATCAATTTGTGAAGCACCTGGGGGTTCAAAGTGCTCACTCTGCATCTAGATAAGTTCCTTAGGGCGTCTAGTTTCCAAAATGGGGTCACTTGTGGGGGAGCTCCAATGTTTAGGCACACAGGGACTCTCCAAATGCGACATGGCAACCGCTAAATATTCCAGCATATTTTCCATTCAAAAAGTCAAATGGCGCTCCTTCCCTTCTGAGCCCTGACGTGCGCCCAAACAGTGGTTTATGACCACATATGAGGTATCTGTGTACTCAGGAGAAATTGCCCAACAAATTTTAGGGTCCATTTTATCCTGATGCCCATGCAAAAATGAAAAAATTTATGCTAAAGAAAAATTTTGTTGGAAAAATTAAAATGTCCATTTTTTCCTTCCACGTTGCTTTAGTTCCTGTGAAGCACCTGAAGGGTTAATAATCTTCTTGAATGTAGTTTTGAGTAGCTTGAGGGGTGCAGTTTTTATAATGGTGTCACTTTTGGGTATTTTCTGCCATATAGACCCCTCAAAGTGACTTCAAATGTGAGGTGGTCCCTAAAAAAAATGGTTTTGTAAATTTTGCTGTAAAAATGAGAAATCGCTGGTCAACTTTTAACCCTTATAACTTCCTAACAAAAAAATGTTGTTCCCAAAATTGTGCTGATGTAAAGTAGACATGTGGGAAATGTTATTTATTAACTATTTTGTGTCACATAACTCTCTGGTTTAACAGAATAAAAATTCAAAATTTGAAAATTGCGAAATTTTCAAAATTTTGGCCAAAGTTCCATTTTTTTCACAAATAAACGCAAAAATTATCGACCTAAATTTACCACTAACATGAAGCCCAATATGTCACGAAAAAACAATCTCAGAATCGCTAGGATCCGTTGAAGCGTTCCTGAGTTATTACCTCATAAAGGGACACTGGTCAGAATTGCAAAAAATGGCCAGGTCATTTAGGTCAAAATAGGCTGGGTCATGAAGGGGTTAAAAACAGCACCCCCTGACATTGAAAACTGCTGTCAGGTAGTTTATTAACCCTTCAGGTGATTTTCAGGAATTAATGCAAAGTGGTATAGCAGGAATGAAAAAGTGTTTGTTTACCACCTAAATGTCGCTAACTTCTGAACATGTTACTATAGCCGGCAGACTGTAAGGCCGCTATTTGGCCATGAATTGCCATGGTAAACTTTAGGACCACACAATCATGATCTCAGTTAGATTAAAGCGGAAGCCCCCACAATCTATTAACAATTTATTTGATATAGTCACTTTTGACAGTGGCAACTAAGGGGTTAAACAGATATGGACGGTGCCAACACTGATCGTTGGTGATGCAGCAAGTTGTCAGCTATAGTGGACAGCAGATAGCTGCTGGATTGTCACCTGTATGGGGATGCCATTCTCTTATATTGCAGGTCAGTAAAAAGACGTATTGGCGGTCATTAAGGGGTTACAGGATTATTTCCATCTCCAAGATCCTATCCCAACATGAAGTAGGTGTAGTAATAATAATATTAGCAAATACCTCCAATTAGAAATGTAGTATAATTTTTCTGATTCGCCATGTCTCTTTTCATGTGCAAGAATTACAGGACCTTCGGTATCCATGGTTACAACCACTGATATAGTGACAGGTAGCTAGTTGCTAGTGGTCGTAACCATGGATACCTAAGGTCCTGCAATGCCTGCACATGAGGAAAGAGACATGGCGAATCAGAAAAATTATACTACATTTCTAATTGGAGATTTTTGCTAATATTATTACTACACCTACTACATATTGGGATAGGATCTTGGAGATGGGAACTAACAGACAATCTCCTGCGGTAACAACCAGCATCATCCTAGGTTGTTTAACCCACTGTATACCATGATAAATAGCCTTGACCACATTTAAAAGGTTGAGAGAGGGAAGAGGTTTCCTCTCTCACTCCATTGTTCTTCATGTTGCAATCTTGATGAGCCAGTGGTTATCATTGTACCCGGAGATCAAATAATGATCTACAGGCCACCGTCTAACAAGCCTCCTGTCGTTGTAAAACTGATATGTTTAATGCCATCTAATGTAAAGTTATTGTAGGATATTACAACAACAATCAGACAAATGAAAGTAAAAGAACATTTACAGGGATTAAAAACTGGACAAAAAAAGTTCCACAAAATAATGTAGAAAAAAATAGCAACTGTTCTGTAATTAAAAAAGCATTTGTAATATGAAAACAAACATAAAAAGTGCACTTTTTATACTGCTCCACGTGACATGTCCTGTTCTATAAAAATATCACATAATTAAACCTGGTCAGTAAACACCATAAAAATTTTTTTAAAAAAATGGGAGGAACACTGTTTTTCATCATACTGCTGATTAGTAGTATTAGTTGTTGTGCAATTTCTCCTGAGTACGCCGATACCCCATATGTGTGGGAAAACCACTGTCTAAGCCCACGGCCGGGCTCGGAAGGGAAGGAGCGCCATTTGACTTTTTCAAACAAAAATTGGCTGGAATTGAGATTGTACGCCATGTTGCGTTTGGAGAGCCCCTGATGTGCCTAAACAGTGGAAACCCCCCACAAGTGACACCATTTTGGAAACTAGACCCCCTAAGTAACTTATCTAGATCTGTTATGAGCACTTTGAACCCCCAAGTGTTTCACTAAAGTTTATAATGTCTGGGTGTGAAAAAAAAAAAATTCCATAAAAATGATTTTTTTAGTCCCCAATTTTTGATTTTTCCCAAGGAGATTGGACACCAAAAGTTGTCGTCCAATTTGTCCTGAGTACGCTGATACCCCAATTGTGGGGAGAAATACTGTTTGGGCGCACTTCAGGGCTTGGAAAGGAAGTAATGACGTTTTGGAATGCAGACTTTGATGGGTGTCATGTTCAGTTTGCAGAGTCCCTGATGTGCCTAAACAGTGGAAACCTCCCACAAGTGACCCCATTTTGGAAACTAGACCCCCTAAGGAACTTATCTAGGTCTGTGGTGAGCACTTTGAACCCCCAAGTGCTTCACACAAGTTTATAATGCCCGGGCATGAAAATAAAAAATCCTATTTTTTTCCCACAAAAATAATATTTAAGTCACCAATTTTTTATTTTCCCAAGGGTAAGGGGAGAAATTGGACCCCAAAAGTTGTCCAATTTGTCCTGCGTACGCAGATACCCTATATGTGGGAGAAAACTACTGTGTGGGCACACGTCTGGGCTCGGAATAGAAGTAGTGACGTTTAGTAATGCAGACTTTGATGGAATGGTCTGCGGGTGTCATGTCGCGTTTGGAGAGCCCCTGATGTGCCTAAACAGTGGAAACCCCCCACAAGTGACCCCATTTTGGAAACTAGACCCCAAAGGAACTTATCTAGATGTGTGGTGAGAACTTTGAACCCCCAATTGCTTCACCGAAGTTTATAACATAGAGCCATAAAAATAAAAAATCAGATTTCCATCCTTGGGAATTAGGTCCAGGGTTACATGGACGGAATAGTACGTCTGATGGGATAAAGGGGTTAAAGGGATCATTGGTATGGAAGTCAGGGCAAATCCATCCAGCACTTTGGTTCTGGCGCCAGGCCTCTTTTAAAGGGATCCCCGGTATGGAAGTCAGGGCAATTGCCTTCAAATGCTCTGTTACTGACCCCAGGCCTCTATTAAAGGGATCATTGGCTTGGAAGTCAGGGCAAATCCATCCAGGGCTTTGGTTTTGACCCCAGGCCTCTCTTAAAGGGATCCCCAGTATGGAAGTTAGGACCGTTCCACTCAGCGCTGTGATTCTGACCCAGGGCCTCTTATAAAGAGATTATTGGTATGGAAGTGAGGGCAAATTATTATTATTCATTTTTATAGCGCCATTTATTCCATGGCGCTTTACATGTGAGAGGGGGCGAATATAGACAAGTACAATAAATATGAGCAATACAGGACACACATAAGTACAGAAGGAGAGAGGACCCTGCCCGCGAAGGCTCACAATCTACAGGGGATGGGTGAGGATACACTAGGAGAGTGTAGAACTGGTCGTGCGGCGGTTCAGTAGACTGAGGATCACTGCTGGTTGTAGGCTTGTCGGAAGAGGTAGGTCTTCAGGTTGTTTTTGAAGATTTCCATGGTAGGCGAGAGTCTGATGTGTTGGGGTAGAGAATTCCAGAGTATTGGGGAGGCACAGGAGAAGTCTTGTATGCGGTTGTGGGAAGAAGAGATAAGGGCAGCACGGTTGCTCAGTGGATAGCACTGCAGCCTTGCAGCACTGGAGTCCTAGGTTCGAATCCCACCAAGGACAACATCTGCAAGGAGTTTGTATGTTCTCCCCGTGTTTGCGTGGGTTTCCTCCGGGTACTCCGGTTTCCTCCCACTCACCAAAAACATACAGATAGGGAATCTAGATTGTGAGCCCCTTCGGGGACAGCGACGATAATGTGTACAAACTGTAAAGCGCTGCGGAATATGTTAGCGCTATATAAAAAAAATAAAGAAGGGGAGAGTAGAGAAGGAGATCTTGAGAGGATCGAAGGTTGCGCGAGGGTAAGTAACGGGAGACCATGTCACAGATGTACGGAGGGGACAGGTTGTGGATGGCTTTGCATGTCATAGTTAGGGTTTTGAACTGGTGCCTCTGGACGATAGGAAGCCAATGAAGGGCTTGGCATAGGGGAGAGGCTGGGGAATAACGGGGAGACAGGTGGATTAGTCGGGCAGCAGAATGTGGGATGGATTGGAGTGGTGCCAGAGTGCTAGAGGGGAGGCCAGAGAGTAGGAGGTTGCAGTAGTCAAGGCGGGAGATGATAAGGGCATTCACTAGTGTTTTTGTGGTGTCGTGGTCAAGGAATGCACGGATCCAGGAAATATTTTTGAGTTTGAGATGGCAAGAGGAGGCTAGGGTTTGGATATGTGGCTTGAATGAAAGGGCAGAGTCGAGGATCACCCCGAGGCACCGAGCATGCGGGACCGGGGAAAGTGAGCAGCCGTTGACATTGAGGGATAGGTCTGGTGGAGGGGTAGGGTGAGATGGGGGGGAAGATGATGAATTCTGTTTTGTCCATGTTCAGTTTTAGAAAGTGAGCAGAAAATTTTAGAAAGTGAGCAGAAAAGAAAGCTGAAATAGCGGACAGACAGTGTGGGATTTTTGTCAGTAAGGAGGTGAGGTCAGGTCCAGATAGGTAGATGTGCGTGTCATCGGCATAGAGATGATACTGCAAACCGTGGGATTCTATGAGCTGTCCCAGGCCGAAGGTGTAGATGGAGAAGAGTAGGGGTCCTAGAACTGAGTCTTGAGGAACACCGACAGAGGGGGCGAGGTGAGGAGGTGGTGTGGGAGAGGGAGACACTGAATGTTCGATCTGTTAGATATGATGAAATCCAGGATAGGGCCAAGCCTGTGATGCCCAGAGATGAGAGAATCTGGAGCAGGAGGGAGTGGTCCACAGTGTCGAAGGCAGAAGACAGGTCCAGGCGAAGGAGGACAGAATAGTGTCGCTTGCTCTTGGCGGTTAGTAGGTAATTGGTGACTTTAGTTAGGGCAGTTTCAGTTGAGTGATGCAGTCGGAAGCCTGATTGCAAGAGGTCAAAGAGGGAGCAAGAGGAGAAGTGGGAGGACAGTTCAAGATGGACATGCTGTTCCAGTAGTTTTGAGGCATAAGGGAGAAGAGATATCGGGCGATAGCTAGACGCAGAGGATGGGTCAAGGGAGGACTTTTTGAGGATGGGTGTGATTGAGGCATGTTTGAAGGATGAGTGGAACACACCATTTGTAAGTGAGAGGTTGAAGAGGTGTGTTAGAGTAGGGATGAAGACTGTGGCGAGGTTAGGGATGAGGTGGGACCGGAGCGGGTCAAGTGTGAAAGTGGTGAGGTGTGATCTTGAAAGGAGGGTGAAGAGCTGATCTTCTGTCATGGTGGAGAAGTTGGTTTTGGAGGAACAGGGCTGAGCAGCTGAGGGGCATTGGGGGCTGTGGGCCAAAGCTTTCCCTGATCGTATCAATCTTCTGCTTGAAAAAGGAGGCAAAATCTTCAGCAGTAATGAAATGAGAGGGGGGAGGTGGTGGGGGACGGAGTAGAGAATTGAAAGTGTTGAAGAGCTGTTTAGGGTTGTGAGACAGGGAGGATATGAGAGACGAGAAGTAAGTTTGCTTTGCGGCAGTGAGTGTGGGCTTGAAGCTGGTGAGGGACTGCTTGTATGCGATTAAGTGCTTAGCAGAGCGGGATTTCTTCCATCTCCGTTCAGCAACCCTGGAAGCCCGTCTCTCTCTGTGCTCTGATTCTGACCCCAGGCCCCTCTTAAAGGGATCCCCGGTATGGAAGTGAGGGCAAATCCACTCTGCTCTTTTGTACTGACCCCAGGCCTCTCTTAAAGGGATCTCCGTTATGGAAGTTAGGGTAAATCCCTCAGCGCTCTGATTCTCACCCCAGGCATCTATTAAAGGGATCATTGGTATGGAAATCAGGGCAAATCCACTCACCACTCTAGTTCTGATGCCAGGCCTCTCTTAAATGGATCCCCAGTATGGAAGTTAGGGCCATTCCACTCAGCTCTCTGTTTCTGACCCCAGGCTGACGGGATGATGTGGGATATTAGTAGTCCGGTGGCTCTCTCTAGCTGACGGGATGATGTGGGATATTAGTGGTAGTAGTCCTGTGGCTCTGACAGGATGATGTGGGATATTAGGGGTAGTAGTCCTGTGGCTCTGGCTGACGGGATGATGTGGGATATTAGGAGCAGTAGTCTGGCGGCTGTGACGGGATGATGTGGGATATTGGTGGTAGTTGTCCGGTGGCTATGGCTGACAGGATGATGTGGGATATTAGTGGTAGTAGTCTGGTGGCTTTGATGGGATAATGTGGCATATTAGTAGTCCGGTGGCTCTGGCTGACGGGACGATGTGGGATATTTGGGGTAGTAGTCCGGTGCCTCTGGCTGACGGGATTGTGTGGGATATTATAGTGAATGTGGTTATGGGGAGTGGGCGGGGCTCTACACTCAGCTTTATATATATTATATATAGATATAATCATTATAATTTGTTATACCTAACTGTAGTTAGTTACTATGCCCGGGCAGCGCCGAGCTCTTCAGCTAGTCACCTATAAAAATGAGATATTTGGATCATGGCTTCTAAATTTAGCATGATCTCTTCAGATTGAAGGCACTATGATTTTACAATTTTTAAAAAAATATAATAGACACTTTAAATACTGACTGGTGGGGTGTGGGTCTTCAGACCCCCACAAATATCGTAAAATATTTTGAGCTCAATAAAAACTGCATACAAGAGAAGCACACTTCAGAGCGGTGTTCTGAGAGATCGAGGGGCGTCCTAGGGCCCTTTCCTCCACTGATTGACACCTATTTGTAGTGTCTCATATTATTACCTTCATGATAGGAAGAACTTATTGATATTTTTTTGTACATATTGCAAATATGTTCTGAGGATTTCATCATTGGATTTAGCGCATTGTTGTATTTCTGTCTTTAGGGTTTACTCTCTGAACGCCTAGAGCTAATAATGAAATCGCAGCTTTCTTATCTCTGCATATTTCTCTGTTCCCACTGAGCTGTTTAACTTTGCTCTTTTTGTACTTGGATAATTTATGTACCGTAATGATCTGTTTTGTTTGCTGTGTTCTCTTCTGTTCAGATAATTCAACATCTCAGTGGGCAGTTGTCATTGAGCCTGTGTTTGATGCAGTCTCCAAGAGCATCCTTCCAGGGCATGTAGTCATCAGGATACCACAACTGCAGGTTGACCAGTCCCAGGATTTGCAAATTGATCCTGGTCAGCGGACATATCAAATAATACTGAAAATTGATAAGGTATTTCTAGAAATCTGTTCACATGTGCTTTCTCAATGGATAAATATGCAGTCGATGAGGAAACCAAACTCAGCATGTTGTTGTTGATGGTAATATGTCTGATATACATATTCTTGAAGAAATAAACATGAATCTACAGTACAGACCAAAAGTTTGGACACATCTTTTCATGTAAAGATTTTTCTGTATTTTCATGACTATGAGAATTGTACATTCACACTGAAGGCATCAAAACTATGAATTAACACATGTGGAATTATATACTTAACAAAAAAGTGTGTAACAACTGAAATTATGTCTTATATTCTAGGTTCATCAAAGTAGCCACCTTTTGCTTTGATGACTGCTTTGCACACTCTTGGCATTCTCTTGATGAGCTTCAAGAGGTAGTCACCGGGAATGGTTTTCACTTCACTGGTGTGCCCTGTCAGGTTTAATAAGTGGGATTTCTGGCCTTATAAATGGGGTTGAGACCATCAGTTGTGTTGTGCAGAAGTCTGGTGGATACACAGCTGATAGTCCTACTGAATAGACTGTTAGAATTTGTATTATGGCAAGAAAAAAGCTAAGTAAAGAAAAACAAGTGGCTATCATTACTAAGAAATGGAGGTCAGTCAGTCCGAAAAATTGGGAAAACTTTGAAAGTGTCCCCAAGTGCAGTTGCAAAAACCATCAAGCGCTACAAAGAAACTGGCTCACATGAGGACCGCCCCAGGAAAGGAAGACCAAGAGTCACCTCTGCTTCTGATCCGAGTCACCAGCCTTAGAAATCGCAGGTTAACAGCAGCTCAGATTAGAGACCAGGTCAATGCTACACAGAGTTCTAGCAGCAGACACATCTCTACAACAACTGTTAAGAGGAGACTTTGTGCAGCAGGCCTTCATGGTAAAATAGCTGCTAGGAAACCACTGCTAAGGACAGGCAACAAGCAGAAGAGACTTGTTTGGGCTAAAGAACATGAGGAATGGACATTAGACCAGTGGAAATCTGTGCTTTGGTCTGATGAGTCCAAATTTAAGATCTTTGGTTCTAACCACCGTGTCTTTGTGCGACGCAGAAAAGGTGAACGGGTGGACTCTACATGCCTGGTTCCCACTGTGAAGCATGGAGGAGGAGGTGTGATGGTGTGGGGGTGCTTTGCTGGTGACACTGTTGGGGATTTATTCAAAATTGAAGGCATACTGAACCAGCATGGCTACCACAGCATCTTGCAGCGACATGCTATTCCATCCGGTTTGCGTTTAGTTGGACCATCATTTATTTTTCAACAGGACAATGACCCCAAACACACCTCCAGGCTGTGTAAGGGCTATTTGACCAAGAAGGAGAGTGATGGGGTGCTACGCCAGATGAGCTGGCCTCCACAGTCACCAGACCTGAACCCAATCGAGATGGTTTGGGGTGAGCTGGACCGCAGAGTGAAGGCAAAAGGGCCAACAAGTGCTAAGCATCTCTTGGCACTCCTTCAAGATTGATGGAAGACCATTTCCGGTGACTACCTCTTGAAGCTCATCAAGAGAATGCCAAGAGTGTGCAAAGCAATCATCAAAGCAAAAGGTGGCTACTTTGAAGAACCTAGAATATAAGACATATTTTCAGTTGTTACACACTTTTTTGTTAAGTATATAATTGTTTAAATGGGTTATTGTCAACATGAGTCTTCAGCAGCACAACCCTCGAGTCTCTTCACTTCTTTGTCGCTGGGGCGGGCACTCCTCTTTGAGTGACAATTCTGGTTCAGTAGATTAGTCTTACTAATCTTTGTCCTGTTATTTTTACACATTAATTGTCTGTCAGTGTTCTGAAGTCTACACTGTTATACACTGCTCAAAAAAATAAAGGGAACACTCAAATAACACATCCTAGATCTGAATGAATGAAATATTCTCATTGAATACTATATTCTGTACAAAGTTGAATGTACTGACAACAAAATCACACAAAAATCCTCAATGGAAATTAAATTTATTAACCAGTGGAGGCCTGAATTTGGAGTCACCCACAAAATTAAAGTGGAATGTAATGTCCTTAAAACATTGACTTGTAGTGTGTGTGGCCTCCACGTGCCTGTGTGACCTTCCTACAACGCCTGGGCATGCTCCTGATGAGGCGGTGAATGGTTTCCTGAGGGATCTCCTACCAGACCTGGACTAAAGCATCCTCCAACTCCTGGACAGTCTGTGGTGCAACGTGACGTTGGTGGATGGAGCGAGACATGATGTCCCAGATGTGCTCAATCGAATTCAGGTCTGGGGAACGGGCAGGCCAGTCCATAGCTTCAATCCCTTCATCTTGCAGGAACTGCTGACACACTCCAGCCACATGAGGTCTGGCATTGTCCTGCATTAGGAGGAACCCAGGGCCCACCGCACCAGCATATGGTCTCACAAGGGGTCTGAGGATCTCATCTCGGTACCTAATGGCAGTCAGGCTACCTCTGGCGAGCACATGGAGAGCTGTGTGGCCCTTCACACCATTACTGACCGACTGCCAAACCGGTCATGCTGAAGGATGTTGCAGGCAGCAGATCGCTCTCCACAGCGTCTCCAGACTCTGTCATGTCTGTCACATGTGCTCAATGTGAACCTGCTTTCATCTGTGAAGAGCACAGGGCACCAGTGGCGAATTTGCCAATCCTGGTGTTCTGTGGCAAATGCCAAGCGTCCTGCTTGGTGTTGGGCTGTGAGCACAACCCCCATCTGTGGACGTCGGGCACTCAGACCATCCTCATGGAGTCGGTTTCTAACAGTTTGTGCAGACATATGCACATTTGTGGCCTGCTGGAGGTAATTTTGCAAGGCTCTGGCAGTGCTCCTCCTGTTCCCCCTTACACAAAAACGGAGGTAGCGATCCTGCTGCTGGGTTGTTGCCCTCCTACGGCCCCCACCACATCTCCTGGTGTACTGGCCTGTCTCCTGGTAGCGCCTCCAGCCTCTGGACACTACGCTGACAGACACAGCAAACATTATTTCCACAGCTCTCATCCCATCCTGGATGAGCTGCACTACCTGAGCCACTTGTGTGGGTTGTAGAGTCCGTCTCATGCTACCATGATTGTGAAAGCACAACCAACGTTCAAAAGTGACCAAAACATCAGCCAGAAAGCATTGGTACTGAGATGTGGTCTGTGGTCCCCACCTGCAGAACCACTCCTTTATTGAGAGTTTCTTGATAATTTCCATCTGTTGCTATTCCATTTGCACAACAGCATGTGAAATTGATTGTCAATCAGTGTGGACAGTTTGATTTCACAGAAGTTTGATTTACTTGGAGTTATATTCTGTTGTTTAAGTGTTCCCTTTATTTTTTTGAGCAGTGTATTTGCATATGCTTATAAAAAGCATTGTTGCAATGCAAGTGAATAGTGAATATTAGCTGTTGGGCGATCTTCTTGTCAACGAGTTGCAAGATAAAAGCTCCTGTAGCAGGAGAATGACAGCAGGTAGAAAAAGCAAGTCAATTGCAAACTTGCTTATTTTCATGTGGTCTAATTGTACGAATTTCATAACATTTATGTCTTAAGGGTTAATTTACATTTATGAATATGGAATATGCCATAGCACAAATAAGGAAATCAGTGATGAAAGTCTGTTTTGGATATAAACATATAATAATTTGCTATTCTTCTTGTATTTCTTTTGTTTCAGAATTCATCTGTAGATTTGTGGTGGCCAAATGGTTATGGACTTCAAACTGGTTATAATATGTCTCTCACATTTCACTTTGAAGGTGAATACATCATTGAAAAAACAACTAAGGTGTGTGGATTTTATGTTTTCTCATGTAATTAAATCTTAATACCTTTTTCAGAATTTTGTCATTTTCTGCTTTTACCCCTTAACGACCACTGATACGCCTTTTAACGGCGACAGTTAAGTGGCCTTATAGCCTTATAGCTTTTTAACGGCGCTGAGAAATAAGGGTATAGTGCCCCCCAGTGTCGGAAAATCTCTGGGGTCTCGGCTACTGGGGGTAGCTGAGACCCCGTAGAACATGATTCGTGTCAGTTTTTACCGTCCCTAGTCTTGTGCTCACCGAATAACAGCGATCGCAAAAAGAACATGTCCGATTTCCCATTCATTTCTCTCTCCTCTGATATGATCAAGCTAACCAGAGGGAAGAGAAATGGGTTTCTCTAGACCCTCCCCCCAGTACCTCCGCCATCCCTGGACCCTCTGGCTCTGTCCCCGGCCCTCGGCATCTTCTTCCTGGAAGAAAATGGCGGTCACATCTGCCGGCTGGTACCCGGCAACAATAGATTTTTCCTATTGGTTCATTTTGATCACAGTGATAGACTCAACGGGTACGAGAGGCTCACTACACCACTTGATTAATTTAGGTATGCAGTCTTCCAAATGGGGTCACTTGTAGGGAGTATTTGCTCTTTTGGCACTTCAAGGTCTCTCCAAATGCGATATGTCATGCACAATCTATTCCAGCCAAACTTGTGCTCCAAAACTCAAATAGCGCTCGGTCTTTTCTGAACTCTGCAGTGTGCTGAACGGTAATTTTTGACTACATTTGATGCACTGGTGAAATTATGTTGCCCTGATGAAAATGAAAATTTGGCTAAAGCAACAATTTAATTGGACCTAAAGTGTTAACAAACTTCCTGACTGGTTTGTGAATACTTTTAGGACTGCGGTTTGTAAAATGGGTCTTGTTTATGGAGTTTCTGACATCTAGGCTCCACAAAGTCATTTCAGATATTTTCATAAATAAATGCAATTCATATGAATTTAAATTTACCACCCTACCCTCCTAAAAAGTACAATGGCCCAGATTTAACATTTTTTGTCTTATAAGTTTTTCTTTTTTTGTCTTTTATTAGTTCTTGCTTTATTGCACAAAATTCTTTAAAATGGCGTATGTGATTCATAAATTTTGTGCAAACTAAAAATGGTCTTTATTTTTGTCTTTAACCTTTTTTAAGCCCTTTTAGAGCAAAACTTTGCTTGTTCTGCCACTTTTGCGGAGTGTGGAGGAGAAGCTAGTATATAAAAAAGATAGATTTTAATGAATTTATCTAAAATATCATGAAAAGCCTCTTTGGCGTAAAAATCAGAAAATGATCTAAACTGCAAAAGACAAGTTTAAAAAAGGCGCAAATCCTTTGATTTCTCCTTCGTCTCATTGGGGGACACAGGACTGTGGGCGTATGCTACTGCCACTAGGAGGCTGACACTAAGTAAACATAAAAAAAGGTTAGCTCCTCCTCCGCCGTATACACCTCAGCACTGGCCACAGGCAAACCCAGTTATTGCTTAGTGTCTGATGGAGGCACACGTCAGGTTCTTTTTCCAGACCATTTTTTTTTTTTTTTTCCCACGAAGATGAGATAGGGGCGACGGATCCTATTGAAAGGGTCCGATCTCCCCAAACCATCAACGGGCGAGCACGTGGAGTAAAGCCTCCAACGTATCCTCTCCCGCAACGTGGGACATAAATGCCGGACTCAGCCCTGACCACCCTAAGGTATTGAAGCCCTAGGCTGTACAGAGGCAGGAGTTAGTCCGTGCGGCCCCCACTGCACCACCAATGCTAGACTGCGGTGCTGCAAGGTGGCGGACGGTCCCTCTCCTCATCCCCTGAAGGGGTGATAGAGTTAGGGTTCCTGCACCGTCCTTCCCCTTTTTACTGAGAGTCCCCCTCTAATGCGCTGCATGTGAAGATGTAAGAAGTGGCAAGATCTACAGAATCTCACCTTCAAAGTCCAGGACAGCCGCCGCCGAAGGATACAGCAGCGCTTCGGGTAAAAATTTAGTCCCCGGCTTTACCCTGGGACTAGGCCGCGGGCTGGAATATGGTCCGGCGTCGGCCGAGGGGGGGCCACGGTCGTGAGAGTGGGGCTCCGCTCCCGGCGGCGTCTCCTTCCGGCGGGGCCGCCCTCCGACTTTGGGGTGGCCGCCGCCGGAAATTTAGGCCGCGGCTTCGGATGGCGCTAGGCCGCGGCTTCAAATCTAGTCCCCGGCTTTTCCCGGGGACTAGGCCGCTGGCCGGAATGTAATGCCGGCGTCAGCTAGAGGGGTCGCGGGAGTGGGCTCCGCCCCCGGCGGCGTCTCCTTCCGGCGGACCCGCCCTCCGACTTTGGGGCGGCCTCCGCCGGAAATTTAGACCGCGGCTTCGGCGGGCGCTAGGCCGCGGCTTCAAATTTAGTCCCCGGCTTTTTGCCGGAGATTAGGCCGCGGCCGGAAGTTGGTGGGACGGAAGCCCTGACTTCTAGGCCGCGCCTCTTGACCCTCCCTCCTGAGGCTCGGCTACATGAGCACTTCCTCTCTGACAGAGGAGCGCTCTTTTTTGAAAGATTGGAGCTCGGATGTCCTTTTTTTCTGCGGTTATATTCGGACTCCGATTCGGAACACGAAAAGACGCAGGGGATACTGGACTGGGGTAAGTGTTACTACCTCCAGCCTGATTGTTGCGCACTTTTGCGCCCCTTCCGCTGACCGACACATCCAGTTTATTGTGTACTCTGTGACGGATTCAGAATGTCCAAAAGAACTAAGACTCATACGATACTTTATACCGCATGCATTGCTTGTAGGTCCCCTTTTCCGCACGCCCAGACTTCTCGGGTCTGCGAAGCCTGTGACTCTGAACGGGCTCAGGAACCCTCTCCTATAGCCGAGCCTAGTGCGTCAAGTCCCCCTGAGTGGGCCCTATCCCTGACTCAATCTTTGGCGTCATTAACCAGAGCGGTCGAGTCCCTTCAAGCTCCCGATAGGAGCAGGGACAGTGGTTCACCCGTCTTGGCTACGTCTCAGGAACCTCCGGCCTGCAGGGGCCGCGCTCTCACCAGGCAGACACAGGGGAAACGAACCCACACTGTGTCGCCCATGCCGTCCGGAGCCTCGGCATCTTTTAGTTCCGTCTCCCGCTCTCCCTCTCCTTTGGCAAGTGATCAATATTCGGATTCCGATTTGGAAGAATCACTTATTCTAGAGGCACCGTATAGTCAGGAGACAATTGACAGTTTGATCGAAGCTATCAATCAAACCCTGGGGATAGACAATGAGTCCACCTTGACCTCTGGTCACAAGGTGTCCTTTAAACGAGCCAGGCAAGCCCATAAGGTTTTTGGTGCTCATCCTGAGTTTGAGGAATTAGTGCAGCGCCACCGGGAGAAACCGGACAAGCGCTTTGCTGGACAAAAGGCTCTCAATACTAGATATCCTTTTGCTCCTGAGCTCCTTAAGAAGTGGACAGAATCTCCTTCGGTTGATCCTCCTGTTTCGCGTTTGGCATCTAAAACGCTCCTCTCCATTCCCAGCGGTTCCTCTATTAAGGAGCCAACGGATCGTCTAATTGAGAGTTTGGCCCGTTCGGTATTTGAGGCATCAGGTTCTGCTCTCTCTCCTTCTTTTGCAGCGACTTGGGTTGCCAAGGCCATGATATCCTGGTCGGAGTCTCTAAATAGAGCTCTTCACGGCATAGAGGTGCCGTCTGAGGTAACCCAGATTTCTAATCAAATAGCTCTTGCTGGAGACTTCTTAATTAATGCGTCCATGGATGCGGCAAATTGCGCAGCATTAGCCGCTGCTAATGCAATTGCCATTAGAAGATCCTTGTGGCTAAGAACCTGGCGAGCAGATTCAACCTCAAAGAAGTCGCTTACATCTTTACCATATCAGAGTGGTCGGTTATTTGGCGAGAGACTGGATCAGCTCATATCTGATGCAACGGGAGGGAAGAGCAGTTTCCTTCCTCAGCAAAGGATTAGACAACCTTTTCGTCGACAACCTCAGCCTCGTTTTAGGGCCTTTCGTAACCCAGGCTGGGCCGTGCCAGCCACCTCTAGCGGCTCAGGTCGGCCTAATCAGGCCAGAGATCGCCAAGTCACCTACAGGACCAACCCTCTGGGAAGAGGGCGATCTTATCAGCCAAGATCTAGAGGGTCCAAACCCCAAAGATATTCGGACAAATGACTGGAGGCAGAATCTGGTCAATTTATCCAGGGTAGGCGGCCGCTTACTCTGGTTTCGCCCCACTTGGCTATCAGTGACTCACGACGAGTGGGTCAGGGAGTTAGTCTCCTCGGGGTACAAAATAGAATTTACCAGCCTTCCCTCAAATCGCTTTTTTCCCTCGCGCCTTCCCAAGGAGGAGTCTCGGGTTCGTGCCTTATTCAAGGCGGTCGAGTCTCTTCGGCACAGCGGGGTTGTCGTACCTGTACCGGAGGTCGAAAGAGGTCAGGGATTTTATTCCAACCTGTTCATTGTACCCAAGAAGGACGGTACCGTAAGGCCCATTCTGGATCTAAAGCGAATGAACCGGTTTGTCAAAATTCGGCATTTCCGAATGGAGTCTCTCCGTTCGGTCATTGCAACCATGGAAAAAGGGGAATTTCTAGCATCAATAGACATCCAGAATGCCTATCTTCACATCCCCATATTTCCCCCTCATCAAAGGTTTCTTCGGTTTGCCATCGGCAAACTTCATCTTCAGTTCGCAGCCTTGCCATTCGGGCTAGCCACAGCCCCAGGGTGTTCACAAAGGTCATGGCTGCTGTTGTGTCCATTCTGCACTCCAGGGGATAGTCATCCTGCCTTACTTAGACGACCTCCTCATCAAGGGTCCGTCTTTTCAGACCTGCGAGGAAAGTGTCAGCATTACGTTAGACACCCTTGCTCGCCTGGGGTGGCTGGTGAATATGAAGAAGTCATCTCCCGTGCCATCTCGGAAGATCACCTTTTTAGGGATGAATTTCGACACCGCTCAGGGGTTGATAATTCTTCCTCAGGACAAGGCCTTAGTTCTCCGTCAAGAGGTACAGATCCTTCGCCGACCAATTTCTCACACCATCCGTTTTTGCATGAGGGTCCTAGGAAGGATGGTGGCAGCTATCGAGGCTATTCCATTTGCCCAATTTCATCTTCGCCCCCTTCAACATGCACTCTTGGCAGTATGGGACGGGAGCCCTTACTCCCTCAATCTTCGGTGCCGTCTGTCTCTGCAGGTCAGTCAGACTCTTATGTGGTGGACGAGGAGCACCACTCTTCAACAGGGTCGTTTGTTTCCTCCAAATTTCTGGTTGGTTGTCACAACGGACGCCAGCCGGCTCGGATGGGGAGCAGTGTTTCGTCACCACACAGCCCAGGGAACTTGGTCTCAGCAGGAATCGACCCTCCCGATCAATATTTTAGAGATCCGAGCTATTCGGCTGGCTCTGAGGCAGTTTCATCAGCATCTGGCGGGCCACTCAGTCAGAATACAATCGGACAATGCCACGGCAGTGGCATACATAAACCATCAGGGAGGTACCCGCAGCAGGGCGGCCATGCACGAGGTAAAACAGATTCTGACCTGGGCAGAGGTAAATCACTCTGTGATTTCAGCGGTCCACATTCCGGGCGAGGAAAACTGGGCAGCGGATTTTCTCAGCCGCCACGGCATAGCGTCAGGGGAATGGTCACTGCATCCCGAGATTTTTCAGCTAATATGCTGACGCTGGGGAACCCCAGATGTGGACCTGATGGCTTCCAAGATAAATGCCAAGGTGCCCAACTTCGTTTCCCGGTACCGGGATCCGCAGGCATTTGCAGTAGACGCTCTGGTCCTACCATGGAATCAGTTTCATCTTCCATACTTGTTTCCACCAATAGCTCTTCTCCCAAGGGTGATCAGAAAGATCAGGATAGAGGGTGTCCCAGCGATATTAATCGCTCCGGATTGGCCGCGTCGCTCATGGTACGCAGAGCTGGTACAGTTGCTCAGCGACGCTCCCTGGCGTCTGCCAGAACGCGTGGATCTTCTTTCCCAGGGCCCTGTTTACCACCAGAACTCAGCGGTCCTGTGTTTGACGGCCTGGCCGTTGAATCTTTGATCCTGACCAGGGCTGGATTCTCTAAAAAAGTCGCCGCGACAATGGCTAGCGCCCGAAAGCCCGTTTCGGCTCGCATCTACCACGGTACTTGGAAGGTCTTTTTTGATTGGTGCAGGGAACATGGTTGTTCCCCGCTTCTTTTTTCAATTCCAAACATTCTATCTTTCTCCAGGCGGGCCTAGATTCAGGTCTAGCACCTAGTACTCTTAGACGACAGATATCAGCCTTGTCGGTTCTTTTTCAGCGAAAGATCGCGTCTAATTTTCAGGTTAGGACCTTTATTCAGGGGGTTGTCCATATAGTTCCTCCCTACAAGGCTCCCTTAGAGGTTTGGGACCTCAATCTAGTCCTGGGAGTCTTGCAAGAGGCTCCTTTTGAACCTTTGCAGGAGGTTTCTCTGTCATTTCTTTCCTGGAAAGTGGTGTTTTTGGTAGCCATAACATCCATAAGGCGGGTTTCGGAGCTGGCTGCACTGTCTTGTCGAGCTCCGTACTTGCTTTTCCATCAGGATAAGGTAGTGCTCAGACCAACACCACCTTTTTTGCCTAAAGTCGTGTCCTCATTTCATATTAATGAGGACATTGTTTTGCCCTCATTTTGCCCAGCTCCGACGCACCGAGTGGAGAAGGCTCTCCATACGCTGGATCTGGTGAGAGCACTCAGGAGATATGTATCTCGGACAGCGTCCTTTCGACAGACGGACACGCTGTTTGTCCTCCCTGAAGGTCGCAGGAAGGGACTCGCTGCCTCTAGATCAACCTTGGCTAGGTGGATTCGGTTAGCCATTCAGGAGGCTTACCGCATCAGAGGCGCGGTGGTTCCCGCAGGGATCAAGGCTCACTCCACCAGATCGGTGGGTGCCTCCTGGGCCCTTCGGCATCAGGCTTCGGTGGAACAGGTTTGTAAGGCAGCAACCTGGTCCAGTCTGCATACCTTTTCCAAGCATTATAATGTCCATACCCAGGCTTCTGCGGATGCCAGTCTGGGTAGAAGGATTCTTCAGGGCGCGGTTGCGCACCTATAAGCAATGCTTGATTATAAATTACACTGTGGAGTCGGTTTCCCACCCAAGGGACTGCTTTGGGACGTCCCACAGTCCTGTGTCCCCCAATGAGACGAAGGAGAAATACGGATTTTTGTGTTACTCACCGTAAAATCCTTTTCTCCGAGACGCTCATTGGGGGACACAGCACCCTCCCTAAGAGCCGGATGGCTTTGTTTTGAGTTAACTTTATTCTCTGATTAATCTGTATCAGCAGTTTTTTCTTCTGGATATACTGTATCTGTGTTAACTCTGATTTATTTTAGCCTCCTACTGCTTTTGCACTAAACTGGGTTTGCCTGCGGCCAGTGCTGAGGTGTATACGGCGGAGGAGGAGCTAACCTTTTTTATGTTTACTTAGTGTCAGCCTCCTAGTGGCAGTAGCATACACCCACAGTCCTGTGTCCCCCAATGAGCGTCTCGGAGAAAAGGATTTTACGGTGAGTAACACAAAAATCCGTATTTCATTTTTAGCAAATCAAACAGACAGTAATTGAGAGGTATTCATGCCCAAAAGATAATGGCAATAAGGCAATGATGAATCTGGTCTAATGAGTCTGGAAAAAGCCGTCTCCGAATCGCTAAGAAGTGAAGAAATATCTGAAATATTATCAAATAACGTGACATGTCAGATTTGAAAATTTGGCCTATTCAGGAAGGCGAAAGAAGGCTTTGGCAGGAAAGAGTTTTACGAGAAATCATGGCATGGCACAATCCTAAGGAGTCATGCAGACATCTGTGAAGTACAGTCTGAGTACGAACCGAAATGCACGGATTGGCCTCTGGTTTCCTGTCCGAACTTGGCAGCGGGGCAGGCGATCTACGGCTAGTCTGTTAATTGTGGGTCTGCACTTTGACCGTATTTCACGAACATCTGAAGCAGTCTGTAGAATGGGAATCGCAACTCTACCCTATTTACTTGAGGCTTATCACATTGAGTCAATATAGTGAATTCCTAATTTTTTTCCTCTTTGCTTTGCTAAGGTGTTGACTCTCTCTATGCAGATTTATTTTCGGACTGTAGAACTTGTTGAGGATCCAATTGATGGCTCTCCTGGTCTGTCGTTTTACATGAAGATTAATGGAGTTCCCATTTTCCTCAAAGGATCCAACTGGATACCAGCCGACTCCTTTCAAGACAGAGTCAGTTCTGACAGGTAATGGTCTGGTGTTTTGGACTTGGCATAAAATTGAACCGTTCCAGCTCCTTTACTATAATTCATTTAAAGCTATTAGGCAACAAATAAGATTTGAACGATTTGTTAGTGGGTTTTTTTGGTGTCTCGGCACCAAAATTCATGACAGATTACATTACGAAACTTCACATGTAATAGAAAAATATGACGCAACACAAATCTTGGAAATGGATTTCTAGAGATGGATATGTGTGTTGTCACTTACCATTGCCACCAATCTGTATACAGGCTCCGTAATCTCCTACAGTCAGCGGTGGATGCTAATATGAATACTCTACGTGTGTGGGGTGGAGGAATATACGAGAGCGATGAGTTCTACAGCATTTGTGATGACTTGGGAATAATGGTAATCGCTTTACTTGCGCTTCATATTGTAGGTAATAACATGATGTTACAAAAGCCATAAAACACAATTTTTTGCATTTCTGGGCCTATTATTATTTGGTACTACATATCATATAAGGAAGTCATATCCACGATATAAATAATACAGCATTAGACTTTTAAGCCCGCTCCCCTATTTTATTTGGAATCATGCAATTGATTATCTAACATAAATCTCAGTTACGCTGTTGCAAGTCATGTCTTTTTATTTATTAATTTTATGCATTTATTAGTTTTTAGTTTGTTAAACTGAGACGATATATTCATATTGGAAGGATTATGTTCTAGTGATTGTCAAGTAGCCATAACAAGTGTCAGTATTCATGTACATTGTTGTATTGTTACCCTTGCAGATCTGGCAAGATTTTATGTTTGCATGTGCCCTTTATCCAACTGATGATTGGTTTCTGGATACGGTCAGAGAAGAAGTCACTCACCAGGTACATTGTCACAAGGGGACATAGATTACAATGTATTGTAAATTGCTATGTGTTAAGACAGAATCCATTCTCTTCCCCTGTCCATTTTAAAAATGAACAGGACATAGTCATATTAGTCATAGAATGTTAGAGTTAGAAGGGTTCAACCCCCTACTCAATGTAGGATTCACTAAACCATCTCAGACAGATGTCTGTCATGCCTCTGTTTGAAGACTTCCATTGAGGGAGAACTCACCATTTCGTGGTAAGCCTGTTCCACTCATTGACACCCTCACTATCAAAAAGTGTTTTCTAATATCTAATCTGTATCTTCTCCCTCTCAGTTTCATCCCATTGCTTCTCGTGTTTCCATGTACAAATAAAAATAAGGATGATCCCTCTACACTGTGACAGTCCTTCAGATATATTTACACAGCTGTATTATTTCATTTAGTCATTATTTAATGGAACTATTCATTCACAAATCTGTTTTTTTTTACAGTTTATTCAGTCACTAGACCCCCACGAAATATAATTGAGTTGAAAGTATTTCGGTACATTATTAAGCGATGACTATCTGGAAATTTAAGATGTACTTCTCTTAGGTGTTTGGTCATTTGATCTCATGGTGACCCCAGAGACCTACATGAAGTTATGCTCCCTTTAGTGGGCAGAGCTGACTGTGTGATGGAATTGAATGTGGGGGTCAGAGGCTCATATCAAAGATCATTATGATGACTGCACAATGCATGTCACCCAGTTATAATGTAGAAGTTCACAGTTCATTCTCCATTACCGTATATTTATCATCAGTTAGTTTATTTAGGAGAATATAGAGGAAAGGTAATCAGTGTCCTCCTATCAGAGAGATGATACTGGCTCTACCTGGTTATTTGATGCTATGCTGATGTAACTTGGGATTTATTGAGTAGGGAATGTAATAAAATAGATTCAGCATTCATGGAATGATGAGCAGATCATTATATGTAGGATTGGGGTCCATGGGAACTACTTGAGTTGCAAGAGATTCATTAATAATGGTTATAGCTAGTGATGAGCGTAAGTGCTTGTTACTAAAGTTTGGCTATGGTGTTCGGGTATGCACCGAGTACTGCTGGTCCTTGAGTGAGATGTTCACGTCCCCGAGGCTGCATGTTTCACGGCTGTTAGCCACAAAACATACGGCGATTGCCCGTGTTTGTCAGGCAATCCCCACGTTTTGTTGCTATCAGCCGCGAAAAATGCGGTTGTGAAGACACGAAAATCTCACTCGAGCGCCTGCGATACTCGGTGCAAACTCGAGTAACGAGCACTTATGATCAGTACAAGTTATATCTTTATTTTAAATCATTCCCTGTCATGTTTTGCAAAAGCCTGAATAAAGCATTAATGAGTTAAAGGGAACCTAATTGCTTATCCAGGCCCCCCAAACTGTCACCATGTATTTATTGATCTTTTTATATACTTCCTAATAAGCCCATTGTTTTTGTTGTTTTTTTGTTATAGATTTTTGAACTTGTCTAAAATAAGTGTTATAACTAGACTTCCGAAATGCTAACTAGTTTGTGACTACTCGTCAGGGTAGTCCCCAGACTAATCGTCCCACTAATCATGTGATCATTCCCAGTGGGCGTGAGTGACTTGATTTGTGAGAGCAGTGGCAAAGTCACCTCTTTGCAAATCTTTGCCTACCTGCTGTACCTTCTCCGGCTTCTTTGGCATACTCCGCATGTCCAGGGAAGCAGCAATGATGTAGGACACAGCAAAATCCAAGATTTGCCAAGAATCGGCGGTCACATATTATATCACCGCTGCCTCCCTGGGCATGCGCAGTGCACCAATGAAGGCTTCAGTGCGCATTGTCAAGGAGGCAGAGATTTGCAGAGCAGGTGGGACGCCACTCTTACAAATTATGTAACTCAGGAGTGTGATAACTTGATTAGTGGGAAGATTAGTCTGGGGGAAAGCAATGCCCCCATGACTAGACTCCCACTAATGAGCGTAATGCAAGCCCAGTTATAAAATTGATTTTAGGCATATTAAAAAATTTGAAAGCCACGAAAAAGCTTGTTAGGTATTATATACAAGGATCAATGAATTCATGGTGGCGGTATGGGAGCCTGAAGAAGTTGACAAGCTCCCTTTTTAATATCTTCCAAATATTTCCAAAATTGAAATGATGTTTAAAATAAGTAGGAAGAAACAATGTGTGATTCTGTAAATAAATTCTGACAGCACTGCAGTTATTTTTAATTTGTCCACTAATAATAAGGACTTATTTTAAGACTGTCAGTTTTTCCATATTCCAGAGACCACTCCACACTGTGTGCTGATTCATCTGCATTATTCTTCCATAGTTGGTTTCCTTCCTGTAATCTGTTTTAGCCGGCATATAAAAATAGAGAATTCTCTGAAAAGAATCTGTGCTCCGGTTAATAGTGATATTTTACTGTATAAAATGTGATGTTTTGGTGACTTACAGATTAGAAGACTTAAATCTCACCCTTGTATTATTGTATGGAGCGGCAATAATGAGAACGAGGCAGCCATCGCCAGTAACTGGTTTTCAATACCAAGTTCCATGAAGGAGGTTTATGTAAAGGATTATCTGACCCTTTACATAAAGACCATCAGAGTGCTTGTCCTCCAGGTAAGTGATTAACTTTTAATGGATTTGGTTCAGTAAAGATCTTTCAAATGTGACACTTCTTATGTTCCTCTTTTAATCTTCCTGGTACTTGAATGACTATTTTTTATTTTCTTTTTAAATTTTGTCATTTTGGCTTGTATTTGCATATATAATATTACTATTGAGATTTCATGTTGCTCAGCACAACAGGTCACACTCTGAATTAACCCCTCTCTGCCATCCGACGTACTATTCCGTCCATGTGACCCTGGACCTCATTCCCATGGACGGAATAGTACGTCATATGCGATCAGCTGCGCTCCCAGGGGGAGCGCAGCTGATCGCGGCCGGGTGTCAGCTGTTTATCACAGCTGACACCCAGCACTATTTGTCAGGAGCGGTCACGGACCGCTCCCGGCACATTAACCCCTGGCACACCGCGATCAAACATGATCGCGGTGTACCGGGGGCACAGGGGAGGATCGCGCAGGGAGGGGGCTCCCTGCGCGCTCCCCTGAGACCCTCAGAACAGTGCGATGTGTTCCGAGGGTCCGTCCTCCCTCCAGGTCCCCGGATCCAAGATGGCGCCGGGGTCCTGCAGGGAGGCGGCTTCCTCAGTGCCTGCTGAGAGCAGGCGCTGAGGAAGCCTGCAGCGATGCCAGAGCGATCGCTGGTGTGACAGAGTGCTGTGCACACTGTCACACCAGCGATCTGCTAAAATACTGTGATGTCCCACCCTGGGACAAAGTAAAAAAAATAAAAATAAAAAGTGGTAAAAAAAATCATAAAAAAAAAATTAAATATTCCCCAATAAATTCATTTCTTCCTGTAAATAAAAAAAACAAAACAATAAAAGTACACATATTTGGTATCGCCGCGTCCGTAATGACCCCCATATAAAACTGTCCCAATAGTTAACCCCTTTAGTGAACCCGTTAAAAAAAAAAAACGAAGCAAAAAATCAATGCTTTATCATCATACCGCCGAACAAAAAGTGGAATAACACGCGATCAAAAAGACCGATATAAATAAACATGGTACCGCTGAAAACGTCATCTTGTCCCGCAAAAAACGAGCCGTCATACAGCATCATCAGCGAAAAAATAAAAAAGTTATAGCTCGCAGAATAAAGCAATGCAAAAATAATAATTTTTTAGATAAAATTGTTTTTATTCTATAAAAGCGCCAAAACCTTAAAAAATGATATAAATGAGGTATCGCCGTAATCGTACTGACCCGAAGAATAAAACTGCTTTATCAATTTTACCACACGCGGAACGGTATAAACGCCTCCCCCAAAAGAAATTCATGAATTGCTGATTTTTGTTCATTCTAACCTCCCAAAAATCGAAATAAAAAGCGATCAAAAAATGTCACGTGGTCATAAATGGTACCAATAAAAACGTCACCTCGTCCCGCAAAAAATAAGACCTCACATGACTCTGGGGGCCAAAATATGCAAAAATTATAGCTCTCAAAATGTGGTGATGCAAAAAACTATTTTTTTGCAATAAAAAGAGTCTTTTAGCTTGACAGCTGCCAATCATAAAAACCCGCTATAAATAGTAAATCAAACCCCCTTTATCACCCCCTTAGTTAGGGAAAAATAATAAATTAAAAAATGTATTTATTTCCATTTTCCCATTAGGGTTAGGGTTGCAGCTAAAGTTAGGGTTAGGGTTGGCGCTAACGTTAGGATTAGGGTTTGGGTTGGGATTAGGGTTAGGGGTGTGTTAGGGTTAGGTTTGTGGTTAGGGTTGGGACTAGGGTTAGGGGTGTGTTGGGGTTAGGGTTGGAGTTAGAATTGGGAGTTTCTGCTGTTTAGGCACATCAGGGGCTCTCCAAATGTGACATGGCGTCTGATCTCAATTCCAGCCAATTCTGCGTTGAAAAAGTCAAATGGTGCTCCTTCACTTCTGAGCTCTGCCATGCGCCCAAACAGTAGTTTACCCCCACATATGGGGTATCAGCGTACTCTGGACCACAAGAGTTATTGTGCAATTTGTCCTATTTCTTCTGTTACCCTTGGGAAAATAAAAAACGGGGCGACAAAATCATTTTTGTAAAAAGAAAATATTTTTTTTGTTTTTACGGCTGTATGTTATAAAACTTCTGTGAAGCACTTGGGGCTTCATAGCGCTCACCACACTTCTAGATAAGTTCCTTGTGGGGTCTATTTTCCAAAATGGGGTCACTTGTGGGGGGTTTCCACTGTTTAGGCGCATCAGGGGCTCTCCAAATGCGACATGACGCCCCCAGACCATTCCATCAAAGTCTGCAATCCAAAACATCATTACTTCCCTTCCGAGCCCAGACATGCACCCATACAGTAGTTTTCTCCCACATATTGGGTATCAGCGTACTCAGGACAAATTGGACAACAAATTTTGGGGTCCAATTTCTCCTGTTACCCTTGTGAAAATAAAATATTGGGGGCGAAAAAATCATTTTTGTAAAAAAAAAAAAAAAAAAAAAGATTTTTTATTTTACGACTGTACGTTATAAACTTCTGTGAAGCACTTCGGGGTTCAAAGTGCTCACCACACATCTAGATAAGTTCCTTGAGGGGTCTAGTTTCCAAAATGGTGTCATTTGTGGGGGGTTTCCACTGTTTAGGCAGATCAGGAGCTCTCCAAACACGACATTGCATCCAGCCAATTCTGCGTTGAAAAAGTCAAACGGCACTCCTTTCCTTCCAAACTCTGCCATGCACCCAAACAGTGGTTTATCCCCACATATGGGGTATCAGCGTACTCAGGACAAATTGCACAATAACTTTTGGAGTTTTGTTACCCTTGGGAAAATAAAAATGGGGTGAAAAGATCAATTTTGTGGAAAAAATATGATTTTTTAATTTTACGGCTCTACGTTATAAACTTGTGTGAAGCACTTGGGGGTTCAAATTGCTCACCAAAGATCTAGATAAGTTCCTTAGGGGGTCTAGTTTCCCAAATGGGGTCACTTGTGGGGGGTTTCCACTGTTTAGGCACATCAGGGGCTCTCCAAATGCAACATGGCGTCCAATCTCAATTCCAGCCAATTTTGGTTGGAAAAAGTCAAATGGTGCTCCTTCCATTCCGAGCTCTGCCATGCGCCCAAACAGTGGTTCCCCCCCACATATGGGGTATCAGCGTACTCAGGACAAATTGGACAACAACTTTTGTGGTCCAATTTCTCCTGTTACCCTTGGGAAAGTAAAAAATTAGTGACTAAAAGATAATTTTTGTGGGAAAAAAATAGGATTTTTTATTTTCATGCCCGGGCATTATAAACTTGTGTGAAGCACTTGGGGGTTCAAAGTGCTCACCGAAGATCTAGATAAGTTCCTTAGGGGTCTAGCTTCCAAAATGGGGTCACTTGTGGGGGTTTTCACTGTTTAGGCTCATCTGGGGTACTAAAAACGGAACATGACCCCCATCAATGTTTGCATTCCAAAACATTACTGCTTCCTTTCCAATCCCTGCTGTGCGCCCAGTTTCCCCCCCCACATATGGGGTATCAGCGTACTCAGGACAAATTGGACAACAACTTTTGGGGTCAAATTTCCTTGGGAAAAATCAAAAATTTGGGGCTAAAAAATCATTTTTGTGGAAAATTGTTTTTTTTTTTTTTTCACACCCAGGCATTATAAACTTTTGTGAAATACTTTGGGGTTCAAAGTGCTCACAACAGATCTAGATAAGTTCCTTAGGGGTCTAGTTTCCAAAATGGTGTCACTTGTGGGGGGTTTCCACTGTTTAGGCACATCAGGGGCTCTCCAAACGCGACATGGCGTCCAATCTCAACTCCAGCCAATTTTAGTTTGAAAAAGTCAAACGGCGCTCCTTCCCTTACGAGCTCTGCCGTGTGCCCAAACAGTGGTTTTCCCCCACATATGGGGTATTGGCGTACTCAGGAGAAACTGCACAACAACTTTATCTGCCCATTTTCTCCTTTTACCCTTGTGAAAATAAAAAAAAGTTTGTAAAAGATAATTTTTGTGGCTAAAAAGTTAAATATTCATTTTTTCCTTCCACGTTGCTTCAGCTCCTGTGAAGCACCTGAAGGGTTAATAAACTTCTTGAATGTGGTTTTGAGTACCTTGAGGGGTGCAGTTTTTAGAATGGTGTCACTTTTGGGTATTTTCTGCTATATAGACCCCTCAAAGTGACTTCAAATATGAGGTGGTCCCTAAAAAAAAATGGCTTTGTAAATTTTGTTGTAAAAATGAGAAATCGCTGGTCAACTTTTAACCCTTATAATTTCCTAACAAAAAAAAAATTTGGTTCCAAAATTGTGCTGATGTAAAGTAGACATGTGGGAAATGTTATTTCTTAACTATTTTGTGTGACATATTTCTCTGTTTTAAGGAAAAAAAATTCAAAGTTTGAAAATTGCAAAATTTTCAAAATTTTCGCCATATTTGCATTTTTTTCAAAAATAAACGCAAGGTATATCGAAGAAATTTTACCACTAACGTGAAGTACAATATGTCACGAGAAAACAGTCTCAGAATCGCGAAGATCCGTTGAAGCGTTCCAGAGTTATAACCTCATAAAGAGACAGTGGTCAGAATTATAAAAATTTGCCCCTGTCATTAACGTGCAAACCACCCTTGGGGGTGATGGGGTTAATGAGGTAAAAAAAAAACTCCAAAAACCTACAAATGCCTGAAACTAGATGGGCTTTTTTCAAATTGTTGTCCAGAAAGGTAAAAGTAAAAACCACTCACATAGAGTGAGGAGACCAGGTTATATGAGAAGTGGGTTAACAAGACCATATGGTAAAGCTGAACAAAGAAAGGGAGTGCACCACTGTACTGTATATATCTTGCAGGGGTTCACCACGGGCAAGTGGAAAAGACTTTAACCCCTTAGTGACAGCCAATTTGCAGCTAAATGACCGAGCCAATTTTTACAATTCTGACCACTGTCACTTTATGAGGTTATAACTTTGGAACGCTTTAATGGATCCTGCTGATTCTGAGACTGTTTTTTCGTGACATATTGTACTTCACGTTAGTGGTAGATCCTTCTGATTCTGAGACTGTTTTTTCGTGACATATTGTACTTCACGTTAGTGGTAAAAAAATTTTTATATGACTTGCGTTTATTTATGAAAAAAACGGAAATATGGCGAAAATTTTGAAAATTTAGCAATTTTCAAACTTTAAATTTTTATGCCCTTAAATCAGAGAGATATGTCACACAAATTTCTTAATAAATAACATTTCCCACATGTCTACTTTACATCAGCATAATTTTGGGAACAAAATTTTTTTTTTGTTACGAAGTTATAAGGGTTAAAAGTTGACCAGCGATTTCTCATTTTTACAACACTATTTTTTTTTTTAGGGACCACATCACATTTGAAGTCACTTTGAGGGGTCTATATGATAGAAAATACTCAAAAGTTACACCATTCTAAAAACTTCACTCCTCAAGGTGCTCAAAACCTCATTCAAGAAGTTTATTAACCCTTTATGTGCTTCACAGGAACTGAAGCAATGTGGAAGGAAAAAAATAACATTTAACTGTTTTTGCAAAAAATTTACTTCAGAACCAATTTTTTTTATTTTCACAAGTGTTAAAAGAAAAAATGAACCACAAAATTTGTTGTGCAATTTCTCCTGAATACGCCGATACTCCATATGTGGCTGTAAACCACTTTTTGGGTGCACAGTAGAGGTCGCAAGGGAAGGAGCGCCGTTTGACTTTTTCATCGCAGAATTGGCTGGATGCCATGTTGCGCTTGGAGACCCCCTGATGTGCCTTAACAGTGGAAACCCCCAACAAGTGACCCCATTTTGGAAACTGACCCCTTAAGGAACTTATCTAGATGTGTTGTGAGCACTTTGAACCTCCAAGTGTTTCACAGAAGTTTATAACGTAAAGCCGTGAAAATAAAAATCTTTTTTTTCCATCAAAAATGATTTTTTAGCACGCTATTTTTTTATTTTCCCAAGGGTAACAGGAGAAATTAGACCCCAAAAGTTGTTGTGCAATTTTTCCTGAGTACGCAGATACCCCATATGTTTGGGCGCACGGCAGGGCTTGGAAGGGAGGGAGCGCCATTTGACTTTTTGAACGCCACGTCGTGTTTGGAGACCCCCTGATGTCCCTAAATAGTGGAAACCCCTCAATTCTAGCTCCAATCCTAACCCCAACGCACCACTAACCGTAATCCTAACCCTAATTGTATCCCTAACCCTAATTGTATCCCTAACCCTAATTGTATCCCTAACCCTCATTGTAACCCTAATCCTAATTGTAACCCTAACCCTAATTCCAACCCTAACCCTAATTATAACTCTAACCCTAATGGAAACATGAAAATAAATACAATTTCTTTATTTTATTACATGTCCCTAACTAAGGGGGTGATAAAGGGGGGTTTATGTACTATTTTTTTTATTTTGATCACTGTGATAGTTTATCACAGTGATCAAAATGTACTTTCAGTGAATGAATGAATCTGCCGGTAGGCAGATTCGGCGTGCGCACTGCGCATGCACTCGCCATTTTTTTTCAGCTGCAGATGGAAGCAAGGGGGACACTTCTTTACTTCTGGGTAGGGCGGAGCCAGATAGTAGGACTAACCTCAGGTTCTAAAAATGGGTGTTGTCCGGCCCCTCCGGTTCTGGCTCCTCCTGCCGTACACTCCAGTTTCGACTTGAGGTCCAAGTAGGAAGGACGGCTGCTAATGCAGCTCCTCAGAAAACACCTCAGAAGAGTTTATTATTTTACTCGGACAGGGTCCTGGACTTTATGTCTAGAGGATCAGGGGTACCGGCGCTGCTGGACCCCATCCTCTCCCCTGGCAGAAATGTATTCCCTAAATGGTGGTCATTGCATTTTCTTGCCGGCCCGGGGGGAAGAGGTGGCTATCCCTGACAGGACGCACACCACGTTCTGGGTCACTGCGTTCCTTGTCCTCATGGGGAAGCAATGGGCACAGCGTCACATATCCGTGGAGGGTCCCTGTGGCGTTTTGGCTGGTGAGTACTCCATATCTTTATTATATATATGTGAGTGCTTTAGCGTTCTGCTACGGCAGCGCTGTACATTTTTACTATATATCAGTGTGATTTAGCGTTGCTGCAGGCAACGCTATTACCTTGGTGCCTTCAGTGGCTGCTGCGGGCAGCCACTGGTACTTTTTTGTCCGCAGGCAGATGCCCTGCGGGACTTAGGAGATGGAGGGGAGAGTTGCTCCCGCCTTTTTTATTTGAATTTCGCGCCCAGAGCACGCGCTTTAAGGCAGCCGGCCCGGCACTTTCACTTTCGGTCTCTGCACGGGCTGGATAAGACAGGGGAGCTTCGGCGGCCATTGCTGGCAGAGAGCCGATTATTTCGTTCGTCTCTCCCTCTCTCCTCAAAGGCACCGCTCCAGCCGGGTGAGTTCGGCGTTAACCCCTTCGCCGCCGACGCTGCAAAAAAAAAAAACCCCTCCAGCACGATTTTTAACAGCTGGGGGTGCGATTCAAATGCAGCTGTGCTGCAGGAATATTTTCTTGTAGCCTTTCCCAGGCGTGGGGACGCTGAGACATTAACCCCTTAGCGGCCGATACTGCTCCCTCCAGCACGATTTTAACAGCTGGGGGTGCGATTCTGCAATATTAACCCCTTAGCAGCCGATACTGCACCCTCCAGCATGATTTTAGCTGAGGGTGCGATCCTGCAAGCTGTGCTGCAGGAATATATATATATATATCTTGTACCTCGCCTTAACGGGCGGTAGGGAGGCTGCGGCATTAACCCTTTAGCGGTTAGCCCTGATGGCTGGGGTAACTCCTGCTGTGGGAGTTTTTAACCCTTCAGCGCCTCTTTTTCTTACATATTGTTATTACATATTTTATTGTAATATATACTGTGTGAGGGCATGTTCATTGATCTGGAACGCATGTATGGCGTCTGCGGATAGAATCCGCACATGACCCTATTTATATCCCTTTCATGTTGAGTTAATACGCTGTGTTTTTTGACACTTGTGTTATATGAATATGCTGTATTTTACTGCGGCTGCCCTACGTATACACTGTATTTTTCACCTGAAATACGGATGCATTGTGTCCTACGCCTGCGCGTGGGTTGCGTTCTGTATCTTACGCTTGCGCGGTGTATGCACTGTGTCTTGCGCCTATGCATGGAATGCGTTTTGTGTTCTACGCTTGCACGGTGGATACTTTGTGTCCGGCGTTTGGGTTTGCTTCGGACTGTGTCCGGCACCAGTCTGACGCCAGTTGTGGCGGTTGTTTTTTATTTGTCTGGCTAACCTATGGGTTCAGACAATCTAGTATGCGGATCGTATGTTCCGACATAGTCGCTGTAGGTTTTGCCGTCCATGGATAAACTCATGGGGCAGTGGTGAGGTCCTTGTATCCGCGTTTGACGGATTTAATTGGATTCCTTCTCCTGAAGGCGTATCTGCAGGATCCACAAAAAAACAAAAAAAAAACAAAAAAAACAAAACGGAGTTGGCGGTGAAAGCCATCTATGAAGCTACTAGTAGTCCTAGGGTCCTTGTGTGCTTCTAAAGCTCTCTTGGGCTGGATTGGTCGTCTGCAGACAGCACTGCAGGCTGGACCTTCTTTATCCGATATAAAGAGGAATACAGCCCGACATATATATATATGTGAGGACATCCCTGCGGTACAGATCTCGATCTTCTGCAATCACTGTTTGGAGAGCCGTGTGGCTTAAACAGTGGACTGGGGATGCGGTTGTCCAATCAAAGTTTGCTATCATTTGATTGCTGAAGCTAAGACAAAGGAGTCAGCTTT
>JARQOD010000001.1:249743302-249875402 GCA_033576555.1 Oophaga sylvatica
TTCTTTTCCAGCAAAATCTGGCTTCTCGTTCCCAGGTAAAGACTTTTCTTCAAGGAGTTACCCACCTGGCACCTCCTTACCATCCTCCGATAGATCCATGGGATCTTAACCTTGTTCTTGGTGCGCTCCAGCGCTCTCCTTTTGAGCCCATTCAAGACAGTCCGTTCCGTGTTTTCGTCTATCATGGAAGTTGCCTCCTTAGTTGCTATTATGTCCTTCAGTAGTTTCTGAGTTAGCGGCATTGTCCTGCCATTATCTGTTCCTGATTCTACATCAGGACAAGATAGTTTTCAGACCCGTTCCTTCCTTTTTGCCTAAGGTGGTCTCTTTATTTCACATTAATGAAGACTTCGTCCTTCCTTCTCTATGTCCCTCTCCGGTCCATCCCCTGGAGAAGTCCCTCCACAAGTTGGATTTGGTCAGAGCTATCAGAGTCTACCTCTCAAGGACTGCTCCCTTTCGCCACTCTGATGCCCTATTTGTCATCTGCGAAGGTCATCGTAAGGGGCTTCCAAGCCCACTATGGCCCGTTGGATTCGTTTGGCAATATTGGAGGCATACCACGTTCAGGACAAACAGCATTTTCCAGGGGTAAAGGCTCACTCGACCCGGGCGGTGGGAGCTTCTTGGGCAGTTTGTCGCCAGGCCTCGGCTTTACAGATTTGTAAGGCCGCGACCTGGTCATCTTTGCACACCTTCGTGAAATTTTACAGGGTTCATACCCATGCCTCGTATGGTGCAGGCCGGGGAAGGAAGGTGCTGCAGACAGCAGTTACGCACCTGCCGACCTAAGTCTGTTTTCTTTGCATCCTTTCTGTTTCCACCCTTGGGAATGCTTTGGGACGTCCCATGGTTACCTGTGTCCCCCAATGAAGCGATAAAGAAAGAAGGATTTTTGGTACTCACTGTAAAATCTTTCTTGGAGCCTTCATTGGGGGACACAGTACTCTCCCAATCTGTTTGTACCTCTTTTGAGCCCATGTGCCTTTGTTGTTGAGTTGGTACATATGTTGAGTTTTGGTTGCTTCTCCTACTGCTTTAACACTAACTGAGGTACTTTGTGCCTGTTGGTGGGTGTATACTGCGGAGGAGGAGCTATTTTCCTTTTTTTGCCTAGTAGCAGCACACACCCATGGTTACCTGTGTCCCCCAATGAAGGCCCCAAGAAAGAGATTATACGGTGAGTACCAAAAATCCTTCTGTCCACACTTCACTTCTCTCACTCTGTTTCCTTCACTGCCCATTAACTTACAATAGCTTGAATATAGAAATCTATAGAGAGAGAATGAGCGAAGAGACTGTAAGGAGAAAAGGACAGGGTGCAAAAAAGCTGCTTTAGGCTATGTTCACATATTGTATTTTTGCTGCGTGTCTTTACGCAAAGTTTAAGCTGCTTACAAAAAGCATATTTTGCTGCGTTTTTATTGCTGTGTTTTTGCTGTCTCTTGTGCGTGTTGACAAAATTTAGTGGGCCTAAAAAAACCTGATTAAACGTCCTTAGGTTTTGCACCAAAATGCAGCAAAAACCGATACCTGCGTTTTTTGCTGCAATTTTGCACTTACCCATTGTTTCATATGGGTGAAAAAAAACGCTGCAAATACTCTAAAAGTGACATGCAGTTTTATAAAATGCAGCAGTTTTTCAAATCAATCCGGAAAATGAAACCAATGTGTGTGCATGAGATTTCTGAAATCTCACTTTGTTGGTACTGTAAAACGCAGCTTAAAATTTGCATAAAATAACGTGATGTGTGAACATAGCCTTGGCTTATATTAAGTAGACCCTTCAAGAGAAAATCCAGTGAAATGTGGGATACACGTCATACGCACAGCACTGTAAAGTCGCCTAAAAAAGCATTTATACTTTATTTCCTGATGTTATCTTTTCTCAGATGGATATAACTCGTCCTTTCATTGCTTCAAGTCCTACTAATGGAAAAGAGACTGTACAAGAAAACTGGCTTTCTAAAGACCCATATGACAATCACTATGGTGATGTTCATTACTACAACTATATGACAGATTGTTGGAACTGGACAACGTACCCCAAACCTCGCCTAGCTTCAGAATATGGCTTTCAGTCTTGGCCATCATTTAGTACAATACAGAAGGTATATTTCATCATTCTCATCATGATCAATCAAAAAAAAAAACTATTGTTGAAAGTTGAGGGTTGTTACGAAATGTTCCCAAATTTTAGTTTCATGATCCGGACATCATTTAGTGGAAACAATGTACATAGCACTTTTCGGGAACGGCAGTCATGTGAACACAAGTATGCGATATGCCACATTGCGACTAGACTGTTTCCTGCCTCGATCAGTACACATGCATTGAGCAAGGCTGCGCCTATCTAGTTGGATTTCGGTTGGGAGTATGCATACAGCATACTTGCAGTCACAATATGATCGCCATTCTCGGCGCTGACACAGAGAATCCTCACAGCACGCAGGGCACGCGATGTGAGTATTCAAGAGTCTGCAGTAACTGCAGACTTGGTAGTTTTAGACTGAACAACCTCTTGAAGCCCAATATTGGCATAGAGTTCAAAGATTTGAAAATGGCATCATCGATCGAATTGGTTTTCTTCTGCAATATTGACTTTTAGTAGCTGCTAATCATGGGAACCTTTTATTTGTTATTTTCTTAGGCTATGTTCACATGGGTCCAATCTGCTGCAAAAAAAATCTGCCAGAAAATATACAACAAAACTTCACATTTACCTGTGGATTTCACCCCTTGTAACGCCAAGAGTAGAATTTAAAGTAAAATCCTTCATCCTTGTCCAATAGAATAGCTTGTGTTCTAGAATTGAAAATCTGCAATGAACCTTTAAGGGAATATATTACCACATTTGACCTACCTAAACTATTAATATTGGCATGCAGGTTATAGACTGCTGAGGAGAGTGATACCTGTATGTCTTATATCAGATGCCTTGTTGTTGATGAATCATTTTTTTATCACTTTATGTAAATGACCTCTTCCAGGCTATGGGGATGATGCTGCCTGGAGGATAACTCTGCCTCCAGAGATTATTTTACATGAAGGGGGAGTTACCAGTGTGAGACAAGTAACTAATACTGAACAGGAGAAATTAACTTTGTCTTTTTGCAAACACATTTTTTGCAGCTCTCTGAACTCTGCTGTATTGCAACGATATTACAACCCTGTCTGCCTGTGAGATGGTGAGCTGAATCTGCAGATGTGTCAGTTATAACCGCACACAGCTCTGCAGTGAGATCAGAGCGTGGCCATTATATATCACACTGGTAACCATTATACATCACAATGGTAACTCCTCCTTCGTGTAAAATAATCTCTGGAGGCAGAGTTATCTTCTGGGCAACATGCTCCCATAGGCTGGGAGAGGTCATTTAGATAAAGTGATAAAAGATGATCTATCAACAACAAAGCATCTGATATGAGGAATACATGTATCACTTTTTTCAGCAGTCTATAACCTGTATGCCCATATTAAAGGGGTTGTCCACTACTAGGATAACCCTTTCTTGAACTAATTTTTTGGCTCTGATAAAATAAAAAACCTAAACTCACCTCCTGTGCTGGCGCCGTTCCAGCGGTGTCTGCACTAGCTCTCGTGCGGTGTTGTGACACATGAAAACAAGCATAGAGACATCGGCACTAAACACAATGTGCATACCTTGATGGATCCACGCCAGGCTGGCAGCGCTTCAGCTTCATTAATATAGGTGCAGCACCCCAGACGTGCAATGTTATCAGGAATCCAAGCAAAGAAGTAAAGAGGTGGCACTCTGCTTTACGGTAAAAAAATCTTATTTATTCAATACATCAAGATTAAAATTGTGGAGGCAACCACAGAAACGTCTCCCCCCCCTCCACAATTTTAAACTTGATGTATTGAATAAACAAGATTTTTTTTTTTTTTTTTTTTTTACCGGAAAGCAAAGTGCCACCTCTTCACTTCTTTGCTTGGATTCCTGTTGTGACAGGTGACCTCAGTCAGTGCTGGCTTCTCTGTCCCTGCCTACATACAGCTTGAAGATGAAGAGGTAGTGCAGGCAGCAGCTGATCCCTGGCTTCCTCTTCATGTTCAGTTCGTATGTAGGTGGAGACAGTGACACCAGCGCTGATTGGGAGCTGGGCACCACGTGTCACAGCCCTGGGGAGAGTGAGTGCGGGAGGTGAGTATAGGTTTTTTTATTTTATCCGGATCGAACATTTAGTTTAAGAAGTGGTTGTCATAGTAATGGACAACCCCTTTAATAGTTTTGGGTCAAATGTGATGACAGATTCTCTTTAATGAATGAGAAAACCCATTTATTTGCAGATTGCTGTGGAATTCTAGTGGACCATTTTGTATCAAATCTAACCTGAGTGAACATGGCTGTAAAGTGCAGTAGAAATTTTATCAGACAGAACTCTTGTAATGATGAATTATATTTTACTTTAGGTGTCTGTTCCTGAGGACTGGTCATACTCTAGCAACTTCAGTAATCATCGTCAACATCATGATTCAGGAAATGAGCAAATGATGTTCCAGGCCGGTCTGCACTATAAGATGCCAATGAACGCTGATCCCGTGAAACAATTTCATGACACTTTATACCTCACTCAGGTAGCATGATTTCTTTTCTAACTGGCTTTGTGTTGATGTGATTTTAATAGTTGATGTGTTGTCTATGTACAATTTAGAGCCTGTGCTGTATTTGGTCTTAGAAGAGGGCTATCAATTAATTTTGGAATTGGCGCTAAAAGTTTTTAATTGTATTATATAATTTTCGATTTTATGTAGATGGGTGCAGATGGGAGTATATATAATTTGTTATAAAATAACATTTTATCTACCTGTAACAACCGATCGGGGGAGCTTAATAAAGACAAAGGGGAAACTTTTGTTTAGAATGGTAATATCTTACGATCTTAAAGGGAATCTGTCAGCAGGATCAACCCTCCTAAGGCATCTACATGGGAAAGCAGGACACAGGAACTTGAATAAAGTGATACTTTATCTACAATCTGAAGTTTAATTCCAGAGTAGTCCACATATTTCTTAACATTAAATGAGCTTTTTAGGTCTATTGGCAGGTCAAAGATCTCCCTGAGAATCTACCTCCAGAGATTATTATAAATGAAATATGGGATTACCAGTGTGAGACATGTAATGACAGACAGTCTACTCTCCTTATCTAGATGTCTCATACTGATAATTTCTCGTTTCATTTAAAATAAGCTCCTGAGGCAGATTCTCGGGGAATGTCCTGCCCATAGATATTAACAGCTCATTTATATATTAAAACTAATGTAGAAATGTAATGGATCTACCAATCATGTAAATGTGTCTGATCAGCAAGGTAGAAGTACAGGATAAAAATGAACCTTTAATAATATCATTAAAAAAAGAACCAGCCGGTTCAGATAGAGATATAAAACCTAAACAAACAAACACAAATGACACCAGAATAATAGTGTAAATTCACCACTCTTTGAAAATAGGAGAATTGAATACACCCGTTTCTTGTCTCAATAATTATTCTCCATAATATGACTGGGGTAAGTGGTTTGGAGTAGCATCAAATGCATTTATTCCAAAACGTGGCCCAGAATATACAGAGATCCTCATAAACTAGCATGTATTGATAAGAGACCATGAGGTAGCCTATAACGTGCACTATATTGTATATATAATCAAAACAGAGGATCAGTATAAATATCACTTATCCATAAGATTGTAATTATTGGAACAGTCTCACCAAGTTCAATTCTGATCCAAGATGCCCGTAGTTGTCCAAGAACGGTTTCTTTAGCTGGGGGAGGTTTTTATACCTCTATACATTACCCCTAGAAAGACCGTGGACCTCGGGATATAGTCATTAATTAAATTCCCGATCATGGACCTCGGGATATAATCATTAAATCAACTCCCAACGCGTTTCTCCGGCTCGATCATCAGGGGAGCACATGCCTTATTATTTCAATTATAACGTGCAATCATCCGTTCATGTCAAAAACGGGTGCACATATGTTACTCACATGGGCTTTAAATAGGACGCCAAAGCGGCCAGCGTGTGACGTCATATCCGGTGTGCCGCACTATTTGGACACAGGTGTAAAGAGTCACATCCAGACATTAAACAAAAAACGCCGGCAGCTGTCAAGCGGCGTCATATCCGGTGCGCCGAGTCTCCGCGGCGCATAGAAGCAACGTTGCGTACTGAGATACGCCCACCCAGAAGACGTCACATCCGGTACGGCGTCTCAATGAAACGCATACATGGAACGCAAGCTCCGGTTCCACCAACGTTGCATTTGTAGCACTGTAACCATGGAAATGGAAACAGGCACGAATGCAAGTAATAGTGAGGACCCTCAAATAGTATGACCCATTCACGATTAAACATATAATCATCCCTTATTAACCGAGTTTTGAACATGATTATTTATACAGCATCAATATTAAACTATTATAATTTTTTCAGTTTCAAATAGCGAAATCTGATGGGGCACAATCACTAATCGCAACAATATAGATAAAGGATGTCTCTACATCTATACATCCATATATATATATACTACAAATATTGTGTTCAAACATTTAAAAGGACATCAAAATCTTAGCCCAAGAGTATATTATTATTTATAAATGCATTCATATTGGCCCATATCTGTATATTTGCATATCATTATGCTGTACCATATCTATTATTTACTCGGTACTGAAAATAGGATAAGATCTTCAGAGGGGTTTGGGAATCAAAGAGAGTGACAAATAAACAAATATAGGTTCCTGAAAGTTATATGTCTTAATAAAGGCACAGGGACCAATTAATTCTTCCCATGATTTTTTTGAAAAAATCAATCAAAACATCCATAGTCTGTGGTATTGGTGGAAAAAAGAAAAGGGGAAATCAACATGGAACAAATGTGCGATGAGGAGAAAAGAAAATATCAGGCAATTTTGTTCCCCCTCACATCAGATCTCATTTGTCCTAATATTTTTATCCATCCCTTACCTTTTACTGATATTTTCTTTTCTCCTCATCAGTATAATCAGTATAATCTCAAAGAGCGAAAGCATCGCAATTTTGTACGGGATCTACAGGAATTCAAAGAAAATAAAGCATATCATCTTCCCACTAATAGAAATTTTGCTAGAGATTTAGAGACAGACATTTCATCTACTGATACTGATCTATCTGACTCAGAAAGCCGTTCAAGAAACTCTAGAGGGAGACATAGAGGAAGAGGTAATCAGAGAGGACGACCAGGAGATAGATTGGGAGGATCTCGTTTTTTAGATCGGGGATATTTCCTGAGAAACAGACCAGGGAACAACAACTAAAACCCATAGAAACCAATCAGATTATCAACCTCTCCTCTAGACCCCTGGATAATCTAGAAGTTCAAATCTTGGGCAAAGGATTAAATTTCGTACCTACTTCTAATTTTGAGACATTTGAGAGCATTAAAGACTTGCATTTGTTTGTTCGCAAATTAAGGTGGAGGAAACATTATATTAGTGAGGACAAACGTATTAGTCAAGACTTGAGGATTCCTGACTCTTTGTTGCCACACATTAGACTACTTTACGGCCTGGCAGACCCTTCCCCTGAGTTTTCGGGTGAAGGCCCTTTTACCCATCTTAAACCTAAAAGCCAAAAGATTCCCCCACAACAGGATGATAAATCAACTATTGATGTTTTTCTTGAGTTGGTTACTAAGGACTTAGAATCTGTGAACATAAAGACAAATACACGATATAACTTGTTAAAAACAGAAATGGAAGCGCTTAAGGGTCTTGAGAATGATACTAGTATTGTAATCAAGCCCTCAGACAAGGGTGGAAACATAGTGGTGATGAATCATGTAGATTACCAAGAATGTGTCTAAATTTACTAAATGATCGTAAATCATATGCTAAATTGCGGAACAATCCTACTCATGAATTTTTGGGTCAATTGAAAGTAATTTTGAAGGATGGTATCAACGAGTCGCTTATTGACAAAAATGAGTATGATTACTTGTATCCAACTTTCCCAGTGATGGCAACGTTTTATTGCCTCCCTAAAATTCATAAGGGCTTGTCCCCTTAAAAGGTAGACCTATAGTTTCTGGCATTGATAGCCTGACACACCATATTGGGACCTACCTAGATGAGATACTTAAACCATTTGTTGTATCGTTAAATTCATATACGAGAGATTCTACAGATCTATTAAGAAAACTTGATGGTTTAAGTTTGGATGCCGGCTCAATCTTATGTAGTATTGATGTTGAGGCACTTTATTTCTCCATTAACCATGTTGTCGGTTTAAATGCAGTTGATTTCTATCTGAGGAAGAGAGGTCAACAATGCCTACAGCATAATGCTTTTGTTCTGAAATTATTGAACTTCTGCCTGACCAAAAACTATTTTCTTTTCAATAACGATGTGTACCACCAGCTCAGGGGCACGGCAATGGGGAGCCCATGTGCACCATCCTATGCCAACCTGCTCCTGGGCTGGTGGGAAGAAACAATAGTATTCAGTGATTTATACACTGAAGAATGTGATAAAATCACTTTCTGGTCAAGATATATTGACGACGTTTTTCTGGTGTGGAATGGGAGTATTTCAGATCTAGAGGGTTTTGTATCTAAATTAAACATCAATCCATTGGGCCTCTCATTTACCTTTGAATACCATTTGCAGGAACTCCCTTTTCTGGATATTCATATTAAAAAGACGATTGATGGGAATATTAACACCAAAATTTATAGAAAACCCACATCCACAAATGCTCTTCTTAGATGGGATAGTCATCACCCAGTACCTCTTAAAAAGGGAATCCCAAAAGGACAATACATGAGAGTACGTAGAAACTGCTCCTCGGAGGAGGATTTTCAAGTACAAGCAGCTGATCTACGACAGCACTTCCTTGATCGGGGATACCCGGATGGGATCTTACGTAAGGCTTATCAAGATACAAAAACCCTGAATCGTACACAATTGTTAAACATCACTTTACCCACAAGTGAATCACCAGTATGTTGGTTCATTACAACATACAATTCTGGAGCACAACATATTCGATCAATATTGAACAAACATTGGTCAATATTGCAGATGGACGAGGACATTGGAGATCTGGTGGGTAGCCATCCCAATATTACCTTTTCGAAAGGAAAATCAATAGGGGATAGGATTGTTCACAGCCACTATAACCCTCCAAAGAAAGAAACATGGTTAACCAACAGTCTTAAGGGCTGTTACAAGTGCAGTGGTTGTGTAGCATGTCCGGTTATGTCCACTGGTAATACATTCAGGAGTAATGTGAATGAACGAAATTATGGGATACGGCACTTCATCAACTGTCGAACAAAAGGTGTCATCTACAAGGCCACCTGCCCGTGTAATCTCGAATACGTGGGTAAAACGATACGAGAATTCAGACGCAGAATTGGTGAACATCTAAGAGATATTGCCCTGAAAAGGGATACACCGTTAGCAAGACATATGGTTAGTCATCATGAGGGGGATACAACCAATCTGCAATTTATGGGTATCGATAAAGTAGGAGCACCAAAGAGGGGTGGCAACTGGGATAGGAGGATTTTGCAGTGTGAAACCAAATGGATTTTCCGTTTAAAAACACAACAACCATTGGGCTTGAATGAAATGCTCACATATAATTGTTTCATCTAATCCTCCAATCCTCTGGTATTATTGCCTACCCTCAAAAAACCCCCTTTATTCTCATTCTATATCGTTCCTATCTTTGTAATCTCTATTTCCCACACCTAGACTAGGTCTGAATAGGGTTTTATAGAACATAATAGGGTGAGCAATCGTTGAGTGGGGGCGCCAATTCGTATCTTCTTAGGGTGCCAACCTCCACGGACAGGTAGGGTATAATAGGTTGGTATTTAGGGCTATTTAGGCAATTTTGTTCCCCCTCACATCAGATCTCCTTTGTCCTAATATTTTTATCCATCCCTTACCTTTTACTGATATTTTCTTTTCTCCTCATCGCACATTTGTTCCATGTTGATTTCCCCTTTTCTTTTTTCCACCAATACCACAGACTATGGATGTTTTGATTGATTTTTTCAAAAAAATCATGGGAAGAATTAATTGGTCCCTGTGCCTTTATTAAGACATATAACTTTCAGGAACCTATATTTGTTTATTTGTCACTCTCTTTGATTCCCAAACCCCTCTGAAGATCTTATCCTATTTTCAGTACCGAGTAAATAATAGATATGGTACAGCATAATGATATGCAAATATACAGATATGGGCCAATATGAATGCATTTATAAATAATAATATACTCTTGGGCTAAGTTTTTGATGTCCTTTTAAATGTTTGAACACAATATTTGTAGTATATATATATATATGGATGTATAGATGTAGAGACATCCTTTATATTGTTGCGATTAGTGATTGTGCCCCATCAGATTTCGCTATTTGAACCTGAAAAAATTATAATAGTTTAATATTGATGCTGTATAAATAATCATGTTCAAAACTCGGTTAATAAGGGATGATTATATGTTTAATCGTGAATGGGTCATACTATTTGAGGGTCCTCACTATTACTTGCATTCGTGCCTGTTTCCATTTCCATGGTTACAGTGCTACAAATGCAACGTTGGTGGAACCGGAGCTTGCGTTCCATGTATGCGTTTCATTGAGACGCCGTACCGGATGTGACGTCTTCTGGGTGGGCGTATCTCAGTACGCAACGTTGCTTCTATGCGCCGCGGAGACTCGGCGCACCGGATATGACGCCGCTTGACAGCTGCCGGCGTTTTTTGTTTAATGTCTGGATGTGACTCTTTACACATGTGTCCAAATAGTGCGGCACACCGGATATGACGTCACACGCTGGCCGCTTTGGCGTCCTATTTAAAGCCCATGTGAGTAACATATGTGCACCCGTTTTTGACATGAACGGATGATTGCACGTTATAATTGAAATAATAAGGCATGTGCTCCCCTGATGATCGAGCCGGAGAAAACGCGTTGGGAGTTGATTTAATGATTATATCCCGAGGTCCATGATCGGGAATTGAATTAATGACTATATCCCGAGGTCCACGGTCTTTCTAGGGGTAATGTATAGAGGTATAAAAACCTCCCCAGCTAAAGAAACCGTTCTTGGACAACTACGGGCATCTTGGATCAGAATTGAACTTGGTGAGACTGTTCCAATAATTACAATCTTATGGATAAGTGATATTTATACTGATCCTCTGTTTTGATTATATATACAATATAGTGCACGTTATAGGCTACCTCATGGTCTCTTATCAATACATGCTAGTTTATGAGGATCCCTGTATATTCTGGGCCACGTTTTGGAATAAATGCATTTGATGCTACTCCAAACCACTTACCCCAGTCATATTATGGAGAATAATTATTGAGACAAGAAACGGGTGTATTCAATTCTCCTATTTTCAAAGAGTGGTGAATTTACACTATTATTCTGGTGTCATTTGTGTTTGTTTGTTTAGGTTTTATATCTCTATCTGAACCGGCTGGTTCTTTTTTTAATGATATTATTAAAGGTTCATTTTTATCCTGTACTTCTACCTTGCTGATCAGACATATATTAAAACTAGTAGCAAAGCCACAGAGGACTAAAATCCTCCAAAAATTCAAAAATACAGTAGAAAAAAGGCAGAACCACTTACCTGCCCAGGTCTTTGAATAAATGCAATACAGGGTGCAGCCAGCCCATATAGCAAAGATGTTGCAAAGCACTGGTGCAAAATACTAAATAAACAGCCACTCACCATCTACCCATTCATGGAGGAGGTGACTGCTTAGTATACACTTGCACAATAAAGGCCTGTATATGGTGCTGTTCACATGTAGGTAATGCATAGTTTCTGGTTCTCATCCTATTAGTCACGTCCCTACTATTCGATTAGGCGGGCTGGCCAGCACTCTCTAAATGCATCCCATGTGAACACCCCTATATACAAGACCCAAAGTGCTGGGCTTGGCTGCACCCTGAAAAATGAAGTGCACAAAATACATATAAAATATGTGAGGTATTGGTCGATATTTTGGCCAAAATATGCAAGCTCACAAATCAACATCAAGGATCCCCACACTTGCGAGTCCTATCTTTAAAATAGTAGCAAAGCCATAAAAGCGGACTAAAAACCTTAAAAAAATCAAAAATACAGCAGAAAAAAGGCCAGCACCATTTACCTGCCCAGGTCTTTGAACTAATGCTCTACAGGGTGTATACTAAGCAGTCACCCCCTCCATGAATGGGTAGGTGTTGAGTGGCTGTTTAGTATTTTGCACCTGTGCTTTGCAACATCTTTGCTATATGGGCTGGCTGCACCCTGTAGTGCATTTGTTCAAAGGGAATCTTTGAGCAGGTTTTTGCTATGTAATCTGAGGACAGCCTGAGATAGGGGTTAAAACACAATTCAATGATGTGTCACATGTCTGACTGTGTGCTGTTTATTTACACTGCAGGTTTTATCACCTGGTGATTATTCTAGCTGTGGCTAGCTGTGTGGCCTCCTGTTTGACTCCTCCCACTCCTTTTATAATCAGTTCACTGTCAACAAATTATGAGCCTGGTGTGTGCAGGGCATCTTTCACAGCTCTGCTGCATTTCTAAATGGAAAACCTGTGTCAGAATGGCTGCATCCAGTAATCTAAGTGATACGTTGTTGGATTGAGCTTCTTTTTCCCTACATCAGGCTGCTCTCAGATGAGGTAGCAAAAACCCTTAAGTTTCACCCATTTCCAAATAGGCCGTGTTCCTTGTTGAATGGGTCAAAAAGAGTTTCTAAAACACCTTACAAATGTGGTGCACAGCATGTTACAGCAGATTTTGGTGCACATAGACCAGAAACGAAATACACCACAATGCTGGTGCATATTTAACTTCGTAAAACTCTCTCAGTACTGATTAGTTTGTGGGGGGAACACAAGGACGCACTTCAGCTACTCTTCTGAGTACTGGCAATTGATGACTACTATTTCTTTCTAAAGTTTTTACAGAAACCACTGGTGACGCCTATTCCTTGCTATAATATTTCTAGTGATTTTTCCAGTGACTTTTTTCAGAGGACAGATAAGTTCCCAATTCAAAGAAATCTGTAAAACCCTTTCTGCTTTTATTACTGTTGGAACATGTGTCCCCAATGTCATAGTTAACCCCTTAAGGACCAGGGGTATTTCCGTTTTAGCTTCTCCAATTTTTGCTCACTTCCTCCCAGAGCCATAACTTTTTTTATTTTTCTGTCAATATGGCCATTTGAGTGCTTGTTTTTTCATGGGACGAGTTATACTTTTGAATCACTCGATTGGTTTTACCAAAAAGTGGAAACGTGAAAAAAATTCAAACTGCAGTGAAATTGCAAAACAAAATGCAATTCTACAATTTTTTTTTTTACCATGTTCACTAAATGCTAAAACTGACCAGCCATTATGATTCTCCAGGTCATTACAAGTTTGTAGATACCAAACATGTCTAGGTTCTTTTTTATCTAAGAAAGAAGGGGAGCGAAAAACGAAAACGCAAAACCGAGAAAAGCTTCAGTCATGGTTCGATATTGAGTTTTAGGATTGCTACTTTCAATAGGTGCATTAGAGTTCACGTCCTCTTCCTCCCTGAAGAAGCAGTTTTCAAATCTCCTTTCTGACACATGGCCGTTTTAATTTTTCCATCAATAGAGCTGCGTAACGACTTGTTTTTTTTTTCCATGCTGCACTTTAGTATTTTGTTGGTACCTTTTTGAGGTACTTTCGACATTGATCACTTTTTTTTATTGTATTTTGATGGATAATTGCAGTGACTGAAAAGCTGCAAATCTGGAATTTCTAATTTCTCTTTGTTTTCGGCAATCACCCTATGTTTTAATTAAGTTTATATTTTGATAGACCAGACTATTATGGACACAGTGGTACCAAATATGGTTTTGTTTTCTGTATTTTAAAACAAAAAAAAGTTGTGGAGTATTTTTTTTTCTACATTTTTTAAAACATTATTTTCTATATTTCACCTTGTTTTTAGTTCCCCCCCTAGGGGATTTTAACCTGCAATTATTTAATTGCTTATTCTACAGTATATGCCACTGTTTTCCGCTATATTGTCTAAATCGCTGTCTCTTTTGAAGCTTGTCCGGTAGGTGAGATTTAGAGGATTACTAAGATAGAGGCCTTTAGCATTATTATGATATTGATGATCGTCTCTTTGGCTTGGGTCACATGACAGTATTTTCTCTCATCCGAGAGATTCGGTCCGAGTGTTATCTGATTTTTCTCATTTGAGGAGAAGACGGGAAAAATTTCTCCATTCTGTCAGTCCTTGAAAATTGGACCGCACTCAGATCTCATCCGAGTACAGTCCGATTCTTTCCATGGACTTTTGACTTCCATGGCCAAGTACGATCTGAATATCAGATGCTAGTCGAGCATACTGCAATTTTTCTCTTCTTCTGATGGACTCTTATGAGGAAAAAATCGAACATGTACTACTCGGCCCCATAGAATACCATTGGTCTGAGTGCAATCTGATGTTTTGTCAATTCTCACTCAGACAGAAAATATGAACTTCTGTATGAGCCCTTTAGAGTATTAGATCGGTGGAAGTCAAATACTCAACACCCCACCAGTCAAAAGCTACAAGCTGAAGCACTGGCCATTTGTGAACAGTGGAGTGGAACACCACAGCTGCATCACACTGTTTAGTGGCTGCCGAATACTGCAGACCAGCCAGTATACCCTTAAGTAGGGGATGATCTGCAATGCCTGGGAGTGAGTGGCCTTTGAACAGTGTTTACACGAAAGAAAAGTCATCAGTATCATAGTAGTGAAAGCCTCTGTAAACTATTTTGTTTTTAATCACATTTTTTTGCAGATTTATTTTATGGTATACCTTTTTTGCAGTTGAAGTTGCCTCTTTTTGTTAAGCTCTCCAAGTCTCTTGCATAGACATACAGTTAAATGATGACTGGTTGCCAGTATAAGTAGCTAACTCCATATTGTGCACCCTACATAATCTCACAGTATGCAGTAAGCTCCTAAAATATTGACATGCCAGTGCCAGGTGCAGGTGGCAAAAATACAAAGACCGAAATTACCTGAATAGAAACATACACCCAATCTCGGGAAATAAATATTATACAATAAATCGGCACAAAATGTAAAATAACACACTGACAAGCTACTCCATTACAAAGAATTGTGGCCCTGATTCCAATTCCAGTTGTTTTTTGCCTGATTCATCAATTGCAACTTTTACAAAATATCTCAATATTTGGTGCAACTCCCGTCCTCTGACTGGTGTATTTTTTTAGTACAACAGATGTTTGATACAAATTTTGCATCAAAAGTCGCAACAAAAAAACCCTTTCAAAACAGGAAGAAAGACTTTTTTTTGAATTTGTGCCAAATTTATGAATCACGTGTGCCATTTTGATGAATTTTGAATTTGGCACCAAAAACTGCAATCCATACAACAAGTTAACAAAGGAAAGTGACGTAAAATATGCAAATAAAGAATCATTTAGGAATTGCAACCATTTTTCTACAAATATACACAAAAAACCCCACAGGCAAATGAGCCGATTGGTACAGTGCCAAAAGTCCCAAATAGGGAGAGAAAGACACCCTCTCCAATTAGACATGTGGCAGGAGAAAACAAAGGAGCAAATAGGTGAAAAATATAATCAATCTTTATTCAACAGAATACATCATATAAAAAGTATCACAATCCATAATATAGAGAGACAGAACAGGGTAGAACCAGAATGAACCACAGGGAAATTAACCCACAGTGCTATTTCATGTATAAAGTAACATATCAAGACAAGTATGGGTTAAAACGTGCAAATGCATGAATTACAGCATATGTTACACAGGCAGACCCCCCCCCCCCCCCGGGGGTCTCTCTATACCCGGCCCAGGGACACTCACGGTGCGCTCCACTTTACCTGGTGAGTTATTTAGTGTCTTGGCTCTTTTTGTTCATATGGATACTATTGCCTTTACTGTGACTTAGGATCCAAGCACCAGCAGCTCTGCCTGTGTAACATATGCTGTAATTCATGCACTTGCACCTTTTAACCCACATTTGTCTTGATATGTTACCATATACATGAAATAGCACTGTGGGTTAATTTCCCTGTGATACATTCTGGCCCAGGGACACCCACGGTGCTTTATTTTACCTGGTGAGTTACTTGGTATCTTGGCTCTTTTTGTTTACATGGATACTATTACCCTTACTGCGACTTAGGATCCAAGCATCAGCAGCTCTGCCTGTGTAACATGCTGTAATTCATGCATTTGCACTTTTTAACCCATACTTGTCTTGATATGTTACTTTATACATGAAATAGCACTGTGGGTTAATTTCCCTGTGGTACATTCTGGTTCTACCCTGTTCTGTCTCTCTATCTTATGGATTGTGATACTTTTTATATGATGTATTCTGTTGAATAAAGATTGATTATATTTTTCACCTATTTGCTCCTTTGTTTTCTCCTGCCACACATTTTTCTACAAAGCCTACTCACCTCAGGGGCTCAAAAGTAATTGGACAAAATAACTTCAACATAAATAAAACGTTAATTTTTAATACTTTGTAGAGAATCATTTGCAGGCAATAAGACGTGGAGTTTGGAAGCCATGGATGTCAAGAAATGCTTGCTTTCCTCCCTCCATGCTTTGCCAGGGCTTTAATGCTGCTGACTTCAGTTGTTGCCTGTTTGTTGGTCTTTTTTCCTTAAAAGGGTTGTCCACTACAAGGACAACACCTTCTTAAACTAAATGTTCGGCCCCGATAAAATACACAAACTTATACTTGCCTCCCATGCCTTTCCGTTCCAGCGGTGTCCACACTTGCAGTCCTGGGGGTGTGATACAGTGGAATGACACGTGGTGCCTGGCGCCCAATCAGGTCTGGCATAACTGTCCCCTCCTCCTGTCGAAATTAACATAGTCCTAGTAGTGGACAACCCCTTTAAGTTTTGTATTAAGCATGTGAAATGCATGCTCGATATGAGTGAGAGCTGGTGATTTACTCGGCCATTGCAGAATGCTCGACTTCTTTGTCTTAAACTCCTGTGTTGCTTTTGCAGTATGTTTTTTTTGTCATTGTCATCTCTATTGTGAAGCGCCATCCACTCAACCTTGCTACCTTTGGTTGAATTTGAGCAAAAAGTATATCCCTGTACAGTTCAGAATTCATCCAACTGCTTCTGTCTTCAGTCACATCATTGCCTCCACCGTGTTTTACAGAGGGTGTGGTGTGCTTTGAATTATGAGCTGTTCCAAGCCTTTTCCATACTTTCTTCTTCCCATCAATCTGGTACAGGTTGCTCTTCGTTTCATGTATCCAAAGAATGCCTTTCCAGAACTAGGCTGGCTTCTTTAGAGTTTTTTTTTGGTAAAGTCTAATCTGGCCTGTTTATGTTTACCGTGATTAATGGTTTGTACCTAGAGGGTTCACAACTGTATTTGGGTTCATGAAGTCTCCTTGTTATGGTAGACTTAGATACTGAAACACCAACTTCCTGGAGAGTGTTCTTCACTTTGGTGGATGTTGTGAAGGGTATTTCTTCATCATGGAAAGGATCCTGCGATCATCCACCACTGTTGTTTTTCATGGATGTCCATTCCTTGTTGAGTTCCCAAGCTCTCTTCTTTTATTTTTATTTGCAGAGTGTACCAAACTATTGATTTGGCCACTCCTAACATTTCTGCTATATTTTCTGATGGCTTTCTTTTTTTCAGCCTAATGATGGTCTGTTTCTCTTCCATTGAGAGCTTTGACTGTTGTGGGTTCACAGCAACAGTTTCCTTTTAATAAGAGGCCGCTACATATTGAAGAGCTGTAATTCCTAAACCCTTACTCCAGTCAGGGTGTGAAACCCCTCAAATTAAAGCTGTGAGTTTGAACTTTAAGCCCATATTGATTATATAACTGTATATTTTGGTTAACAGCTAAAATGGCAAAACTGTCACTGTCCAAATTTTTTTGGACCTAATGGTATATGTATATAACCCCTTATCTAGTGGTAGATACTAGAGCATCTGTAAACATTCCTGGCACATTCAACCTATAAGTCACATTGTCTTTTTAACAATTCCAGCTTTTCGATCTCTAAATGTATAATAAAAGTAAAGGAATAAGGTTTACCCCTCACCCTGACAAATAATAACAGTTTCCTGTTTTCCTCATCATTAGGTAATGCAGGCTCAGTGTGTCAAGCTACAGACTGAATTTTACAGGCGAAGTCAGAGTGAAATTGTGAATGGACAGGGTTTTACAATGGGTGCTCTCTACTGGCAATTAAATGATATCTGGCAAGCACCGTCTTGGTCTTCTATAGGTATGTGAGAATCCATCATTTCAGCTTATACACAATGCAAAGAAAACACAGAGAAAGAAATAACCCTGTTCTAAGTTTTGAAGGGAACTTGTCTGAAGTTGTATGCTCCAAAGCTGGCTGCTTTAATCCTAGAGTGGTCATTTAGAAATGTTGAGTTTTTTGATAATCTGTCTTCCTTACCCATAAAGAGCCACAAAAAGTCACTTAATTTAGTTTTAGAGAACCTGTGGGTTGATTTATGCCTGAAGCACAGGTACCATGAATTGGGAGTGGGGCAAAGAGAAGTAATCACCGACCTGCCTCTTGAACTAGTCAACCTAGATGCTTCGTTATGTAATAGCCGCTCTCTGCTCGTCTGATCTCATTGCAGAGCTGTGTGTGATACCTAACACATCTGCAGGTTCCTCTCAGCTTCCATCTCACAGGCAGGCAGGGCTGCAATATTTGTTTGTAAGGAGACACAGATAATTTCTTCTGTTTTGTGTTGGTTACATGTCACACACTGGTAACTCCCCCTTTTATTGAAAATAAGCTCTGGAGGCAGAGTTATCTTCCGGGCAGCGTCCTCCCCATAGTCTGGAAGAGGTCATTTACATAAAGTGATAAAAGATGATTTCTCAACAAGACATCTGATATTAGGCATACATGTAGGACTTTTTTTCAGCAGTCTATAACCTGTATATCCATATTAATACTGTAGTTTTGATAGGCCAAATGTGGTGACAGATTCCCTTTAAAGTACACATTGCGTTAAATTATGGCACGTATATTAGATAAAATGCTGAATTCTGACATGAATAAGATAAAATATTCTTGGTTTTATAGAATATGAAGGCAAGTGGAAAATGCTGCATTATTATGCCAAAGGTTTCTTTGCCCCTGTAGCAACAAGCGCGTTTGAGGACCAAGATACCTTAAACATTTATGGAGTGTCTGATCTGTTGAAGGATTATTCTTTCAAGCTTGCAGTAAGCTTCTTTTATTTATATTACTCAGGAATGTAAACTTACATGAAGATGGGCCCAAAATACCAAATTTTGAATTGGAATATTGCATATTTATTGAGATTTTTATGTAAAGGCCTTACGATATCTCTTAATTTAGATCCAAGCTGATATGAGAACACTATGCATTTTCTACAGTCTTGTACTTGGGTAAGCTGTACCATTTAAAGTGGTTGTCCATGCCTGAGTGAAATTTTTGGCCAGCCTTGCAGCCAAATAATAACGGTCCATAATTTACACACTGTTAGGGTTCGGCTCTGCTTCTCTCAATAGAACATTAAGAGATGCAGCTGAGATTCTAGTCTGCACATCACCATAATCATGCCAATCACATATTTGTGGTCAAGTGACGACTGTTGGAATCAGTAAGCAAAGCTGAATCCTAATAGTTTGTATGTTATACACTGCTGGAATTTTACAAGCTGCAGGGCTTGCCAACAATTTCATCAGGGATGGACAACCTCTTTAAATGTGCCCTATACCATATTATACATCCCATACACTGCATGCATAGTTAATAGGCTAATGAGTATGATGACCATGTCATAATTGTATGCATATTGTGCAACTCTAAGCTGCTTAAACTTGAAAGCTTATTGGATGAAGCAGATCATGTGATATGTAATTGTGTAATGAGGGAGGGTGGGGCCTAAGGATATCAACATCCTTTATCAAGGTGTGCAGAATTATTATTCAGCTTGTTTTACTCAGGCAAAGTAGGCCAAAAAGAGAGATTTTACTGACTCTGTAAGACTTGTAACAATTTTTGACGTTTCAGAGATATGCAGCAATCTTGAAATTGGTAAGACATTGGGGTGTGATCTCAGATCCATCAAAATTTTTGTTGCAAATAGTCAACAGAGTCACAAAAATGGTTTGACAAAGACAAACATTAACTGCAAATGATTTGAGAAGAATCAAATGTGAAGTGTCCAGGGTCATATTCCAGAACTGCAACATCCCTGGAGGGCCCAGAAGTACAAGGTGTTCTGTGCTCAGAGACACGGCCAATGTACCGAAAGCTGAAACCCGACCACCACGGAACAAGACATTTAAGATGAAATGTCAAGATTGGGCCAAGGAATGCTGTTGGAGAGATCAGTGCAAATAGTTTCTTATCCAACGCAAAGTTAATTGACATAATCAAATTCTACTCACCAGATGGAGCTTTAATAAAACTTATAAAGTTATCCACTGCAGCAGATCCATGGGTCAGCCAGTGACCATGTTGTAGATAACTGAACGGGTTAATGTGGATATAGTCTGCGCTGCTGAATAATCATATGTACAAACGTATTTCACATAGAGAGGTGGTTTATTCAACGCGTTTCAAAGTCTAGATCACTTCTTCATCAGGATTACCACACAAATTCCTAAGATTGGGCCAAGAAATATCTGAAGACAGATTTTTCCAAGGTTTTATAGACTGATGAGATGACAGTGACTCAACACAGACCAGATGGATGGCCCGTGTCTGGATCAGTAATGGGCACAGACCTCTACTTTGACTCAAACATCAGTAAGGTGGCCTTGGGGTACTATGGGCTGGAATTGTTAAAGATGAGCTAGTTGGACTTTTTTGGCATGAAGATGGGCTCAAAACTCCCAAACCTAGTGCCATTTTTAAGAAGACACTTTATTCAAGCAGTGGTTTTTATGCAGGGCAAGGACTTATAGATGAAAGAATAAGGATGTGACTCCTAACCTAAACCCTATTGAGAACTTGTGAGACCTTCTTAAATGGGAGGGTATTTAGGGTGAAAGAAAACAGTACAGCTCTCTGACCAATGTCTGGGAGGCTGTACACACTGTGAGGATAACACGGAGAACTAAATTTCTCCATCTTCTCCATTGTCTGCGTCAGCGGAAATTGAACTGTCATCCCAGTGCAGTCAAATGTTTTCCACGCACCCATAAACTTGAATGAATGAGTGTCATCCAATGTCAGAGTGAAATCTCAGCAGTCTGTGATTTTTATATTTTGTTTTTTACTGACAATTTCTATGAGTGAGAAAGAAATGTGCATCAGCACTAACACATTGGGTGCTTTCACATTGCATTCAGGCATGTGTTTGTTGCCCTCATCAGGGCTTGCGTCTGAAGCCACCCGCAAAACGGGATTCGGCGTTTGTGCAGACGGGGCAATTACTATAATGGTGCTCTCTGACATGCATCGTTTTCTGGCTCACTCTGCCAACACCATTAAAGTCAGTGGTCCTGGCGGGGCACAAATCCCGTTTTGCAGGGAATTTGAACGCAAGCCCTGATGGGGGCCAATGAATGGGTGCCTGAATGCAATGTGAAAGCTCCCTAAAATTGGTCAAGTTATATCAGATGAAAAATCAGATGGCACTTGTCCGATGAATAGGTTGGTGTGAGCGAGCCCTAAAACACATGAATGGGTGGTTTCATCCTGCCAGGCTGCTTATGGTGATATAATGAGAGGGTCTACAATAGCTATTTAAGTATATAATTTTGATGTAAAGTTTAAATACCGTAATTTTATACTTTCAGATTAAAGTCTACAATTGGGATTCTCTAGCACCAGTGTGTGTAAAGGTGACAAATGAGTTTGTTTTAAATGCAATGAGTTCTGGAGTAATCTACAAAGAGTCCATAGCAGAACTGCTCAGTAGATGTGGAAACACTACCAGGCAGAAGAGCGTGGTCGTCTTCTATCTGTTAAACAATGGACACATTTTTGGCTCAGAAAACTGGTATTTTTTAAGTTCCCTGAAGGAGGCACAAGGGCTTCTGAAATCCAATATTACTGTAAGTACTAGTTAAATGGTAACTACAGTTTTTTTTTTTTTTCATACATCAACAGTGCAAATGAAGATAAGAAACTTTATATCTTAGTAGAGAAATGTCTTTTCCCAGTAGTTAGTGACTTTGCCTCTCTTGCGCTGATCATTGACTCTCAAAAACTGCTCGAATCTGTCTACAAATCTGTGCAATAAGTGATGAAATTACATCTGCTGCCCATAGAACTATATGGAGAGGGGAGAAACTGCAGGGAAGCATGCAAAAAGGAGAGTCCAGAGGGTATAAGCACTAAAAACACAGGCTACAATGGCAAGAAATAATGTTATTTCTCACACACTGTACATATGACAGCTTATTCTGGAAAGTTTCCTGAAAGTGCTCTTACACTTTTATAAATAGTTTTCTAAAACACCAACCCTTTGCAAGTCTAGAAAGTTGTATTCATTGGCTTTGTTTGGTTAAAAAAGCATTGTTTTGTTTTGCCAAGTTTATATTTCTGTATAGGATTTCAGAAATGCCAGAAATGCATGTTACAAATGTAAAAAAAAAGAATTTGCTATACAAATGATAAAAGCCATATTTTTGACGAGCGTTTTAAAACCGCTTGTAACAGATTCGTGGAGTCTTTTTAGTTTTAGTCTTTTTAGTTTTTACAAAGTGTAAATTCATTTCCACAGAAAAATATTTGCAAGAGACTGCACTGGAATTGTTTTTTTTACTTAATCACTTTCATTAGTAATTTTGAACTTTATAGCTTCCATCTCTAGTGTGGGAGCAGGGCTGTAACATCTTATGAAATTCCATAGAGCTGGAGATGACAACCAAGGCATCTCTGTCCTTTGTGTCAGCAAAAGCAAAATTGCTGCTAAATTATTAAGAAAAATAATTCTATTATAGGCTCCTGCAGGATAGCTACACTTTAATGGTATAAGTGATTCTCAATGTCAATAATAATGTAATAATAATACCAAAATAATGATTACATTAATGCATACACAATATCAGGCTCTAGAACAATTTACCAAGCCAGACAAAATGTAAATTGTCAATTTTGAATTTTCAAGTAATTTTGTGTTTTTTGTTTTTTTTTTACATCCAGGTGTCTATCTCCATGGCTGACTCTGCCTACCAGTTCACACTGATTAGCTCTAGTCCAGCTGCTTTTGTTTGGCTGGATGTCTGGGACATTGCAGGACGGTTCAGTGATAACGGCTTTCTTCTGACACAGGAGAAGACAGTAGTTTATTTTTATGCCTGGGAGCCTACAAGTATTAATGCGTTGAAGAGGTCACTCCACATATCCACCATAGGAGACATTTATAAACCGTAATGACTGCGGAGGGTTACAGAGTCGGGCCCCGCAGCTCTATCAGAATGTACACATTTTCCAATGCTAAATACAAGATTTGGATTATAATTAAATATTTTGAATACATTATTGTTTGGCTATGTGTCGTGAAGAGGTTTTTTTTTTTTGGAGGGGGGGTCTATAGCTGAGTAGTTTAATTATCCGCTTCAACATTAGCCAGTACATCCTTTTTAACCCCTTAACCCCCAAGGGTGGTTTGCACGTTAATGACCAGGCCAATTTTTACAATTCTGACCACTGTCCCTTTATGAGGTAGTAACTCTGGAACGCTTATGGATCCTGGTAATTCTGACATTTTCTCATGACATATTGTACTTCATGTTAGTGGTAAAATTTCTTTGATATGACTTGAGTTTATTTGTGGAAAAAAAAAACGGAAGTTTGGCTAAAATTTTGAAAATTTCGCAATTTTCCAAATCTGAATTTTCATGCTTTTAAATCAGAGATATGTCACGTAAAATACTTAATAAGTAACATTTTCCCATGTTTACTTAACATCAGCACTATTTTGGACCCTAAATTTTTTTTTGTTAGGAAGTTAGAAGGGTTAAAAGTTAACCAGCGATTTCTCATTTTTACAACACCATTTTTTTTTAGGGACCACATCAAATTTGAAGTCACTTTAAGGGGTCTGTATGATAGACAATACTGTTATGTTTCGGTAGCTGAGGAGTGCAGGTAAAAAAGGCAATACACCAGAGCAGTTGGAATCTATGAGATTGCAGTACCCTGACTAACCACCACAACTAGAGGCAGCCGTGGAGCGTTCCTACGTTGGTCCTAGACGCCTCGTCACAGCCTGAGAAACTAACTACACCTAAAGATAGAAATAGGAAAGCTATCTGCCCGGAGCAGAACCCCAAAGATAATAGAAAGCCCCCAAACATGTAATGGCGGTTAGACAAGATGAAATACTGACACAGAAAGAAAATAGTATGAGCAAACGCTGGGGCCCAAACTAACTAAATAGAAAAGGATAGGAAGGGTACTTACTGCAATCCCAGAAAACCCTGAAAGGCACCAACTCTACTAATTTCAAAAACACCTGAGATCACACGACCTCTTCCACCTAAATTAGTTCTCTGGTGTAACAAAATCAAAACAGCAGCCACTGAAAAAACTGGAAAAAGCAAAAGTACAAACATCAGTGGCTGAACAAAACTGAGAGGGCAGAAGCCCCCGGAGGGGACCCTGAAGGCCCCCACAGAAGTGCAGGACAAAATGCAAAAATATAGCACAAACACAAAAGAAGAAAATGTCTTATCTGTTAGCAGGAGATGCAGACACGACACAGCAGGCTACAAGGGAAACAGGAATAAAGGATCCAGACCAGAACAATTGATCACCGGCAACCCTGATGGGAAGGTGACTCCCTTATATAAGACCAATCAGTAACACCTGATTCCCAGTCCTCACAATCTTCACTGGACAGACTAGCACCGCTTGTAACCACCAGAGGGAGCCTCTGCTCAGAACTCATCTCAAACCCATTCACAGCAGTACCCCCCCCTTGAGGAGGGGTCACCGAACCCTCATTTGAGCAACCAGGTCGGTCAGGATGAGTTCTATGATACGCACGGATAAGTCTCCTAGCATGGATGTCCGAAGCAAACACCCAAGAATTGTCTTCCTGACCATAACCTCTCCATTTAACCAAATACTGGAGTTTCCGTCTAGAAAAACGAGAATCTAATATTTTCTCAACCACATACTCCAGATTGCCCTCAACCAAAACAGGGTCAGGAGGCACAGCAGCAGGAACCACTGGCTCAACAAACCTCTTCAACAAGGACTTGTGGAACACGTTATGGATCTTAAATGTCCCTGGAAGAAGCAAACGAAAAGAAACAGGATTAAGAATCTCCATGATCTTATAAGGTCCAATGAACCTAGGCTTAAATTTAGGAGATGCTACTCTCATAGGAATATTCTTTGAGGACAACCAGACCAAGTCCCCCACTTTAAACCGAGGACCATCAGTCCTATGCCGGTTAGCAAACCGCTGGGCCCTCTCCTGAGAGAGGGACAACCTCTCCACTACCTGGTCCCAAATCTGTTGCATACGCTCCACAACAGAGTCAACACCTGGACAGACAGAAGCCTCCGTCTGTCCTGAAGAAAATCGAGGGTGAAACCCAGAATTACAAAAAAATGGAGACATCAAAGTGGCAGAGCTAGCCCTATTATTAAGAGCAAACTCAGCCAAAGGCAAAAAAGAGACCCAGTCATCCTGATCAGCAGACACAAAGCATCTTAGATAAGTCTCCAATGTCTGGTTTGTTCTCTCAGTTTGACCATTGGTCTGAGGATGAAATGCCGAGGAGAAAGACAATTGAACACCCAGTTTAGAACAAAAAGTCCTCCAAAATCTGGAAACAAACTGGACCCCTCTGTCAGACACAATGTTCTCAGGAATGCCGTGCAAACGAACCACGTGCTGAAGGAACAACGGCACCAATTCAGAGGAGGAAGGCAACTTAGGCAATGGCATAAGATGTATCATTTTGGAAAACCTATCACAAATTACCCAGATGGTGGTCATTCTCTGAGAAACAGGAAGGTCGGAAATGAAATCCATAGAGATATGGGTCCATGGTCTCTTGGGCACAGGCAATGGCATCAACAAACCACTAGAGCGAGAGCAAGGCTTGGAGCGAGAGCAAGTCCCGCAGGACTGCACAAATTCCCTGACATCACGAGACAAGGTAGGCCACCAAAAGGACCGACTAACCAAGTCTCTGGTACCAAAAATTCCGGGATGCCCAGCCAATGCGGAACAATGAATCTCAGACATCACACTCTTTTTCCACTGGTCCGGGACTAACAATTTTCCAACAGGGCAGCGCTTGGGCCTATCCTCCTGACACCCCTCCAGAGCAAGTCTCAAATTGGGCGAGATGGCGGAAAGAACTACACCCTCTTTCAAAATAACAGAAGGATCAGATAACTCAGGAGAGTCCGCAAGGAAACTCCTCGAGAGGGCATCCGCCTTAACATTCTTAGTGCCAGGAAGAAAGGAAACCACAAAATTAAAACGTGTGAAAAACAAGGCCCACCTGGCCTGTCTAGGATTAAGTCGCTTGGCAGATTCCAGATAGACCAGATTCTTATGGTCCGTAAGGACCACCACCTGATGTTTGGCTCCCTCCAGCCAATGTCTCCACTCTTCAAAAGCCCACTTCATGGCCAATAACTCCCGATTACCCACGTCATAATTACGTTTAGTAGGAGAAAATTTTCGAGAGAAAAAGGCACAAGGGTTACTCTTAGAGGTCTCTGGATCTTTTTGGGACAAAACGGCACCTGCCCCAATTTCAGAGGCATCAACCTCCACCTGAAATGGCAGAGAAACATCAGGCTGCCGTAGAACAGGAGCAGAAGTGAATCTCTGCTTAAGTTCCTGAAATGCAGAGACTGCCTCAGGAGGCCAATTCACCACATCAGAACCCTTTCTGGTCAAATCAGTTAATGGTTTAACAATAACCGAGAAATTACCAATAAATTTACGATAAAAATTGGCAAAACCCAAAAATCTCTGAAGAGCCTTTAATGAAGTAGGTTGGACCCAATCACAGATGGCCTGAACCTTGACCGGGTCCATTTCAATAACAGATGGGGACAAAATGAATCCCAGAAATGAGATCCTCTGTACGCCAAAAAGACACTTTGATCCCTTCACATACAGAGCATTCTCTCTCAAAATCTGGAATACAGTTCGAACATGTTTCACATGAGAGTCCCAGTCATTAGAAAAAATCAAGATATCATCCAAATAAACAATCAGAAATTTGTCCACAAAATCCCTGAAAATGTCATTCATGAAGGACTGGAAGACGGAAGGAGCATTAGTGAGCCCAAAGGGCATCACCAGGTACTCAAAATGCCCTTCAGGGGTATTGAATGCCGTCTTCCATTCATCCCTGTGCTTAATGCGAATAAGGTTATACGCCCCCTGAGGTCAAGCTTGGTAAACCAAGTAGCGTTTTTCACCCTGGAAAACAGGTCAGAAATCAAGGGTAACGGGTATTGATATTTCACAGTAATATTGTTCAAGAGACGATAATCAATACACGGCCTTAATGAACCATCCTTTTTGGCCACAAAGAAAAAACCGGCACCTAAGGGTGAAGAGGATGGTCTGATATGACCCTTCTCCAATGATTCCTTGATATAAGACCGCATAGCGTCATGTTCAGGTACAGACAAGTTAAAAAGGCGACCTTTAGGGAATTTACTACCCGGCACTAATTCAATAGCGCAGTCATAGCTCCTATGGGGAGGCAAGGATGCAGATTTACTTTCGCTAAACACATCAGAAAAATCAATCAAAAAGTCAGGAACATCCTGAGCCTGGGGGGAGGCAGAAAAAACAGGAGTGTTGGTATTAACACATTGGCAGCCCCAACTGGTTACAGACACAGATTTCCAATCCAAAACAGGATTATGAGACTGTAACCAAGGAAAACTCAGCACGATAATGTCATGCAGATAATACAGAACCAAAAATTTGCAGCACTCCTGGTGATCAGGTTCAACCCTCATTATCACCTGAGTAGAAAACTGGGGTTTATTCTCAGCCAAAGGGGTAGAATCGATCCCCAGTAGGGGAATAGACTTCTGTAGGGGTATCAAGGGAAATCCACAACGTTTAGCAAAATCATAATCCATCAGGTTAATAGCTGCTCCAGAATCAACGAAAGCCTGAGCAGAAAATGAGGACAGAGAGCATATCAGAGTGACAGTTAATAAAAATTTAGTCTGAACACTACCCAAGACAACTGAGCGTGCAAAACGTCTTCCCCGCTTAGGGCAGACTGAAATAGCATGAGAGGCATCACCACAGTAGAAACATAACCCATTGCGCTTTCGAAACTCATGACGCTGTGCCCCAGACACCACTCTATCACACTGCATGGGTTCAGAAGCTGGTTCACAAGGCAACACCATTCCACGCATACTTCTCCGCTCACGCAAACGTCTGTCAATTTGAATCGCTAATGACATAGAATCATTGAGACCAGAGGGACAGGGAATCCCACCATAACATCCTTTACATTATCAGACAGACCCTTCCGGAAAAGGGCTGCCAAAGCGTCGTCATTCCATTTGGTCAGGACTGCCCACCTACGGAATCTCTGACAGTATAACTCAGCGTCATCAAGCCCCTGATTTAATGCCAACAAGGCTTTTTCAGCTTGATCAGTGACATTAGGCTCATCGTACAATAACCCCAAGGCCTGAAAAAACGCATCAACATCACTCAAAACAGGATCCCCAGGTATCAGGGAAAAAGCCCAATCCTGAGGATCGCCGCGCAGGAGAGAGATGATAATTTGAACCTGCTGCGCTGCGTTCCCTGAGGACTTAGGTTTTAAGGCAAAAAACAATTTACAATTATTTTTGAAATTCTGAAACTTAGCTCGATCCCCTAAAAACAAATCTGGCATGGGAATCCTAGGTTCCACAACAGGCAACCCAGCAAGATAGATAGCAATACTCCGAACCTCAGTGGCAAGCTGATCCATACGGCCAGACAACTGTGCAAACTCCATTGAGAGAAAAGATCCCTCCCCAGCACCCAGAGATAGAGGGAAAAAAAAAATGCAACAAACAGAAAAATATCTCTGACAACCTTTTTTCTTTCACAATATTTTTTCCCTTCTGTGAGTACCATACAATTTTCAATTTTTAGGCCGGTGATACTGTTATGTTTCGGTAGCTGAGGAGTGCAGGTAAAAAAGGCAATACACCAGAGCAGTTGGAATCTATGAGATTGCAGTACCCTGACTAACCACCACAACTAGAGGCAGCCGTGGAGCGTTCCTACGTTGGTCCTAGACGCCTCGTCACAGCCTGAGAAACTAACTACACCTAAAGATAGAAATAGGAAAGCTATCTGCCCCGGAGCAGAACCCCAAAGATAATAGAAAGCCCCCAAACATGTAATGGCGGTTAGACAAGATGAAATACTGACACAGAAAGAAAATAGTATGAGCAAACGCTGGGGCCCAAACTAACTAAATAGAAAAGGATAGGAAGGGTACTTACTGCAATCCCAGAAAACCCTGAAAGGCACCAACTCTACTAATTTCAAAAACACCTGAGATCACACGACCTCTTCCACCTAAATTAGTTCTCTGGTGTAACAAAATCAAAACAGCAGCCACTGAAAAAACTGGAAAAAGCAAAAGTACAAACATCAGTGGCTGAACAAAACTGAGAGGGCAGAAGCCCCGGAGGGGACCCTGAAGGCTCCCACAGAAGTGCAGGACAAAATGCAAAAATATAGCACAAACACAAAAGAAGAAAATGTCTTATCTGTTAGAAGGAGATGCAGACACGACACAGCAGGCTACAAGGGAAACTGGAATAAAGGATTCAGACCAGAACGATTGATCACCGGCAACCCTGATGGGAAGGTGACTCCCTTATATAAGACCAGTCAGTAACACCTGATTCCCAGTCCTCACAATCTTCACTGGACAGACTAGCACCGCTTGTAACCACCAGAGGGAGCCTCTGCTCAGAACTCATCTCAAACCCATTCACAACACAATACCCCAAAGTAACACCATTCTAAAAACTGCACCCTTGAAGGTGCTCAAAACCACATTCAAGCACTTCAGGTGCTTCACAGGTATTTTTGGAATGTTTAAAAAAAAATGAACATTTGACTTTTTTTCATAACACAATTTACTTTAGATCCAAATTGTTTTATTTTACCAAGGGTAACATGAGAAGTTGGACCCCAAAAGTTGTTGTTCAATTTGTCCTGAGTACGCTGATACCCCATATGTGGGGGTGAACAACTGTTTGGGCGCATGGCAGAGCTCGGAGGGAAAGGAGCGCCGTTTGACTTTTCAATGCAAAATTGGCTGGAATTGAGATCGGACGCCAAGTCGCGTTTGGAGAGACCCTCATGTGCCTACACAGTGGAAACCCCCCCACAAGTGACACCATTTTGTATACTAGACCCCCTAAGGAGCTTATCTAGATGTGTGGTGAGCACTTTGAACCCCCAAGTGCTTCACAGAAGTTTATAACGTAGAGCCGTAAAAATAAAAAATCATATTTTTTCACAAAAACGCTCTTTTTGCCCCCAATTTTTTATTTTCATAAGGGTAACAGGAGAAATTTGACCCCAAAAGTTGCTGTGCAATTTGTCCTGAGTACGCCGATACACTATATGTGGGGGTAAACCACTGGGTGCACAGCATAGCTCGGAAGGGAAGGAGCGCAGTTTGACTTTTTCAACACAAAATTGGCTGGAATTGAGATCCGACGCCATGTGACGTTTGGAGATCCCCTGATGTGCCTAAACAGTGGAAATCCACCCCCCAATTCTAACCCCAACACACCCCTAATCCCAACCCTAACTTTAGCCCCATCCCTAGGCCCAACCCTAACCCTAATAGGAAAATGGAAATAATTACATTTTTTTTTATTTTATTGATCCCTAACTAGGGGGTGATAAAGGGAGGTTTGATTTACTATTTATAGCGCGTTTTTGTGTTTGGCAGCTGTCACACACTAAAAGACGCTTTTTATTGCAAAAATAGTTTTTGCACCACCACATTTTGAGAGCTATAATTTTTCCATTTTTTGGCCCACAGAGTAATATGAGGTTGACGTTTTTATTGGTACCATTTTGGGGCACATGACATTTTTTGATCGCTTTTTATTCCGATTTTTGTGAGGCGGAATGAACAAAAACCAGCAATTCATGAATTTCTTTGGGGATCATGTTTGATCGCAGTGTTCCGGGGGTTTAAAGTGCCAGGAGCGGTCCGTGACCGCTCCTGGCACTTAGTGCTGGGTGTCAGCTGTGAGAATCTGCTGACATCCGGCTGCGATCGACCGCGTTCCCCCGTGAGCGCGGCTGATCGCGTATGACGTACTATCCTGTCCATGGTCATAGGGGCCAGGATAGTACGTCAGATGTCAGAAAGGGGTTAAATCGTCAGCTCAGCACACAAAAAATAAGCCCTCACCCAACCCGAGATCATGAAAAATAGATATGCTATGGGTGTCGGAAAATGGCGCAATTTTTTTTAAGCAAACTTTGGAATTTTTTTTCACCACTTAAATAAAAAAGAACTTAGACATATTTGGTGTCTGTGAGCTCGTAATGACCTGGAGAATCATACTGGCAGGTCAGTTTTAGCATTTAGTGAACATGGTAAAAAAACAAAAAAACCTTACAAGTGTGGAATTGCACTTTTTTTTTCAATTTCACCGCACTTGGAATTTTTTTCCCGTTTTCCAGTAGACGATATGTTAACCCCTTCCTGACCTGTGACACAGCGTACGTGTCATGAAAGGATCGCGTTCCTGCGGGTCGGGTGACCGGGGTCACTGAAAGGTCACCCCACCGCAGGCACAAGACCCTTTGTGCTTCACCACAGGGGGGTTGGCTTAACCCCACGTGGCTACGATCACTCTGATTGGCTGTTAAAAGTGAAACAGTGCTCCCTTTATTCCGAGCCCCGACATGTGCCCAAACAGTGGTTTACCCCCACATATCGGGTATCCGCGTACTCTGGAAAAATTGCACATCAACTTTGGGGGTCTAATTTCTCCTGTTACCCTTGGGAAAAAAATTGGGGACTAAAAAAATTATTTTTGTGGAAAAAAACTGATTTTTTATTTTCACAGCTCTGCGTTATAAACTTCTGTGAAGAACTTGAAGATTCAAAGTGCTCACCACACATCTAGAGGAGTTCCTTTGGGGATCTAGTTTCCAAAATGGGGTCACTTGGGGGGGTTTCTACTGTTTAGGCACATCATGGGCTCTGCAAACGTATCATGACGCCCGCAGACCATTCCATCAAAGTCAGCATTTCAAAACGTCACTACTTCCCTTCCGAGCCCCATCGTGTGCCCGAACAGTGGTTCCCCCCCACATATGGGGTACCAGTGTACTTAGGACAAACTGTACAACAACTTTTGGGGTCCAATTTCTCCTGTAACCATTGTGAAAATAAAAAATTGCGGGTTAAAAAAATCAGTTTGAGGAAAAAAATGATATTTTTACGGCTCTGCATTATAAACTTCTGTGAAGCACGTGGGGGTTCAAGGTGCTCACCACACATCTGGATAAGTTCCTTGGGGGGGTCTAGTTTACAAAATGGGGTCACTTGTGGGGGGTTTCTACTGTTTAGGCACATCAGGGGCTCTGCAAACGTAACAAGATGCCCGCAGACCATTCCATCAAGTCGGCATTTCAAAGCGTCACAACATCCCTTCCGAGCACTGACGTGTGCCCAAACAGTGGTTACCCCCCACATATGGGGTACCAGCGTACTCAGGACAAACTGGACAACAACTTTTGGGGTCCAATTTCTCCTGTAATCATTGTGAAAAAAAATGGGCTAAGAAATCATTTTTTGAGAAAAAAAAATGATGATTTTTTATTTTCGGGCTCTGCGTTATAAACTTCTGTATAGCACCTGGGGGTTCAAAGTGCTCACCGTGCATCTAGATAAGTTCCTTAGGGGGTCTTGTTTCCAAAATGGGGTCATTTGTGGGGGAGCTCCAAAGTTTAGGCACACAGGGACTCTCCAAATGCGACATGGCAACCGCTAAATATTCCAGCATATTTTCCATTCAAAAAGTCAAATGGCGCTCCTTCCCTTCTGAGCACTGCCGTGCGCCCAAACAGTGGTTCCCCCCACATATGGGGCACCAGCGTACTCAGGAAAAACTGGACAACAACTTTTGGCGTCCAATTTATCCTGTTACCCTTGGGAAAATAAAAAATAGCGGGCTAAAAAATGATTTTTGAGAAACAAAAATGATGATTTTTTATTTTCAGGGCTCTGCGTTTATAAACTTCTGTGAAGCACCTGGGGGTTCAAAGTGCTCACTATGCATCTAGATAAGTTCCTTGGGGGGTCTAGTTTCCAAAATGGGGTCACTTGTGGGGGAGCTCCAATGTTTAGGCACACAAAGACTCTCCAAATGCGACATGGCAACCGCTAAATATTCCAGCATATTTTCCATTCAAAAAGTCAAATGGCGCTCCTTCCCTTCTGAGCCCTGCCGTGCGCCCAAACAGTGGTTTATGACCACATATGAGGTATCTGTGTACTCAGGAGAAATTGCCCAACAAATTTTAGGATCCATTTTATCCTGTTGCCCATGCAAAAATGAAAAAATTGATGCTAAAATAAAAATTTTTTGGAAAAATTAAAATGTCCATCTTTTCCTTCCACGTTTCTTTAGTTCCTGTGAAGCACCTGAAGGGTTAATAATCTTCTTGAATGTAGTTTTGAGTAGCTTGAGGGGTGTAGTTTTTATAATGGTGTCACTTTTGGGTATTTTCTGCCATATAGACCCCTCAAAGTGACTTCAAATGTGAGGTGGTCCCTAAAAAAAAATGGTTTTGTAAATTTTGCTGTAAAAATGAGAAATCGCTGGTCAACTTTTAACCCTTATACCTTCCTAACAAAAAAATTTTTGTTTCCAAAATTGTGCTGATGTAAAGTAGACATGTGGGAAATGTTATTTATTACCTATTTTGTGTCACATAACTCTCTGGTTTAACAGAATAAAAATTTGAAAATTGCGAAATTTTCAAAATTTTCTCCAAATTTCCATTTTTTTCACAAATAAATGCAAAAATTATCAACCTAAATTTACCACTAACATGAAGCCCAATATGTCACGAATAAACAATCTCAGAATCGCTAGGATCCGTTGAAGCGTTCCTGAGTTATTACCTCATAAAGGGACACTGGTCAGAATTGCAAAAAATGGCAAGGTCATGAAGGGGTTAAAATCAATCGTTCAATTCAAAAGTGCAACTTATCCCGCAAAAAACAAGCCCTCACATGGACATTTTGACCAACACTTTTATATAAATGGTGAAGAAAAATCCAAACATTGGTTAAAAAAAAAAGAGGCCGTTTTCTGAGACTCAAAGCGTTTCCATTTTTCGCAATTTGGGGCTGGGTGAGGGCTTATCTTTTGCTCACCGAGCTGACATTTTATTAATACCATTTTGGTGTTTATACGAACTTTTGATCGCCCGTTATTTCATTGTTATATTGTTGTAGCGGTGACACAAAAAACGTAGTTCTGGCTGTTTGAATTTTTTTCTCATTACGCCGTTTAGAAATCAGGTTACTTTTTTTTATATTGATTGGGCGATTCTGAACTTGGACACACCAAATATGTGTATGTTTTATTTTTTTTGTTTTATTTTGAATGGCGAAAAAGGGGGGTGATATGAACTTTTATATATTTTCTATTTCTTTAATATTTTTAAAAACTATTTTTATTTTTTTTTTTTTTCCTTTTTCCATGGGAAACTAGAAGCTGCAGTTGTCCGATCGGCTCTGCTACATACAGGCGATGATCAGATCGCCTATATGTAGAAGAAATGCTCACTTGCTATGAGCGCAGATCACCAGGCAGTACTCATAGCAATCTGGCTATGACAACCAACCATAGAGGTCTGCTGGAGAAATCTGGTTGTCATGCCAACCCATCGGTGACCTGCGATCACGTAACAGGGCCACCGATGGACGGGATTTCCGACGCGCTTGGCAGAAGCGCGAGTTAAATGCACTTAATGGGTTAACAGCCGCGAATCCACCCGGTGGCTATTAGAGGCACATGTCAGCTGTTCAAAATAGCTGACATGTGCAGGGAAAGATGTGGGCTCAGCGCTGGAGCCCACATCAAAGGGAGGGATTCTGACGTGGGCGTACTATTACACCCGTCATAAAGGGGTTAAAATGCAGGTGTCGGGCAGTATCAGAATGCTATTATCCTGTAGATTAGCCCATATCTGTTGTTAATATTTTTTCCCGTGACAGTTTTCCTTTAACTTACTTTGTGCTGCAAATTTAATGCATTTGTTTTATTGAACAGCACATTTGAGAACACTCTATGTTGGATAATTTATGACTAAGGTCACGTTCACACATTCAGTATTTTACCTCCGTATTTGTAAGCAAATATAAGGAGTGAAATAATCAGAGGAAAAGTATAATAGAAACACGTCACCACTTCTGGATTTCTCACCCAGTCCTGGGTTTGGCTTACAAAGACTGAAGTAAAAAAACTGACCATGTGAACGTGACCTTACTGCATAAAGTGCATCCATACTCCTGATAAATGCTAATAAGGTTGTGATAGTGTCCATATGGAAGCTAGTATTTGACAGCTGGTCCTGACTGAAACTAAAACAGGCTTTATAAATACACTATTATTAAATGTACCAATTATCTTATGAGGAAATTGTCACAAGAAAATTATTAATGGTTTGTATTTTTTTTTGTTACATTTTTTTTTTTTTAAAAGCTACGCTATATTTACCTCTTATGACAAATATATCATGGGTGCTGACTAATTTGTGGTCAATGGTGTATGTGTGTGTGTATATATATGTATATGTGTGTGTGTATATATATGTATATGTGTGTGTGTATATATATGTATATGTGTGTCATGCTGCTCACACAGATATGGTCTAAATAGTGATTGAATTTCTAAGTGCCTATGCGTTATAATTGCAACCAGAGATCTTAACAATGGCATTATGGCTGCCATCTTAGTTCACCTATTGGACCATGCCTCTGACAGCAGTATGTTAACACGCAAAATACAATGTAATACAGTAAGGGTCTGTGCGCACGTTGCATCTTTTTTCTGTGCAGTTTTGTCAAAACCTGAAGGGTTTCCTGATGCCAGCAAAGCGGCTGAAATCCTGAAGTTGCATGCACAGATTGCTTATTTTTGACTTGTAGATTTAAATCTTTGCAGCGTTTTTGCTACAGATTTCACCTATACTAATAAGTGGGGTAAAATCTGCAAAGTAAAAAAATGCCTCAAAAACGCACGTTTATGCTACGTTTTAACTTCAAAGAGATGCAGAAAATTCTGCACCAAATACTTAACGTGTGTAGATACTCTAATATTGCAGTGTATTATATGTTAAAGTTAGTGTCATGTGTGCATTGCCACGAAGATCGTCGCGGTTGCACATTTTGACTTCTCACAGCTGAGCTGCTGTTTCTTTGTGTTTGGCAGCTAGGGAGTTAATTCTGTCTGTGCTCGGTGCTGGGACTGGGTGCAGTTTCTCCCGGCTGCAATTGATTATTTGTTGATTGGTTTCCTTTAAATTCTGGTTGTCTGCTTGGGGAGTTGCCAGTGAAACCTTCATGCAGACCACAGATAGGAATGAATCTGTATAGACTTTAGTTGTGAGCTCCTTAGTTGTTTTAAGCTCAACTTGGTTAGAGTTTATTTCCCAGACCATTTATGTTCCTTTGGTGTTTGAGTGTGTATGCAAGCGAGTGTTATCCTGTCTGTCTTATATGTCTAATCTGTGTATTTAGCTGAGATCAGCCCATATCCCTTTGGTGGTAGTCAGGATCCTTCTTAGGACTGATTACAGGGTTCAGGGTCTGATAGGAGACAGGGTTAGGTTGGAGACTTGGACCTCTGAACCATTATCAGTACCTCCAAGGTGAGGGATTAGTTAGGACCCCAGTTTAGGGTCAGGTTAGATCCCGGTCCACCTCTTTCCTGTTTCAGCTCATCAAGTCCTCAAGATTAACCCTGAGTTCAGCAGATATCGTGTCAGGTAAATCTATTCTATACTTACATGCTGATGTTGCTATACTAGTTGTTGTATAGAGTGTTGTTCCTGTATTAAAGTTTACTGACATTGTATACATATCATTAGACAGCGTGACATTTTCACTGGCCATAAAAAATTATCTCCAGTTACCATGGATCCAGTAGCCCAGCTGGCTCTGCAGTTGCAGGGATTATCCATGGAGCTGACGGACATTAAGTCCAAAGTTTTGTCTCCCCTGGAGCAAACCAGAGTTGAACCTAAAGTAGCTCTCCCGGACAGGTTCACTGGTGGGCGAGACAAATTTTTCACCTTCCGGGAGGCATGTAAATTGTATTTTCGGCTTCAGCCTCGATCATCAGGGAGTGAGGAGCAGAGAGTGGGAATTGTTATCTCACTTCTGCAAGGGGACCCTCAATCCTGGGCATTTTCCCTTCCTCCGGGATCCCGGCTCTACTGTCTGTAGATCAATTTTTTACTGCCCTGGGATTGGTATATGATGACCCAGATCGGGTCTCTCTTGCTGAGACAAAATTACGTAAGATACAGCAGGGAGATCGTCCGGCAGAGGAATTTGCTTCTGAGTTTCGTAGATGGGCCACAGATACTCAGTGGAATGACCCAGCTCTTAGGAGCCAGTTTTGTCATGGGCTTTCTGATAAATTAAAAGACGTTTTGGCTCAGTATGAGTCTCCTCCTTCTCTGGAGGCTGCTATGGCCTTAGCTATCCGTACTGATAGACGGCTTCGGGAGAGGGGTGAGGTAACCCCACTCCCTGTTGTTTCTCCACCTACCACTAAAGTCCCTTATGTTGAGGTTCCCCTTGTCTGTTCGGATGAGCCTATGCAGTTGGGAGGGACATCATTTCGTAGGAGGGGATTGGCGGTACGCCGCAGGACTAGAAGATGTTTTTTCTGCGGGAAAGAGGGACATTTTGTTGGAGAATGTCCATCCCGTGCCTTGTTGAGCCAAAAGTCGCCGGAAAACTGTTAATCCCAGGTTGTGTGGTGGACGACAACCTGGGAGTATGTATTTCATCCGCCAGTTCTTCTCAGTTCCTTGTACCAGTGGAGGTGGTAGTTGGTACGAGAGTGGAGAGATTGTCTGTTCTTCTTGATAGTGGTTCCGGGGCTAATCTGGTTGACGCTCAGTTTGCTCAGGCTCAAGGTATGCATCTGAGTGTATTGGTCAAACCGATCCCTATATTCTCCATTGACGCCAGGCCTCTCGGCCAAGGTAGCTTTGTTCATGAGGTTCATAACATTGACCTTCGGGTAGGGGCAATACATAGGGAACAATTATCTTGTTATGTGTTGGAGGGTCTACCTACTCCCATTGTGTTGGGACTTCCTTGGTTGGTTAAACATAATCCTGTGATTAATTGGCAGTCCAGAGAAATAAGCCAATGGGGTGAGTTTTGCAAAAGCAACTGCATGAACACAGTCATCCGTGCGGTCGTGCCTAGTACATTGCCTCCTTTTTTGGAGGATTTTGGGGATGTTTTCTCTGAGGAGGGGTGTCAGGAGTTGCCTCCTCATCGCGTGTTTGACTGCTCTATTAATCTCCTTCCTGATGCTAAGTTGCCTAAAGCTAGGTTGTATAATCTTTCTGGTCCTGAGAGGCAGGCTATGAAAGATTATATTTCTGAAAGTCTGGCCAAAGGGCATATTAGACCTTCATCTTCCCAGTAGCCGCGGGGTTCTTTTTTGTGAAGAAGAAAGATGGAGGCCTACGCCCTTGCTTGGATTTCCGCGAACTTAATCGGATTACTGTTCGAGATCCGTATCCACTCCCTCTTATTCCTGATCTCTTCAATCAAATTGTTGGCGCCAAATGGTTTTCTAAATTGGATCTCAGGGGGGCGTATAATCTGATTAGGATAAAAGAGGGGGATGAGTGGAAAACGGCGTTTAACACGCCGGAGGGACATTATGAGAACCTAGTCATGCCTTTTGGTCTGACTACTGCACCAGCAGTATTCCAACATTTTGTTAATGACATTTTTCGTCACCTTGTGGGGCTGTTTGTGGTTGTATATTTGGACGACATTTTAATTTACTCGCCAGATCTTGTGTCTCATCAGGAGCATGTGAGACAGGTGTTGCAGATCTTGCGAGACAATAAACTATACGCCAAACTGGAGAAGTGTGTATTTGCCGTACAGGAACTTCAGTTTTTGGGTTTTTTGGTGTCAGCCTCCGGTTTCCGTATGGACCCTGAAAAGGTGAGAGCAGTGCTTGAATGGGATCAGCCAGGGGATCTTAAGGCTCTGCAGCGTTTTTTGGGGTTTGCTAACTACTACCGGAAATTTATTTGTAATTTCTCATCTGTCGTCAAACCTCTCACTGACATGACAAGAAAAGGGACGGATTTTTCTAAATGGTCGGACAAAGCTTGCCAAGCCTTTTCCTCTTTGAAGAAATGTTTTGCTTCGGCACCCGTTCTCATCCAACCAGATGCATCTCAGCCGTTCATTGTGGAGGTGGATGCGTCTGACGTAGGGGTGGGTGCTATATTGTCCCAGGGTCCGTCCCCTGGTAAATGGCATTCGTGCGCTTTCTTTTCTAAGAAATTGTCGTCCGCCGAAAGGAATTATGATATCGGCAATAGGGAACTTTTGGCCATTAAGTTAGCTTTTGAAGAATGGCGTCACTTTTTGGAGGGGGCAGTCCACCCGGTCACCGTTATTACTGATCACAAGAACCTGTTGTATTTGGAATCCGCTAAGCGTCTGAATTCCAGACAAGCTCGATGGTCGTTGTTTTTTACCAGGTTTAATTTTGTCGTCACTTATCGTCCGGGGTCTAAGAATGTAAAGGCTGATGCCTTGTCTCGCAGTTTCCCAGGGGCCGGGAAAACGGATGACCCGAGTCCTATCCTTCAGGAGGGGGTGGTAGTGTCGACTGTATTTTCTGAGCTTGAGGAGGAGGTGATAGAGGCTCAGGGGGACGCCCCTGCAGGACCTCCAGGGAGACTGTTTGTCCCAAATCTGTTGAGACAAAAGGTTATTGAGGCACATCATAATTCTGCTCTAGCAGGACATCCAGGGAGTAAGGCTACTTTAGATCTCCTTTCTCGCCGGTTTTGGTGGCCTAATGCTAATAAAGATGTTATAACTTTTGTCGCGTCATGTGGGGTGTGTGCTCGCTCTAAAACCCCTCATACCCGTCCGTCTGGGACCCTTTTACCCTTGAAATTTCCGGAGCGTCCATGGACTCATTTATCTATGGACTTCATTACGGACCTTCCTCCGTCGTCAGGGAATACTGTCATACTGGTGGTTGTTGACAGGTTCAGTAAGATGGCACATTTCGTTGCTCTTCCTGCACTCCCTAATGCTAAAACTCTGGCGCAGGTGTTCATTAGGGAGATCGTTAGACTTCATGGGTTGCCTTCTGATGTGGTGTCAGATAGGGGGTCTCAGTTTGTGTCCAAATTTTGGAGGGCATTTTGTTTACGTCGGGGGATGCAATTGTCATTTTCCTCGGCTTTTCATCCGCAGACCAATGGTCAGACAGAGCGTCTGAATCAGAGCTTAGAGACATATCTCCGGTGTTTTGTCTCAGAGAACCAAGAGGACTGGTCTTCTTTCTTGCCTCTGGCAGAGTTCGCTCTTAACAACAGGCGGAGCGAGTCCACTGGTAAGTCCCCGTTTTTTGGGGCATATGGTTTCCATCCCCAGTTTTGTACTTTCAATGGGGGGGGCCCTTCTGGGGTTCCTGAGGAGGAGCGTTTCTCGTCGTCACTCGCTTCTGTGTGGAGAGGTGTATTGAATAATCTGAGTGCGATGGGGAACCGTTACAAACGTATGGCTGATAGGAGGAGAGTTTCTGGTCCAGATCTGAATGTGAACGATCTGGTATGGTTGTCTACCAGGAATATAAAACTTAAAGTGCCCTCCTGGAAACTGGGTCCCAGATTCATCGGGCCGTACAGGATCAGTTCCATAATTAATCCTGTGGCATTTCGTCTGGACCTCCCTCCTACGTTTAAAATTCATAATGTGTTCCACAAGTCATTACTTAAAAGGTATGTGGCACCAGTCATACCGTCACCTCTACCTCCTCCTCCTGTGTTGGTCAATGGTAACTTGGAATTTCAAGTATCAAAGATCATTGACTCACGTCTGAATCGCCGGTCCCTTCAGTACTTGGTGCATTGGAAGGGGTATGGTCCAGAGGAGAGGACGTGGGTCCCTGCGTCTGATGTTAACGCAGATCGTTTGGTTCGGACCTTCCACAGAACTCACCCGGGCAGGCCTGGCCTTGAGGGTCCGGAGGCCCCTCGTAGAAGGGGGGGTACTGTCATGTGTGCATTGCCACGAAGATCGTCGCGGTTGCACATTTTGACTTCTCACAGCTGAGCTGCTGTTTCTTTGTGTTTGGCAGCTAGGGAGTTAATTCTGTCTGTGCTCGGTGCTGGGACTGGGTGCAGTTTCTCCCGGCTGCAAATGATTATTTGTTGATTGGTTTCCTTTAAATTCCTGGTTGTCTGCTTGGGGAGTTGCCAGTGAAACCTTCATGCAGACCACAGATAGGAATGAATCTGTATAGACTTTAGTTGTGAGCTCCTTAGTTGTTCTAAGCTCAACTTGGTTAGAGTTTATTTCCCAGACCATTTATGTTCCTTAGGTGTTTGAGTGTGTATGCAAGCGAGTGTTATCCTGTCTGTCTTATATGTCTAATCTGTGTATTTAGCTGAGATCAGCCCATATCCCTTTGGTGGTAGTCAGGATCCTTCTTAGGACTGATTACAGGGTTCAGGGTCTGATAGGAGACAGGGTTAGGTTGGAGACTTGGACCTCTGAACCATTATCAGTACCTCCAAGGTGAGGGATTAGTTAGGACCCCAGTTTAGGGTCAGGTTAGATCCCGGTCCACCTCTTTCCTGTTTCAGCTCATCAAGTCCTCAAGATTAACCCTGAGTTCAGCAGATATCGTGTCTTGTAAATCTATTCTATACTTACATGCTGATGTTGCTATACTAGTTGTTGTATAGAGTGTTGTTCCTGTATTAATAGTTTACTGACATTGTATACATATCATTAGACAGCGTGACAGTTAGTCACCCAGTGGGACTACATAAAGTTATAAAAGTGGGATAAACCTAGAATGAAGAAAATATAAAATTTCCTTTTTCGCCATCCTTTTTGTAGTATATAATTTATACAATGTGATTTTCTCGATTTTATTTTTGATATTTTATCTCTCAATGTTAAAATTAACCTACCTTAAAATGATAGACTGTTCATGTCTTTGTCAGAGGGCAAACTTACAAAATCAAGGGAATCAAATAATTATTTCCTTCACTGTATATACATACAGTAGTGTTCAAAGTAGTAGCAGTGTGTTTGAATTAAACAAATCTCTATACTAGTTTTTATTTCCAGCATTGGGAACATTGCACACTGTTTTCTAATTCAAAACATGAAGAGAAATGTATTATATAATCAAATAACGCGTCCACAAAGAAATTGGAAGGTTTTTTAGAAATATAATAATTTATTTAATTTATATAAGACAGAAAAGACAAGATATAAACATGAGGTAGATAAATACAAGCAGCATAGAGATATTGGCAAAAATATAAAGATGTTAAAAATATAAAGATGTTGGGGAATTTACTTTAAAGGTATGCAATACATCCGATATATGTTATTGGTGGTTCGGATTGGTGGAAGAGAGTATGAGAATTCTAATTATGCCTATGCTTCAGTTTGGAGAAGTTCATGGGCATCTCTTGTACTTTTATGACCATTGTTGGTCATTCTTTCTTTTTTTAATTTGAAATTCAGTTAAGGACCAGCATTGCACCTATACTTTATTGTCCAGGAATGATTTGTATGAGATGGAGCTGAGCACTCTAGAAGTGAATATTATTCTGTGTAAAAATTTTCTGCGAAGTCTACATGGCATCACTTAACCCCTTAACGACCGCCGATACGCCTTTTAACGGCGGTCATTAAGGGTACTTAAACCGCAGCGCCGTTAATAAACAGCACTGTGGAAAAAGTGAATAGCACCCCCAGAGGCGCATTTTCTCCGGGTCGGTTTTTACCGACACCGATGTTGCGATCGCCATTATTAACCCTATAACGGCGACCGCAACAAAAAAAAAAAAAGTTGTGCCATTTAATTTCTCTGTCCTCTGATGTCATCGGACATCAGAGGACAGAGAAAAAGGGTCCCCAGGACCCCCATGTGGCCCCCGATCCCCTGCATGTGGCCCCAGGGCCCTCCAGTGTCCCCGGTGCCGGCGCGATGAAGAAAATTGCGGGCGCATGCTCAGTGCGCCCGCCGCTATGTGCTGGGGGGGATGGGCAAATATTCTCTGGCCTAGACCCCAGAGAATATGATCCGTGTCGGTATTCACCAATCCCGGTGTTGCGATCGCTGCTATGCAAGCATAGACGCGATCGCAAAAATAAAAAAATGATTTCTCTCCCCTCTGATGTGATCGCACATCAGAGGGGAGAAAATGAGGGTCCCCCTGAACCCCCCCTGTACCTGCCGGTGTCCTCTGGCAGGTCCCCCTGGCCTCCGATCCTCCCGGTCTTCTTCCTGGAAAAAAAAAATGTCATGCGCAGTGCGCCCGCCGATCTGCTTGGCGGCAGATTAAAATTTTTTTTCATTCATTCTCCAGAAAGTGCATTTTGATCACTGTGATAAACTATCACAGTGAATAAAATAAAAAAAACAGTACATAACCCCCATTTATCACCCCCTTAGTTAGGGACATATAATAAAATAAAGAAATTTTATTTATTTTCATTTTTCTGTTAGGGTTATAATTAGGGTTAGGGTCATAATTAGGGTTAGGGTTATAATTAGGGTTACAATTAGGGTTAGGGTTAGCATTAGCGTTAGGGTTAAGCCGGGTTCATACTGCGTTATGGCAGTCCGTTAGACAGACTGCGTTACACCGCGGTATAACGCGGTGTAACGCAGTCCGTTAACGCTGCCATTCACCCCCATTTGAGGGCGCATCGCGACGCATGTCGTAAAGCGGCATGCGTTTGCGACGTGCCATCATTCAGTGACGGAGCCTCGGACGCGGGCTGCAGCGTTTGGGCTCCGTCACCGCTAGCGCAGATGAATCATCTGCTGATTCCTCTGCGCTAGCGGGTATAGCATAACGCGATCGCGTTATGCTATACCGTTACCAGCCCGTCAACGCTATGTGTTGAACGGGCTGGTAAAATGCAAAATGAACCTAGCCTTAGGGTTATAATTAGGGTTAGAATTAGGGTTACAATTAAGGTTAGGGTTACAATTAGGGTTGGGATTTAGGTTAGGATTAGGGTTGGGATTAGGGTTAGGGGTGTGTTGGGATTAGGGTTGGAGCTAGAATTGAGGGATTTTCACTATTTAGGCACATCAGGGGGTCTCCAAACACGACGTGGCGTTCAAAAAGTCAAATGGCGCTCCCTCCCTTCCTAGCCCTGCCGTGCGCCCAAACAGTGGTTTACCCCAACATATGGGGTATCAGCATACTCAGGACAAATTGCACACCAATTTTGGGGTTCTAATTTCTCCTGTTACCCTTGGGAAAATAAAAAATAGCTGGCTAAAAAAATCATTTTTGAGAAAAAAAATGATTTTTTTATTTTCACAGCTCTGCGTTTATAAATTTCTGTGATACACTTGGGGGTTCAAAGTGCTCACCACACATCTAGATAAGTTCCTTAAGGGGTCTAGTTTCCAAAATGGGGTCACTTGTGGGGGGTTTCCACTGTTTAGACACATCAGGGGGTCTCCAAACACGACGTGGCTTTCATAAAGTCAAATGGTGCTCCCTCCCTTCCGAGCCCTGCCGTGCGCCCAAACAGTGGTTAACCCCAACATATGGGGTATCAGCGTACTCAGGACAAATTGCACACCAATTTTGGGGTTCTAATTTCTCCTGTTACCCTTGGGAAAATAAAAAACAGCTGGCTAAAAAATAATTTTTAAGAAAAAAAATGATTATTTATTTTCACAGCTCTGCGTTTATAAATTTCTGTGAAACACTTAGGGGTTCAAAGTGCTCACCACACATCTAGATAAGCTCCTTGGGGGGTCTAGTTTCCAAAATGGTGTCACTTGCAGGGGGTTTCTACTGTTTAGGTACATCAAGGGCTCTGCAAACACAACATGACGCCCGCAGAACATTCCATCAAAGTCTGCATTACAAAATGGCACTCCTTCCCTTCCAAGCACTCCCATGCGCCCAAACAGTGGTTTCACCCCACATATGGGGTATCAGCGTACACAGGAAAAATTGCACAACAACTTTTTGGGTCCAATTTCTCCTGTTACCCTTGGGAAAATAAAAAATTGGGGACTAAACGATCAGGTTTGTGGAAAAAATATGACTTTTTATTTTCATGCCCGGGAGTTATAAACTTCTGTGAAGCACTTGGCGGTTCAAAGTGCTCACCACACATCTATATAAGTTCCTTAGGGGGTCTAGTTTCCAAAATGGGGTCACTTGTGGGGGGTTACCACTGTTTAGACACATTAGGGCCTCTACAAACGCGACATGGCGTCCAGCCAATTCTGAGTTGAAAAAGTCAAACGGCGCTCCCTCCCTTCCAAGCTCTGTCATGCACCCAAACAGTGGTTTACCCCTACATATGGGGTATCAGCGTACTCACGACAAATTGCACAAATACTTTTGGGGTCTTGTTACCCTTGGGAAAATAAAAATTGGGGTGAAAAGATTGTTTTTGTGGAAAAAATATGATTTTTTATTTTCACTGTTCTATGTTATAAACTTCTGTGAAGCACTTGGAGGTTCAAAGTGCTCACCACACATCTAGATAAGTTCCTTAGGGGGTCTAGTTTCCAAAATGGGGTCACTTGTGATGGGTTTCCACTGTTTAGACACATCAGGGCCTCTACAAACGCGACATGGCGTCCAGCCAATTCTGCGTTGAAAAAGTCAAATGTCGCTCCTTCCCTTGCGACCTCTGCCGTGCGCCCAAAAAGTGGTTTACCCCCACATATGGGGTATCGGCTTATTCAGGAGAAATTGCACAACAAATTTTGTGGTTCATTTTTTATTTTAACAGTTGTGAAAATAAAAAAATAGGTTCCGAAGTAAAGTTTTTGCAAAAAAAGTTAAATGTTAATTTTTTCCTTCCACATTGCTTCAGTTCCTGTGAAGCACGTAAAGGGTTAATAAACTTCTTGAATGTGGTTTTGAGCACCTTGAGGGGTGCAGTTTTTAGAATGGTGTCACTTTTGGGTATTTTCTATCGTATAGACCCCTCAAAGTGACTTCAAATGTGATGTGGTCCCTAAAATAAAAATGATGTTGTAAAAATGAGAAATCGCTGGTCAACTTTTAACCCTTAGAACTTTGTAACAAAAAAAAATTTTGGTCCCAAAATTGTGCTGATGTAAAGTAGACATGTGGGAAATGTTATTTATTAAGAAATTTGTGTGACATATCTCTCTGATTTAAGGGCAGAAAAATTTAAAGTTTGAAAATTGTTAAATTTTCTAAATTTTCGCCATATTTCCGTTTTTTTCATAAATAAACACAAGTCATATCAAAGAAATTTTACCACTAACGTGAAGTACAATATGTCACGAAAAAACAGTCTCAGAATCAGCGGGATTCGTTAAAGCGTTCCAGAGTTATAACCTCATAAAGTGACAGTGGTCAGAATTGTAAAAATTGGCCCTGTCATTAAGCTGCAAAATGGCTCTGTCACTAAGGGGTTAAACTCCTTTTGTGGAACATTAGAGGACTGGGAACCGCTAGGAAACGGAATATGTTTTTTTCTCAAATATGTAAAACACAAGCGCAGATAATCTGCCTTCAAGAAACCCACCTAACACCAGATACTATCCAGAATGAGTAAACCCTGGATATAATGGCAGAAGCATGCTACACATACGTCCTATTCTAGGGGGGTAATCGTTATGGTACATAGGTCTTTGCGATGGTTGGTTCAAACGGTTAAGAGAGACCCGGAAGGTAGATTTATTTTTATTTATGCATTTATAGATATGCCTTATATGCTGCTTAATATTTATAACCCGCCAGCGGCCAAAATGGATGTACTTCAGCAGGCTGCGATTTTTGTATCGCAGTATCCTGATGCTAAGATGTTATGCCTGGGTGACTTTCATATGGTTCTTAACACCTATTTGGATAGACTGAGTGCTGCAAACTCTAGGCCTAGTAACCAGGACACTACTATGTTGGAGACTTTTATAACGGAGATGGGCTGGGTTGATTTTTGGAGACAATAGCATCCTTTTAAGAAAGAATTCTCCTGCTACACATCACCTGCTCGTTGCTTATCCAGAATTGATCATGCATTTGGGGATAATGCTGTACTATCGGACCTTCCTAGGGTGGTATCAGATCATACTCTATTGGTGATGTACTTTCATTTAGGCGGCCCTAACAGACCCAAGAGATTCCGTATACATCCATATTTTTTATCCCTCATAGGGAACAAGATAGAATAATAGGCCAATTAGAGGTATATATAACAGACCATGCTGATTTCCCCGATAGATTGGTGGTATGGGACACACTTAAAGCATATTTGAGGAGATGTGTTAATACGATGTAAAATTGTATAAACTGTGCAAGAGCTCATCAGGGAACATGCGCACCTTTTCTAATATATGAAGGTAGGAACCGTCAGATAAACCCACCAAACTATACACCATTGTCTGTACAGACAATTATTATACCAATCCCTCCACGCTGCAATGTAGGGTCCTGTTGAGCAGTCAGGATAAAAACGAGTAGGTAGGTGTTCCCACACGGTTGGTGTCCAGACGTTTGGAGCAGGGGGCGTCATTCTCACTGGCAAGTGACCAGCTTCTTGCAGTCAAATAGAATTACAGGAAAGATATCTACATGCTGACCACGCTGCATGCGGACACCACTGTGACTGTCAGGGACAAACAGAAACCTGTCTGTAACAGATTATAATAAATTTGTGAGGCATTGACCTGTCACACCAGGTGTTTCTTTTTTTTTTTTCCAACATGTTTTATTGATTTAAAGAGTATTACAATAAAAGATAATCATACAAGTCTTGAAGTAACAAGCTTATTTGACAGACGTAAAACGCAAAATATTGATTTAAAGAGCATTGCCAAAAAGTAAGTCATACAGGTTTGAAGGTATCAAGCTTATTTGATGCTTATTTGACAGGTATAATACTCATAAATGTCCCCCCACCACCCTCAACCCTCCCATCCCCCAACATATAAACCCCTAAAGCAACCCTGCATTTGATTAACAATCAACAAGTTCAAGGAATAGGATTATGCCCGCTAATTTTCTGAAGAAGATACCACTGGGTGTTTTCAAAATGTGTCCTTAATTTGTCCCTGGTGTCCTGAGACAGAGATGGGATGAACAATGACCATGTGCTTAAACATTTCTCAGTCAATTTCTCTTTATTTGTCAGTGTATCTAGCCAGTCCATTCGAAAAATATACATTATTTTGGAGTATATGAGAGATTTGGGTGGTGGCAATGGATTTAGCCAGTGCTGCAAGATACTTTTCCTGGCAGCTGAGGCCCATATTATCAACATGGCCTTGACATGTTTGGGGAATTTGTGTTGAGAGCTGTCTAGAATATTAAATATTGCCCATTGCGGCGTCAAAGGAAACAATATCCCACCAAGATTCTGTAGTTCGGCATGGATAGACTGCCATATTTTTTGCACTTTGGGGCATCCCCACATGTGATGAAATATGTCTGTGTTTCCTGTCCCGCATTTGGAACATGTGAATGTGCCCCCTGGAGACATCCTAGACTTAATGTGTGGGGTAATATAAGCTCTATGAAGGAGTAATAAAGACATGTCTGCATAACTGCTGGAGGGGATCACCTTCCGTTGCATCAAAGTGGCATCTAAGATTTCCCGACTGTGATGTTCTGTATATCATTAACCCATCGTGCTGGACCTGTCTTTTTGCCCTCCCATGACCATTGCTTACGCAACAGTGTGTGAATACTGCTTGTCGAGGCTATCTGCACCCTGGCGGTCCTAAGGAAGCCATCCAAAGCGTTCCTCCCTCTTTCTCCACCCCAAGCAGCTATGCCTTTCAAAGTTAAGCTCCTTGCTTGAAGAAAAAGGAAGGGCTTGTTTACAAATGTTGGGAAACGTGCTGCTATGTCAAATGCAAGCATGGAGAATCTATCATCTAATAGGTCAGCTGCCAAGATGCAACCCTGCCCAGCTAGCTCAATGTAAGATAAGGGTGGTTTACCTCCCATAAAGCCTGGGTTACCCAGAAAGGGCACAAAAGGAGAGACATCGCTTCTCAAATGACATAGTCTCCTGCATTTCCTCCACGTCTGTATGGTTTGCCATAAGGTGGGGTGGTTTCTTACGTCTGCAATAAGGTCATCGTTGGCCATATGTAGTAATGCTGGTAAGGAGACATGGGGACTTAATTGTTGGTCTAAAAGTACTTTTGCGAAATGTGAGCTACCTCTTAACCAATCAATGGTGTATCTGAGATTTGCTGCTAGATTGTACTTTGCAATGTCTGGGAAATTGATGCCACCCTCCTCCTTTGGGGCTTGTAGTTTGATTAGACCTATACGTGTACGCTTTTTATCTCCCCAAATAAAATTCCTAAAAGCAGTGTTTAGAGTTTTAACATCAGCACGTGTCAACAAAATAGGTAGTGTTTGGAAAATATACAACAGTTTTGGAAATATTATCATCTTAATTAAATGACATCTTCTGGAAAAAGACAAAGTAAAGTGTTTCCAGGAGTTTAGAAGGTTAAATATGGACATAATTAGTGGTCTAATATTAATGTGGTATAAGGACGCCAAATCTGCCGGGAGGTGGACACCCAAATATTTGCTAGATGATGTGCTCCATTGGAAAGGAAGTGTCGAGTTATTTAATTTTCCCCTTGCTCAAACAGAGCCAGGGCCTCTGATTTATTATAATTTATTTTAAAGCCTGAACATTTGCCAAAATGATTTAGGGCCTCCATGATAACTGGTATTGCCGGATTGGAGATGAATAGGAGTATATCGTCGGCAAATGCCGCAATTTTAAGTGAGGTGAAGCCTACCTCTATGCCCCTGTATATTGAAGAATTTTGGAGAGTTCTAAGTAAAAGGATCTAAAGCAAGGTTAAAAAGTAAGGGCGACAAGGGGCAGCCCTGACGCGTTCCTCTCTGGATTTCAAATGTGGAAGAGAGTATACCATTTATGGCCAACCTGGACACCGGGTTTTTATATAACAACTTTATTGCCTCACAGAACCATGGACCAAAGTTTCTAAACTCCAGGATGTCGAGGAGATAATCCCATGCAACCCTGTCAAATGCTTTGTCAGCATCCAGGCTGACCACAATAGACTCTAAACAGCCAAGAGATTTTCCGTAAGAGATAGCTCCCAAAGCCGTCCGTATGTTGTATGTTATGGATTTACCATGGACAACCCAATTTGTTGAGGCAATATCAGGTTGGGGATTATTTTTTGTACTCTATTTGCTAGTATTTTAGTGAAAATTTTAAAGTCGGAGTTTAAAAGCGAGATTGGTCTATATCCTTCCACTAGTGAAGGATCTTTGCCTGGTTTGGGGAGCACTATTATGTCTGCTTCATTGAAACGGTCCGGGAGCTGCCCCGATCGAACCAACTGATTAAAGACTTCACAAAGATGTGTCCCTATACTGCCTCCCAATATTTTGTAAAATTCATTACTATACCCATCAGGGCCAGGTGATTTAGAGAGCTTCAAGGAGCTGATAGTTTGGATGACTTCTGAAGGGGATATAGGAGCATTAAGGATTTCCGTGTTCCTCTGTTAGTAAAGGTGCCACCTCCGTTTGCATAAAGTTTAGAATATCGTCCTCCTCTCTCTTCTCCACTTTGTACAGGGAACCAAAAAATGATCTAAATTCCTCTACAATCTCCTCATTCTCTGTCAACACTCTGCCCTCTTTGGTCCGAATTTTGTGAATCCTTGTGGCCTTTCTGTATGGTCTAGTAAGAGATGCAAGTAATTTGCCAGGTTTGTTGCCCCATTTAAAAAAAATTGTGCTTTTGAAGATCAATACTATAAGTGGCCCATTCATGAGCTAGTGCATCCGCCGATTCCTTTGCCTCGATATATTGTTTTTTCGTGAGGGGTGAATTATTAAGTTTAAAGTTTTTATATGCTAAGGTTAAAGCCCTCTGCGCTGCCAGGGTCCGCTCCTGCAACTGTTTTTTTTTATGACATATATACGCAATTATTTGCCATCTCAACACTGCTTTAGAGGTATCCCAGAAAAGAATTGGTGTTTCACAATGTATTTGGTTATCAGATTTGTACGTATCCCATGAGAATTGTATGAATTTTTTTAAATCATCTGAGTGATATAGGTATGACGGGAACCTCCATTTCCTATGAAAATAGATTGGGTTAGTTAGTTTTAGGCTGAACGTTATCGGTGCATGATCTGAGATGTGCACGTCCAGAATTTTGGTATGTGTGATTCTTGGCATGAGTGAGGGACCCAACAACCAGTAGTCAATTCTAGCATGGGAATTATGAACATGTGAATAGTGAGAGTAATCTCTCTCAACAGGGTGTTGCACTCTCCAAACATCCAACAATCCCAAGTGATCTAAAAAAGATTGTATTAGTCTCCCCTGCGCAGGTATATGAGGAGATTGAGAATTAGATCTATCCATCTCGATGTCATGCACCTCATTAAAATCGCCACCCACAATCATATGGTAGGTGTCCCAACCAGCGATTTGTTTAAGCACATTAGCCCGAAAGAATGGATCCGACGAATTTGGCGCATAAATATTAATTACACTGTAGGTTGTCCCCTCTATAACCAGCTTAATGCAGACAAACCTCCCTGAAGGATCTTCTAACACATCCACTATCTCATGGTCAATATTCCTGTTTATCATAATAGCGACACCCCTCTGTTTTTTAGTAAAAGAAGCTTCTGCACATAACATAAATTTTTTGCTAGAAAACACCGGATGGTTGCCCTTCACCCAGTGTGTCTCCTGCAAAAGTACAATATGAAAATTTTCTCGATGCAGATAATTTAAATTTTTTTTTCTCTTGACCTGGGTAATTTAGGCCATTGACATTCCAGGAACACCAAAGGAGAGATGTCATAGCGGACATTTTTTGCCTGTTGATATCTACCATTAACCCACTCCAGTGCGGGAATTATGATAAGATATAACTGTTACATAATAATAGGATCCCTGCCCATCCCAGCGAGTAGGCATTAGAATCCCTGGATTATTGATTACCTGAAGTCGAATGCAGAGACCCTCTCCCCAAAAAACTCCCCCTCCCACAAAATTTGTAACTGTATGCCATATTTAACATTTCCCTTAAACCCGCATCCCAACGTTAGACGCAGAAGTAAAAATACAGCAAAAAACAACAACATAACAAACAGATGTCAGTTGACATCACCTTATGTGATTCATGGTATTGTCACTGAGTAAGCCACTCTGGATCTTGCTCATGGTGGCTGGGAAGTATCCCGGACAACCTCCAGAGCCTTCACCGGGTCGTCGAAAGCCCAGTTTTTCCCAGATAGATTGAAGCGCAGTATCGCTGGATATTGTAGGCCGAACCTAATGTTTTTGTCAGCCAGCAACTTACACACCGGGTTGAAGGCCCTGCGTCTGGTCGTCACCATGGCCGAATAGTCCTGAAACATCAGAACTTTGTGCCCTTCGTAGGATAGGTGCGCTTTCTTCCTGTAAGCAGTGAGTAGATGAATTTTGTCTTGAAAGTCAAGGACCTTGAATATCACCGGTCTGGGTCTGTCATTGTCTTTTCCCCTCTGCGGGCCTATTCTGTGTGCTCTCTCAACCGCCATTGAACCGGATGTTAGTTGAATGTCCAAAGCTCCCGGCAGCCACTCGGATGTTAATTTTAGCAATTCAGAGGGATGTATGGACTCAGGTAGTCCTATCAGTTTCAAGTTATTGCGTCTAGATCGGTTTTCTAAGTCGTCCACTTTGGATTGAAGCTCTGTGACGACTTTCTCTTTTCCCTCTAGACGTTCTGCCATTTCCCTGGTAACATCCTCCAGATCAGAGATGCGTTGTTCAGCCTCATCCAGGCGAGTGCCCTGACTATTAACTTGTGATATTATAGAGTCTATTGAGGTTTGAAGAGTGGCAAATATAGAGTCTATTTCGGGCATAAGGCGTTCCATGATGGCATCCGCTATTGAATGAGAAGTCTCGCTACTGATATCAGAGGTAGATTTAGGCGAGGATGAGCCTTGTTGGTTTCGAGAAGAGGCACCGCCTCCTTTAGTTTGTTTGCCCACAAATTTATCCATACTCAGCGACATTGGTGAGAAGATAGAAGGCGGTGATGTCTCAGTTAAGAAACGTTACATTAGAATCTGCTATGTAGCATATAAGTCGTATATGGAGCGTATAGAATATTAGTCTCTTGCTGTTTACCTTTATTTATAGAGGTTAAGTAACCTTGAAAGTCAGAGAGGACAAATATAATCCTCTAAATTGTAAACAGATTAATGTGTCACTGAGTGAGAACTTCACCAGGTTACACTGCTGCCAAAGGGTTAATAAAGTCAATATCAACTGTCCTCTAGGTCCTGTATTGTGTGTAGTCTCTGAGGTAATCCCCTTGTGATTTCTTAAGGGTATGCCACACTAAACAACATCGCTAACGGGATCGCTAAAAAACGTCACTATTTAGCGATCCCGTTAGCGATGTTGTAGTGTGCGGCAGCTGCCAGCGACGAGCTTCCTGCTGTGATCTCGCTCGTTGCTGGAATCGCTCCGGACCCTATTTCATCGTCGGCGCTCCCGCTGGGTAAGTATTATCGCTGAGTGTGGCACCTTTTCTTAGCGATTTAGCTAAAGTCGTTAAGGAGATCGCTAACCGCAATAGCGTCCTTAACGATATCGCTAAGTTAAGCCGCACTCAGCGATATACAAACAATCCCGCTAGCGATCTCATTAGTATGCGACGCTAACGAGATCGCTAGCGGGATTTATTTGAGCTCTGTAGCAGGGCCTCAGGGGTTAATCCTCTATCAGACAGACCTTGAGTACTTTATTGTTTCTGTCACCTCTTACAGGATGGTCAGCAACTTAAAACAATACAGCTCACAACAAGCCTGTAGTGCAGGGATACTGCAGAGGGCTGTGGCAGGGAGATGGCTTCTGTTGTAGTTAACCCTCCCCCTATTGCCACTGCACTCACCTCCTCCGGTCCTAGATGCGATAACAGCGAGATCTTCAGGGCTTCACTGTTTGTTTTTTCACTCCCGGCGGGTGGTCGCTTGTTATCTCGGGACCTCTTATCTGTGCAAGTACCTCTAACTTCACAGCTCGCCTGCGGCCTGTACCACGCTGTACGGCGTCTCCTGCGCCTGGAGCCTCCCGAGGAGCCTGAATAGGCAGCCCCATATGAGCCCCCTGTCCAGGTATTCCCCCCGCTGATTAAAGCTGTTTCTCCTCTCACAAACTGAGGGATGGCCACAGATGAGAGTAGGCCAGCGGGAAGCTGTTAAAAAGCAGCCATTCCTTGGCTCCGCCTCCTGGAAGTCCCAGGTGTTACTTTTTAAATGTTTTCATTAGATTTTATATTTAAACTGGGAGGGGAAAGAAACAGAATAGAAAGGGAGGGTAGGGTAGTAGTAATGAACCTTATACAGGTACGGGAAGATTAAAAACTAGAGAACCCTCAAACAGTCTCTATGAAACATAACAAGAGACCCTAAATAAGGAAAAGAATCTTTAAGTCACCAAACCATTTTTTTGTGGGATAACATCCATGGAAAGAGATACAACACCCCGATACTGCGACCATAAGGAGTAAGCCTCAACCTCTCCCCTCGCTACTCCCCTGCTTCTCCCCTCTGCAAATCCCTCCACTGGCTCCCAATTCCCCAACGAATCCAGTTCAAACTACTAACACTGACCTACAAAGCCGTTCACAACCTGTCTCCTCCCTATATCTCTGAACTAATCTCCCAATATCTTCCTTCACATAATCTTCGATCCTCCCAAGACCTCCTACTATCCTCCACACTTATTCGTTCCTCACACAACCGCCTCCAAGATTTCTCCCGAATATCCCCCATCCTCTGGAATTCCACGCCTCAACATGTACGATTATCCACCACCCTTGGATCCTTCAGACGGAACCTGAAAACCCATCTCTTCAGGAAAGCCTACAGCCTGCAATAACCATTCCGCCTCGCCGCCACCACCCGAGATGCCGCCTCGCCGCCACCACCCTAGCTGCCGCCACCACCAGAGCTGCCGAACCCCCGACCTTCTGTTTCTTCCCCATTATCCCATAGAATGTAAGTCCGCAAGGACAGGGTCCTCTCCCCTCTGTACCAGTCTGTCATTGTAAATTTGTTTACTGTAAACGATATCTATAACTTTGTATGTAACCCCTTCTCATATACAGCACCATGGAATTAATGGCGCTATATAAGTAAATAATAAGAATAATAACAAAGTATAGCCTAGCAGGCCTAATTAATATGAAATTTGTTATTCCAAGTCTTCCATTTTTTGGTATATTTGTGAATGTGATCATTATTAATCACGAATCTCCGTTCTAGGTCACTGTGTTGGCCTATCTTATCTAGTATGTCGGAGAATTTGGGTATCTCAGGTTTTTTCCACCATTGTGCCAATATGGTCTTAGTCACTAAGAAGATGTGAATGATAAAGTATCTAACCGAGCAATCGAGTTGCTCCATGTCTATTGAAAGAAGTGCTCTTTCTGGTGTGATTATGAAATCCTTGGAAAAAAAGATTAATGTGTTGGGAAACCTGGAACCAAAGGCCTTTGATTTTTGGACAGCTCCAAAACAAGTGATGGAGATTTCCCTGATGTCCACAACCCCTCCAGCACAAAGGAGAATACTCTGAGTTAATGTGTGAGAGTCTGACCGGGGTGTAATACCATCTATTCATCAACTTAAAAAAACCCTCATGAAGGCTCATTGAAATGTTAGATTTATAGGTATTTTTTGATGGCACCGTCCTAGTTCTCTGGATGGATGCTAGTTCCTAAATCGGACTCCCATCTCTTCATATAAATGTTTTTGTGGCTCGTCAGGTCCCTGACGATAGATCTATACAGACTACGCAGACTCCAGATATTTTTATTATTGAGGTTGCACAATAGTGAAGATAGTAATTCGTAGTTTAATGACTTCCCGTTTATAATCTTCAAAATGTTGTCTTTTAGCATAGTGTAGAAAGCCAATTCGGAGGATGGTAAAATATATTTGGCCTTGATCTCGCTGAACATCAGGAATTTGCCCTCCCTATAGACATCCCCACTTTTTTAATTCCAAATTTCCCCAAGCCTCCGGCATCGGGAGATCAACCAGCAAAGCCAGTGAAGAGAGGGGTAATTTTGAAATTTGTTCCACTTTTTTTGAGCTTTTTAGACGGTTTAATGAGTTCCCTCCAGGCAGAGATTATCGACCGAAAAATAGGATGTGATGAGTTCCTACAAGTCTTTTGTAGGAGGAAATAAAAAAAGAGCTTCCGAACAGAATCCATGCCGCTAATATCATTTTCCAAACCAAGCTGGGTGCAGCCTGTTATCAGTAAACCAGTGCCAGCTCTGTTTAATTAGCGAGGCCAGGTAGTAAGCATCTATGTTGGGCAGTCCTGCGCCTCCATGATTTTTGTGTTTATAAAGTATGTCTGCTGATATTCTAGCCTACTTACCTTTCCATACAGAAAGTTGAATGAGCTTCTGAATTCTGTCAATAGTTTGACGTGGAAGATTAACTGGCAAGGTCCTAAAAATATATAGAATTTTAGGTAAAATAAAGGTTTTGACTGCTAGTATTCTCCCAAAAATGGAAGCCTCTAGCTGTGTCAAAAAGGAAAGATCACCCATGATGGGCTTAAGGATACTGTCCAGGTTGGCCCTAACTGTAGTTTGGATTGTTCCAGCTATCTTAATCCCCAAATAAACTACTTCTTTCTTCTCCCATGTGAACTCGGTCTGGGTCTTTAATTCATCGATTTCAGGTTGTTTCATATTCAGGGTTATGAATTTGGATTTATGTGTTTATTTTGAAATAGGATGCTCTAGAGAACTTTTCTAATTCCAATGATAGAGCTTTAATAGAATTTACGGGGTCGAGTAGTGTAAGAAATAAATCATCTGCGAATAACCCAATTTTAAAATTTTGAGATGGTAGTCTAAAACCCTTAATCTCATTATTTATTCTGATTCTTTCGGCCAGGGGGTCGATGGCGAGAGGAAATAGAAGAGGAGATAGAGGGCACCCCTGCCTCGTGCCATTGGTAATACTAAACGAATCAGATAAGAAATTGTTTACATAAATTCTGGCACTGGGACCCGAGTATAAGGCAAAAACTGTTGATAGAAACTTGTCATTAACCCCTTCCCGACCCATGACGCCATGTAGGCGTCATGAAAATCAGTGCCAATCCGACCCATGACGCCTATGTGGCGTCATGAAAGGATCGCGTCCCTGCGGGTCGGGTGACCGGGGTCACTGAAAGGTCACCCGACCCGCTGGCACAGGACCCTTTGTGCTTCACCACAGGGGGGTTGGCTTAACCCCCCCGTGGCCACGATCGCTCTGATTGGCTGTTAAAAGTGAAACAGCCAATCAGAGCAATCTGTAATATTTCACCAATATAATTGGTGAAATATTACAATCCAGCCATGGCCGATGCTGCAATAGCATCTGCCATGGCTGAACACCGAGCCCTGACCCCCCCACACGGATTCACGGCGGCGATCGGCCGCCGCCACCGAAAGATGGCAGCGGTCGGTCACCGCCGTCACTAAAAGCTCCCCTCGTCCTGGCCTCCGCTGTCCCCACCTTCCGATCCCCCCCCTCACTTCCGACCCCCATACTCACCTCTCCCGGTCCACCGATGTCCCTGGATCCTTCCCGGCGGCTGCCCAGGATTCTTCATGGGCGCCGCCATCTTGGAAAATGGCGGGCGCATGCGCAGTGCGCCCGCCGGCCGGCGCATGCTCAGTGCGCCCTGCATAGTCAAAAAATTTATTTTGATCACTGTGATAAACTGTCACAGTGATCAAAATAAAAAAAAGTAAGTGAACCCCCCTGTCATAGGTAGGGAAAAATAATAAAGAATTTTTTTTTTTTTCCTATTAGGCCCTGTGCATACGTTGCGGATTTTGCTGCGGATCCGCAGCTGATTTCTCTGCTGATCCGCAGCTGATTTCTCTGCTGATCCGCAGCTGATTTCGCTGCTGATCCTCAGCTGATTTCGCTGCTGATCCGCTGCTGATTTCGCTGCGAATCAGCAGCAAAATCAGCAGCGAAATCAGCTGCGGATCAGCAGCGAAATCAGCTGCGGATCAGCAGCGTATTTCGCTGCTGATCCGCAGCTGATTTCGCTGCTGATCCGCAGCTGATTTCGCTGCTAATCCGCAGCTGATTTCGCTGCTGATCCGCAGCTGATTTCGCTGCTGATCCGCAGCTGATTTCGCTGCTGATCCGCAGCTGATTTCGCTGCTGATCCGCAGCTGATTTCGCTGCTGATCCGCAGCGGATTTCGCTGCTGATCCGCAGCGGATTTTGCTGCGGATCCGCAGCGGATTTGGCGCTGCGGATCCACAGCAGATCCAGAAACCATGTACAGTACAATGCAAATAAATGGTAAAAAAAAAACGCTGTGCACATGCTGCAGATTTTTCAGCGCGGATTTGCTGCGGTTTTAAATCCGCAGCATGTCAATTCTTTGTGCGGATTCCGCAGCGATTTTACACCTATTCCATTATAGGTGTAAAATCGCAGAGAAAAACCGCAGCAAATCCGCGCTAAATACGCAGGTAAAAGGCAGGTCGTTTTACCTGCGGATTTTAGAAAAATCCGCAAGTGAATCCGCAACGTGTGCACGGGGCCTTAGGGTCAGGCTGGGTTCATATTGCATTATGGCAGTCCGTTAGATGGACTGCGTTTCACCGCGGTATAACGCGGTGTAACGCAGTCCGTTAACGCTGCCATTCACCCCATTTGTGTGCAAATCGCAACGCATGCCATGAAGCGGCATGCGTTCGTGACGTGTCGTCATTCAGTGACGGAGCCTTGGACGCAGGCTGCAGCGTCTGGGCTCCATCACCGCTAGCACAGATGAATCATCGCTGATTCCTCTGCACTAGCGGGTATAGCATAACGCGATCGCGTTATGCTATACCGTTACCAGCCCGTCAACGCTACGTGTTGAACGGGCTGGTAAAACGCAATATGAACCCAGCCTTAGGGTTAGAACTAGGGTAAGGGTTAGAACTAGGGTAAGGGTTAGAACTAGGGTTAGGGTTGGAATTAGGGTTAGGGTTAGAATTAGGGTTAAGGTTGGGATTAGGGTTAGGGTTGGGATAAGCGTTAGGGGTGTTTTGGGCTTAGGGTTGGGATTAGGGTTAGGCTTGTGGTTAGGTTTATGGTTAGAGTTGGGATTAGGGTTAGGGGTGTGTTGGGGTTAGGGTTATGGTTAGGGTTTGTATTAGGGTTAGGGGTGTGTAGGGGTTAGGGTTGGGGTTAGGGGTGTGTTGGGGTTAGGGTTGGAGTTAGAATTGAGGGGTTTCCACTATTTAGGTACATCAGGGGATCTCCATACGCGACATGGCGCCACCATTGATTCCTGCAAATTTTGCGTTCAAAAAGTCAAACAGTGCTCCCTTTATTCCAAGCCCCGATGTGTGCCCAAACAGTGGTTTACCCCCAATATGGGGTATCAGCGTACTCGGGAAAAATTGCACAACAACTTTGGGGGTCTAATTTCTCCTGTTACTGTTGGGAAAAAAAATTGGGGACTAAAAAAGTTATTTTTGTGGAAAAAAAATGATTTTTTATTTTCACGGCTCTGCGTTATAAACTTCTGTGAAGAACTTGGGGGTTCAAAGTGCTCACCATACATCTAGATAAGTTCCTTGCGGGGTCTAGTTTCCAAAATGGGGTCACTGTGTGGGAGTTTATACTGTTTAGGCACATCAGGGACTCTGCAAACGTAACATGACGCCGCAGACCATTCCATCAAGTCGGCAATTCAAAACGTCACTACTTCCCTTCCGAGCTCCGAAGTGTGCCCATACAGTAGTTTTCTCCCACATATGGGATATCAGCGTACTCAGGACAAATTGGACAACAACTTTTGAGGTCTAATTTCTCCTGTTACCCTTGGGAAAATAAAAAAATTGGGGACTAAAAGATCATGTTTGTGGAAAAAATATGATTTTTTTATTTTCATGGCCCGGCGTTATAAACTTCTGTGTAGCCCTTGGGGGTTCAAAGTGCTCACTACACATCTAGATAAGCTCCTTGGGGGGTCTAGTTTCCAAAATGGGGTCACTTGTGGGGGGTTTCTACTGTTTAGGCACATCAGGGGCTCTGCAAAGGCAACATGACGCCCACAGAACATTCCATCAAGTCTGCATTCCAAAATGGCGCTCCTTCCCTTCTGTGCTCTCCCATGCGCCAAAACAGTGGTTCCCCCCCACATATGGGGTACCAGTGTACTCAGGACAAACTGTACAACAACTTTTGTGGTCCAATTTCTCCTATTACCCTTGTGAAAATAAAAAATTGCGGGTTAAAAAAATCAGTTTTTGAGGAAAAAAATGATTTTTTATTTTCACGGCTCTGCATTACAAACTTCTGTGAAGCACGTGGGGGTTCAAGGTGCTCACCACACATCTAGTTAAGTTCCTTGAGGGGTCTAGTTTACAAAATGTGGTCACTTGTGGGGGGTTTCTACTGTTTAGGCACATCGGGGGCTCTGCCCGCCCGCAGACCATTCCATCAAGTCGGCATTTCAAAGCGTCACTACATCCCTTCCAAGCCCTGACGTGTGCCCAAACAGTGGTTCTCCCCCACATGTGAGGTACTAGCGTACTTAGGACAAATTAGACAACAACTTTTGGGGTCCAATTTCTCCTGTAACCATTGTGAAAATAAAAAATATGGGGCTAAATAATAATTTTTTGAGAAAAAAAAATGATTTTTTATTTTCACGGCTCTGCGTTATAAAGTTTTGTGAAGCACCTGGGGGTTCAAAGTGCTCACTGTGCATCTGCATAAGTTTCTTAGGGGGTCTAGTTTCCAAAATGGGGTCATTTGTGGGGGAGCTCCAAAGTTTAGGCATACAGGGGCTCTCCAAACATGACATGGTGTCTGCTAACGACTGGAGCTAATTTTCCATTCAAAAAGTCAAATGGCGCTCCTTCCCTTCTGAGCCCTGCCGTGCGCCCAAACAGTGGTTTATGACCACATATGAGGTATCTGTGTACTCAGGAGAAATTGCCCAACAAATTTTAGGATCCAATTTATACTGTTGCCCATGTGAAAATGAAAAAACTGAGGCTAAAAGAAAATTTTTGTGAAAAAAAAAGTACTTTCTTTTTTTTACGGATCAATTTGTGAAGCACTTGGGGTTCAAAGTGCTCACTCTGCATCTAGATAAGTTCCTTGGGGGGTCTAGTTTCCAAAATGGGGTCACTTGTGGGGGAGCTCCAATGTTTAGGCACACAGGGACTCTCCAAATGCGACATGGCATCCGCTAAATATTCCAGCATATTTTCCATTCAAAAAGTCAAATGGCGCTCCTTCCCTTCTGAGCCCTGCCGTGCGCCCAAACAGTGGTTTATGACCACATATGAGGTATCGGTGTACTCAGGAGAAATTGCCCAACAAATTTTAGGATCCAATTTATACTGTTGCCCATGTGAAAATGAAAAAACTGAGGCTAAAAGAAAATTTTTGTGAAAAAAAAAGTACTTTCTTTTTTTTACGGATCAATTTGTGAAGCACCTGGGGGTTCAAAGTGCTCACTCTGCATCTAGATAAGTTCCTTGGGGGGTCTAGTTTCCAAAATGGTGTCACTTGTGGGGGATCTCCAATGTTTAGGCACACAGGGACTCTCCAAATGCGACATGGCAACCGCTAAATATTCCAGCATATTTTCCATTCAAAAAGTCAAATGGCACTCCTTCCCTTCTGAGCCCTGCCGTGCGCCCAAACAGTGGTTTATGACCACATATGAGGTATCTGTATACTCAGGAGAAATTGCCCAACAAATTTTAGGGTCCATTTTATCCTGATGCCCATGCAAAAATGAAAAAATTGATGCTAAAAGAAAAATTTTGTTGGAAAAATTAAAATGTCCATTTTTTCCTTCCATGTTGCTTTAGTTCCTGTGAAGCACCTGAAGGGTTAATAATCTTCTTGAATGTAGTTTTGAGTAGCTTGAGGGGTGCAGTTTTTATAATGGTGTCACTTTTGGGTATTTTCTGCCATATAGATCCCTCAAAGTGACTTCAAATGTGAGGTGGTCCCTAAAAAAAATGGTTTTGTAAATTTTGCTGTAAAAATGAGAAATCGCTGGTCAACTTTTAACCCTTATAACTTCCTAACAAAAAAAAATGTTCCCAAAATTGTGCTGATGTAAAGTAGACATGTGGGAAATGTTATTTATTAACTATTTTGTGTCACATAACTCTCTGGTTTAACAGAATAAAAATTCAAAATTTGAAAATTGCGAAATTTTCAAAATTTTGGCCAAAGTTCCATTTTTTTCACAAATAAACGCAAAAATTATCGACCTAAATTTACCACTAACATGAAGCCCAATATGTCACGAACAAACATTCTCAGAATCGCTAGGATCCGTTGAAGCGTTCCTGAGTTATTACCTCATAAAGGGACACTGGTCAGAATTGCAAAAAATGGCCAGGTCATTTAGGTCAAAATAGGCTGGGTCATGAAGGGGTTAAAACCAAATTTAGTGAGAGTTGTTCTCAAATATAACCAATTTCATCTATCAAAGGCCTTCTCGGCGTCCAGTGCCAGAAAAGCGGATTGGGTTCCGGAAATGTTAGCCAGATTTATCAAGTTCAAGACCCTTCTGGTTCCATCTGACGCCTGTCGGCCCTCTGTGAAACCTATTTGATCATCCACCAACAGACGTGGAAGAATGTTCTTTAGACGGTTTGCGATAATCTTTGAGTACATTTTTATGTCGCTATTGATAAGCGAAATTGGTCTGTAACTCTGTATCCTCTCGGGGTCCCCCCCCCTTTGGAATCATGACAATTGTCGCTTCCAACATCTCATTTGGGAATGAACCCCGAGAGGATGCCAGATCAAAAACAGAAGCTAAATGCGGAGCCAGAAGTTTTGAAAAAGACTTATAGTATTCACCAGAAAAGCCATCCGGCCCAGGTGATTTTTGAATTTGTAATTTCTTGATAGTGCTAATTATCTCATTCTCTGAAAAAGGGCTATTGATATAATTCAGACCCAACTCGTCAATCTTTGGGAGATCGATACTCTGTAGAAAGGAGTCTACCAGTTTTGGGTTGGCTATAGGTGTTTGGGGATCATCTTTCAAGTTGTAAAGATATCTGAAAAACTCAGCAAATGAGTTAACAATGTCCCTGGGATGAGTTTTTGCTTCACCCGAAGGGGAAGTGATCTTAATTATCCTTCTGTTAACTCTTTCCCTTTTTAGTTTCCTCATCATGAACTTTGTAGGTTTGTTGAGGGATGTGTATGATTTATATTTTGACGCCTTAATGACCGCATCATATTCCTGAAAAATTTTAGACCTTAAACTCTGTCTAAGTCTCAGAATCTCTGCCTGGATGTTTGAAGATGGAACTTTCAAATTAATTTGTTGTTTCTCTAGTTCACTTATTTGGGCTTGTAGGTTTGTGATTTTTTCTCTATTCCTCTTCCTGTATCTAGAGAGGATCTGCATAAGATTTCCCCTCATTACAGCCTTATGGGCATTCCATACATTGAAGAGGTCTACTTCATCAGATACATTTTCTTTAAAGTAGTTTGAGATGGTATTTTCCATCTCTTGCTTAAACTGCGGTATGTTGAACAGGGCTGGATTATTTTTCCAACGAAATGGTATGTTAGATGAGGGACCTGCGAGAAACTCAGCAAGAACTGGGGTGTGGTCCGAAATGGTTTTCCGCAAAAAACGTATGTCTTTGAATTTGGCCAAGGTAAATATGTTAGTGAGTAGTGAATCAATTCGGGAAGCAGTCTTATGTACATCAAGAAGTGGGAATACTCGCGGGATGATGTGTTCAGGCAGTGGAAGACATCATGGAGCTCGTTTTGGACTAGTCAGTTTTTTAGGACTGGTGACATGACGAACTGAAGAGAATGAATCCAAGCTGCTATCCGGGATATTAAAATCACCCAACAAAATAAGGTCACTTGTCTTGACCTTGTCTATTTTTTTTAATTAACTTGAATAAAAAAAAATTGAATATGTCTCTTATTTGGGGCGTATATGTTCACTATCGTGCAAGGCCTATTCTGGAGAGAGCATATAAATATATGGTATCTACCCGAGGAGTCTGGTATCTCTTTGATAAACTGAAAAGGAACGGCGCCACCTACCAGTGTAAAAACCCCAGCCTTTTTCTTTGTGGACAATGATTTGAAGATGTGAGGGAAATTCTTGTGTTGGAAGACTGGTTGACGATCGGAAGCAAATTTAACCTCCTGCAGGCACACCAACTCGGCACGGGATCTGTTGATCTCCTTCCACAGAGCAAACCTCTTGTTTGGATTATTGAGGCCCCTAACGTTGTATGACAAAATTTTCATTGTTAATATACAGTGACGAAACAGAGGAGAAAAGAAACAATCAAATATTCTTCAAATGCAAGTATTTACAAATGCAAATAAAATTAAGTACTGGGAGTTCTCCTGGAGGACTCCAAACCGGTTGGTGTCTCACCTTAGTATGGGGGAGAAGAAAAATTTGTGGCAAGATCCCACAAAGACATCGCAGATGTTTGTAAGGGGTAATTAACTATTGATGCACCAAAAAAAAGAGAGTGCAGTGATAGGGATTCGCATTTCCAACCTATTATTAAATCCATTCCTAATCCCTGTCTCTATATGCCGGTTCTTCCATAAGGAATTTGATAAACCTCTGACTCTCTTGCGGTGTGCTAATGGGGTAGTTTTTGTTGTACCAAACTAGGAGCTTGGTAGGAAAACCCCACCTATATGGCACTCTCAGCTCTCTAAGTTTGGAAGTCACATCTCTGAAGGATCTTGTGTCCATTGTCTCTTTAGAGAAATCTTGGAAGATTTTTATATCTTTATATAGCTCTGGAGGAGAACCCCTCTCTCTCAAGGTTTTTAGGACCCTTTCCTTAGTTTCGAAAAAATGAACTCTAAGGATAGTGTCTCTGGGTTTTTCCTGCGAAACCCCTTTTGGTCGTGGAAGGCGATGGATTCGATCAATGTTTAGTTCCAGATCTGATAAGTTAGGTGACAGTTTTTTAAATACATTTTTTGTGTAATCTGAGAGATCGGACTGGGAGACCGATCCTGGAATACCTCGTATTTTTAGGTTGTTTCTTCTACTACGGTCTTCCAGATCCGTTAGTTTGTTTTTAAGGGACATGACTTCTGCATTGAGGAGGGAATTCTCTTTTGAAAGATAGACAGCATCTCTCTCCACCTGTACCATCCTTTCCTCGTATTTTTCAACCTTTTCACTAAAGGTACTGCCACACTAAACAATCCCGCTAGCGATCACGATAACGACGCATACTAATGCGATCGCTAGCGGGATTGTTTCTATATCGCTAAGTGCGGCCACATTTAGCGATATAGTTAACGACGCTATCGCCGTTAGCGATCTTCTTAACGACTTTAGCGGTACAAAAGTACCGCTAAATCGCTAAGAAAAGGTGCCACACTAACGATATATACTGAACAACATCGCTAACGGGATCGCTAAATAGTGACGTTTTTTAGCGATCCCGTTAGCGATATTGTTCAGTGTGGCATACCCTTAAGACTCCTGCATGTTTCTTGTAAAGCCTTAGCTTGTGTCTTGAATCCCACTTTTAGGGCATCACTAAAGGATTGAAATAGATTCGCCAGGAATCCCTCAGTAGCTTGTTTATTGGACCCCTTGTAGTCCCCCAGATTAATGGATGGGGGTGGAATCTCAAATGAAGGGAGTGAGGGGAGTGAAGCCCCAGAGTCTCTTTTGGGTCTCTGTCTATCCGGGCTTGTGTTTGGGGTGTAATCGTCTGAGGTACTGTCGGAGTCCCCTGTGGAGGATCCCCCTGTGATTCCCTGTTTCTCAGGCCCCTTCCTTTTGAATGATTTGGAGGTGTCCATCTCCTCTGTGAGTGACTCAGTTGGAGGAGGGGTTTTACAATGCTCCCCCCTGTTGTCACCTTTAGGCATTGTTCCAGGTTGTGCGTTGGGCTGTTTTTGGTGCCCATCCACCCTGTAACTTTACTAGGTATAGGAATGTGAGTTTGCTTTAAATGAGATGACTTCTGCTTCGGCTCATCCCTTTTCAGAGGTGATCTTGACTTTGTGGGGCTTAACAGACTAGGGAAGTCCTCATAGGATTTTGAGTATGCCCCCAAATTGGACCTAGTGGTCCTGTGTGAACTAACCCTGCCTCTGTCTGAGTACATCTTCAATTGGTATTTTCAGGAATTTACCACCAAGAGAGTCACTGATAGGTTTCTCTTAACCCCCAGACCCGCTGCCCAATCAGATCAGCTAGTCAGTCACAATAAATGGCTTGAATTGGGGTGGATACACCAAGATGTGTCGACAGAGCAGGCTTCTGACGAGAGGCTAAGGAGGGAGAAAAAAAAAACACAATGTGATTGACACACAAGTAATGAAATTAGGTAGATCTAGCTGTAAGAAGAAGAATGACAGTATCACAATGTAATAAACTTAATAAAATTGCAGCAGAATGCTCCAATGTATAGGTGTGAAGCCCTTTCTGTAGATCAGGTCCTGAAGGGTAAAGAGAGTTCCTGGGGATTCCAATAAGGAGATCTAATGTACAAGACTGTCGCCTTTTCCTTGCAAGATAATGACAGTTCCCTCTGAAGAGGTGTTGCAATAGTATTTCCTGAGGTGTAGATCCACTGACTGGACAAGGCACTGTTAATTTAGATAAATTGTGTGGCACTGGGTATTTAGAGCAGTGTCAGAGTTCTAAGATTTATTGCAAGCCGCGTTTAAAGGAAATGTCACCATTTGCTGTAAATATGCAGGCTGAAATGCTGGGTGTACACACAGGGTTATTCACTGCTTTATATTCCCTCTCCTGCAAGTAGGGGCCAAACTTCCACTGTACCCCACCGTCCCCTTTAACTAGGAGCACTAAATGCCCCCTATAAGGAATTATATGTGCTCTGGACCACGGCTGGCAGAGAATGACAGGTTATAAATAGAGTTGAGCGATACTTTCCGATATCCAAAAGTATCGGAATCGGAATGGTATCGCCGATACCATTAAAATATCGGCGATACCCGATACTGATACCGGAAATCCAATGTAAGTCTATGGGAACAAAATATCGTAACTAAAAAAACCTCTTTCTTTCCTTGTAAACACTAAATATACACACATAGAATACATATATATATATATATATATATATATACATGTCATTGTGACATATATATATATACATATATGTATAGTTTATACACTTCTACATAGTAAAATATCCTCTGATTCAATTGCCGGGTAAAGCCGGCTTCTGTGAAAAGACAGAAGCACCCGACATGAAATGACACTTGGTGTACATAGGGTTAACCATGTCTTTTCATGTCCTTTGCTATCTGATTTGCACAAACAATTACATCAGTCTGTGTGCAAAATTTCACACCTGTAGGGGTTAATTAAAGGTGTAAATTCGTTGTAAAAAAAACGGACTTTTTTGCTACGAATTTACACCTTTAATTAACCCCTACAGGTGTGAAATTTTGCACACTTACACTCATGTAATTGTTTGTGCAAATCAGATATCAAACTACATGAAAAGACATGGTTAACTCTATGTAAACCAAGTGTCATTTCATGTCGGGTTCTGCATTTTCACAAAAGCCGGCAATTGAATTAGCGGCTATTATACTATGTAGAAGTGTATGAACTATAAATATAAATATATATATATATATGTGTCACAAATTCAATGACATGTATATATATATATATATGAGGTGTAAAATTGCTGAAAAAAAATGCGTGGGCTCCCGCCCTATTTTCGCAACCAGACAGACAAAGCCAGTGAGTGGGGGCAGATAATAATAGCCCAGAGAGGGACCATTTTTTTTGCCCCCCCGGCTACTTAACATCTGCCCCCAGACACCCCAGAAAGGGCAAATCTCTAATTAGATTTGCCCTTTCTGGCACTTTGCCCGTCTATTCCCATTGCCCTGTAGCGGTGGCGAATGGGTTAATAAGGGGTTAAAATGACCTTGCAATTGAAAGGTCACTTTAAGCCAGGTTAATAATTGAGAGCTGTCAATTAGACAACTATCAATTATTAATCCTATTGTATGAAAGAAAAATCAAACACACACACTTTAATAAAAAAGAAGTTTAATGAAATAATCACACAGTTTTTGACCATATTTTATTTACCTGCTAAAACCATTTCCTGTAATAAAAATAAAATAATAAAGCAAAATTATTCTTACCAATCCGATGCACAGTCAGGTCCCACGGTTGTAATCCTTCAGAAAGGGTTAATGTTTACTGCAGGGACCGCAGCTAATGCTGCAGCCTCACAGTAAACCCCCAAATGAATGAGTTCCTCTCCTGGCTGACAGGAAAGGAAGTGGAAAGCTTAATTGATTGCTTTCCACTTTCACTTCAGGTCAGCCAGGGACACAATCAGTGACGTCAGAGGGAACTGATTAACAAAAATAGGGGTTCCTTCGAAAAAAAAATGGCGTGGGGTCCCCCCTATTTTTGTTAACCAGCCAGATGAAGCAGACCGCTGAGGCCTGGATTTTCAGGCTGTTAAGGAGCCAAGATCCATGGACCTTGCCAGCCTGATAATACCAGGCCACAGCAGTCTGCATATCTTGGCTGATTAACAAAAATAGGGGATCCCCTCGAAAAAATTTGGCGTGGGGTCCCCCCTATTTTTGTTAACCAGCCAGATGAAGCAGACCGCTGAGGCCTGGTTTTTCAGGCTGGTAAGGATCCAATATCCATGGACCTTGCAAGCCTGATAATACCAGGCCACAGCAGTCTGCTTAGCTTGGCTGGTTAACAAAAATAGGGGATCCCCTCGAAAAAAAAAACGGCGTAGGGGTCCCCCTATTTTTGTTAACCAGCCAAGTAAAATGCAGACTGCTGCGGCCTGGTATTAAAAGACTGTCAAGGCCCATGGATTTTGGCCCTCAACAGCCTGATAATACCAGGCTACAGCAGCCCCACATTTGGCGCATCAAAAGATGTGCCAATTGTGGCACTTTACCCGGCTCTTCCCACTGCCCTGTAGCGGTGGCAAGTGGGGTAATAAGGGGTTAATGTCACCGTTGATTGCACGGTGACAATAAGCCCGGTTAATAATGGAGAGGCGTCAATAAGACACCGATCCATTATTAATCCCAAAGTTATTAAATGCATAAAAAAAAGACAAAGCAAGAAAAAAGTCTTTTAATGAAATAAAAGAGACAACACAGTTTTCATTTCTTTTATTACTCTCTCATTCCTGCGACGCCATCGATCTCCTGTAAAAAAAGAAAAAAAACAAACCAACAGTATACCACCTGTCCGACGCAGTCCATAACGACAGTCCCACGACGATCCAACTCTGCTACATCGCAATGACAGGCAGAGCCTGTCATCGCGACGCAGCACAGCTGATTACCTGCTTCCCCGGCGGTGACGTCATCGGACTGACTGCTTTACGGCCGCGATTACCCAGCAGTCACTGCAGTTATCGCGGAGAAACTGCATGTGACCGCCGGGGAAAGATGATGGCGGCCATGAAGCAGTCCAGGCCGTGACCGCCGGAGATCTTCTGCCAGGTAAGTGCCGCTGACTCCTGACAGACCCGACCGACGGACACTGACAATGACAGTGACAAATCCGATTCCGGTATCCGATATGACGAAAATATCGGTACTCGGAATCGGAATTCCGATACAGCTAATATCGGCCGATACCCGATATTTGCAGTATCGGAATGCTCAACCCTAGTTATAAAACCTCTGTTTATCTGTGTGGAGGCAATGCAAAGCCTCACCGCTGCTTCAGTCCCAGTCCCTCTGTGTAGAAAGGGTTAATACTCTGCAGTGCTGAGGGGGGCTGAAAAGTTCAAAGCACTTCTTCACTGCTGACAGGCAGACAGCAGCCGGAACTACTTCCCCCAGCCTCTGTGCAGCTTTGAGAGCTGTACAGCCGGCGATCCCTGCTCACCCAACCTGGATGTGTCTCACCTCTATTGCCTGCAGAGGGTCCCTCAGTGCTAGCTGTGACCATCCCTGTTGCTTGAACTTTATTCTGCCACACCAGCCGTCCTTCCAAGCCTGTGAATAGTGCCTGGATGTGGATGTATCCTTCCGCGTCTTCAGCAGCACTATGAAGAAAAAGTCCCCACCGGTGATTGCTGCTAATATCTCTGGTGTGCCACGTCAGGAAAGGTGCAGGCATCCACCTTAGACCCTGCGGTCCTCACCACACTATTTCACCAGTGGGATTTCGGCTGCCATGGCTATATAAATGGCCAGGGAGGTAATGTACAGAGCCGTAACCCTCCGCCTCTGCTGTGCTGTTATCCCCTTCACAGAGCAGGCACCGGACGGACGGTGCTAACAGATAGTTTATAGTTGTGCCTTACCCTAGAGAGTCCTGGTGAGGTCCTTGAAGCTGGTAATGGTCCTCCAGGCCACTTCTGGCTTCAAAAAAGCCTGCACTGATGCTCCTTTCTCCTCACAAGGAGGCAGGTGATGGGCGATAGTGTCCCTCCACTTCTCCTGCACCACTGTTGTCCACAATTTCAAAGTGCTTTTTCTTCAATCTGCTTTACTGTATGGTTCTTGCCGAACCTCCTGTACCAGGCAATACAGTCATGGCCAAAAGTTTTGAGAATGACACAAATATTAATTTTTACAAAGTCTACTGCTTCACTTTTTCTAATGGCAATTTGCATATACTCCAGAATGTTATAAAGAGTGAACAGTTTAACAGCAATTACTTGCAAAGTCAATATTTGGCTAGAAAATGAACTTTATCCCCCAAAACACATTTCAACATCATTGCAGCCCTGCCTTAAAAGGACCAGCTAACCTCTTTTTAGTGATTGCTCCATTAACACAGGTGTGGGTGTTGATGAGGACATGGCTGGAGATCAATCTGTCATGATTAAGTAAGAATGACACCACTGGACACTTTAAAAGGAGGCTGGTGCTTGGCATCATTGTTTCTCTTCTGTTCTTCTGTTAACCATGGTTATCTCTAAAGAAACACGTGCAGTCATCATTGCAATGCACAAAAATGGCCTAACAGGGAAGAGTATCGCAGCTAGAAAGATTGCACCTCAGTCAACAATCTATCGCATCATCAAGAACTTCAAGGAGAGAGGTTCCATTGTTGCCAAAAAGGCTCCAGGGCGCCCAAGAAAGACCAGCAAGCGCCAGGACCGGCTCTTAAGTGTTTCAGCTGCGGGATCGGGCTACCAGCAGTGCAGAGCTTGCTCAGGAATGGCAGCAGGCAGGTGTGAGTGCATCTGCACGCACTGTGAGGCGGAGACTCTTGGAGCAAGGCCTGGTTTCAAGGAGGGCAGCAAAGAAGCCACTTCTCTCCAGAAAAAACATCATGGACAGACTGATATTCTGCAAAAGGTACAGGCAGTGGACTGCTGAGGACTGGGGTAAAGTTATTTTCTCTGATGAATCCCCTTTTCGATTGTTTGGGACATCAGGAAAACGCCTCATTCGGAGAAGACAAGGTGAGCGCTACCACTAGTCTTGTCTCATGCCAACTGTTAAGCATCCTGAAACCATTCATGTGTGGGGTTGCTTCTCAGCCAAGGGAATCGGCTCTCTCACAGTCTTGCCTAAAAACACAGCCATGAATAAAGAATGGTACCAGAATGTCCTCCAAGAGCAACTTCTCCCAACCCTCCAAGAGCAGTTTGGCGATCAACAATGCCTTTTCCAGCATGATGGAGCACCTTGCCATAAAGCAAAGGTGATAACTAAATGGCTCAGGGAACAAAACATAGAGATTTTGGGTCCATGGCCTGGAAACTCCCCAGATCTTAATCCCATTGAGAACTTGTGGTCAATCATCAAGAGACGGGTGGACAAACAAAAACCTAAAAATTCTGACAAAATGAAAGCATTGATTGTGCAAGAATGGACTGCTATCAGTCAGGATTTGGTCCAGAAGTTGATTGAGAGCATGCCAGGGAGAATTGCAGAGGTCCTGAAGAAGAAGGGTCAACACTGCAAATATTGACTTTCTGCATTAACTCATTCTAACTGTCAATATAAGCTTTTGTTACTCATATGTTTGCAATTATATTTCTGTCTGTGATAAAAACATCTGTCAAACACACACATAAAAGCCAGAGGGCAGCAGATCATGTGAAAATATAATATTTGTGTCATTCTCAAAACTTTTGGCCATGACTGTACTTTCAGAATTCAGTCAGTGATGAGATGGCTTTTTTTGCACATAGCGGTTCCTACCTTCTTGGGAAGGAGCTTTTTATGGTGCACCACATCTATTGGCACATTCGTCTCATATAGGGATTGATGGAGCAAATCAGACGTTGTACGACCACCGTTTCTTTGAAAGATAAACCTGTCATTCTAGTCCTGCTGGTGTTCTTTCATTTTTGGAACAGACTCAGGTTTGCCACATAGTTTGTTATATTTTCCTCAATATTTTGAACATTTTGCCCTTCATTCCAGTACAGTTTATTCTTCTTGCTACGATAAACACAATTGCGGTATAACTTTTGGTAGCAAGACCAAGTTTAAGAATCAGCAGCTATATTTTAAAGGTATGCCTCCCTCTGTGAGTAATAATTTGTTGAAGGATTTTCTTGTTTGCTAGTTCAATGTTTCTCTAAGCTTTGAAAGAGTCCTGGAATTCCATCAATTTTACCCCAAGATCAAATTTTTGCGCCATCTATTATTACAGTCACAGCCGTGTGCCCAGTACTTTGCTGCCATGTGGATGTATTTCTGAACATTGAAAAACTAGTGCAATAAAATTTGAGGTGTGTTTCTAAGGCTGGTTTCACATTGGCTTTTTTTAGCGCAGCGCATCGTGCTCATCCGATCGCATGCGCCATGCGCCCCTATCTTTAACATGAGGGGCGCATGGTTTAGCGTTAGCATGCGATCATCAGCGTTTTCGTGCGGTTGCGTTATTTCGTCGTGAGCGACTTGGCACGCACAACGCAACATGTTTCATTTTTGGGTCCGCCCAAACTCGTTAAAAAGGCGCATGCGCTCGCATCGCACACGGAAAGTGCCCAAACAACACATTACAGTCTATGTGATCGCTGACGTGCGCTGGGTCGGCGCAGGTCAGTGTTCTACTACGCATGCGTTGTCCGAGATAACACATGTCTAGACACTATTTTAAACCAGCCACTAAACAAAGAAACATGGTATTGTGGTAGTGTATATAAAAGAAGGTGTTGGCATTTCTGTCCACTACTCTACAGCCAGCCAGACAGAGAGAGACACTACAGCCAGAGAGACAGCAGCTACTCCATTTCAAAATCTTGCACAGGAACTTGGATAATGTGAGTATAAAACCTAATGTCTTTCTCTCTTTTTTTTCTCTTTTTTACTAATGTCTCTTTTTTTATTGCATCATGTCTTCAGGAGATGAGTATGTTCCGGCCCCTGGTGAACTGGCCTAAGCAGAGGGTGAAGTGAGTACCTTCCTTCCATACTGATTGGTATTTGCTGTTGCATGGACACATGTGGCAATTTATTTTTTTTCTTTTTCAGTCCACATCGTCCACGGCAGCGGAGGAAGAACAGGAGCAGCCAGTCCTTGTGCAGGCGGGGAGGCGGCCTGTAAGTATAGAGTGATAGATTGTACTCTTTTTTTTTTTTTGCCCCTGACTCTTTTTATTGCCTGTTTTTCCTATTCAATCTTGCTTCTATTCTCAATCTTTCTTCTATTCAGTCTTGTTTTCTATCTTTTTCATCTCCAAATCTTTACAAGATTAATGTTTTGCTTTTTTTCTAGGCTTCATAGGCGGCATAGGCGGCATCAATAGTAAAAAGTTGGTCACACTTGTCAAACACTTGTTTGATTCGTGTGACCAACCTGTCAGATCGCTTGTAAAACGCTAGCATTCTGCAAGCTAATTACGCTTGCAAAACGCTAGTTTTTAGCGGGAATACGCATACCTATAATATGCGTATCTCTCGCGGCAGGGAGATGCGGAATTGCCGCGGAAATTTGCATGGCAATTCCGCAACGTGTGCTCATAGCCTCAAGGATTTTCCTCTTGTGCAATGTGTGACTCATGCGCCTAAAAAAACGCAAACAAATGAAAAACGCTAAACTCATGTAAATGCTACGTTTTGTTGTCGTTATGCGTACATTGATGCGTTAAAAAAAACCATGCGCTTGCTAGCGCTTGTATGTTTTTGCACACGTTTTCAGTAGCGCACGATGCGCTGCGCAAAACGCAAATGTGAAATTAGCCTAAGAACATGCAAAAAAGATTCATAAAAGTGACAGTGAAAAAAATGCAAATTGTAACTTCAAACTTGTGTTGCATCAACTGCATAAAAATAGTATGAAACTACTCACTACCTCCTTAGATAAATATATTAGAGGGTATAATTTACAAAAAATACATTTATGGGGATTTATGTTCTTGAACCACACAGGCTCTCTACAAATATAACAATCTATTCCAAATAGAGCCAAATTTGTGTTCCAAAATTCAAATAGTGCCCTTTGCACCCGAGCCCTGCCGTTTGTCCAAACAGAGCTTATTAACTACATGTGGGGTATCGCCACGTTCATAAGACAGTGGATAACAAACTGTGAGGTCCATTTTTTGTTGTCATCTCTTGCAAAAATAAGAAATTTGGGGCTAAAGCAACATTTTATTGAAAAAAATGAAAATATTCAATATGACTTAACGTTATCAAATTTTGCATGGAGAGCCCAACACACAGGCTCGCCATGCATGTGCTGCGATAGTGACACAGCCGCGACACATGCAGCAGCGATCAGCTGTTCAGCCGGCGCGATCCAGGAAGCCGGGTTCCCGCTGTAGCGAATAAGCGGGGAACTGAAGATATTTGCTCAACTCTTAACGGAAATATAGGGGCTTCCACGTTACTGGTAGTACAAAGGCTCTGGAAAAGCAAAATGGCTCCATAACCCTCCAAAAGGACTTCAGCAAATTTTCACCAATTTGAAATGCCCCCCTCCCATCTGAGCCCCACAGTGTACCTAAAACACATATAGCATCCACATGTTTGGCAATTCTGAAGCGATGAGAGCCCACCTAACTTACAGGTGCATGTCTCCAGAAGCATGGGATGGGCATAAACGTACTGGTCACTGCAGCGGCAGTTCACAATTTTCACTTGGCAACATTCATTGCTGCTTTTCTGGAAAACACCCATGGAGACAAAATCGGCACTACACCTGTAGATAAATTCCCAAAGGGGTTATAATTTCCAAATTGGAGTCACTTGAGGGGGAATTCTGCTCTTTTACCAATTAGGGGCTCTGTATATGGGGTCCATAAACCGTTCTAGGAAAATCTGCGCTTCATGAGGCAAATAGCGCTCCTTTCCTCCCAAGTCTCTCCGTATGGCAAAGTAGTACTGTACAGCCACATATGGGGTATTTTTACATTTAGCAGAAATTGTGGGACAAATTATAGTGCCATTTTTACCCACTTCTTGTGTGAAAATGTAAAATCTGGGGCTAAAACCAAATTTTGTTGGTAAAAATGTAGTTATTTTTTTTTCACTGCCCAATGGTATAAAATTCTGTGACACACCCATGGTGTCAATATGATCACTGCACCCCTAGATGAATTCATTGAGAGGTGTAGTTTGTAAATTGGGGTCAATTATGGGGGGTTCTGCTGTTTTGGCACCTCTTGGGCTCTCCCAGTGGGTCATGGCACCTGCAAACCATAACAGTAAAATCTGGCGCTCCCTCTCTTCTGAGCTTAGCACTGTGCCTGAAAAATATTTACCGTTTGCATGTAGGGTATTGGCGCACTCAGGAAAAAATGGACCTCAGTTTGTTGTAAACAAAAACCCAAAAACCTCCTATTAGCCCTTAGAAAAATTAAACTTTTGGCTAAAACATTTTAGTGGTAACAATGTAATTTATTCTTTCTTCGCTGCTCAATGGTATAAAACTCTGTGAGGCACATGTGGTGTCAATATGATCACTGCACTCTTAGATAAATTGAGAAGTGTTTTTTGTAAAATGAGTTCACATATAGAGGGTTTCTGTTGTTCTGGCCCCTCAGGGGCTCTGCAAATGTGACATGACACCCTCAAACCATTCCAGCAAAATCTGAACTCCAATATGGCACCTCTTCCCTTCTGAGCTTTGCACTGTGCTTCAAAAGTAGTATTCCCCAATTGTATGGTGCAATTTCTACTGTTAACCTTGTGAAAATGCAAAATTCGGGGCCAAAATAGCATTTTTGTGCGAAAAATATATATTTTTTTTTGTAATTTTTAAGGCTTAATGTTATAAACTTCTGTGAAGCACCTGTGGGTTCAATGTGCTCACCACACATCTACACTGTGTTCCAAATTATTATGCAAATAATATTTTCTCAGATTTTCCCAAATTACCTATATGAATTGCAGTCATTGTAATTTTCCAGTCCAATAACTATTAGAGTACAATTGAAAGGTTTTTGTACAAACTGCCTATGATAACAGTATATTCTTAAAAAAATAAAACACTCAAACTGCACTCAAAATGCATGTTCCAAATTATTATGCACATCAGAGTTTTCAACCTTTTAATTTTAATAAAGAACAAAAAAATGGTCATTTTTGAAATTATAAGCATTAGCAGGTTATTACAAACTGAAATCAAACAGTTTTCAACTCAAAACTTTATTCTAGGTGATGTTACATTTGCACATAGGACCCCTTGTTCGAAAGGAGCTTCTGAACTCTCTCGTCCATTGAATGTCAGGTTTTGGATGGTTTCTGCTTCAATTGTTTTGCATGAGGACAGAATACCCTCCCAGAGCTGTTGCTTAGATGTGAACTGCCTCCCGCCATCATAGACACTCCTTTTGATGATGCTCCAGAGTTTCTCAATGGGGTTGAGGTCAGGGGAGCATGGGGGCCACACCATAAGTTTGTCCCCTTTTATGCCCATAGCAGCCAGAGATGCAGATGTGTTATGTGCAGCATGAGACGGTGCATTATCATGCATGAAAATGATCTTGCTGCGGAATGCACGGTTCTTCTTGAACCATGGCAGGAAGTGCTGTTTGAGAAACTCAACATACACTATGGAGTTCATCTTTACCCCTTTAGGGATCCTAAAGGGGCCGACAATCTCTCTCCCCATGATTCCAGCCCTAAACATTACTCCACCTCCTCCTTGTTGGCGCCGTAGCCGTGTTTGCATGGGGTGTCCATCAACCAGCCATCCTCCACTCCATCCATCTAGACCAGGGATGTCAAAGTCAAACACACCAAGGGCCAAAAAAACAAATTTGCTACAAGCCGAGGGCCGGACTGACGCCGGCCCTGCTACCGGTGCATTGTGGGAAATGTAGTGTTGGTGCCAGGGCCGGCTCCAGGTTTTTATGGGCCCCGGGCGAAAGAGCCTCAGTGGGCCCCTTTAACACAGACCACGATTCATGATGCACAGATACAGCAGAGAAATATGGGTACAGTACAATGCCAAATACTTCTCTTCTTACATTACATGAGTGATATCTATTGTAAATTGTACAATAGCTCAAAAACCGCCAAATCCTCACAGCGCACAGTACAGACTGGACAGTACAGTCCTCCATACAATATTATGGGCACCACAGTCTCCCCCTCATCACCCATATAATACCCCATGCAGGATGTCACCCCCCATATAATGCTCCATACAGAATACTGGACCCAATATAATGCTCCATACAGGATACTGGACCCAATATAATGCTCCATACAGGATACTGGTCCCCATATAATGCTCCATACAGGATACTGGTCCCCATATAATGCTCCATACAAAATATGGAGCTCTCCTCTGCGCTGTACTGCGTTCTGCACTGTTACAGCTCAGGAAAGGGCGCTGTGGAAAGACTCCCCATTATCATCATCATTGCCTCCCCATCATCATCATGGCCTCCCCATTATCATCAATGCCTGCCCATCATCATCATCTCCTCCCCATCATCATCAATGCCTGCCCATCATCATCTTCTCCCCATCATCAATGCCTGCCCATTATCATCATCTTCTCCCCATCATCACCAATGCCTCCCCTTTATCAGCAATGCCTGCCCATTATCATCTTCTCCCCATCATCATCATCAATGCCTCCCCATTATCAGCAATGCCTGCCCATTATCATCATCTTCTCCCCATCATCACCAATGCCTCCCCATTATCAGCAATGCCTGCCCATTATCATCTTCTCCCCATCATCATCAATGCCTCCCCATTATCAGCAATGCCTGCCCATTATCATCTCCCCATCATCATCATCAATGCCTCCCCATTATCAGCAATGCCTGCCCATTATCATCATCTTCTCCCCATCATCACCAATGCCTCCCCATTATCAGCAATGCCTGCCCATTATCATCTTCTCCCCATCATCATCATCAATGCCTCCCCATTATCAGCAATGCCTGCCCATTATCATCTTCTCCCCATCATCATCAATGCCTCCCCATTATCAGCAATGCCTGCCCATCATCACACACAGACAGCACACAAGCACTCTCTCACATACTTATATACACACACACACACACACAAAGCACCGCACTACATACACACAGACACACACAGAGACATACACACACACGTCTTACCTGTCCGACGTCCGCGCGCTCTGTGCCACAGCCGGCCGCTGAATGATGACGTCATTCAGCGGCCTGCTGTGAGAGGAAGCGCCGGCACCCCCTGGAGCCCGGAGCTGCGGCAGCGGAGGCACGGGAGAGGTAAGTATTGTGCCAGCTGATGCCGGGGCCCTGAGCAAGCGGGGGGGCCCAGTGGCGGCGCTGACACCGCTCTCCTCCGCTAACGGGCGGGGGGGTGCCAGACTGCGAGTGGGCCCCCCCGCCTGCTCAGGGCCCCGGCACTTGCCCGGGTGTGCCGGGTGCTGACGCCGGCCCTGGTTGGTGCGTGCAAAACACCAGCAGGCGGCTGTGGCCTGCGGGCCGGATCTAATAGTAATTAAATATCATCCAGGGGGCCATAGATAATCAATTCGCGGGCCGGATCTGGCCCGCGGGCCTTGACTTTGACATATGGGATCTAGACCATCGAGCGTTGCACGGCACTCATCGGTGAACAAAACAGTTTTGAAGTCAGTCTTCATGTATTGTTTGGCCCACTGGAGCCGTTTCTGCTTGTGTGCAGTGGATAGAGGAGGTCGACAGGATTGCTTACGCACAGCTGCAAACCTCTGAAGGACCCTGCATCTTGTTGTTCGGGGGATGTTGGAGGCACCAGCAGCTTCAAAAACTTGTCTGCTGCTATGACAAGGCTTTTTTGCCGCTGCTCTTTTAACCTGACGTAATTGCCTGTAGGAAAGAGTCCTCAATTTTCCCTTATCAGCACGCACACGTGTGTACTGTGAATCAGCTACATACTTCTTGATTGTGCGATGATCACGATGAAGTGTCTTGGCAATGTTGATTGTAGTCATGCCTTGACCTAAACACTCCACAATTTGTTGCTTCTCAGCAGCCGACACATCCTTTTTCTTTCCCATTTTGGCAGAAAATGTAGGCTGCTTAATAATGTGGGACAGCCTTCTTAAGTAGTCTTGCCTTTCATTGGACACACCTGCCAAACTAATTAGCACAGGTGTCTGCAATTGCTTACAGTGATATAAAGAGCCTGACACACATCACCATCAATGAGTTTAACTGACAAACAAAAAAATTCTTACCCTTATCGCTCCTAAACAAGTTTTGCATAATAATTTGGAACACAGTGTAGATACATCCCTTCAGGGGTCTAGTTTCCAAAATGGGGTCACTTGTGGGGGGTTCCACTGCTAACCAGAGTACGTGTAAGATAAAATTAAAAAAAGAGGAAACACACGTACAACAGATCGATTGCACTTCCTTATTTGAACAATGTAAATATTTATAAAAATATAAATAACAAACACAAAAACCTAGACAAGACATATAAAAAGATTTTAAAATTGTACTGTTGCGCCAGAACATGTTTCCTAGGTCAAAGATTGGCACTGGGATACAACCCATATAACAGGCATGATAACCAATCTGCATGTAAATATGGTGGACATTAGAGATAAGTATAAATGAACACTACTAGTGATGAGCGAACGGGCTCGTGTACTAACAAAGTGTCTTCGGCGTACTTGAAAAATATGTTCGTCTCGCGGCTGTTAGACTGCCGTAACACATTTACATATTGTTGTGCAATCCCCACATGTTGAGGCTAACAGCCATGAGACATGCGGCTGCGGGGACTCAAACATATTTTTTGAGCATTCCGAAGGCAAACGAGCGTGCTCGGATAACGCCTTACCCGAGTACGTTCTCTGCCCTTACGTGATGTCAAGTAGTATTCAGTAAAGAAGGTGTACAGTCAAATAATGCTGTATCAAAAGAATATATGAAAGAAAATAAGCAATAGATGTGTGCAATAAAGTACCATATGCAAATTACCACCAGGTACATTGGCTCATAGAACAAGCATCATATGCAGAAAAAAAAGGATGCCGCGTGTATCGCCACAGGAGGTGGCTTCCTCAGGGGTTTCCCATATGATGCTTTTTCTATGAGCAAATTTGCCTGGTGACTATGGCACTTTCCTGCATATATCTGTTCCTTATTTTCTTTTATATATTCTTTTGAAACTACACTCGTCTGTACATGTGCATTGCACTTTTTTCTTTACTGAATACTACTTGACAACACTTTAGTGGCAGCGCCTCTGCATATTTATCTCTTATAAACATCACATTTGCATGGTTATACAGCCTGTTATATGGGTGGTATCCCAGTGCCAGTCTTTGGGCCTAGGTTACACGTTCTTGCACAATTTTCAAATGTTTTATTTGTCTTGTCTTGGCTTTTGTTTGTTACTAAATAAATATATTACATTGTTTAACTTTAGGAAGTGCAACCGATCTTTTGTACATATCTATACCCTTTTTTTTAATTGCTGATGAATAATTTATGCTTCTCATAATATAGTGATACAAAAAATATATATATTTTAAGTCCTTTCTTTATTATGCAAAAGTTGCAAAACAAAAAAAATAAATAAACAGACCCTTAGAATAAAGTTCATGTCATTACACTACATGATGTAATTCTGTTAAAGAATAAGATTGCACACAATAGCTGTTTTTTTTTCCATTCAGCCCCCATCCACCCCTCAAAAAAGTAACTTTATACCCCAAAATGGTGCCATTAAAAATGTGTAATAATCATCCCGCAAAAAAACCCAAACCTTTATATGGCTCTCTCGTCTGAAAAAATAAACGGGGCACACATTTGAAGACTTTAGTAAGGAATAAAAAAAAAATATGCTGTTCCATGGAGGTTTTAAGAGGTTAAAAAAAAAATCCTAAAACCGGCAAGTTTTCACTCTGGCCACTAAAAGTATTGACCTAGAATGTTCAGGAAAAATTTGCGGTAAAAACGCGCAAAAAAAACGCACCAAAAACGTGCAAAATCCACGCAAAAAATGCGATAAAAACGCATGCGTTGTTCCTGGGAAAAAGTCCGTTTTTCCTCTGGAAATTTCTGCAAAGATTCCTGAACGTGTGAACATAGCCTTAATTTCTGCTTTTTCTCTCGCAAGTGCTAGAAAATTGACCCATGTTTTATATTTCATCAGAAACATTTCATAAGTAAAAAAAAACAAATCGTATTGATTGTGATACTTTTATCATTGGACCGTGAATATTTATATAATGTAAAAATTAAGAATCAATTATCACGGTTATGAATTGAGGAGATGACGCTGCAGAAATTTTTAATTTTATTATAAAAAGCACAATATAAAACCTTTTGAAAATATATAATATTAGGTAATTAAAAGAAAGACATAAAAATGGTTGCAAGATGTCAGCCTTGGTATTTTTTCCACAGCAATAACTAAATAATTAGGTCGCAAACCGATCTACTGCAAATAACTGGAGAAAATGGCAGAAAATCCAGAATTATTATATTATGTGCAACAAACCTCAAAAATGTGCAAACCTCCAAGTTCCTGCCTTATAACATCAGCGACCGACATTATCTTTGGTTACATACTCTTAAGTGCTATAAGTTAGGCCGGCGTCACACTACCCTATGCGATCAAACATTTCATAGCACTCGCCCCAGTGTTAATCTATGGCGCAGCTCACATCACCGTTTTTCTCGCAGCGTGCATGTAAAATCACAGCATGCTGCAATTGTCACTGAGACTCAGCAATGCAAGCCTATGGGTGCGAGAAAAAAAAACACAGCAGTCGGATTATGCGAGTGCTGTCCGATTTTTACACACCAGTGTCCTTTGAAAATCCGGCAATTCATGTGCGGCGTACAGTAAAATCACAGTGTGACAGGTTAGAATAGATATATACACATAGAATACATAGATATATTTTTTTCTCCTTGGCCCAGGTAAGACGCATTCTGGCGCTGTGGATTGGTCATGAGTGGCTTGACACAAGAAGTGCGACACTTGTAGCCCATGTCCTGGATACGTCTGTGTGTGGTGGCTCTTGAAGCAATGACTCCAGCAGTCCACTCCAGTGAATCTCCCCAAAATTTTTGAATGGCCTTTTCTTAACAATCCTTTCTAGGCTGCCGTTATCCCGGCTGCTTGTGCACTTTTTTTCTACGACATTTTTTCCTTCCACTCAACTTTCCATTAATATCCTTGGATACAGCACTCTGTGAGCAGCCAGCTTCTTTAGCAATGACCATTTGTGGCTTACCCTCCTTGTGGAGTGTGTATTGACAGTCATTGGACTGCCTTCTGGACATCTGTCAAGTCAGCAGTCTTCCCCATGATTGTAGAGCCAACTGAAACAGACTAAGGGACCTTTTTAAACATTTAGGAAGCCTTTGCAGGTGGTTTTGTTTATTATTCTAATTTACTGAGATAATGACCTTTGGGTTTTCATTAGCTGTAAGCCATAATCATCAGCAATAATAGAAATAAACACGTGAAATAGATCACTCTGTTTGTAATGACTCTATATATTATGAGTTTCACTTTTTGTATTGAAGAACTGAAATAAATTAACTTGTTGATATTGTAATTTTGTGAGAAGCACCTGTATGTGTTTTATATATATATATATATATATATATATATATATATATATAGTGTATTTTGGCAAATATTTCCTTTGAAAACGATGTGTAAATGACAGAGAATTGCTCTATGTAAAAGCTCATGTTAAATTCGCATTGCAATCGGATAGCAATCACACTGCATTCTGATGTAAATCGGGTCCTAGGTGTGAAAAATCGGATTGTACTCGCATGACACTTGAATTACTCTCGTGCGACTCTCGTCAGGGAGACTCGAACCGATTTGGCATACGTTTAGTGGACTCCGGCCTAAAAAGTCTATACACTGGCTCCTCCAAGCCGCAAGCCTTTTCATTGGCTCTAGTGCTTCCAGTGTAAAACATTCACGCTCAGAAAGCATAGTCCTTTCTTATTGAGCACATTTTAATTATTGCAGATGAGAGGAGCATCCTGTTCAGACAGGAGATCTGAGAGTCCAGGCCCTACTTTCTCATATTCACAATGTGAAATGTTCAACTTTCTAAAGGACGTTTCCCACCCGCTGTCACACATACTCTCGTGGTACTGCTGTTTGTATTCATCTGATGCTGCATTCGTGGGATCTACGGTAAAGAGAATTAAAAAGAAATTCAGTGTTTTAAAAGCAGGTTTACATGTTTTTTTCTTAAGTAAATTATAGACCAGAGACCCATTTGCTTTAGAATTAGTAGTGTAGCTTTGCAGGATGTGGAATGGCTGCCCCAGGCTCATTCACCTGGAGTGGCCTACTAGAAAAATGGTGCACTGCTGAACCCTTTGAGTACTATTTCTTCCTTGGTGAGTAGCAAAATGTACCTTTCCCCTGACTAGCTAAGCAGTCCAGGTTCTATGTACAGCGGAGTCGCGTAAGAGCGAGCCCCACGTCCTCTGTATTTCGGCTCAGGCAATTTATTACCTTTATAGCTTCACCACTTCATAAGTTGCAATGTAGCAAGGTCATGCTGTGATCGTCAGCAAAGTCACTAACATAGCTCTCTCTTATGTCTATATTTTCTGTTTAATAAGTAGAACAAAACACTATATAAATTGGGCATCGCTGTAATTGCATTGACCCGCAGAATAAGCCACTAATGTGTCCCTGAGTAAGTCTCTATCCCAGTCGATGCATGTTTACAGCTTCAGAGGTCTTTCACCTTGGGCTGGATCCCTCTGTCCTGTCTAGAATACAAGGACATGCTCACCTTTTTCTGGTGCCTCAGAAAGCGAGTCAGAGGATTGGGGTATATGTTTACTGCTTGACCATGACTGCTCGATGATATCAACAGCTTCTGTGAATGACATTGTTTTCAAGGCAGTCAGAAGCTCCGCTACTGTTCCTCCGGAAACCTGTAGTGTGGTAGCAAACGTTAATTTGGAAAACATAAACTAGCTGCTGTCACTTAACTTTTTTAGGACGTAACTTATTTTAGAACTTGAGTCCACATTATTCCTTTTCTGTACTAAACAGACTGACAGGCAGTCAGCCATACAGCCAAGGCAGGACCGTATGACTTTGGTAGGCCTAGACTGCTGTGGCCTACTATATCCCTTTTGGCTATTACCATCACATGCATGCTGCTTTTGTTATGACAAAGCTGTTGAGCACCTAACACAGTGTTTCAAAAAGTCCAATCTTCACAGCCTACAGTAGATCATGTTTCCAGGTTTTCCTCAGTATGGCAATTTTTGATGCTTTGATAATAAGTCCATCACCTGTGCAATACAGAGGAAATCCTAAAAGCTTGTACGGCTGGGGAGCCGTGGGGACAGGAGTTTGAGAAACGCTGATCTAAGAGGTTGAATGATCAGGATTGGAGTTACAGTTAGGCCCAGAAATATTTAACACCTTCGCAACCTAGTAGTACTAGTACTGCGCAGGTCGCTTCTCTCCCTTTGATCCCTTCTCTCCGGCGGTGAGCCCACATCTTTCCCGGCACATGTCAGCTGTTTTGAACAGCTGACGTGCCCGAAACAGCAGTGGGTGGAATCGCGATCCACCCGCTGCTATTAACCTGTTAAATACCACTGTCAAACTCTGACAGCGGCAATTTAACGCCCGCTTTTGGCCATCGGGCCAGAAATCCGCCCATCGGTGACCCCGTCACGTGATTGCGGGTCACCGATGGGTTGGCATGACAACCAGAGGTCTCCTAGAGACCTCTATGGTTGTCACTTCCGGCTTGCCATGAGTGCCGCCTGATGGTCTATTCTGCTACATACAGGTGATCTGATCATCGCTTATATGTAGCAGAGCCGATCGGGTTATGGCAGCTTCTAGTCTCCCATGGAGACTATTGAAACATGCCAAAAGTAGAAAACATTTTTTTAAAAAAATTAAAAAAATAAAAATATATAAAAGTTTAAATCACCCCCCTTTCGCCATAGTCAAAACAAAATACAAAAACATACACATATTTGGTATCGCCGCGTTCAGAATCGCCCGATCTATAAAAAAAAAGGATTAACCTGATCGCTAAACGGCATAGCGAGAAAAAAGTCAAAATGCCAGGATTACATTTTTGTTTTAAAATGCAATAACAAGCAATCAAACGATGCTATCTGCACCAAAATGGTATCAATAAAAATGTCAGCTTGGCATGCAAAAAAATACGCCCTCACCCAACCAGAGATCACAAAAAATGGAGACGTTACAGGTCTCGGAAAATGGCGCATTTTTTTTTTAACAAACTTTGGATTTTTCTATCACCACTTAAATAAAAAAGAAGCTAGACATGTTTGGTATCTACAATCTTGTAATGATCTGGAGAATCATACTGGCAAGTCAGTTTTCGCATTTGGTGAATATGGTAAAAAAAAAAATATAAAACATTGTGGAATTGCACTTTTTTTTGCAATGTCACTGCACTTGGATTTTTTTTCCCATTTTTGAGTACTGGATATGCAAAAAGCAATGGCGTCATTCAAAAGTACAACTTGTCCCACAAAAAACAAGCCCTCACATGCCATATTGATGGAAAAATTAAAAAGTTATGGCTCTGGGAAAAAGGGGGCCGAAAAACAGAAACGCAAAAACGAAAAGGACAAGGTCTCAAAGAGGTTAAACAGGTGACTGAATTTTGGGGATTTGAGCTCGGCTTGCCCCTTTGTTGGATTTAAAAATGAAACAACTGAGATGCAATTGAAGTGCAGCCTTACAGGTTTAATTAAAGGGGTGGAACAAGAATATCCTGTGAAATGTTTAGAAATGTTAGCAATTTTTTTTAGAAAGCCTCGTTTATAGGGCTCAAAAATAATTGGACAAATTAATTTAATCATAAACTTAATTTTTAACACTTTGTAGAGAATTCTTTGCAGGCAATGAGTGCCTGAAGTCTGAAAGCCATGGATGTCAACAAACGCTGGGTTTCCACCATTGAGATTCTTTTGTCAGGCCTTTACTGCAGCTGACTTCAGTTCTTGCTTGTTTGTGGATCTCTCTGCCTTAAGTTTCGTCTTATAGTAGAAAAAAATCCAGCACTCTGAAGTTGGTATTATGAAATAATGTGAATTATTTTATTGATAGTGGTCCTTACTGACAATGTGTATAATAATAATAAGTGAGATTTCGGTTTAACCCCTTAACGACCGCCGATACGCCTTTTAACAGCGGTCATTAAGGGTACTTAAACCACAGTGCCGTTAATTAACGGCGCTGTGGAAAAAGCCTATAGCGCCCCCCAGAGTCGGATTTTCTCTGGGGTCTCGGCTACCCCTGACCCCAGAGAACATGATTCGGGTCGGTTTTTACCGACCCCGCTTTTTCGATTGCCGTTATTAACCCTATAACAGCGATCGCAAAAAAAAGCTATTTTCCCTTTAATTTCTCTCTCCTCTGATGTGATCGCACATCAGAGGGGAGAGAAATGGGGTCCCCGGGACCCCCGATCAGCCCCCCGGTGTCCCCAGTCCTCCTGTGGCTCCCGGTGTCTTTTCCGGTGAAGAAAATGGCGGGCGCATGCGCAGTGCGCCCGCCGAGCCGGATTTTCTCCGGGGTCTCGGCTACCAGGGGTAGCCGAGACCCCGGAGAACATAATTAGGGTCCCCCCCAGTCCCCCCGCTTTTGCGATCGCCGTTATTAACCCTATAACGGCGATCGCAAAAGAAATAATAAAGACGAGATCCTGCCTGCAATTTCTCTCCCCTCTGATGTGATCGCACATCAGAGCGGAGAGAAATAGGGTCCCCGGGGCCCCCGATCCCCCCCGGCACCTGAAGGTGTTCCCCCATGGCCCCTCTGAGCTCCTGCAGCGCCCCCTGTCCTCCGATCCTAGGCCTCTTCATCCTGTAAAAAAAAAATGGCGGGCGCATGCGCAGTGCGCCCGCCGACTCTGCCTGGCGTCAGATTCAAAAAATGAATGACTCCATTCATTCTCTAAAAGTACATTTTGATCACTGTGATAAACTATCGCAGTGATCAAAATAAAAAAAACAGTACATAAGCCCCCCCTTTATCACCCCCTTAGTGAGGGACATATAATAAAATAAAGAAATTTTATTTATTTTTATTTTTCCATTAGGGTTAGGGTTACAATTAGGGTTAGGCCGGGTTCATACTGCGTTATGGCAGTCCGTTAGACGGACTGCGTTACACCGCAGTGTAACGCAGTCCGTTAATGCTGCCATTCACCCCCATTTGAGGGCGCATCGTGACGAATGCCGTAAAGCGGCATACATTCGCGACGTGCAGTCATTCAGTGACGGAGCCTCGGACGCGCTGCAGCAACTGGGCTCCGTCACCGCTAGCGAAGATGAATCATCTGCTGATTCCTCTGCGCTAGCGGGTATAGCATAACGCGATCGTGTTATGCTATACCGTTACCAGCCCGTCAACGCTATGTGTTAAACGGGCTGGTAAAACGCAATATGATCCTAGCCTTAGTGTTAGGGTTATAATTAGGGTTAGGGTTGGAATTAGGGTTAGGGTTAAAATTAGGGCTAGGGTAACAATTAGGGTTGGGATTAGGGTTAGGGATTAGGGGTGTGTTGGGGTTAGGGTTGGAGCTGGAATTGAGGGGTTTCCACTATTTAGGCACATCAGGGGGTCTCCAAACACGATGTGGCGTTCAAAAAGTCAATGATTTTTTATTTTCACGGCTCTGCGTTTATAAATTTCTGTGAAACACTTGGGGGTTCAAAGTGCTCACCACACATCTAGATAAGTTCCTTAAGGGGTCTAGTTTCCATAATGGGGTCACTTGTGGGGGGTTTAAACACATCAGGGGGTCTCCAAACACGACGTGGCTTTCAAAAAGTCAAATGGCGCTCCCTCCCTTCCGAGCCCTGCCGTGCGCCCAAACAGTGGTTTACCCCAACATATGTGGTATCAGCGTACTCAGGACAAATTGCACACCAATTTTGGGGTTCTAATTTCTCCTGTTACCCTTGGGAAAATAAAAAATAGCTGGCTAAAAAAATTATTTTTGAAGAAAAAAATGATTTTTTATTTTCACGGCTCTGCGTTTATAAATTTCTGTCAAACACTTGGGGGTTCAAAGTGCTCACCACACATCTAGATAAGTTCCTTAAGGGGTTTAGTTTCCAAAATGGTGTCACTTGCAGGGGGTTTCTACTGTTTAGGCACATCAAGGGCTCTGCAAACACAACATGACGCCGGCAGAACATTCCATCAAAGTCTGCATTACAAAATGGCGCTCCTTCCCTTCCAAGCTCTCCCAAACAGCGATATGCCCAAACAGTGGTTTCACCCCACATATGGGGTATCAGCGTACTCAGGAAAAATTGCACAACAACTTTTGGGGTCCAATTTCTCCTGTTACCCTTGGGAAAATAAAAAAATAGCAGGCTAAAGAATCATTTTTGAGGAAAAAAAAGATTTTTTATTTTCACGGCTCTACGTTATAAACTTCTGTGAAGCACTTGGGGGTTTAAAGTGCTCACCACACATCTAGATAAGTTACTTAAAGGGTCTAGTTTCCAAAATGGTGTCATTTGTGGGGGGTTTCCACTGTTTAGGCATATCAGGGGCTCTCCAAACGCGACATGTCGTCCAATTTCAATTCCAGCCAATTTTGGTTTGAAAAAGTCAAACGGCCCTCCTTCCCTTTCAAGCCCTGCTGTGCGCCCAAACAGTGGTCCCCCCCCACATATGGGGTATCAGCGTACTCAGGACAAATTGGACAACAACTTTTGTGGTCTAATTTCTCCTGTTAAAAAATTGGGGACTAAACTATCAGGTTTGTGGAAAAAATATGATTTTTTATTTTCACGCCCGGGCGTTATAAACTTCTGTGAAGCACTTGGGGGTGCGAAGTGCTCACCACACATCTAGATAAGTTCCTTAGGGGTCTAGTTTCCAAAATGGGGTCACTTGTGGGGGTTTCCACTGTTTAGACACATCAGGGCCTCTACAAACGCGACATGGCGTCCAGCCAATTCTGCGTTGAAAAAGTAAAACGGCGCTCCTTCCCTTCCAAGCTCTGCCATGAACCCAAACAGTGGTTTACCCCCACATATGGGGTATCAGCATGCTCTGGACAAATTGCACAAAAACTTTTGGGGTCTTGTTACCCTTGGGAAGATAAAAATTGGGGTGAAAAGATCGTTTTTGTGGAAAAAATATGATTTTTTATTTTCACGGTTCTATGTTTTAAACTTCTGTGAAGCACTTGGAGGTTCAAAGTGCTCACCACGCATCTACATAAGTTACTTAGGGGGTCTAGTTTCCAAAATGGGGTCACTTGTGGGGGGTTTCCAATGTTTAGACACATCAGGGCCTCTACAAACGCGACATGGCATCCAGCCAATTCTGCGCTGAAAAAGTCAAACGGCGCTCCTTCCCTTGCGACCTCTGCCGTGCGCCCTAAAAGTGGTTTACCCCCACATATGGGGTATCGGCGTATTCAGGAGAAATTGCACAACAAATTTTGTGGTTCATTTTTTTTTTAACATTTGTGAAAATAAAAAAAATTGGTTCCGAAGTAAAGTTTTTGCAAAAAAAAATGTTAATTTTTTCCTTCCACATTGCTTCAGTTCCTGTGAAGCACGTAAAGGATTAATAAACTTCTTGAATGTGGTTTTGAGCACCTTGAGGGGTGCAGTTTTTAGAATGGTGTCACTTTTGGGTATTTTCTATCATATAGACCCCTCAAAGTGACTTCAAATGTGATGTGGTCCCTAAAAAAAAAATGGTGTTGTAAAAATGAGAAATCGCTGGTCAACTTTTAACCCTTATAACTTCGTAACAAAAAAAATTTTGTTCCCAAAATTGTGCTGATGTAAAGTAGACATGTGGGAAATGTTATTTATTAAGAAATTTGTGTGACATATCTCTCTGATTTAAGGGCATAACAATTTAAAGTTTGAAAATTGCTAAATTTTCATAATTTTTTCCATATTTCCATTTTTTTCATAAATAAACACAAGTCATATCAAAGAAATTTTACCACTAACGTGAAGTACAATATGTCACGAAAAAACAATCTCAGAATCAGCGGGATTCGTTAAAGCGTTCCAGAGTTATAACCTCATAAAGTGACAGTGGTCAGAATTGTAAAAATTGGCCCGGTCATTAAGCTGCAAAATGGCTCTGTTACTAAGGGGTTAAGACCTTTTAAAAAAATACACTGTCGATAAAACAAAAAATAAATAAAATATACCATGTACAATATACAAAGAAAAAAATATATAAATGACATAATGTTCAAGTGAAAATCATCTAAAACTAGCGGATAAACAAGTCAGGTTTTATAGAGGAACAATCGTACAGATGGATATTGTAGTATCTTAGATTATGTGATTATATCTCTGAGCTATTTAGACATCACAGCCTTTACACCATATTCTAGGGATACATCATATACAAGCAGTTTGCCAATCTTCTACCCTGTATTAATTGTGGGTTATATTGTAAAACTCAGGGTCTACAAAATCCATCTGTATCATTGTTCTTATATAAAACCTGATTTCTGTATCAGCTTGTTTTAGATTATTTTCACTTGAACACTGTCATTTGTTTATTTTTATTTGTTTATTGTATCCACAGGGTATATTTGAAAAAGGTCTAAGATTACCGAAACTTCACGTATTATACACATTGTCAACAAGGACCACTATAAATAAAATTGCGTTATTTCATCATACCCACTTCAGAGTGCCAGATTTTTTCTACTACTTGACATATATGGAATGGGATCCTATCCGGGCACCTACATTCACTGAGAGTGCCACATTTCCTTTCCATTAAGTTTTGTCTTAAGCATTTGAAAAGCATGCTCGATGGGGTTGAGATCTGGTGATTGACTCAGCCATTGCAAAATATTTCACTTCTTGCCTAAAAAACTCCTCGGTTGTTTTGGGTCATTGTCCATCCATACTGTGAAGCGCCGTCCAATCTTGCTGCATTTGGCTGAATCTGAGCAGAAAATATAGCCCTGTGCACTTCTAAATTCATCCGGCTGCTTCTGGCTTCAGTCACATCATCAACAAACACTAGTGACCCAGTCCCATTGGAAGCCATGGCTGCCTATGCCATCACACTGCCTCCAACATGTTTTACAGTGGGTGTGGTGTGATTTGGACAATCAGCTGTTCAGCCTTCTCCATACTTTCTTCCCATCATTCTGATACAAGTTGATCTTAGTTTCATCTGTCCAAAGAATGCTTTTCCAGAACTGGGCTGGCTTCTTTAAATGATTTTTGTTTGCAAAGTCTAATCTGGACTTTCTATTTTTAAAGATGATTAATGGTTTGTACCTTGTGGTAAACCCTCTGAATTTCCTCTCATGAAGTCTTCTCTTTATGGTTATACTTAATATACTGAAACACCTACTTCTTGGAGAGTGTTCTTCACTTGGGGTGATGTTGTGAACTGGTTTTTCTCCACCATAGAAAGGATTCTGTGATCATTCACGGCTCTGGTCTTCTCTAGACGTCCTGGCCTTTTTGAGTTCCCAAACTCACCAGTGCGCTTTTATTTAGCCACTTCTAACATTTCTGCTATCTCTGATTTTTTTTTTCAGCCTAATGAAGACCTGTGTCTCTTACATTGAGAGCTCTTTTGACCGCATGGTGTAGGTTCACAGCGACATATTCAAAATGAAAATGCCACTTCTGGATTCAGTTACAGAATTTTTACCTGATTACTTGATGATGGATTAAAGGGGAATAGCACATGCAGCCCTGTTCAATTACTTTTGGTCCATTAAAAAGAAAAACTACATATTAGAGTTGTAAATTCCTAAAACCTTACTCCAAGTAGCAGTGAACACCCTTAACTTAAAGCTTGAGAGTCTGCACTTTTAGCCCATATTGATTTGTATAACTGTTTCTTGAATAGGTTTTGGTAAACAGCTAAAATGCCAATACTAGTGTTGCTGTTCAAATACTTCTGGATCTAACTGTCTTTTATCCCATTTGTCGTAGTAGGTTGTCAGCCAACACCTGCTGTGAATGAGTTGGGCACACAGATTGTGTGCTCTTGCCATCCACTGCATGCACCAATATATCCATGTTAAACCCTTTATTCCATCAGACGTACTATTCCGTCCATGTGACCCTGGACCTAATTCCCATGGACGGAATAGTACGTCATGGGCGATCAGCTGCGCTCCCTGGGGGAGCGCAGCTGATCGCCGCCGGGTGTCAGCTGATTATCACAGCTGACACCCGAGCTGAGAGCAGGCGCTGAGGAAGCCTGCAGCGATGCCAGAGCGATCACTGGTGTGACAGAGTGCTGTGCACACTGTCACACCAGCGATCTGCTAAAATACAGTGATGTCCCACCCTGGGACAAAGTAAAAAAAATAAAAATAAAAAATGGTAAAAAAAATCATAAAAAAAAAAAAAAATCCCCAATAAATTCATTTTTTCCTGTAAATAAAAAAAACAAAACAATAAAAGTACACATATTTGGTATCGCCGCGTCCGTAACGACCCCTCCCTATAAAACTGTCCCACTAGTTAACCCCTTTAGTGAACCCCTTAAAAAAAAAAAAAAAAAAAGCAAAAAATCAATGCTTTATCATCATACCGCTGAACAAAAAGTGGAATAACACGCGATCAAAAAGACCGAGATAAATAACCATGGTACCACTGAAAACGTCATCTTGTCCCGCAAAAAACGAGCCATCATACAGCATCAGTGAAAAAATAAAAAAGTTATAGCTCGCAGAATAAAGCGATGCAAAAATAATAATTTTTTATATAAAATTGTTTTCATTCTATAAAAGCGCCAAAACATAAAAAAATGATATAAATGAGGTATCGCCGTAATCGTACTGACCCGAAGAATAAAACTGCTTTATCAATTTTACCACACACGGAACGGTATAAACGCCTCCCCCAAAAGAAATTCATGAATTGCTGATTTTTGTTCATTCTAACCTCCCAAAAATCTAAATAAAAAGCGATCAAAAAATGTCACGTGCTCAAAAATGGTACCAATAAAAACGTCAACTCGTACCGCAAAAAATAACACCTCACATGACTCTGTGGGCCAAAATATGCAAAAATTATAGCTCTCAAAATGTGGTGATGCAAAAAACTATTTTTTGCAATAAAAAGCGTCTTTTAGCGTGACAGCTGCCAATCATAAAAACCCGCTATAAATAGTAAATCAAACCCCCTTTTATCACCCCCTTAGTTAGGGAAAAATAATAAAATTAAAAAAATGTATTTATTTCCATTTTCCCGTTAGGGTTAGGGTTGCGGCTAAAGTTAGGGTTAGGGTTGGGATTACGGTTAGGGGTGTGTTAGGGTTAGGTTTGTGGTTAGGGTTGGGACTCGGGTTAGGGGTGTGTTGGGGTTAGGGTTGGAGTTAGAATTGGGGGGTTTCTGCTGTTTAGGCACATCAGGGGCTCTCCAAATGTGACATGGCGTCTGATCTCAATTCCAGCCAATTCTGCGTTGAAAAAGTCAAACGGTGCTCCTTCACTTCTGAGCTCTGCCATGCGCCCAAACAGTAGTTTACCCCCGCATATGGGGTATCAGCGTACTCTGGACCCCAAGAGTTATTGTGCAATTTGTCCTATTTCTCCTGTTACCCTTGGGAAAATAAAAAACTGGGGGCGACAAAATCATTTTTGTAAAAAAAAAAAATGATTTTTTTGTTTTTACGGCTGTATGTTATAAAACTTCTGTGAAGCACTTGGGGCTTCATAGCGCTCACCACACTTCTAGATAAGTTCCTTGTGGGGTCTATTTTCCAAAATGGGGTCATTTGTGGGGGGTTTCCACTGTTTAGGCGCATCAGGGGCTCTCCCAATGCGACATGACGCCCCCAGACCATTCCATCAAAGTCTGCAATCCAAAACATCACTACTTCCCTTCCGAGCCCAGACGTGCACCCATACAGTCGTTTTCTCCCACATATTGGGTATCAGCGTACTCAGGACAAATTGGACAACAAATTTTGGGGTCCAATTTCTCCTGTTACCCTTGTGAAAATAAAATATTGGGGGCGAAAAAAATCATTTTTGTAAAAAAAAAAAGGATTTTTTATTTTTACGGCTGTACGTTATAAACTTCTGTGAAGCACTTCAGGGTTCAAAGTGCTCACCACACATCTAGATAAGTTCCTTGTGGGGTCTATTTTCCAAAATGGGGTCACTTGTGGGGGGTTTCCACTGTTTAGGCGCATCAGGGGCTCTCCAAATGCGACATGACGCCCCCAGACCATTCCATCAAAGTCTGCAATCCAAAACGTCACTACTTCCCTTCCGAGCCCCGACGTGCGCCCATACAGTAGTTTACTCCCACATATTGGGTATCAGCGTACTCAAGACAAATTGGACAACAACTTTTGGGGTCCAATTTCTCCTGTTACCCTTGTGAAAATAAAATATTGGGGGCGAAAAAATCATTTTTGTAAAAAAAAAGGATTTTTTATTTTTACGGCTGTACGTTATAAACTTCTGTGAAGCACTTCGGGGTTCAAAGTGCTCACCACACATCTAGATAAGTTCCTTGTGGGGTCTAGTTTCCAAAATGGTGTCATTTATGGGGGGTTTCCACTGTTTAGGCAGATCAGGAGCTCTCCAAACACGACATGGCATCCAGCCAATTCTGCGTTGAAAAAGTCAAACGGCGCTCCTTCCCTTCCAAACTCTGCCATGCACCCAAACAGTGGTTTACTCCCACATATGGGGTATCAGCGCACTCAGGACAAATTGCACAATAACTTTTGGAGTCTTGTTACCCTTGGGAAAATAAAAATTGGGGTGAAAAGATCAATTTTGTGGAAAAAATATGATTTTTTAATTTTACGGCTCTACGTTATAAACTTGTGTGAAGCACTTGGGGGTTCAAATTGCTCACCAAAGATCTAGATAAGTTCCTTAGGGGGTCTAGTTTCCCAAATGGGGTCACTTGTGGGGGGTTTCCACTGTTTAGGCACATCAGGGGCTCTCCAAATGCAACATGGCGTCCAATCTCAATTCCAGCCAATTTTGGTTGGAAAAAGTCAAATGGTGCTCCCTCCATTCCGAGCTCTGCCATGCGCCCAAACAGTGGTTCCCCCCCACATATGTGGTATCATCGTACTCAGGACAAATTGGACAACAAATTTTGTGGTCCAATTTCTCCTGTTACCTATGGGAAAATAAAAAAATAGTGACTAAGAGATCATTTTTGTGGGAAAAAAATAGGATTTTTTATTTTCATGCCCGGGCATTATAAACTTGTGTGAAGCACTTGGGGTTCAAAGTGCTCACCAAAGATCTAGATAAGTTCCTTAGGGGGTCTAGCTTCCAAAATGGGGTCACTTGTGGGGGGTTTCCACTGTTTAGGCTCATCTGGGGCACTACAAACGGAACATGACCCCCATCAATGTTTGCATTCCGAAACGTTACTGCTTCCTTTCCAAGCCCTGCCGTGCGCCCAGTTCCCCCCCCACATATGGGGTATCAGCGTACTCAGGACAAATTGGACAACAACTTTTGGGGTCCAATTTCCTTGGGAAAAATCAAAAAATTGGGACTAAAAAAATCATTTTTGTGGAAAATTGTTTTTTTTTTTTTTTCACACCCAGGCATTATAAACTTTTGTGAAACACTTTGGGGTTCAAAGTGCTCACAACAGATCTAGATAAGTTCCTTAGGGGGTCTAGTTTCCAAAATGGTGTCACTTGTGGGGGGTTTCCACTGTTTAGGCGTATCAGGGGCTCTCCAAACACGACATGGCGTCCAATCTCAACTCCAGCCAATTTTAGTTTGAAAAAGTCAAACGGCGCTCCTTCCCTTACGAGCTCTGCCGTGTGCCCAAACAGTGGTTTTCCCCCACATATGGGGTATTGGCGTACTCAGGAGAAATTGCACAACAACTTTATCTGCCCATTTTCTCCTTTTACCCTTGTGAAAATAAAAAAAAGTTTGTAAAAGATCATTTTTGTGGCTAAAAAGTTAAATATTAATTTTTTCCTTCCACGTTGCTTCAGCTCCTGTGAAGCACCTGAAGGGTTATTAAACTTCTTGAATGTGGTTTTGAGTACCTTGAGGGGTACAGTTTTTAGAATGGTGTCACTTTTGGGTATTTTCTGCTATATAGACCCGTCAAAGTGACTTCAAATGTGAGGTGGTCCCTAAAAAAATGGCTTTGTAAATTTTGTTGTAAAAATGAGAAATCACTGGTCAACTTTTAACCCTTATAATTTCCTAACAAAAAAAAATTTGGGTTCCAAAATTGTGCTGATGTAAAGTAGACATGTGGGAAATGTTATTTCTTAACTATTTTGTGTGACATATTTCTCTGTTTTAAGGGAAAAAAATTCAAAGTTTGAAAATTGCAAAATTTTCGCCATATTTGCGGTTTTTTCAAAAATAAACGCAAGGTATATCGAAGAAATTTTACCACTAACATGAAGTACAATATGTCACAAGAAAACAGTCTCAGAATCGCGAAGATCCGTTGAAGCGTTCCAGAGTTATAACCTCATAAAGAGACAGTGGTCAGAATTGTAAAAATTGGCCCGGTCATTAACGTGCAAACCACCCTTGGGGGTGAAGGGGTTAAGGTCAGAAGAGCACACTTACAGAGTAATAGTATGCTAATTTGTGTCAACGGTTTAACTTTTGGAGCATATAAAGATGTTTATTGGGTTACTATGCAAACTGTATTATGTAACTGTAAGATGACTTAATAATGGGGCTCTAGTGATTGATCTGCACAAGGGGAATAAATAAATATGACTTAAAAGATTACCAAAAAGTAGAATCTAAAGGCTTGATTCATCAAGACTGGCCTTCTTGAAGAAAGATGGAGTCAGAAGCTCCTGATTCATGAAGACGCATACGCCTATTGATAAATCAGGAACGTAGAACGAGCAGCGTACACTGTATGTGAGCCTTGCCACAAATCCTACTCCAGCCCCTGCTCAAGCTCATCATGAATTTGACAAGCGGCAGTCTCTGTGCCCCTGTCCCACCCTAGCTCAGCCCATTTTGATAGAATCAGGAAAAACTGGCGTGAAGATGCCAAAAGTTGAAAAATTTAGGCACAAGTCTGGGTTGCACGTAAATTTTGAAACTTTTCAAAGCTTTTACACCAGAATTCTGGAGTGAAAGCTTTGGTTAATAGGGCCCTAAGATGTTAGAACAAGTTAAAGGACAATAAAGAACTCTTCAAAATCAATGTGATTGTAAAGTGCCATAGACCATGTTGATGCTGTATAAATTTATTTTCAGCAGCAGAACGGAAGGAAAGGAGACACACTAGTCATAACTAGTGGGTAGGCGGAGCCCAGATGAGATAGACACCTCAGATTAAAAAGAGTGTTGACCGGCCCCTCCAGCTCGGGCTCCTCCTACTCAGCTCTCCAGTTTACAATTTGAGGTCTCAGAGGATAGTCGCTGCTGGAAGCAGCTCCTCAGAAGATTTTATTATTTTTTATCGGACAAGAGACTTGGATCACCAAATGTGGTCTAGAGGTCTCAGCGCTGCTGGACCCAACCTCTCCCTTGGCGGATCTGTATTACCCTATATGGTGGTCCCTGCAGAACCCTGCCGGCCCGGGGGGATGAGGATGGCTTCCCTGGCGGAGACGCAAACCGCGCTGCAGGGGTCACTGCGTTCCCCGCCCTGGGGGGAAGCATGGGCATAGCGCCAGAAACCCCTGGGGGTCCCTGTGGCGTTTTCGGCTGGTGAGTACTCCACATTTTTATTGATGTGAGTGATTCAGCGACTGCTGCGGCAGTCGCTGTTACAATATACATGCCGGTGACTGTGTGTTTTTTGTCCGCAGGTGGAGCCTGCAGGACATAGAGAACGGGAGAGAGGAGTGCGCGCTTTTTTTATTTGAATTTTGCGCCGCTCTGAGCCCGTGCTTTACGGCAGTCTCCATTTCCGGCTTCTCTCATGGAGCACACGGAGACACAGCGCGGCGGCCATTACAAGCAGGCTGAAAGCTCCCTCGGACATCGCTCCCCTCCCCTCCCGGCAAGCGTTGCACCGCGACCAGCTGGGTGAGTAGCTTCTACCCGCAGGGCAGAAGTTTAACCCCCTCACCCCCACAGCGTGGGCGCCTTTCTGAGGCACAAATGGGTGGCAGACTGCGCTGCCTGCAGCTGTTATCACAGGGGGCTCGCACACCATTTTCATAAAAAGGTTGTGGGGAGCCTGCGATATTATTATTGCACTATTTTCGCTAACGATCCCGATAACGGCGCATATTATGCAATCGTTTGTGTGATCATTTTTAAGTTCGCTAGTAGCTGCCAATCTGGGCGATCTCATTAACAACGCATAAGCGGTTAGCGATCCCCTTAATGACTTTGGCGTTCATTGCGATTTACAAAACAGCACAATTTTTTTTAGCGATCTTGTTGAATTTTCTTTAGTGTGGCATAGCTGTCCTGCAGCTGCTGCCTTACAGAGGCACTTGGGGCTCGCACACCCTTTTCATTATCAAGGTGTGGGGAGTCTGCGACTTTAACCCCTTCTTAGGCGGTTAACTCTTAATGAGGGACAGCTGGGGTAGCTCTCTCTTTAAGAGCTTTAACCCTTCAGCGTTCGTTTTTTTCTTTAAGAAACGCACTTTAACCTGCTGTATACTGTGCAAGGTCAGAGACCGTCTCCCAGATCTGCTACAGGATCAGTCTCGCGTATCTGACACGCAGACCTCGACGGCGTCTAGCGCAGCGGTCGGAGGTTCCAGTGGTGTCAAAATGGAGGCCCTCGCTAGTTTCTATGGATGGCCTGTCTGTCTTTCTAGATTATTGAGTGTCAGCCAGATCCTCTCAAGGAAGCGACACAAGCCGGTGCCTTCCTTCCCGCATAAGAGGAGGATCGGCAAAGGGACACTCTGCCTCTCTTTTGGGCCGTTAAGAGGTTTTTATTGGAGGCGTTAGTTACCGGAGGAGGTATCTGGACGTCCTGGTAAGTCGGCCCGGATGTTTTCAGTCGCGATCAGTTTTACCATCACTGGATGAGCTTAATGGGACAGTGGAGAAGGAGCGCCTGTGTCCAGATAATTGAGACACTGTATCCGTGTTCTACGGAGTTGATTGATTGATAATTGAATTCCTTCTCCTGAAGTGAATGTCCCTTTATCCAAGCTTAGTAAAATCTTCCCGATAAAGGGAAGGCAAGTCTGCAGGATCCGCTGGACAGAAAAACGTAGATGGCAGCAAAATCCATCTACGAGGCCGCGGGTCATGGATTCAGTACTAGAGTCCATATGTGCTTGTAAAGCTTCCCTGAGCCGGTTGGGCCGTCTATGGACGGCGTGGCAAGATGGATCCCCTCTATCGAAGTAGATGGGCTTTTCCAGTTGTGGAGGATACTGCGTCACTGCTATCCAGGGCGCAATCCTCGGCAGTCACAGTCAGAAGAGCACTGTGGCTTAGACAGTGGACCGGGGACGCGGTTTCCAAGCAGGGTTTGCTATCTTTAACTTACAAGGTGGTCAGCTATTTGAGTCTGACCGCACGGAGCTGATCGCAAAGGCAAAGGAAACGGTTTTACCGCAGCGCAGAGCTGTGACTTCTGCGTCTGGCAGGACTAGTTCCGGTAGTGTCAGCAATCCTTTCGGTCCAGGGGACGTTTCGGTCAGCCCTCTTGGGGATCGGGTCGTCCCTCTTTTTCAGGAAAAAAGACCTCTCAGAAATCTCGCACTCCCTGGAAACAAAGTTTCCATCAAGACAAGCGGGAATCTCACAAAAAAAAACAACAAAAAAAACCCGCTAAAACAGATTGACGCCAGGTTTCCACTCGAGGGCTCTCGAGTGGGGGTCGCCTGCTTCTATTCAAATTGACTTGGGTTTCCCGCGTCCCGTACACCTGGGTGACGCGGGTTGTGTCGGCAGGCCACTTCATAGAGTTTTCTTCTCGACCCCCGGACAGTTTTTACCAATCTCGCTTTCTGTCAGAGCCCGAGCTATGTGCCGCTCTACTGCGAGAAGTCGACTCTCTTCTGCAGAAGGGTGTGATGGTACCGGTTCCACCAGAGGACAGGGGAAGAGGGTTTTATTCCAACCTCTTTGTGGTCCCCAAAAAGGAGGACAAATCTCGCCCCATCCTGGATTTCAAAAGATTGAATCGGCATGTCCACACCCAAAAATTTCGCATGGAGTTGCTTCGCTCCGTTATGGCAGCCTTGTCGCAGAACGACTTTTTGGTGTCAATCGACATTCGCGACGCTCATTTGCACGTTCCAATCGGAAGGGCTCACCAACGTTACCTTCGTTTTGCCATAGGTCAGGACCATTACCAGTTTGTGGCTCTGCCATTCGGTTTGGCCTCAGTGCCCAGAGTTTTTACAAAAATTCTGGCGCCTCTCATGGCAATACTACGAAGACAGGGGGACACGATTCTTCCCTACCTGGACGACCTTTTGATTGTGGCGTCCTCAAAGGAGGAGGCGGTGACGGCTCGCAATCTATCCCTTCAGCTCCTGGAGGACTTCGGGTGGCTGGTCAATTGGGAGAAGTCGTCTCTGGAACCGTCACAATCAATTCTGTTTTTGGGGATGCATTTCGACACGGTACGAGCAGTGGTGTCCCTGCCTCCAGACAAGCAAGCATGTCTCCTTCGACATGCACGGGTGATAAAGTCTTCAACAGCAATGTCCCTTCGAAGATGTATGCGCCTTCTGGGGTTGATGGTGGCTTCAATGGAGGCACTTCCGTTTGCCCAATTTCATTCCAGGGCTCTCCAAAAGTTCATTCTGAACTGCTGGGATCAGTCGCAGACCTCACTGGATTGCAGTGTTATCATCTCCCACAAAGTACGAGAGTCTCTAGGATGGTGGATACGTCCGAAAGAGTTATCCCTGGGGAAGTCTTTCCTTACTCCGAAGTGGTCGGTCATAACCACCGATGCCAGCCTGACAGGCTGGGGGGGTGTCTGGAACGATCTCTGGACTTAGGGAGTATGGTCGTCGGAAGAGTCTGTCTTGCCGATCAACATCCTCGAATTGAGGGCGATTTTCCTTTGCCTCCAACACTGGACGGTCCCTTTAAGCGGTCTGCCTGTCCGAGTGCAGACAGACAATGCGACGGCGGTCGCATATATCAATCACCAAGGCGGGACAAGGAGTTCCAGACTCATGGTGGAGGTATCTCTGATCCTGATATGGGCAGAGACCAGAGTTCCAGCCATCTCTGCGATCCACATTCCAGGAGTTCAGAATATCACGGCGGACTTTCTAAGTCGCGAGAAGTTGGATCCCGGAGAATGGAGTCTTCATCCGGAAATTTTTGCACTGCTGTGCTCCCGTTGGGGAACTCCCCAAGTGGATCTGATGGCATCCAGGTTCAATGCCAAGTTACCGACATTCATGTCCAGGTACAAGGATCCGAAGGCTGTAGCGGTGGATGCTCTAGTGGCTCCGTTGGACCGATTCACACTAATCTATGTGTTCCCGCCGTTTTCTTTGCTACCTCTGGTACTCTGTCGGATCAGACTAGAGAGAATCTCGGCTATAGTGATAGCCCCAGATTGGCCAAGGAGAACGTGGTTCTCGACACTGGTGTCACTCCTGGCGGCACCGCCATTTCCACTTCCTCTTCGCCCGGACCTGTTAACCCAAGGGCCCGTTCGTCATCCGGACCTGAAGTCTCTGCGTTTGATGGCGTGGCTCTTGAGACCGACATATTGACTCGTCGAGGTTTTTCAGCCGAAGTCATTGCCACTTTGCGAGCGGCCAGAGGTCCGGCTACTACTAGAATTTACCACAAGACTTGGGAAGCCTTCTTTTCGTGGTGTTCGGGTTCTTCAAGGAACCCGAGGATTTTTTCCATTCCCAATTTGTTGGCCTTCCTGCAATTCGGGCTGGACAAGGGTTTGGCAGTGAGCACCCTGAGGGGTCAGGTTTCTGCTCTGTCCTTGCTGTTCCGAAAGGCTATTGCCTCGCGTAGGGACGTGCGTTTCTTTTTTCGCGGAGTAACCCACCAGTTTCCACCGCGGAAGGCGCCTGTGTCTCCTTGCCGTCTCACCCTTGTTTTGGAGGCTCTTCAACATGGGCCTTTTGAGCCTATGGACTCTGTTAGTCTTTCTTTGCTCTCTTGGAAGGTTGCCTTCCTAGTGGCTCTTTGAGAAGGGTTTCTGAGTTGGCGGCTCTTTCTTGCTCGCCTCCCTTCCTGGAGTTTCACCCGGATCGTGTAGTGCTACGCACACGGAGCGACTTCCTACCTAAGGTGGTGTCGCAATTTCATGTTAACCAGGATATTGTGTTGCCCTCTCTTTGTCCGAGGCCAAGGAATGCGAAGGAACGGACCTTGCACGCATTGGATTTGGTGCGGGCTTTGAAGTTCTATTTGACTGTTACTCAAGGTTTTCGGAAGTCAAACTCTCTGTTTGTGATTCCAGCAGGTCGTCGGCGTGGTAAACGAGCTTCCAAGGACTCTATAGCTCGTTGGATTCGGTCGGCCTTTTTGGAGGCTTACCGACTTAAAAGCGAACCTTGCCCGATTAAGATTCGAGCTCACTCCACGAGGGCTGTGGCTTCCTCGTGGGCCTTTCATCAAGGGGCCTCGGCAGCTCAGCTCTGCCGAGCGGCGACCTGGCGTTCTGTCCACACGTTTATAAAGTTTTATAAGGTGGACGTCAGTGCTTCCGCTGATGCGGCCTTAGGACGTAGGGTCCTGCAGGCGGCCGTAATTTAAAGTTCTAGTTAACTTGTATTTGGCGCCTGTTGCGCATTTATCTAGGTTGTTGGGATTCTGCCTCTTTTGGTTTTTTTCCCACCCTAGTTTTTGGACTGCTTTGGGACGTCCCACTAGTTATGACTAGTGTGTCTCCTTTCCTTCCGTTCTGCTGCTGAAAGACGGATTTTGGTAAGAACTTACCTGTAAAATCCTTTTCAGCGAAGGAAGGAAAGGAGACACAGCTCCCTCCCATGGCAGAAGTGTGTTGATGTGTTTTCAGATGCGGCGTGACCCTCTTCTGATAGCGATTATCTGGGCTGAGGTCGACGCGCTAAGGCTCTGTTCCAGCATTGCCAGCTCATCGCAGTGGTCAGGTCCAGTGAGTAGTACCTGGAACTGTGTGGTTTTTGCCTACATGCATGCATAACCTGTATTCTTGTGTTTTTTTCTCTGAAGTCCTTCAGAAGGGGTTATGTTGCTCCGCTGGTGATATTGCTCTTCCTTAAGCTTGTGTACAACTGGAGAGCTGAGTAGGAGGAGCCCGAGCTGGAGGGGCCGGTCAACACTCTTTTTAATCTGAGGTGTCTATCTCATCTGGGCTCCGCCTACCCACTAGTTATGACTAGTGTGTCTCCTTTCCTTCCTTCGCTGAAAAGGGTTTTACAGGTAAGTTCTTACCAAAATCCGTCTATTACTATCATTTATAATTCCTCACATAAAAGAGCAATTTACAAAATGTACAGAAGACCTCAGAGCCGCCATTCCCAATATTATACTACAGAGATCAAACTCGTCCTTATCTTAAGGACATAATGCTTGAGTCATTTTATCTATCAACACACATTTTACATCAAAGTAGGCCTCATGACAACTTTCTCAAGAATAATTGGCCATAGAAGCCGGTCAGTTTAGATTCTTTGTATATTGTGGTGGATAAATTAAATGTGAACTCTGGGTGACACATGATGCAAAGACACTTCTGTGCCCAGATACAGGTTTTCAAAATTGGTCATCTTCTATTAATTACCCTTGAACACGGACAAGTACACAAGTCATGCCTACCTCAAAATTGTCCAGTAACGTTTTAGATGGTAAGGGGCTTAGCCTAAAAGCATTGTTTAAAATTCCCAAGCCAAGGTGTTGTGCCAGCACGGACCAGTTCTTGTCTGCATCTTCACTTTGTAACAATGAGTAAAGTTTCTGCTTTGAGTCATCACCGAGGCTGTTCATGTCTCCTAGAAAATGAAGATTATTTTGGCTTAAAGGGGGTGTCTGGTTTCTCATCGTAGAATATTTATTATTCTGGACATACATTGGCAAATTTTGAACGAGTGTCTCCAGGAATGCTTGTCTCTTAGTAATCGGGCAGGGTAAACTGGCTGACAACCACCTGACGAATGAGTAATAAAGGTCAGGTGAACTGATTAAGCTGACTGGTGAGATCAATGACTGCCTGTGTGCACAGAACTATCAACTGGTAATTGTCCTGTGTGCATAGGAAATAATGCTTAATATTTATAACAAAAAGCATTGTGCAACGCCATACATTTCTAATATTCTTCAACTCTGGCTGAATCTCCATATTCTTAAAATATATTTATAATATTCCTCTTCAACTGTAGTTTAATCTGCATTCTCCGGTTCGAGGTGGACATGGGCTTTTGGATGTAATGTGAATAAAGAGACTAAACTTGTACTTGAGACATACTAGCAGTGAGTATTGTCTAACAGGCACCAATAGTAATCTCTGCCATGATCTAATTGTAAGGCGGCATCTGCCTATGCCATCAGAGAGAATAATTACAAAAATCTTAACATATATGTCATATAAATGAAAAATATGTAAGGAAACTGTGGAGGAAACTATGGGTCTACATCAGACAAATGATCTGGGTGACGCCACAGTGGAAGCAAATTATATTTTAGGGCAAGGATTTAAAGGGAGACCACAAACATGGTTAACCACTAATTGTAACTATTGTAAACCGGTTTTATTATATAGTAGTAATCCAGTGAGTGAGCCTGCAGCCAGGGGTTACTCCACTCTCGCTTGATTTATGAATGAATAGTGGTCATTGGCCTATGTATTAGTGTTCTATGCCACAACAGCGTTAGGGCTCATGTTGACATCTGTGCAAATTGGTCCAATTTCAGATCACAATGTAAGGACTGGCCGGCGCTCTCCAGACCTGAGTGAGACAGCATCACAGAAATATATCAAGCTGTCGAGCTTGGGTCAGCAGAGCCGCTTCAAGTCCGTGCTCTGACAAATTTGCATGGATGACTGCATGAATCCTTATAGATACATACCTTGTAAATGGATGTCTTCAGAAGATACCGGTGACATGTATGGTTTTCCATTGAGTATTTCAAACACCTGTGAGATGAATATAAATAAAAATGTAAATTCTTACTTAGATTTGTGAACTCCAAACTGAAGCCAATCGTGTCTAATGCATTGAAAGTCACTGATAGGTTTGATGGAAGATGGATTTCTTATCAGTTCTTCTTTACTATACTCCCCTGTGCAGGTTCGGTTTATGTGCTAATTTAGTAACTCTCTTGATTTCCAGTTATTTCTTGTTGTTTCTTATCTGTCTACATGGCTGTTTTGGCTCTAGTCACCTGTGATGTGACTGAACATCATTACAGTCATGGACTGTTCTCTGTTAAACGTGAACCCACATTTGACTAATATATCTTTAGATTGGGAGCCCCCATGGGGACAGCGATTATAACATCAGTAAAGTGCTGTGGAAATGAATAGTTATGGCGGCTAGGATACAGAATAATTAATAGAACTGTAGTATAAATGTTTTCTAATGAACGCAAGAAAATACACCAGTTGCTTACCTCATCACTAGTGGCCATGTCTAGTGGCTTTGTACCAGGGGCAATTCCTTCATCAACGTCATTGTCATCCTCTGTGTTTCCAGGAACGTAAAGGGGTTCAAAATTTTCAATGAAAGAATCAGCACCTGGAAAATAATAACATTTAAGCACCATGAGTAAACATTTTTTTCTCTTTATATTTCTTCATACTTTAACTGCTTTTTTTTCTCTTTACTTGGAAATTATAAGTTATACGTTTATTTTTAATTATTTATTTATTTTACTTATATAGCGACATTAATTCCACAGCGCTTTACATAAATTATTAATATAACATGTATATGCAATTTTTCTGGTGTCCTATAAAAGTTTTTGGGAAAAAAATAAAACAAAAAGCCACAAACATTCAATATAGCCTGACTAATCCTTGTGAATGTAGAAAATCTAAAAAAAAAAAATTGCTAAATTCATCTAGGTGGCTCATGCTGGATGATACCTTAGGTACTACTTTAAACATTTTTATCAAACTTTACATCACTTCTTGGTTGATTTACTTTTAGATCAATATTCTGTGCCACGAAAGGGGGCTTCTCTATAGTGATGGTTCGTTCTGCTGTAGCTTCATCACTACGGCCTGTCGGGCACAGAACTCTGACAGTGCACAGAAAACCACGACAGAACAATTGGCCTTAAAAAAAAATAATAATCCAAATGGCCGTACCTGCTGCTTTCAGGAGAGCAGTCAGTTTGGTGGATCCTTTCCCAGCTGCTATGTGGAGGGGGGTATTTCCATCATACGTTGTACTATCCACACAAGCGCCTCCTGTTAAGATATTGAATATAAAATACTATTAGTCATTACGAGGCTTATAACTCTAGTCGTTTATAACTGTCTAATTCATCTACTCCACTAATGCACTGATCCATTAGCACAAATATTGTTTGAGGAAACTAAAAGCCCACAAACTGCCACGCATACATGATAATCAACATTGCTCCCTTTAACCCCTTAGTGACAGAGCTAATTTTGACCATAAGGACCAAGCCTCATTTTTTAAAAATCTGACCAGTGTCACTTTGAGGTAATAACTCTGAAACACTTCAAAGTATTCCACTGATTCTGAGTTTTGTTTTTTCGTGACATATTGTACTTTCTTAGTGGTATGTTTTGGTCGAAATTATTTGCATATAGTTATGAAAATATAGAAAATTTGTCAAAAATTGAAAATGTAGCAATTTTCAAAGTTGAATTTTCATGCCTTTAAATCAGATATTTATTAATTACTTTGTGTGGTTTAACTAATAGTAATAAGCGAACGTGCTTGAATAGCATTTTATTCAAGAGTGCTCGGGTGTTATCCAAGTATCTTGGAGTGGTCGTATATTACCGTATATACTCGAGTATAAGCCGACCCGAGTATAAGCCGAGGCCCCTAATTTTGCCACGGAAAACTGGGTAAGCTTATTGACTATCTTGGAGTGGTCGTATATTACCGTATATACTCGAGTATAAGCCGACCCGAGTATAAGCCGAGGCCCCTAATTTTGCCACGGAAAACTGGGTAAGCTTATTGACTATCTTGGAGTGGTCGCATATTACCGTATATACTCGAGTATAAGCCGACCCGAGTATAAGCCGAGGCCCCTAATTTTGCCACGGAAAACTGGGTAAGCTTATTGACTCGAGTATATGCCGGGTGTATAAACCGCCGTCCTGCTGTGCTCCCCCCGTCCTGCTCCGTGCTCCCCATCCAGCTCTGTGCTCCCCCCTCCAGCTCCTCCGTCCTCCGCTGTGCTCCCCCCTTCCTGCTCCGTCTTCCTCTGTGCTCCCCCCTCCTGCTCTGTCCTCCTCTGTGCTACCCCCTTCCTGCTCCGTCCTCCTGTGCCCACCCTGTCATGCTCCGTGCTCCTCTGTGCTTTCCATCCTGCCCCACGTCCTGCTCCGTGCTTTCCATCCTCCCCCTCGTCCTGCTCCGTGCTCCTCTGTGCTTTCCATCCTCCCCCTCGTCCTGCTCCGTGCTCTCCATCCTCCCCCGTCCTGCTCCATGCTCCTCTGTGCTTTCCATCCTCCCCCTCGTCCTGCTCCAAACTCTCTATCCTCCCCCCGTCCTGCTCCGTGCTCCTCTGTGCCTTCCATCCTCCCCCTCGTCCTGCTTTGTGCTCTCCATCCTCCCCCCGTCCTGCTCCGTGCTCCTCTGTGCTTTCCATCCTCCCCCTCGTCCTGCTCCGTGCTCTCCATCCTCCCCACCGTCCTGCTCCGTGCTCCTTGTCATCCTCCATGCTCCCCCATCCTCCTCCATCATACTCACCCTCCCCGTGCCATCGCTGAACGTCCTGACAATCCTCCGTTGTACCCTGCTTCCTGCAGCTCTCCTGTGCTGAGCGGTGACGTAATACCGCTCATTAAGGCCATGAATATGAACACCACGCTTATGGGAGTGGCGTCACGTCCATATTCATGGCCTTAATGAGCGGTATTACGTCACCGCTCAGCACAGGAGAGCTGCAGGAAGCCGGGTACATTGGAGGATTGCCGGGACATTCAGCGATGGCACAGGGAGGGTGAGTATGATGTCCCAGCCACCGGCTCCTGCCGCGGCACCCCCTCCCCCGCTGGTTTCTGCCCAATGACTCGTGTATAAGCCGAGGGGGCATTTTCAGCACAAAAAAAGGTGCTGAAAATCTCGGCTTATACACGAGTATATACGGTATGTTTGTGTCCCTGCGGCTGCATGATTTGCGTCTGTTAGACAGCCTGAACACATATGGTGATTACCTAAGAGCCGCAAAACATGCAGCCGCAGGGACTCGAACATACTATCCGAGCACTACAAGATACTCGGATAAAACCCGAGCATGCTCAGATTAGAAATTATCCAAGCACATTCGCTCACTAATAAATAACATTTTCCACATGTCTATTTTACATCTGCATCATTTTTTAAACATATTTATTTTTGTTAGGAAGTTAGAAGGGTTCAAATTTGTACAGCAATTTTTCAATAACTTCAACAAGTACCACCCAACCATCAAGCTCACCCTCAACTTTTCAAAGTCCCAAATACATTTTCTGGACATGACCATATACATCAAGGACAACGCCATACAAACATCAATTTACCATAAGCCCACAGGATGTCCGGCATATTTTAAATGGAACAGCTTTCATCCAAGACACAAAAAAAAATTCATCATCTACAGTCAAGCTCTGAGGTATATTCGGATCTGTTCAGACAGTAAAGACAGGAAACTACAGCTGCTGTCACTGAGGAATACATTCCTACAACAAGGATACCATCCACTGGTTATAGATGAACAGATCTACATGGCTACAAGAATCCCAAGAAGAAGCCTCCTGGATTACAAACAGAGGGGACAACAACAGGGTACCTCTTGTGGTCACATACAACCCCCACATGAGAATCCTAAGGAAAATTGGTGCTGATCTCCAACCCATATTCCACAGAGACCACAAACTGAAAGACATATTCCCAGAACTACCACTTCTCTCCTACAAACAGCCCCCTAACTTAAGGAATCTCCTTGTCAGAAGTGTCCTCTCATTACCATCACTGACTGGCATATTCCCATGTAACAATAAAATATGCAAAACTTGTACCCACATATTACCAACAAATATAGTCTGCGTACCAAACACAAATCAGAACTATAAGGTCATGGGTTCCTTTTCATGAACATCCTCCAATGTGGTGTACATGATACAATGTACGAGGTGCCCTGGAGCTATCTATATTGGGGAAACCATGCAAAAACTACAAACAAGGATGAATCTACACAGACATACAATCAGGAATGAAATGGACACGCCTGTGGGAAAACATTTCTCTGGAACTGGACGTTGTATGACAGACTTAAAAGTCTTAATACTAAAAGGTCATTTTAAGGATGACAGAGAGAAAAATTTGGGAATTCAAACTTATAACACTCAGATCTACCTCTCTGGCCCAGACGTCACCTCTCTCCTGTCCAGAATCCCGGAGTGTCTATCAGCCATATCCTCCTACTTCTCCTCCCGCTTCCTCAAACTCAACGTGGACAAATATCATATTTCCCCATCTCACAGAGCTTCCTTACCTGACCAATCCATCACAATTAACGACATCACGCTTTCCCCCCGTACTGGAAGTCCGCTGCCTCGGAGTAACCCTTGACTCTGCCCTGTCCTTCAAACCGCACATCCAAGCTCTTTCTACGTCCTGTCACCTTCAGCTCAAAAATATTTCCAGAATCCGTCCTTTCCTCAACCCTCAATCTAATAAAATGATTGTGCATGCCCTCATCTCCTGCCTCGACTACTGCAACATCCTTTTCTCTGGCCTACCTGCTTAACATCCTCGCACCTCTCCAGTCCATGCTTAACTCTGCTGCCTGACTAATTCTTCTCTCTCCTCGCTACTCCCTCTGCAAATCTCTTCACTGGCTCCCATTCCCTCAGCGTATCCAGTTCAAATTACTAATACTGACCTACAAGGCCATCTATAACCTGTCTCCCCCATATGTCTCTGAACTAATCTCCCGATACCTTCCCTCACATAATTTCCGATCCTCCCAAGACCCTCTTCTCTCCTCCACACTTAGTCGCTCCTCACCCAACCGCCTCCAAGACTTCTCCCGAATATCCCCCATCCTCTGGAATTCTTTGCCCCAACGAGTCCGACTGTCAACCACATTCGGATCCTTCAGACGGAATCTGAAAACCCACCTCTTCAGGAAAGCTTACAGCCTGCAATGACCTGCTACCTCCTCACCACTACCGGAGATATCGCCTCAACCAACACCGGAACTGCTGCAACCCACCAACCTGCTGTTTCCTTCCCCACCATCCTGTAGAATGTAAGCACGAAAGGGCAGGGTCCTCTCCCCTCTGTATCAGTCTGTCATTGTTAGTTTGTTTATTGTACAGGTCCTTCTCAAAAAATTAGCATATAGTGCTAAATTTCATTATTTTCCATAATGTAATGATTACAATTAAACTTTCATATATTTTAGATTCATTACACACCAACTGAAATTTGTCAGGTCTTTTATTGTTTTAATACTGATGATTTTGGCATACAACTCCTGATAACCCAAAAAACCTGTCTCAAAAAATTAACATATTTCAACCATCCAATAAAATAAAAGTGTTTTTTAAAAACAAACAAAAAAACCATCAAATAATAAAGTTCAGTTATGCACTCAATACTTGGTCGGGAATCCTTTTGCAGAAATGACTGCTTCAATGCAGCCTGTGACACTGCTGAGGTGTTATGGAGGCCCAGGATGCTTCGATAGCGGCCTTAAGCTCATCCAGAGTGTTGGGTCTTGCGTCTCTCAACTTTCTCTTCACAATATCCCACAGATTCTCTATGGGGTTCAGGTCAGGAGAGTTGGCAGGCCAATTGAGCACAGTAATACCATGGTCAGTAAACCATTTACCAGTGGTTTTGGCACTGTGAGCAGGTGCCAGGTCGTGCTGAAAAATGAAATCTTCATCTCCATAAAGCATTTCAGCCGATGGAAGCATGAAGTGCTCCAAAATCTCCTGATAGCTAGCTGCATTGACCCTGCCCTTGATGAAACACAGTGGACCAACACCAGCAGCTGACATGGCACCCCACACCATCACTGACTGTGGGTACTTGACACTGGACTTCAGGCATTTTGGCATTTCCTTCTCCCCAGTCTTCCTCCAGACTCTGGCACCTTGATTTCCGAATGACATGCAAAATTTGCTTTCATCAGAAAAAAGTACTTGGGACCACTTAGCAACAGTCCAGTGCTGCTTCTCTGTAGCCCAGGTCAGGCGCTTCTGCCGCTGTTTATGGTTCAAAAGTGGCTTTACCTGGGGAATGCGGCACCTGTAGCCCATTTCCTGCACACGCCTGTGCACGGTGGCTCTGGATGTTTCTACACCAGACTCAGTCCACTGCTTCCTCAGGTCCCCCCAAAGGTCTGGAATCGGGCCTTCTCCACAATCTTCCTCAGGGTCCGGTCACCTCTTCTTGTTGTACAGCGTTTTCTGCCACATTGTTTCCTTCCAACAGACTTCCCATTGAGGTGCCTTGATACAGCACTCTGGGAACAGCCTATTTGTTGAGAAATTTCTTTCTGGGTCTTACCCTCTTGCTTGAGGGTGTCAATGATGGCCTTCTTGACATCAGTAAGGTCGCTAGTCTTACCCATGATGGGGGTTTTGAGTAATGAACCAGGCAGGGAGTTTTTAAAAGCCTCAGGAATCTTTTGCATGTGTTTAGAGTTAATTAGTTGATTCAGAAGATTAGGATAATAGGTCGTTTAGAGAACCTTTTCTTGATATACTAATTTTTTGAGACAGGTTTTTTGGGTTATCAGGAGTTGTATGCCAAAATCATCAGTATTAAAACAATAAAAGACCTGACAGATTTCAGTTGGTGTGTAATGAATCTAAAATATATGAAAGTTTAATTGTAATCATTACATTATGGAAAATAATGAAATTTAGCACTATATGCACATTTTTTGAGAAGGACCTGTATGTGATACCTGTAAAATGTATGTAACCCCTTCTCATGTACAGCACCATGGAATCAATGGTGCTATATAAATAATAATAATAAGGATGTTCAATTCTTTGACACTAGGACTCAATTTAACACCTGTATTTATGTCTCACTACATGGACACAATTCACACCTCCACCAGAAGGACTCCAGATAACTAAGAACATAATTCCCACTGCTTCTCCATTTGTAGGAAAATGCTAATTTGATTTTCTTGGCTTATCTTTAGGAGGCATCACACCTCCCACCTTATGAACAAATGTGCTACTGTGCTATCCCTTAAATGTTGTGCCTTTTTTCTTATTAATCTATTAGTAATCTCGCCTGAAGATGGAGCCTCTGTGCTCTGAAAGCTTGCAAACACATTATTTTCTAGTTAGCCAATAAAGGTATCACTACGAGAATACTTTTGTCATCATTGGGCAGAAAAGTATTCACATAATTTTTCCAACAAAATTTAGAAAACCATTTTTTTTAGGGACCACTTCACATTTGAAGTGACCTTGGGGAGCCTATATGACAGAAAAACCCCCGAAAGTGACAGCATTCTAAAAACTGCACCCCTCAAAGTCCTCAAAATCACATTCAAAAAGCTTATTAACTCTACAGGTGCTTCACAGGAATTAATGCAATGTTTAAAGAAAAAAATCAACATTTTCCTTTTTTCCACAAAAATGTTACTTTAGCCCTCAATTTTTTACTTTAACAAGAGCAACAGGAAAAAATTAACCCCAAAATATGTTGTGCAATATCCCATCTGTGAGGGGAAACTACTATTTGGGCACACAGCAGGGCTTGGAAGGGAAGCAGAACTGTTTGACTTTTTGAATGCAAATGGCTGGAATCATTAGCAGACATCATGTTGCGTTTGGAGAGCCCCTGATGTGCCCAAACAGTACAACCCCCCACAAGTGACGCCATTTTAGAAACTGGATCCCTCCAGGAATGTACAGTGGGGAAAATAAGTATTGGATACACTGTCGATTTTGCAAGTTTTCCCACCTACAAAGAAAGGAGAGGTCTGTAATTTTTATCACAGGTACACTTCAACTGTGAGACAGAATCAAAAAATCACATTGTATGACTTTTTAAATAATTAAATTGCTTGAAATAAGTATTTGATCACCTACCAACCAGCAAGAACTCTGGCTCTCACAGACCTGTTAGTTTTTCTTTAAGGGTATGTGCACACGTTGCAGATTTGCAGAATTTTCTGCACAGAATCTGCACCTCTTGGCAGAAAACGCAGGTGCGTTTTTTCATGCGGATTTGTATGCGATTTTGTAAGCTAAATAAAGATATGTTATTCAAGAAAAAAAAGGTTTGTGATGTCATTTCTTGTCCAGCCTCCTCTTTTACATTTGTCCAACCCATACTCTATTACACACACAGATAGATATGGGATGGATAGATAGATATGGGATAGATAGATGAATATGGGATAGATAGATGATAATAGATTATAGATAGATATATCTATCTCATATCTATCTGTTATCTATCATCTATCTGTTATCTATCTATCATCTATTATCTATCTCATTCCTTCTATCAATCATCTATCTGTAGATAGATAGAAAGATATGGGATAGATAGATATGGGATAGATAGATACATCGGTCTATCTATAGATAGATAGATCTATAGATAGCTAGATAGATCTATAGATAGATAGATCTATAGATACGGTAGATCAAAAAGAGAAAGTGGGAAGCTTTTATGCCATAAGATCATAGACATTTTATTGATATGCTTTCAAATTTATACAAAAAAATATTAAAAAATATATAGATAAAAAATGGGGACAACAAAATGCAAAAAATGGCCATTGAAAAGTACAGAAGCCAGAATATGCACTATAATGCAATTCACAAAATATCCTAAAATAGACTTATCAACCCCCAATGGTGAGTTAAATGAATGAATGCTTAAATGTGCATATGGAGCAGCAAAAACAGCTTCCTTAAAGTAAATGCTCAAATCATTAAAGTTCCCACTAAAGTTAGGATATAATTTGTATAAATAGCAAAAATAACAAGAATATTACCATGTATATCTCATATTCAGGAAGACCAGCTAAATCCCCTGTTCCCAAAAGGCAAAATGCCTTCAAAGAGTTAATCAAACATATAAATACCGTGAATCCGACAGATACACCAAAGTGAAGGTCACATAATACAGGAAAATAGTATGCAGGGAATAACAGGGAGAAAAACGCATTTTTTGCTGGAAATTAAACACTGTACCTTAAGGCCCCGACACACAAAGCGAGGTCGCTGCTGAGTCACAAGTTTTGTGACGCAAAAGCGACCTTTGCAACGATCTCGCTATGTTTGACACGTAGCAGCGACCAGGACCCTGCTGTGAGATCACTGGTCGTGTCGGAATGGCCTTGACCTTTTTTTGATCGTTGAGATCCCGCTGGGTAGCATGCATCGGTGTGTTTTACCAACGATCTCGCTAGCGACTCAGCACTGAGACACATAGGAGACACATCGTTACACAGGTCGCTACAGGTCGCCGATCGTTGCTACGTCGTTGGGAAGATCTGACTGTTTGTCATCTCACCAGCAATGATCCCTGCCAGGTCGTATCGTTGTGGGGATCGCTGTAGCGTCGCTGAGTGTGACGGTACCCTTAAAATGGCCGTAGCACCCCAGATATATAGATAGATAGATAGATATATCTATAGATAGATATGGGATAGCTATATCTATAGATATAAAATAAAAAATAGAGCAGCACAAAAATACAAAAAGAGAGTCCAAGTGCAAAGCTCCCAAATGCATAAACCAAACTTTTTCAATACAAGAATCCAAAAAACAGGAACAGCACACCAGTTTTTCTTGATAAGAGCTGTTTATTTAGCTCAAAGTGCGACATTTCGGTTCAAGTGGCGAACCTGCTTGAGAAAGGTCTGTACTCAGGACCGAAACGTCTGGGAAGGGGGTAATACCCATGGCCCCGTCCCAGGCTAAGAATATCAACCCGCAGCTGTCTGCATAGCCTTTACTGGTTATTACAATAGGGGCCCCCCCAAAAAAAATGATGTGGGGTCCCCCTATAATTAATAGCCAGAAAGGATATGCAGACAGCTGCGGGCTGATATTCATAGCCTAGGAAGGGGCAATGGATATTTGCCCTTCCGTGGCTTCAAACACCAGCCCGCAGCTGCCCCAGAAATAGCGCATCTGTAAGATGCGCCAATTCCAGCACTTAGCCCCTCTCTTCCCACTGCGGTGTAGCAGTGGCATATAGGGAAATAAGGGATTAATGTCACCTTTGTATTATAAGGTGACATTAAGACCAGTTAATAATGGAGAGGCGTCAATAAGACACCTATCCATTATTAATCTTATAGTATGAAAGGGTTTAAAAAAACACACACATAAGAATAAAGTATTTTAATGAAATAAAACACAACATGGGTTTCATATTTTTATTGCACGCCTAAGCCATGCAATGCCCTCGGTCTCCTGTAATAAAAAGTAAAATAATAAACCAACCGTATACTCCCTGTCTGACGCAGTCCAATTAATAACGAGTGTCCCACGACAATCTCCTCTATAGAACAGTGACATCGGCAGCAGCATATACATCGCGAAGGATTACCTCCGCTGTCAGTTTATCGCGGGGCCCCTGTAGAGCACTGACATCACCCGAGTTGGAGGCAGAGATTAATACCCTACTGTTGTGAATGTGTTAGAAATGAATTCTGAGCAGAAGCTCCCTCTGGTGGTTGCAAACAGTGCTGAACCATTCAATGAGGATTGGCAATCAGGAGTTACAGACTGGTCTTATATAAGGGAGGTTCCTTCCCATCATGGTTGCCGGTGATCAATTGTTCTTGTCTCAACTATGGTTCCTCGTTCACTTGGAAGCTTACTGAGTCTTGCCTGCATCTTCTGCTATCAGATAAGATATTTTCTGCTTTTATTTTTGTGCTTGCTTTTTGCATTGTTCCCTGCACTTCTGTGGAGGTCAGCCAGGTCCCCTCCGGGGGCTTGTGCTCCTCTCAGTTTATCTGAGCCACTGTTATTTGTTCTTTTGCCTTTTCCAGTTTTTTCAGTGGCTGCGGCTTAGTTTTGTGACACCAGAGAACTAATTTAGGTGGTAGAGGTCATGTGATCTCAGGTGTTTTTGCAATTAGTAGAGTTGGTATTTTTTAGGGTTTTTTGGATTGCAGTAAGTGTCCTTCCTATCCTTTTCTGTCCAGGTAGATTGGGCCCCAACGTTTGCTCATACTATTTTCTGTCTGTGTCTGTATTTCCTCTTGTCTAACCGCCATTACATGTTTGGGGGCTTCCTATGTTCTTTGGGGATCTGCTCCGGGGCAGATAGCTTTCCTCTTTCTATCTTTAGGTGTAAATCAAGAAAGGCACATCCAGCCCCTGAATGGCAGCGCTTCCCAGGACTCACATCCAAAGATGATATTTCATATTTTTTTATTTAATAAGTTAAAATGGAGGAGATACAACGCGTTTCGGATAAAGTATATATCCTTCATCAGGTATCATAAAAACACAGTACAAATCCTAATAATATAAAATTCAGACTGAATTTTATATTATTAGGATTTGTACTGTGTTTTTATGATACCTGATGAAGGATATATACTGTATCCGAAACGCGTTGTATCTCCTCCATTTTAACTTATTAAATAAAAAAATATGAAATATCATCTTTGGATGTGAGTCCTGGGAAGCGCTGCCATTCATGGGCTGGATGTGCCTTTCTTGATTTACTCATCCTGTGTGAGCCTGAATCTGGCTCTTTCACTTGGATCCACCTGAGGCAAGCTGCAAGCCCTGTCTATTGAAAAGTATCCCAGAAGGATTTTTGAGGATACACAATCTAAAGCCATATTAGTCTTCTATCAGGTGAGTGCATAAAATTGTGCACACTCTAAAGACTATAATATTGTTTTTACGCACTTAGGGCGCCGCGATTTGTCTATTCTTCTCTCCCAAACAGGGTTTTTTTTTTTTTTTTTGTATATCTTTAGGTGTAGTTAACCTCTCAGGCTGTGACGAGGCGTCTAGGACCAACGTAGGAATGCTCCACGGCTGCCTTTAATTGTGGTGGTTAGTCAGGGTACTGTCACGCTGTATCACAGATATATATATAATGTCAGTAATCAATACCAAGAGGGACAACATACAATATAACATATGAATAGGTAATATCAACATGTACATAAAGTATAGTATTACCTGACATAATATCCGTTGTACTGTGGGTGAATCCTGAAGACGTATTACGCTGTCACAGGCTGGAGGTGGACCGGGGTCTATGCTGACCCTAAACTGGGGTCCTGACTAGTCCCTCTACCTGGAGGTACTGTTAATGGTACAGAGGTCCAGGCCGCCAACGTAACCCTGTCTCCTATAAGTCCCTGACCACTGTAATCTAGTCCTCAGAAGGACCCTGATTACCACACAGGGAATAGGCAGGTCACTGCTTAACAAACAGTAAAGACAAACGAGACAGACAGGGGATAAAGTAAATACTGTCTTGCATACAACACTTAAACACAGAGGGAACACAAATGGTCTAGGAGATAAACTATAAGCGAGGAGAGGAGAAACCACAAAGGAACTCTTAGCTTAAGTCTTCTCATAACCTGATCCAATCTGCTGGTCTGCATGTAAGCTTTCACCGACATCTAACAAGCAGACTGGCAGGTATATAAAGGAAGCTAATTAGTGCATAATCAAAAGCAGCCGGGCGAGGCTGGACCTAGTCTTAGCAAAGAGCTAGGTAAAATTAACTCCCTCACTACCAAACACAAAGTAACAGCAACTCAGCTGCGAGAAGTCAGAATGTGCAATCGCGACGATCTTCGTGGCGATGCACCCATGACAGTACCACCCCTTCTACGAGGGGCCTCCGGACCCTCAGGGCCAGGTCTGCCCGGGTAAGTTGTGTGGAAGGTCCGAACCAATCGATCTGCGTTAATATCAGACGCAGGGACCCACGTCCTCTCCTCAGGACCATACCCCTTCCAATGAACCAAGTACTGAAGGGACCGGCGATTCAGACGTGAGTCAATGATCTTCGACACTTGAAATTCTAAGTTACCATTGACCACCACTGGAGGAGGAGGTAGAGGTGACGGTATAACTGGCGCCACGTACCTCTTAAGCAACGATTTGTGAAACACATTGTGGATTTTAAACGTAGGAGGGAGGTCCAGACGAAATGCCACAGGATTAATTATAGAACTGATCCTGTATGGACCGATGAACCTGGGACCCAGTTTCCAGGAGGGAACCTTGAGTTTTATATTCTTGGTAGACAACCATACCAGATCGTTCACACAAAGGTCCGGACCAGACCCTCTCCTCCTATCAGCCATACGTTTGTAACGGTTGCCCATAGCACTCAGATTATTCAGTACTCCTCTCCAAACTGAAGCAAGTGACGACGAGAATCGTTCCTCCTCAGGAACCCCAGAAGGGCTCCCCCCATTGAAAGTACAAAACTGGGGATGAAAACCATATGCCCCAAAAAATGGGGACTTACCAGTGGACTCGCTCCGCCTATTGTTAAGAGCGAACTCTGCCAGAGGCAAGAAAGACCAGTCCTCCTGGTTCTCTGAGACAAAACACCGAAGATATGTCTCTAGGCTCTGATTCAGACGCTCTGTCTGACCATTGGTCTGCGGATGAAAAGCCGAGGAAAAAGACAATTGCATCCCCCGACGTGAAAAAAAATGCCCTCCAGAATTTGGACACAAACTGAGACCCCCTATCTGACACCACATCAGAAGGCAACCCGTGAAGTCTCACAATCTCCCCAATGAACACCTGGGCCAGAGTTTTAGCATTAGGAAGAGCAGGAAGAGCAATGAAATGTGCCATCTTACTGAACCTGTCAACTACAACTAGTATGACAGTTTTCCCTGACGACGGAGGGAGGTTCGTAATGAAGTCCATAGACAGATGAGTCCATGGACGCTCCGGAATTTTCAAAGGCAAGAGGGTCCCAGACGGACGGGTATGTGGGGTCTTAGAGCGAGCACAAACCCCACAAGACGCGACAAAAGTTATTACCTCTTTATTTAAGTTAGGCCACCAAAACCGGCGAGAAAGGAGATCCACAGTTGCTTTACTCCCTGGGTGTCCTGCTAAAGCAGAATTATGATGTGCCTCGATAACTTTTTGTCTTAACTGATTTGGAACAAACAGTTTCCCTGGAGGTCCTACAGGGGCGTCCCCCTGAGCCTCCAATACCTCCTCCTCAAGCTCAGAGCATACAGCCGACACTACAACTCCCTCCTGAAGGATAGGAACCGGGTCATCCGTCTTCCCGGCCCCTGGGAAACTACGAGATAAGGCATCAGCCTTAACATTTTTTGACCCAGGACGATATGTGACGACAAAATTAAACCTGGTAAAAAACAACGACCATCTAGCTTGTCTGGAATTCAGACGCTTTGCAGATTCTAAATACAGCAGGTTCTTGTGATCAGTAATAACGGTGACCGGGTGGACTGCCCCCTCCAAAAAGTGACACCATTCCTCAAAAGCCAACTTAATGGCCAAGAGTTCCCTATTGCCGACATCATAATTCCTCTCGGCGGACGACAATTTCTTAGAGAAGAAAGCGCACGGATGCCATTTACCAGGGGACGGACCTTGGGATAATACTGCACCCACCCCTACGTCAGACGCGTCCACCTCCACAATGAACGGTTGTGATGCATCTGGTTGAATGAGTATGGGGGCCGAAGCAAAACATTTTTTCAAGGAGGAAAATGCCTGACAAGCTTTGTCAGACCACCTAGAAAAATCCGTCCCTTTTTTAGTCATGTCAGTGAGAGGTTTGACAACAGATGAGAAATTACGAATACATTTCCGGTAGTAGTTAGCAAACCCCAGGAAACGCTGCAGTGCCTTAAGATCCTCTGGCCGATCCCATTCAAGCACTGCTCTCACTTTCTCAGGGTCCATACGAAAACCGGAAGCTGACACCAGGAAACCCAAAAACTGAAGTTCCTGTACGGCGAATACACACTTTTCCCATTTGGCGTACAGCTTATTGTCTCGCAAGATCTGCAACACCTGTCTCACATGCTCCTGATGAGACACAAGATCTGGCGAGTAAATTAAGATGTCATCTAAATAAACGACCACAAACTGCCCCACAAGGTGGCGAAAGATGTCATTAACAAAATGTTGAAACACCGCCGGGGCAGTAGTCAGACCAAAAGGCATGACAAGGTTCTCATAATGTCCCTCCGGAGTGTTAAACGCCGTCTTCCACTCATCCCCCTCCTTTATCCTAATCAGATTATACGCCCCCCTGAGATCCAACTTAGAGAACCATTTGGCGCCCACAATCTGATTGAAGAGATCAGGAATAAGTGGGAGCGGATACGGATCTCGGACAGTAATCCGATTAAGCTCACGGAAATCCAAGCAAGGGCGTAGGCCTCCATCTTTTTTCTTCACAAAGAAGAACCCCGTGGCCACTGGGGAAGATGAAGGTCTAATATGCCCCTTGGCCAGACTTTCCGAAATATAATCCTTCATAGCCTGCCTCTCAGGACCAGAAAGGTTATATAACCTAGATTTAGGTAATTTAGCATCAGGAAGCAATTTTATTGAGCAGTCATACGCGCGATGAGGAGGTAACTCTTGACACCCCTCCTCTGAGAACACATCCTCAAAGTCCTCCAGAAAAGGAGGCAAGGTTCTAGGCACGACCCGCACTGATGACCGTGTTCATGCAGTTACTCTTGCAAAATTCACCCCACTGGCTTATTTCTCTGGATTGCCAATTAATCACTGGGTTATGTTTAACCAACCAAGGAAGTCCCAACACAATAGGAGTAGGAAGACCCTCCAACACATAACAAGACAATTGTTCTTTATGTATTGCCCCTACTCGAAGGTCTATGTTATGAACAGCTTGTACAAAGCTACCTTGACCGAGAGGCCTGGCGTCAATAGAGAATATAGGGATCGGTTTGGCCAATACACTCAGTTGCATACCTTGCACCTGGGCAAACCGAGCGTCCACCAGATTAGCCCCGGACCCACTATCAAGAAGAACAGAAATCCTCTCAACTCTCGTACCAACCACCACCTCCGCAGGTACGAGAAATTGAGACGGACTTGTGGACGAAATACATACTCCCAGGTTGTCGTCCACCACACAACCTGGGATTAACAGTTTTCCGGCGACTTTTTGCTCAATGAGGCAAAGGATGGGCACCCCTCAACAAAATGCCCCTCTCTCCCGCAGAAGAAACACCTTCTTGTCTTGCGGCGCACCGCCGATCCCCTCCTACAAAATGATGTCCCTCCCAACTGCATAGGTTCCTCAGAACAGACCAGGGGAACCTCAATATAAGGGACTTTAGTAGTAGGTGGAGTCATAACAGGGGCGGAGTTACCTCGCACCTCTCCCGAAGCCGTCTATCAATACGAATAGCAAGGGCCATAGCAGCCTCCAGTGACGGAGGAGAATCATACTGAGCCAAAACATCTTTTAATTTGTCAGATAACCCTTGACAAAACTGGCTCCTAAGAGCTGGGTCATTCCACTGAGTATCTGTGGCCCATCTACGGAACTCAGAAGAAAATTCCTCCGCCGGACGATCTCCCTGCTGTATCTTACGTAACTTCGTTTCAGCAAGGGAGACCCGATCTGGGTCATCGTATACCAGACCCAGGGCAGTAAAAAATCGATCTACTGACTGGAGGGCCGGGGAGCCCGGAGGAAGAGAGAATGCCTAGGATTGAGGGTCCCCTTGTAAGAGCGAGATGACAATTCCCACCCTCTGCTCTTCACTCCCCGATGACCGAGGCCGAAAATATAATTTACATGCCTCCCGGAAGGTAAAAAATTTGTCCCGCCCACCAGTGAACCTGTCCGGGAGAGCAACTTTAGGTTCAGATCTGGTTTGCTCCGGGGGGGACAAAACCTTGGACTTAATGTCCGTCAGCTCCATGGATGAACTCTGCAACTGCAGGGCAAGCTGGGCAACTGGATCCATGGTAGCTGGGGAGAATCTTTTTTGGGCCGGTGAAAATGTCACGCTGTATCACAGATATATATATAATGTCAGTAATCAATACCAAGAGGGACAACATACAATATAACATATGAATAGGTAATATCAACATGTACATAAAGTATAGTATTACCTGACATAATATCCGTTGTACTGTGGGTGAATCCTGAAGACGTATTACGCTGTCACAGGCTGGAGGTGGACCGGGGTCTATGCTGACCCTAAACTGGGGTCCTGACTAGTCCCTCTACCTGGAGGTACTGTTAATGGTACAGAGGTCCAGGCCGCCAACGTAACCCTGTCTCCTATAAGTCCCTGACCACTGTAATCTAGTCCTCAGAAGGACCCTGATTACCACACAGGGAATAGGCAGGTCACTGCTTAACAAACAGTAAAGACAAACGAGACAGACAGGGGATAAAGTAAATACTGTCTTGCATACAACACTTAAACACAGAGGGAACACAAATGGTCTAGGAGATAAACTATAAGCGAGGAGAGAGAAACCACAAAGGAACTCTTAGCTTAAGTCTTCTCATAACCTGATCCAATCTGCTGGTCTGCATGTAAGCTTTCACCGGCATCTAACAAGCAGACTGGCAGGTATATAAAGGAAGCTAATTAGTGCATAATCAAAAGCAGCCGGGCGAGGCTGGACCTAGTCTTAGCAAAGAGCTAGGTAAAATTAACTCCCTCACTACCAAACACAAAGTAACAGCAACTCAGATGCGAGAAGTCAGAATGTGCAATCGCGACGATCTTCGTGGCGATGCACCCATGACAGGTACTGCAATCCAGTAGATTCCAACCTCTCTGGTGTATTGCCGTTTTTGCCTGCTCTCCTCAGCTACCAAATCATAACAGTATCACCGGCCAAACTGAAAATTATATGGTACTCAACAGAAGGGAAAAATAGTAAAAGGAAAAAGAAAAAAGGAAGTTGTCAGAATTTTTTTTTTTTTCTGTGTTTGTTACATTTTTTCTTTCCTTTCTCTGGGTGCTGAGGAGGATTTTTTTTTTCTCTCAATGGAGTTTGCACAGTTGTCTGGCCGTGTGGATCAGCTTGCCACTGAAGTTCGGAGTATTGCTACCTATTTTGCTAGGTTGACGGTTGTGGAACCTAGGATCTCCATGCCAGATTTATTTTTGGGGGATCGAGCTAAATTTCTGAATTTCAAAAATAACTGTAAGTTGTTTTTTGCCTTAAAACCTAAGTCCTCAGGGAACGCAGCACAGCAGGTTCAAATTGTCATCTCTCTCCTGTGCGGCGATCCTCAGGATTGGGCTTTTTCCCTGACACCTGGGGACCCTGTTTTGAGTAATGTTGATGCATTTTTTCTGGCTCTGGGGTTATTGTACGATGAACCTAATGTCACTGATCAAGCTGAAAAAACCTTGTTGGCATTAAATCAGGGGCTTGAGGACGCTGAGTTGTACTGTCAGAAATTCCGAAAGTGGGCAGTCCTGACCAAATGGAATGATGATGCTTTGGCAGCCCTTTTTCGGAAGGGTCTGTCAGAGAATGTAAAAGATGTTATGGTGGGTTTCCCTGCTCCCTCTGGTCTCAATGATTGTATGTCATTAGCGATTCAAATTGACAGACGTTTGCGTGAGCGTAGAGGTATGCGTGGAATAGTGTTGCCTTGTGAACCAGCTTCTGAGTCCATGCAGTGTGATAGAGTGGCTTCTGGGGCACAGCGTCATGAGTTTCAAAAACGCAATGGGTTATGTTTCTACTGTGGTGACGCCTCTCATGCTATTTCAGTCTGCCCTAAGCGGGGAAGACGTTTTGAACGCTCAGTTGTCTTGGGTAGTGTTCAGACTAAATTTCTGTTGACTGTTACCCTGATTTGCTCCCTGTCCACATTTTCTGCTCAGGCTTTTGTTGATTCGGGGGCAGCTATTAACCTGATGAATTTTGATTTTGCTAAACGTTGTGGGTTTCCCTTGATACCCCTACGGAAGTCTATTCCCCTACTGGGGATTGATTCTACCCCTTTGGCTGAGAATAAACCCCAGTTCTATACTCAGGTGATAATGAGGGTTGAACCTGATCATCAGGAGAGTTGCAAATTTTTGGTGCTGTATAATCTGCATGACATTATTGTACTGGGTTTCCCTTGGTTACAGTCTCATAATTCTGTTTTGGATTGGAAATCTGTGTCTGTGACCAGTTGGGGCTGCCAATGTGTTAATGCCAACACTCGTTTTTTCTGCCTCTCCCCAGGCTCAGGATGTTCCTGACTTTTTGACTGATTTTTCTGATGTGTTTAGCGAAAGTAAATCTGCATCCTTGCCCCCCCATAGGAGTTATGACTGCACTATTGAATTAGTGCCTGGTAGTAAATTCCCTAAAGGTCGCCTTTTTAACTTGTCTGTACCTGAACATGACGCTATGCGGTCTTATATCAAGGAGTCATTGGAGAAGGGTCATATCAGACCATCCTCTTCACCCTTGGGTGCCTGTTTTTTCTTTGTGGCCAAAAAGGATGGTTCATTAAGGCCGTGTATTGATTATCGTCTCTTGAACAATATCACTGTGAAATATCAATATCCGCTACCCTTGATTTCTGACCTGTTTTCCAGGGTGAAAAGTGTTACTTGGTTTACCAAGCTTGACCTCAGGGGGGCGTATAACCTTATTCGCATTAAGCACGGGGATGAATGGAAGACAGCGTTTAATACCCCAGAGGGGCATTTTGAGTACCAAGTGATGCCCTTTGGGCTCACTAATGCTCCTTCCGTCTTCCAGTCCTTCATGAATGACATTTTCAGGGATTTTGTGGATACATTTCTGATTGTTTATTTGGATGATATCTTGATTTTTTCCAATGACTGGGACTCTCATGTGAAACATGTTCGGACTGTGTTCCAGATTTTGAGAGAGAATGCTCTGTATGTGAAGGGATCAAAGTGTATTTTTGGCGTACAGAGGATCTCATTTCTGGGATTCATTTTGTCTCCGTCTGTTATTGAAATGGACCCGGTCAAGGTTCAGGCCATCTGTGATTGGGTCCAACCTACTTCATTAAAGGCTCTTCAGAGATTCTTGGGTTTTGCCAATTTTTATCGTAAATTTATTGGTAATTTCTCTGTTATTGTTAAACCATTGACTGATTTGACCAAAAAGGGTTCTGATGTGGTGAATTGGCCTCCTGAGGCAGTCTCTGCGTTTCAGGAACTTAAGCAGAAATTCACTTCTGCTCCTGTTCTACGGCAGCCTGATGCTTCTCTGCCATTTCAGGTGGAGGTTGATGCCTCTGAAATTGGGGCAGGTGCCGTTTTGTCCCAAAGAGATCCAGAGACCTCTAAAAGTAACCCTTGTGCCTTTTTCTCTCGAAAATTTTCTCCAACTGAACGTAATTATGACGTGAGTAATCGCGAGTTATTGTCCATGAAGTGGGCTTTTGAAGAGTGGAGACATTGGCTGGAGGGAGCCAAACATCAGGAGGTGGTCGTCACGGACCATAAGAATCTGGTTTATCTGGAATCAGCCAAGCGACTAAAGCCCGGGTCTCACATAGCGATACACCAGCGATCCTGACAACGATCAGGATCGCTGGTGTATCGCTACATGATCGCTGCTGAGCTGCCACACAGGCAGCTCAGGGCAGCGATCAGCACAGGGACACTGCGGGTAACATCGCTTAGTTACCCGCAGTGTACCTTGGATACCAGCTCCCTGCATCAGGGCGCTGGTATCCAAGGTACACAGCGGGTTTCCAGGCACAGCCCCGCGCCTGGCAACCCGCTGTGTACCTTGGTTACCAGCGGATCGCTGGTCTCCCGCCTGTCACACGCAGCGATGCGTGCCTGTCAGCGGGAGACCAGCGATCAAAAAAATGTCCTGACATTTCTGACACGACCAGCGATTCACAGCAGGGGCCTGATCGCTGGTACGTGTCAGAAATAGCGAGATCGCTGCTGAGATCGCTGTTTAGCAGCGATCTCGGCAGCGATCTCGCTATGTGAGACGGGCCCTTTAATCCTAGACAGGCCAGGTGGGCCTTGTTTTTCACACGTTTTAATTTTGTGGTTTCCTTTCTTCCTGGCACTAAGAATGTTAAGGCGGATGCCCTCTCGAGGAGTTTCCTTGCGGACTCTCCTGAGTTATCTGATCCTCCTGTTATTTTGAAAGAGGGTGTAGTTCTTTCCGCCATCTCGCTCAATTTGAGACTGGCTCTGGAAGGGTGTCAGGAGGATAAACCCGAGCGCTGCCCTATTGGGAAATTGTTTGTCCCAGACTGGTGGAAAAAGAGTGTGATGTCTGAGATTCATTGTTCCGCGTTGGCCGGTCATCCCGGAATTTTTGGTACCAGAGACTTGGTTAGTCGGTCCTTTTGGTGGCCTACTTTGTCTCGTGACGTCAGGGAATTTGTGCAGTCCTGCGGGACTTTCTCTCGCTCCAAGCCTTGCTCTTGCTCTAGTGGTTTGTTGATGCCATTGCCTGTGCCCAAGAGACCATGGACCCATATCTCTATGGATTTCATTTTCGACCTCCCTGTTTCTCAGAGAATGACTGTTATCTGGGTGATTTGTGATAGGTTTTCCAAAATGATACATTTTGTGCCATTACCTAAGTTGCCTTCCTCCTCTGAATTGGTGCCTTTGTTCCTTCAGCACGTGGTTCGGTTACACGGCATTCCTGAGAACATTGTGTCTGACAGAGGAGTCCAGTTTGTTTCCAGACTTTGGAGGACTTTTTGTTCTAAACTTGGTGTTCAATTGTCTTTCTCCTCGGCTTTTCATCCTCAGACCAATGGACAAACTGAGAGAACAAACCAGACATTGGAGACTTATCTGAGATGCTTTGTGTCTGCTGATCAAGATGACTGGGTCTCTTTTTTGCCTTTGGCTGAGTTTGCTCTTAATAATAGGGTTACCTCTGCCACTTTGATGTCTCCATTTTTCTGCAATTTTGGGTTTCACCCTCGATTTTCTTCAGGACAGACGAAGGCTTCTGTCTGTCCAGGTGTTGACTCTGTTGTGGAGCGTATGCAGCAGATTTGGGACCAGGTAGTGGAGAAGTTGTCCCTCTCTCAGGAGAGGGCCCAGCGGTTTGCCAACCGGCATAGGACTGATGGTCCTTGGTTTGAAGTGGGGGACTTGGTCTGGTTGTCCTCAAGAAATATCCCTATGAGAGTTGCATCTCTTAAGTTTAAGCCTAGGTTCATTGCACCTTATAAGATCTTGGAGATTCTTAATCCTGTTTCCTTTCGTTTACTTCTTCCAGGGACATTTAAGATCCATAACGTGTTCCACAAGTCCTTATTGAAGAGGTTTGTCGAGCCAGTGGTTCCTATGGCTGCGCCTCTTGACCCTGTTTTGGTTGAGGGCAATCTGGAGTATGTGGTTGAGAAAATATTGGATTCTCGTTTTTCTAGACGGAAACTCTAGTATTTGGTTAAGTGGAGAGCTTATGGTCAGGAGGACAATTCTTGGGTGTTTGCTTCGGACATCCATTCTAGGAGACTGATCCGTGCGTATCACAGAGCTCATCCTGACCGACCTGGTTGCCCAAATGAGGGTTCGGTGACCCCTCCTCAAGGGGGGGGTACTGTTGTGAATGTGTTAGAAATGAATTCTGAGCAGAAGCTCCCTCTGGTGGTTAAAAACAGTACTGAACCATTCAATGATGATTGGAAATCAGGAGTTACAGACTGGTCTTATATAAGGGAGGTTCCCTCCCATCATGGTTGCCGGTGATCAATTGTTCTTGTCTCAACTGTGGTTCCTGGTTCACTTGGAAGCTTGCTGAGTCTTGCCTGCATCTTCTGCTATCAGATAAGATATTTTCTGCTTTTTATTTTTGTGCTTGCTTTTTGCATTGTTCCCTGCACTTCTGTGGAGGTCAGCCAGGTCCCCTCCGGGGGCTTGTGCTCCTCTCAGTTTATCTGAGCCACTGTTATTTGTTCATTTGCCTTTTCCAGTTTTTTCAGTGGCTGCGGCTTAGTTTTGTGACACCAGAGAACTAATTTAGGTGGTAGAGGTCGTGTGATCTCAGGTGTTTTTGCAATTAGTAGAGTTGGTATTTTTTAGGGTTTTTTGGATTGCAGTAAGTGTCCTTCCTATCCTTTTCTGTCCAGGTAGATTGGGCCCCAACGTTTGCTCATACTATTTTCTGTCTGTGTCTGTATTTCCTCTTGTCTAACCGCCATTACATGTTTGGGGGCTTCCTATGTTCTTTGGGGATCTGCTCCGGGGCAGATAGCTTTCCTCTTTCTATCTTTAGGTGTAGTTAACCTCTCAGGCTGTGACGAGGCGTCTAGGACCAACGTAGGAACGCTCCACGGCTGCCTTTTAGTTGTGGTGGTTAGTCAGGGTACTGCAATCCAGTAGATTCCAACCTCTCTGGTGTATTGCCGTTTTTGCCTGCTCTCCTCAGCTACCAAATCATAACACCCTACAAGAAAAACTTGTTAGTAAATTATCCACGGATGCAATATCCAGATTGGATAAAGAACTTGAGGAGGATTTCCTTAAATGGGAAAAAGAAATAGTAGCATCCAAAACTAAGAAATATCAAAGGGATGCTTTGGACTTTAAAAATAATCAGGTGTATAGAGAAAGAAAACAGGGGCCAGATCAGTCTGCTCCAGAACCCATCGTGATTCCTCTTTGGATGAGGAACCATCGACTGTGGGCCTTTTACCGAGTCAGGGACATCAGAGCGGCCAAGATTGTCACTAATATCTCTGACCTCAAGACTATCCTGCGACACTTCAAGCTGTGCCACAACTGTGATCTGGATGCACTTAAGATCAGAGGTATTGACAAGGTGGGGACCTCAAAAAAATCTTGGCCCAGCTTGAGTGTCACTGGATAGTCTCCCTTGGAACTATGTGGCTTTCGCTTGTACCCTTCCTATAATGGTTGGGACTAGGGATATACCGTTTTAACATATCTTTGTTTCCCTTAATTCTTTTATGGCACTATGGCTGTCTGTAGTCGTTGTGTTTTTCTTCGTTTTTATTTTTTTGTTGTTATTTATTAATTAATTTTATTTTATTTATATTCAGTATATACAGTACAGACCAAAACTTTGGACATACCTTCTCATTCAAAGATTTTTCTGTATTTTCATGACTAAGAAAATTGTACTTTCACACTGTAGGCATCAAAAAAAAGAATTAACACATGTGGAATTATATACTTAACAAAAAAGTGTGTAACAACTGAAATTATGTCTTATATTCTAGGTTCTTCAAAGTAGCCAACTTTTGCTTTGATGACTGCTTTGCACACTCTTGGCATTCTCTTGATGAGCTTCAAGAGGTAGTCACCTGGAATGGTTTTCACTTCACTGGTGTGCCCTGTCAGGTTTAATAAGTGGGATTTCTGGCCTTATAAATGGGGTTGGGACCATCAGTTGTGTTGTGCAGAAGTCTGGTGAATACACAGCTGATAGTCCTACTGAATAGACTGTGTGGCATGGCGACTGGTCATGTGATGGATGGACGGTATGTATCGCAGAGGTGGGTGGCCCTGTGATGGAATCCTGGGCGTGTTTTGCTCAGCAGATCTACTGCTGAGGGTTTTGCTATACATTGGGAGGCTTCCAGGTGACTTGGAGAGCTGGTGGGTCCAGTCACCTACAAAACCCACCCAAGGGGTGTGTGTCTGAATACCCAAGATAAAGCCTGTATGTGGTTTTGCATGTTTAAGGACTTGTGGTGATGTCATGATCACCTGACCAGTGCATGTGATGTTACCTCACCTGTGGGTGTGGTTCCTGGCTATGTAACAGAGGTGTGTTTAGCACATGTGAGTGTGTTATGGGAGTCTGCCAGTGTGGACAGACTTCCATGTGTCCAGGCGGGACACTACAGAGAGGTCTCTGTGTTTGAAGGGAGAAGCCTTCCTGTATCTGTAGCTGCAAATAGAGCCTGAGTGCTGGACATTGCACAAGTCCTGTGTGCCCACAAGACTGGGAGAGCAGAGCTAAGCTATGGACATTCAGGTCTTGTCTGCATGATGTAAAGACTGTTTAACCTTGTGTTGCTAAAATGATGGTTTATGAAGACAATAAACCACATGGATGTTGAAGAGAATGTGTCTCTTGTCCCCTCCTATGCAGCCAAGTGAGTACGATCCTTACAACTGTTAGAATTTGTATTATGGCAAGAAAAAAGCAGCTAAGTAAAGAAAAACGAGTGGCCATCATTACTTTAAGAAATGAAGGTCAGTCAGTCTGAAAAATTGGGAAAACTTTGAAAGTGTCCCCAAGTGCAGTTGCAAAAACCATCAAGCGCTACTAAGAAACTGGCTCACATGAGGACCGCCCCAGGTAAGGAAGACCAAGAGTCACCTCTGCTTCTGAGGGTAAGTTTATCCGAGTCACCAGCCTCAGAAATTGCAGGTTAACAGCAGCTCAGATTAGAGACCAGGTCAATGCCTCAGCGTTCTAGCAGCAGACACATCTCTACAACAACTGTTAAGAGGAGACTTTGTGCAGCAGGCCTTCATGGTAAAATAGCTGCTAGGAAACCACTGCTAAGGACAGGCAACAAGCAGAAGAGACTTGTTTGGGCTAAAGAACACAAGGAATGGACATTAGACCAGTGGAAATCTGTGCTTTGGTCTGATGAGTTCAAATTTGAGATCTTTGTTTCCAACCACCGTGTCTTTGTGCGACGCAGAAAAGGTGAACGGATGGACTCTACATGCCTGGTTCCCACTGTGCAGCATGGAGGAGGAGGTGTGATGGTGTGGGGGTGCTTTGCTGGTGACACTGTTGGGGATTTATTCAAAATTGAAGGCATACTGAACCAGCATGGCTACTACAGCATCTTGCAGCGGCATGCTATTCCATCCGGTTTGCGTTTAGTTGGACCATCATTTATTTTCAACAGGACAATGACCCCAAACACACCTCCAGGCTGTGTAAGGGCTATTTGACCAATAAGGAGAGTGATGGGGTGCTACGCCAGATGACCTGGCCTCCACAGTCACCAGACCTGAACCCAATCGAGATGGTTTGGGGTGAGCTGGACCGCAGAGTGAAGGCAAAAGAGCCAACAAGTGCTAAGCATCTCTGGGAACTCCTTCAAGACTGTTGGAAGACCATTTCCGGTGACTGACTACCTCTTGAAGCTCATCAAGAGAATGCCAAGAGTGTGCAAAGCAGTAATCAAAGCAAAAGGTGGCTACTTTGAAGAACCTAGAATATAAGACATTTTCAGTTGTTTAACACTTTTTTGTTAAGTATATAATTCCACATGTCTTAATTCTTAGTTTTGATGCCTTCAGTGTGAATGTACAATTTTCTTAGTCATAAAAATACAGAAAAATCTTTGAATGAGAAGG
>JARQOD010000001.1:249875502-249940309 GCA_033576555.1 Oophaga sylvatica
CTTCCCGAATCTCCTGCTCCAACCCAGCAGAAACAACTGCCACCACCACCCCAGGCTGAAGAATGGAGGATGGAGGTTCGGGGGGAGACACCGGATCCAGACTGCGTGACAAGGCATCAGCCCTGACATTTTTGGATCCTGGCCGAAAAGTGATGGAGAACTGGAATCGGGAAAAAAAAAGCGACCATCTTGCCTGTCTAGGAGTCAACCTTTTAGCAGACTCAATGTAAGCTAGGTTCTTATGGTCCATAACCACGGTAATAGGATGGACAGCACCCTCCAAAAAATGCCTCCATTCTTCAAAGGCCAACTTCACGGCCAGAAGTTCTCGATTCCCAACATCATAGTTTCTCTCCGCAGGAGAGAATTTCTTAGAGAAAAAGGCACAGGGTCTCAAATTAGTCAAAGTGACGGGTCCCTGGGACAACACTGCCCCCACCCCCACCTCCGAGGCGTCCACCTCAACAATAAATGGTTCAGACGGGTCCGGTTGAATAAGAACCGGAGCAGACATGAAACATTTTTTTAAGAACTGAAACGCCGCCACCGCTGCGGCTGACCAATTCTTGACATCAGCCCCCTTTTGAGTCAGATCTGTGAGAGGTTTAACTACCTGCGAGAACCCCCTTATAAACTTGCGATAGTAATTTGCGAATCCTAAGAAACGCTGCAGAGCCTTCAAATCACGAGGTTGTACCCAATCAACAATGGCCTGCACCTTATTAGGATCCATGCGATACCCCTCAGCAGACACAATGAACCCCAGAAACGACAGTTCCTGAACGAAGAATGAACATTTCTCTAGCTTAGCAAAGAGACAGTTCTCCCGGAGCCTTTGGAGAACTGCCCGAAGATGATCAATGTGAGTTTGTTTATCAGGCGAGTAGATAAGAATGTCATCCAAATACACAACCATAAAACGCCCAATAAAGTCAGAGAACACATGATTAATAAAATTTTGGAAGACTGCTGGTGCGTTGGTCAGACCGAAAGGCATGACCAAATTTTCAAACAACCCTCCATTAGTGAGAAAAGCAGTCTTCCACTCATCCCCCTCCCGGACCCGGATAAGGTTAATCACCCCCGCAGATCCAATTTCGAAAACCACTTAGCCCCAGACAACTGGTTGTACAAATCAGGAATAAGGGGGAGGGGGTAAGTATTTCTCACAGTTATCTTATTTAACTCTCGAAAATCGAGGCATGGGCGCAAACCACCGTCTTTTTTCTTAACGAAAAAGAACCCCGCCGCCATGGGGGAAACAGAAGGACGAATGTGTCCCTTACGAAGGCTCTCGGAAATGTATTCTTTCATAGCAGTCCGCTCGGGACCTGAGAGGTTATACAAGCGGGCCTTGGGCAATTTAGTACCTGGAACCAGGTCAATGGCACAATCAAATGGGCGGTGTGGTGGTAAAACTTCAGCCTTTTTTTCAGAGAAAACGTCCGCATAGTCCTTCAGGTACTCCGGAATACCTTCCAGACCAACGGACGACACAGACACAGTAGCAAGACATTTTTCAGAACAATTAGATCCCCATTTAACAATATCACGGGAATACCAGTCAATAATCGGGTTATGCCGTTGCAACCAGGGAAACCCTAACACCAGGCCAGCAGAGAGGTTATCCAAAACAAAACATGACATACGCTCCTGGTGAAGGGCCCCCACCCTGAGGGTGAATTCTTCAGAGACAAAATGGACACCGTCCTTGGTGAGAGGTGTAGAATCAATGGCCATTATTTTTATAGGAGTCTCCAACCTAACTGTCCCTAATCTACAGCTGGCCACCAGCCTAGAGTCAATCAGGTTCAAGGATGACCCACAGTCCACAAAAGCTGAAGTAAGGAAAAAGCAGTTCTTCACACCAAGTTCCACCTTTAACAGTATCTTAGAAAATGAAGGAAAGGGTACCTGAGAGTCTGAGTGACCTCCACGATGATCACCCAGACTCAGTCGCTTGTTAGTCGGTGGGCAGGAGGGACAGTTCTTTTTCCAATGTCCAGGATCACCGCAGTAAAAACACAGCTTTTCTAAACGCCTCCGTCTCCTTTCTTTCTCTTTGAGGTCGATGGCTCCCATCTCCATGGACTCCAATACAGGACTGGCTCCCCTTCCACTGGAGAAAAATGGTGTCTCAGCCTGCATCACACCTCTCGCCCGCAGCCTGCGATCCATTCGGACGGCCTGCGTCATGGCGTCCTCCAGAGAATCAGGCGGAGGGTGGAGTGCCAAGGCATCTTTCAGACGTTCAGACAGGCCTCTAAGGAACAAGCCCCGGAGGGCGGCATCATCCCAACAGACCTCAGCAGCCCAGCGTCTGAACTCTGAGCAAAACCACTCGGCTGAGTGCTTCCCCTGACATACACTCATCACCATGTCCTCAGCCATCAGCACTCGATCAGGCTCATCATAAATATGCCCCAGGGCCTCAAAAAATGCATGCACAGTCATTCTCTCAGGGGCAGTGGTAGGAAGGGAAAAAGCCCAAGCCTGGGGGGCTCCCCTTAACAGAGACATAATGACCCCCACCCTCTGACTTTCATCCCCAGAAGAGTGCGGTCTTAAAGATAAAAAAAAGCTTACAGCCCTCTTTGAAAACTTTAAATTCCTTTCTATCTCCGGAAAAGGTATCTGGTAATTTAACCGGGGGCTCTGGGGAAACTAATATAACATCTTGAACCCCTGTCCCATGAGCACCAGATGATAAAGCCCCCTGCACAGTGTCAGCCATCAGCTGCTGAGACTGAGCCAGAACTCGCTGTTCCTCATTCAGTTTCTGAGACATCTGAGTCAGGTGCTTTACCTGCTCATTAAGGGCATACATAGGATCCATAACACACACAGGAGAAAAAAAAAAAAAAAAGTAGCGGTCAGTTATAATATCACGAACACCGCACTGCACTTGCTCACTGAGCCAGTGCGCGTGTCCTGAATAAGACAGACTGCACTCAAAGATACCTGTGGAGCGGGGCAGTAGCGGTGAAGATGCATGCTTCAGACTAACAGGACCTTAAGCACGTGACTGCCAAGGGGCGGCGCCGGCCACAGGTCTCTCAGAGGGAGCAGTGTTGTGAATGGGTTTGAGATGAGTTCTGAGCAGAGCCTCCCTCTGGTGGTTACAAGCGGTACTAGTGAGGATTGTGAAGACTGGGAATCAGGTGTTACTGATTGGTCTTATTTAAGGGAATCATTTTCCCATCAGGGTTGCCGGTGAGCAATTGTTCTGGTCTGAATCCTTCTTTCCAGTTTCCCTTGTAGCCTGCTGTGTCGTGTCTTCATCTCCTGCTGTCAGATAAGACAATTTCTTATTTTGTGTTTTTGCTATATTTTTGCATTTTGTCCTGCACTTCTGTGGGGGCCTTCAGGGTCCCCTCCGGGGGCTTTTGCCCTCTCAGTTTAGTCCAGCCACTGTGTTTTGTACTTTTGCTTTTTCCAGTTTTTTCAGTGGCTGCTGTTTTTGTTACACCAGAGAACTAGTTGTGGTGGTTAGTCAGGGTACTGCAATCTCATAGATTCCAACTGCTCTTGTGTATTTCCTTTTTTGCCTGCACTCCTCAGCTACCGTAACATAACAGTATCACCGGCCTTAAAAATTGTATGGTACTCACAGAAGGGAAAAAATATTTTGAAGGAAGAAAAGTTGTCAGAGATATTTTTCTGTTTGTTGCATTTTTTTTTTTTTTTCCCTCTGTATCTCTGGGTGCTGGGGAGGATCTTTTCTCCCAATGGAGTTTGCACAGTTGTCTGGCCGTGTGGATCAGCTTGCCACTGAGGTTCAGAGTATTGCTGCATATCTTGCTAGGTTGCCTGTTGTGGAACCTAGGATTCCCATGCCAGATTTGTTTTTAGGGGATCGAGCTAAGTTTCAGAATTTCAAAAATAATTGTAAATTGTTTTTTGCCTTAAAATCTAAGTCCTCAGGAAACGCAGCGCAGCAGGTTCAAATTATCATCTCTCTCCTGCGCGGCGATCCTCAGGATTGGGCTTTTTCCCTGATACCTGGGGATCCTGTTTTGAGTGATGTTGATGCATTTTTTCAGGCTTTGGGGTTATTGTACGATGAGCCTAATGTCACTGATCAAGCTGAAAAAGCCTTGTTGGCATTAAATCAGGGGCTTGATGACGCTGAGTTATACTGTCAGAGATTCCGTAGGTGGGCAGTCCTGACCAAATGGAATGATGACGCTTTGGCGGCCCTTTTCCGGAAGGGTCTGTCGGATAATGTAAAGGATGTTATGGTGGGATTCCCTGTCCCCTCTGGTCTCAATGATTCTATGTCATTGGCGATTCAAATTGACAGACGTTTGCGTGAGCGGAGAAGTATGCGTGGAGTGGTGTTGCCTTGTGAGCCAGCTGCTGAGGCCATGCAGTGTGATGGAGTGGTGTCTGGGGCACAGCGTCATGAGTTTCGAAAGCGCAATGGGTTATGTTTCTACTGTGGTGATGCCTCTCATGCTATTTCAGTCTGCCCTAAGCGGGGAAGACATTTTGCACGCTCAGTTGTCTTGGGTAGTGTTCAGACTAAGTTTTTATTAACTGTCACTCTGATATGCTCTCTGTCCTCATTTTCTGCTCAGGCTTTCGTTGATTCTGGAGCAGCTATTAACCTGATGAATTATGATTTTGCTAAGCGTTGTGGGTTTTCCTTGATACCCCTACAGAAGTCTATTCCTTTACTGGGGATCGATTCTACCCCTTTGGCTGAGAATAAACCCCAGTTTTCTACTCAGGTGATAATGAGGGTTGAACCTGATCACCAGGAGTGCTGCAAATTTTTGGTTCTATATAATCTGCATGACATTATAGTGCTGGGTTTCCCTTGGTTACAGTCTCATAATCCTGTTTTGGATTGGAAATCTGTGTCTGTAACCAGTTGGGGCTGCCAATGTGTTAGTGCCAACACTCCTGTTTTTTCTGCCTCCCCCAGGCTGAGGATGTTCCTGACTTTTTGTTTGATTTTTCTGATGTGTTTAGCGAAAGTAAATCTGCATCCTTACCTCCCCATAGGAGCTATGACTGCGCTATTGAATTAGTGCCGGGTAGTAAATTCCCTAAGGGTCGCCTTTTTAACTTGTCTGTACCTGAACATGACGCTATGCGGTCTTATATCAAGGAATCATTGGAGAAGGGTCATATCAGACCATCCTCTTCACCCTTAGGTGCCGGTTTTTTCTTTGTGGCCAAAAAAGATGGTTCATTAAGGCCGTGTATTGATTATCGTCTCTTGAACAATATTACTGTGAAATATCAATACCCGTTACCCTTGATTTCTGACCTGTTTTCCAGGGTGAAAAACGCTACTTGGTTTACTAAGCTTGACCTCAGGGGGGCGTATAACCTTATTCGCATTAAGCACGGGGATGAATGGAAGACGGCATTTAACACCCCTGAAGGGCATTTTGAGTACCTTGTGATGCCCTTTGGGCTCACTAATGCTCCTTCCGTCTTCCAGTCCTTCATGAATGACATTTTCAGGGATTTTGTGGACAAGTTTCTGATTGTTTATTTGGATGATATCTTGATTTTTTCTAATGACTGGGACTCTCATGTGAAACATGTTCGAACTGTATTCCAGATTTTGAGAGAGAATGCTCTGTATGTGAAGGGATCAAAGTGTCTTTTTGGCGTACAGAAGATCTCATTTCTGGGATTCATTTTGTCCCCATCTGTTATTGAAATGGACCCGGTCAAGGTTCAGGCCATCTGTGATTGGGTCCAACCTACTTCATTAAAGGCTCTTCAGAGATTTTTGGGTTTTGCCAATTTTTATCGTAAATTTATTGGTAATTTCTCTGTTATTGTTAAACCATTAACTGATTTGACCAGAAAGGGTTCTGATGTGGTGAATTGGCCTCCTGAGGCAGTCTCTGCGTTTCAGGAACTTAAGCAGAGATTCACTTCTGCTCCTGTTCTACGGCAGCCTGATGTTTCTCTGCCATTTCAGGTGGAGGTTGATGCCTCTGAAATTGGGGCAGGTGCCGTTTTGTCCCAAAAAGATCCAGAGACCTCTAAAAGTAACCCTTGTGCCTTTTTCTCTCGAAAATTTTCTCCTACTGAACGTAATTATGACGTGGGTAATCGGGAGTTATTGGCCATGAAGTGGGCTTTTGAAGAGTGGAGACATTGGCTGGAGGGAGCCAAACATCAGGTGGTGGTCCTTACGGACCATAAGAATCTGGTCTATCTGGAATCTGCCAAGCGACTCAATCCTAGACAGGCCAGGTGGGCCTTGTTTTTCACACGTTTTAATTTTGTGGTTTCCTTTCTTCCTGGCACTAAGAATGTTAAGGCGGATGCCCTCTCGAGGAGTTTCCTTGCGGACTCTCCTGAGCTATCTGATCCCTCTGTTATTTTGAAGGAGGGTGTAGTTCTTTCCGCCATCTCGCCCAATTTGAGACTTGCTCTGGAGGGTGTCAGGAGGATAGGCCCGAGCGCTGCCCTGTTGGAAAATTGTTTGTCCCGGACCAATGGAAAAAGAGTGTGATGTCTGAGATTCATTGTTCCGCATTGGCTGGGCATCCCGGAATTTTTGGTACCAGAGACTTGGTTAGTCGGTCCTTTTGGTGGCCTACCTTGTCTCGCGATGTCAGGGAATTTGTGCAGTCCTGCGGGACTTGCTCTCGCTCCAAGCCTTGCTCTCGCTCTAGTGGTTTGTTGATGCCATTGCCTGTGCCCAAGAGACCATGGACCCATATCTCTATGGATTTCATTTCCGATCTTCCTGTTTCTCAGAGAATGACTGTTATCTGGGTAATTTGTGATAGGTTTTCCAAAATGATACATCTTGTGCCATTACCTAAGTTGCCTTCCTCCTCTGAATTGGTGCCGTTGTTCCTTCAGCACGTGGTTCGCAGGGTGGATTGATTTAAATCACGCCGATTTAAATCAACGATTTAAATCATGATTTAAATCAAATGATTTTTTTCTATTTAAATCAGATCGATTTAAATCGTGATTTTAATCATGATTTAAATCACTGATTTAAATCAAAAGATTTTTTTAATATAAATCACGATTAAAATCTAAAACTTTCAATCATTGTTCAATTAACTCCACACTTCTAGCTTGGTTTCACTTTCTGTAGCTTGGTTTCAGTTTCTTTTTCCATTCAGTTGACATGCCCAAACTTGTTGGATAGTCAGTCAGCAGTACTTGGCTGTAGTAACAATCAAACTTCAGAAGTGATCTGCGTGAGCCATGGCAGGTCGTAAGAGAGACCCTATTTGGGTTCATTTTGTTGAGATGCCAGCAGAGCCCTAGCACTAGCACTAGTGGTAAGTCTGGCAATTACAACCTATTTTAACAGACGTTTTACTGGGATGGTTAAAGTCTATGAAAAGAAAAATTTCTAGCACTAGTTCTGGAGTATAGAATTTAAATTTATGTTAAGGCAATATTTCACAGAAGATTAACGTTAAGTAAAAATAAGAGTGTGTATACACCTATTTTTTTTTTTATTGTAGGCTACAAACGTTAGAGATAGGCTATTGTTAAAAAGTACTTACTCTCTGTAGTTCAATTCTGATTGTTTAATAGTGCAAATAAAAATTATTAGGTTTCATAATCATCAACTGTTTTAATATTTTTATTTGTGTAAAATAATTTGATTTGCAAAAAGACAGTTTTGCTTGTGTACAACTTGATTAAAAAATCCTATTTAAATCAAAAAAATCCGATTTAAATCAAAAAAATCCGATTTAAATCAAAAAAATCCGATTTTTTTTGATTTTTTTAAAAAAATCATGATTTTTATCCACCCTGGTGGTTCGTTTACACGGCATTCCTGAGAACATTGTGTCTGACAGAGGAGTCCAGTTTGTTTCCAGATTTTGGAGGACTTTTTGTTCTAAACTGGGTGTTCAATTGTCTTTCTCCTCGGCATTTCATCCTCAGACCAATGGTCAAACTGAGAGAACAAACCAGACATTGGAGACTTATCTTAGATGCTTTGTGTCTGCTGATCAGGATGACTGGGTCTCTTTTTTGCCTTTGGCTGAGTTTGCTCTTAATAATAGGGCTAGCTCTGCCACTTTGATGTCTCCGTTTTTCTGTAATTCTGGGTTTCACCCTCGATTTTCTTCAGGACAGACGGAGGCTTCTGTCTGTCCAGGTGTTGACTCTGTTGTTGAGCGTATGCAGCAGATTTGGGACCAGGTAGTGGAGAGGTTGTCCTTCTCTCAGGAGAAGGCCCAGCGGTTTGCTAACCGGCATAGGACTGATGGTCCTCGGTTTAGAGTGGGGGACTTGGTCTGGTTGTCCTCAAAGAATATTCCTATGAGAGTAGCATCTCCTAAATTTAAGCCTAGGTTCATTGGACCTTATAGGATCATGGAGATTATTAATCCTGTTTCTTTTCGTTTGCTTCTTCCAGGGACATTTAAGATCCATAACGTGTTCCACAAGTCCTTGTTGAAGAGGTTTGTTGAGCCAGTGGTTCCTGCTGCTGTGCCTCCTGACCCTGTTTTGGTTGAGGGCAATCTGGAGTATGTGGTTGAGAAAATATTGGATTCTCGTTTTTCTAGACGAAGACTCCAGTATTTGGTTAAATGGAGAGGTTATGGTCAGGAAGATAATTCTTGGGTGTTTGCTTCGGACATCCATGCTAGGAGACTTATCCGTGCGTATCATAGAACTCATCCTGACCGACCTGGTTGCTCAAATGAGGGTTCGGTGACCCCTCCTCAAGGGGGGGGTACTGTTGTGAATGGGTTTGAGATGAGTTCTGAGCAGAGCCTCCCTCTGGTGGTTACAAGCGGTACTAGTGAGGATTGTGAAGACTGGGAATCAGGTGTTACTGATTGGTCTTATTTAAGGGAATCATTTTCCCATCAGGGTTGCCGGTGAGCAATTGTTCTGGTCTGAATCCTTCTTTCCAGTTTCCCTTGTAGCCTGCTGTGTCGTGTCTTCATCTCCTGCTGTCAGATAAGACAATTTCTTATTTTGTGTTTTTGCTATATTTTTGCATTTTGTCCTGCACTTCTGTGGGGGCCTTCAGGGTCCCCTCCGGGGGCTTTTGCCCTCTCAGTTTAGTCCAGCCACTGTGTTTTGTACTTTTGCTTTTTCCAGTTTTTTCAGTGGCTGCTGTTTTTGTTACACCAGAGAACTAGTTGTGGTGGTTAGTCAGGGTACTGCAATCTCATAGATTCCAACTGCTCTTGTGTATTTCCTTTTTTGCCTGCACTCCTCAGCTACCGTAACATAACAGAGCAGTAACAGATAGAGAATGCTTCAGGCCAGAGGACCTTAAGCACGTGACTGATGGTGGGTGTGGCCTAAGCTCCAGAGAGCTATGAGCTGAAGGAAAACTCCTAGAAGGGTAACTACGGGACAGAGTTACCAAGGGGCATAGACAAAACGGATAGTCAGGATAGCCAGGTCATACACAGAGGGAGCAACGCAGTACAAGAGGAGCAGGCAGAGAATAACCAGAACTTAGCCAAGGGATCAGAAAACCAGAATGGGCAAATACACAGTACCAAGACAGTAGACAAGCTCACAACGAAGAGACGGACCGGGTCAAAACCAAACAAGCAACAAGATCAGGCACAAGGCACAGGCACACAGGAGGTCAACTAACTCAGCCGAGGGCAGGAGTATAACTGACACCAGACCTAGGTCAATTGGCAACTAAATAGCCGCCCTCTGCCAGAGAGAGGCTGAAACCATTAACCCCAGTCTGGCCAGGACAGGACAAAGACCAAACCCCGTCCTGGGTCATGACAAGTCACTTATCTATCAGATGTTTTCCTGTCAGAATAGGTCCCGGAGTAGATGACGGCACCAACAGCCGTCGGCACAACGTAGATCCAGTGGGGTCCTGAAGAAGGCGATGATACGTTCCCAGCTTGCAAGGTTGAGTCTTTGAAACGTCCCGTGGAGTCCTGAGTAAAGAGACTCCGGTGGCCGGCAATGTATAGGCCACAGTCCTTCTAAAATTAAGCAAGGCTCGACGAATATTCACACCCCATGGGATTAAGGAAGCGGTTCCCGGTCAATGTCTCAGTCCCTGTCAGGCGGCACACACGCAGCACTGACTGTTGCAGAGCGATTGGTACCTCGATATCTGGGAGCAAACCTGTACACGGCGGGCTTCTCGTCAGAGTCTCTGCGGTCAGTGTCTCTCACGGCCGGGCGTGCATCTCTGCTCCTAACGGTCCCCGAAGCAGGCGCTCTCTCCTCAGCCGCGCCTTCCCGCCAACTTTGTCTGTTCCCGCATGCTGCGCTGCCCTGGTAATGCTTAGCCATGCCCCCTAGGTCCAGAGGAAGGTCCCGCCGGCTACAGCTTCCCCCGGGAACAGGAGACGCAGCCTCATCAGTTCCAGCCCTGGCACACAGGTACCTGTTGTGAATGTGTTAGAAATGAATTCTGAGCAGAAGCTCCCTCTGGTGGTTACAAACAGTACTGAACCATTCAATGATGATTGGCAATCAGGAGTTACAGACTGGTCTTATATAAGGGAGGTTCCCTCCCATCATGGTTGCCGGTGATCAATTGTTCTTGTCTCAACTGTGGTTCCTGGTTCACTTGGAAGCTTGCTGAGTCTTGCCTCTTCTCCTGCTCTCAGATAAGATATCTTCTGTTTTTTTGTTTTTGTGCTTACCATTTGCATATTTCTCTACATTTCCGAGGTTAGCCAGGTCTCCCCCCACCCCCCGGGGGGCTTGGGCTCCTCTCAGTTCTTCTGGAGCCACTTTTATTTGTTCATTTGCCTTTTCCAGTTTTTTCAGTGGCTGCGGCTTAGTTTTGTTACACCAGAGAACTAATTTAGGTGGTAGAGGTAGTGTGATCTCGGGTGTTTTTGCAATTAGTAGAGTTGGTATTTTTTAGGGTTTTTTGGATTGCAGTATGTGTCCTTCCTATCCTTTTCTGTCAAGGAAGATTGGGCCCCAACGTTTGCTCATACTATTTTCTGTCTGTGTCTGTATTTCCTCTTGTTTAACCGCCATTACATGTTTAGGGGCTTCCTATGTTCTTTGGGGATCTGCTCCGGGGCAGATAGCTTTCCTCTTTCTATCTTTAGGTGTAGTTAACCTCTCAGGCTGTGACGAGGCGTCTAGGACCAACGTAGGAACGCTCCACGGCTGTCTTTAGTTGTGGTGGTTAGTCAGGGTACTGCAATCCAGTAGATTCCAACCTCTCTGGTGTATTGCCGTTTTTGCCTACTCTCCTCAGCTACCAAATCATAACAGGTACCCGCGGTGCGGTCGTCCCCCTTACAGATACACAGGAATTAGTGCAAAGTGGAATGAAAAATTAAAATTTTACATCTAAAATCTTGCTTTAGCCCCAAATTTCTTAAGAGGTAACACAAATAAGTAGACCCCACAGTTTGTTACCCACTTTATGAGAGTGGCAATACCCCACATCTAGTCAAAAAGTGCTGTTTGGAGAAACGGCAAGGCTCAAAAAGGAAGGAGCAATATTTAATTTTGAAACTCAGAGGCTGAAATATACTGCGGGCGACATGTAACAGTTACAGAGCACCTAAGAAACCCCCACCACCACTGACCATTTTGGAAACTACATCCCTTCAAGGATTTTATCCAGGAGTATAGTGAGGATTTTGAACCCACAGGTACTACACAGAATTTGATAACATTAGGTTGTCATATTGAATATGTCATCATTAGTGTGGAGTGCAAGTGCTCGCTACTCGAGTTTGCATCGGGTGCTTGGGTATGCACCAAATATTGCAGGTGTTCGAGTCACATGCTTGAGGCACGGCCTCTCATATTTCACAGCTATTAGCCAAAAAAAACATAGCGGGATTGCCCATGTATGGCAGGAAATCCCTACATGTTTTATTTTTGCTGCCTATCAGCTGCGAAACATGTGGGGCGGAGACTCAAGAATGTCACTCAAGCAATCGTGATACTCGGTGCATACCTGAGCACATGATGCAAGTAGCGAGCACTTGCGCTCAACACTAGTCATATTATAATTTTTTTTTTACTTTTGAAAAAACCATAAGCCTAACACAAAAGAAACAGAGGTTATGAAATAAAAAAAAAATAACCTGACAAAGGGGATGACACAGGGGGATTACATACTAACTATTGGCTTCTGATCACTGTAATAGAGCCTAAGACAGTGATCAAAAGGAACCAATAGGAAAAATATCTGCTTTTCCAGGTGCTGGCTGGCAGATCTAGGCAGGTGCACTACACATTTGCCCACTATTTTTTTTTCAGGAAGAGGAGGCGGAGGGCCAGGTAGGGTGTGCTTGGGGACATCATTTCTCTTTTCTGACATGTTATATCACGTCAGAGGGAGAAATGATTTTAATAGTGGGCACCCTTTTTTTGTGTGATCACCATTATTCATTGAATAACGGTGATCACATCATCGGGGTCCAGAAAATCCATCCCTGATTGTGTTCTCCGGGGTCTCCTCGGAAATTTTAGGGCTCTGGGGGGGCGCTACAGGCTTATTCCGAATTGCCATAACAGCGATTAGGGAATAAGGCCTCTTAGCGGCAGTCGTTTTAATGTGTATCGGTTGTCGTTAAGGGGTCAAGGCCACGGTCAGATTTTGGTCAGTATTTCACATAAGTATTTGTAAGTCAAAACCAGGACTGGGTCAAAAATGATGGGGATATTCAATAAATTTTTGGCTCTTTTCTTTCGCAAGCTTCATGTTGTAGCATTTTTATTTATTTTTTATGGCTATTGGATATTGTGGGGGGAATTTAAAGAAAAATAGGAAATTTTATTATTATTTTTTTTACAACTACAAATAATTACTAAGAAAAATTTTAACTTGTGCACTCCTTTTCATAAAAATTATTTTGATAGATTCTACTTTTTTTTTTTTTCTTGGCTGTGCAAGACTATAAGGCTATGTGCACACGTTGCGGAATTGCCATGGAAATTTCCGCGGCAATTCCGCACCTCCCTGCCGCGGGAAATCCGCATATTATAGGTATGCGTATTCCCGCTAAACACTAGCGTTTTGCAAGCGGAATTAGCTTGCAGAATGCTAGCGTTTTACAAGCGATCTGACAGGTTGGTCACACGAGTCAAACAAGTGTTTGACACGTGTGACCAACTTTTTACTATTGATGCCGCCTATGCCGCATCAATAGTAAAAAGATCTAATGTAAAAATAATAAAAAAAATAATAAATAATGATATTCTCACCTTCCGGCGGCCCCTGCAGCTTTCCCGCCTCTCAGCGACGCTCCCGGCAAGTTCCGTTCCCAGGAGTACTTTGCGGCAATCATCCCGATGACGTAGCATCATGCGAGACCGCTACGCCATCTGGGTGATCTCGCAATGCACTCCTGGGAACGCGATTGGCGGGAGCGTCGCTGAGAGGCGGGAAAGCTGCGGGGGCCGCCGGAAGGTGAGAATATCATTATTTTTTATTTTAATTATTGTTTTTACATGGATATGGTACTCAGGGCCTGGAGGAGAGTCTCCTCTCCTCCAGACCCTGGGTACCATCCGCACATGAACAGCTTACTTTCCGCATGGTGGGCACAGCCGCAGTGTTGTGAATGGGTTTGAGATGAGTTCTGAGCAGAGGCTTCCTCTGGTGGTTACAAGCGGTGCTGGTCTGTCCAGTGAAGATTGTGAGGACTGGGAATCAGGTGTTGCTGACTGGTCTTATATAAGGGAGTCACCTTCCCATCAGGGTTGCCGGTGATCAATTGTTCTGGTCTGAATCCTTCATTCCTGTTTCCCTTGTAGCCTGCTATGTCGTGTCTGCATCTCCTGCTAACAGATAAGACATTTTCTTCTTTTTGTTTTTGTGCTATATTTTTGCATTTTGTCCTGCACTTCTGTGGGGGCCTTCAGGGTCCCCTCGGGGGCTTTTGCCCTCTCAGTTTAGTTCAGCCACTGATGTTTGTACTTTTGCTTTTTCCAGTTTTTTCAGTGGCTGCTGTTTTGATTTTGTTACACCAGAGAACTAATTTAGGTGGTAGAGGTTGTGTGATCTCAGGTGTTTTTGAAATTAGTAGAGTTGGTGCTTTTCAGGGTTTTCTGGGATTGCAGTAAGTACCCTTCCTATCCTTTTCTATTTAGTTAGTTTGGGCCCCAGCGTTTGCTCATACTATTTTCTTTCTGTGTCAGTATTTCATCTTGTCTAACAGCCATTACATGTTTGGGGGCTTTCTATGTTCTTTGGGGTTCTGCTCCGGGGCAGATAGCTTTCCTATTTCTATCTTTAGGTGTAGTTAGTTTCTCAGGCTGTGACGAGGCGTCTAGGACCAACGTAGGAACGCTCCACGGCTGCCTCTAGTTGTGGTGGTTAGTCAGGGTACTGCAATCTCTTAGTTTCCAACTGCTCTGGTGTATTGCCTTTTTTACCTGCACTCCTCAGCTACCGAAACATAACACCGCAGCATGTGCACAGCATTGCGGAATCTCATAGGCCTTAATGAGTTGTATTGTGTAAGCGGTTTTGCAAAACCGCTAAAAGACCGCAACGTGTGCACATAGCCTAAACAACAATTCTGACTGCTGGTGATTCCTTTTCTTTTTCTTCATAGCTTATTCATGCATAGCAGAGCTGACTGACAGATTTACTTTTTTCCTTCAATAATAGAGAAACTTTACTCTCAGGTCCATTTTCACATACATGTTGTGGCTTGATAATGCATTGGAATTACCCGAATCTTCAATATTGCATGCCTTTAACACCAAACCTAACAATTGGGAGAGACTGTATATAACACTCACCTCAAGGAGAAGACAGCCCGCCAGGGAAATGTTGTCTTGTTCCACAGCCAGGTGGAGAGGGCTTCTTCCAGACTTTTGCTCCTGTGCATTTACATCGGCCATTGCTGATATCAGCAGTCTAAGGCAGGGCATGCTGTTTGTGATTACTGCTTCATGAATTGCATTCAATCCTGCATTCAAACACAGAATTCTTATAGTTCTAGAAATGTTTAGAAAAAGATTTTACACAAGGTTATTCTAAATATGCCAAGCATACTATCTTAGCTTAAATCTATTAAAGGGAATCTATCGCCAGGTTTTTGCTACCCCACTGAGAGCAGCATGATATAGTGTTAGAGTCCCTCATTTCAGTGATGTATCACTTACTGGGGTGCTTGCTGCAGTTTTGATAAAATCACTATTTTATCTGCTGTAGATCTACCAATTCTCTGAATGTTACTCTTTAGATAACCCCACGCACACCACTGATTGGCAGCTTTCTGTGTGCACTATGCAGTGGCAGAAAGATGCCAACCAGTAGTGTGGGCGGGGTTATATAGAATTCATGGATATGGAGGACTGCATGGCAGCAGGTTTACTAGTCCTCCAGTGATCACCTGCTGATAAAACAGTGATTTTATTGAAACTACAGCCAGCAGCCCAGACAGTGACACATCGTTGGAATCGGGGTCGTGGGCTCTACCTTATACTGCTTTCATAAACCTGGTGACTGATTCTCTCTAAATAATTGCCATATGAATGCATGTTTGGTTGGTAGGTTATTTTTATGACTCCTCCATAAACATGCAACTTGGCTTCATAAAATGGGGAGAAGGAAATATTTCATTGTTGGACACTTTCCATTGTTTTGGCAGCAGCTTATCTACAGTGAGAATAAAGAATCATAAGTTAAAATTCATGTTTCTCTGTCCTTTATTCTCCCAATAAAGGAGAAAGTCAGCTGGAACCCATACATATGAGATCACCCACAAGGGGCTTAGTGTAACATTCTGTATTGTGATATGGATAACGTGTACTCACCCTCATTGTTTGGAAGATTGATGATCTCCGTTATCTTTGAATGACTGAGGACAATACTTAGGGTCTCTGCATCTCCTTCTTTACATGCAAGATGTAGAACAGAATTTCCTTTGCGGTCTAACATTAATGGATCTCCTCCAGCTTTCAGGATATCTTGAACGATGTCAGCTTGATGCGTGATGACAGCCAAATGTAAAGGAGTCTGTAAATTTTCAAAAAGTTTATATAAAAAAACTTTCTGATTTTAAGGGTGGCTGCCTCAAGTAATTATAATTCCAACTACTGCCAATATATTATATTTTTTTACATTAGGACATATAGCAATAAGCAATGCTTGAAAGAGGACTTTTGTCTTACTGTCCATTTAAAACTACAGTAAACGTTCTATGTTTTCAATTAGGCAAAATGGTACTTTTCCTTTATCCAGATATCCTCAGGAACAACCTTGATCTCACCCAGTATGTAGCACTGGCCGCATCTTTTGTGACCATGTGAAGTGGACTATCAACCTACTTCTTTATATTGATCAGTTAATTTAAAAGACCAAAGAGAGTCCCAAAACCATTGAAAGAGGATTTGTGGAAGCATAAGCCTAAGTGGCAATGGTCTTCAGATAATGGAATAGTACAGTCATGGCCAAAAGTTTTGAGAATGACACAAATATTATATTTTCACATGATCTGCTGCCCTCTGGTTTTTATGTGTGTTTGACAGATGTTTTTATCACAGACAGAAATATAATAATTGCAAACATATGAGTAACAAAAGCTTATATTGACAGTTAGAATGAGTTAATGCAGCAAGTCAATATTTGCAGTGTTGACCCTTCTTCTTCAGGACCTCTGCAATTCTCCCTGGCATGCTCTCAATCAACTTCTGGACCAAATCCTGACTGATAGCAGTCCATTCTTGCACAATCAATGCTTTCATTTTGTCAGAATTTTTAGGTTTTTGTTTGTCCACCCGTCTCTTGATGATTGACCACAAGTTCTCAATGGGATTAAGATCTGGGGAGTTTCCAGGCCATGGACCCCAAATATCTATGTTTTGTTCCCTGAGCCATTTAGTTATCACCTTTGCTTTATGGCAAGGTGCTCCATCATGCTGGAAAAGGCATTGTTGATTGCCAAACTGCTCTTGGAGGGTTGGGAGAAGTTGCTCTTGGAGGACATTCTGGTACCATTCTTTATTCATGGCTGTGTTTTTAGGCAAGACTGTGAGAGAGCCGATTCCCTCGGCTGAGAAGCAACCCCACACATGAATGGTTTCAGGATGCTTAACAGTTGGCATGAGACAAGACTGGTGGTAGCGCTCACCTTGTCTTCTCCGAATGAGGCGTTTTCCTGATGTCCCAAACAATTGAAAAGGGGATTCATCAGAGAAAATAACTTTACCCCAGTCCTCAGCAGTCCACTGCCTGTACCTTTTGCAGAATATCAGTCTGTCCATGATGTTTTTTCTGGAGAGAAGTGGCTTCTTTGCTGCCCTCCTTGAGACCAGGCCTTGCTCCAAGAGTCTCCGCCTCACAGTGCGTGCAGATGCTCTCACACCTGCCTGCTGCCATTCCTGAGCAAGCTCTGCACTGCTGGTAGCCTGATCCGCAGCTGAAACACTTTTAAGAGATGGTCCTGGCGCTTGCTGGTCTTTCTTGGGCGCCCTGAAGCCTTTTTGGCAACAATGGAACCTCTCTCCTTGAAGTTCTTGATGATGCGATAGATTGTTGACTGAGGTGCAATCTTTCTAGCTGCGATACTTTTCCCTGTTAGGCCATTTTTGTGCATTGCAATGATGACTGCATGTGTTTCTTTAGAGATAACCATGGTTAACAGAAGAGAAACAATGATGCCAAGCACCAGCCTCCTTTTAAAGTGTCCAGTTGTGTCATTCTTACTTAATCATGACAGATTGATCTCCAGCCATGTCCTCATCAACACCCACACCTGTGTTAATGGAGCAATCACTGAAAAGAGGTTAGCTGGTCATTTTAAGGCAGGGCTGCAATGATGTTGAAATGTGTTTTGGGGGATAAAGTTCATTTTCTAGCCAAATATTGACTTTGCAAGTAATTGCTGTTAAGCTGATCACTCTTTATAACATTCTGGAGTATATGCAAATTGCCATTAGAAAAAGTGAAGCAGTAGACTTTGTAAAAATTAATATTTGTGTCATTCTCAAAACTTTTGGCCATGACTGTACTGGTGAAAGCATATACAATTGGTACATCATCCTACTTCAAAGTCAACATGCATTTACTGTGTATGGCACAAGTTTTGTACTATATAATCATCAAGTGAAAGAATTATGACAAAGGTGGCTGTGAGCTACTAATAATTTGTGTAGGTGCACAGCAAAGTATAATTTCAATCATTTGGACAAAATATAAAAATTTAACTTAAAGGTGTTTACTTATCTTCATTTTTAAGGGCACTTTCACATTGCATTCCTAGAATCATTGAATGGTAGAGTTTGAAGGGACCCCTAGGATCATCGTGTCCAACCCCCTGCTCAATGCAGGATTCACTAAACCATCTCAGACAGATGTCTGCCCAGCCTCTGTTTGAACACTTCCATTGAAGGAGAACTCACAACCTCTTGTGGAAGCCTGTTTCACTAATGGATCAGCCTGTCATAGTTTTTTCTACTCTGTAGCTTCTTCTTTTCAGTTTTATTCCATTGCTTCTGGTGTTTCCATGTGCAAATGAGAATAAGGATCATGTTCTTGCCCACGTTCAGTGGTCCCATTGGGGCTTGTGTCCAAATCCCCCACAAAACGGGTTTTGGTTGTATGCACAGACAGGGTCATTGACTATAATGGAGCAAACGTATACCACCATTTACCAGTTTATTAATTGCCAGATCCAACATAAGGAAACTGGTATCAGAGCCCTAGTATATATATCTATGAGGTGCAGTTTTCTCCCGATGATCCTGATAGGTTGAAATGCATTGGAAGGCACACAGGGCAAGTTTAGGGTAATTACCACATAGGATCAGATGTTGACTGCCCATATTGGGAGGGAGCTTTTGGCATGACTCGGGCCAGTTTAGTACTGCTAGGAATCCAAGAAGTAAAGGAAAAAAAGTAGCACACTCCGTTCTCCGTGTGATAAAAAACCTATGTCCTTTATTGAAGCAAAGCAAACATGGACAAGGTTTATGAGGGCAAGGTATGTTCAGGCATGCAGTAATGAAAAAAGATAGTACTGCTAGGGACCAATGGGGTCTTCTCCGAGCCCTGATGTTAAGAAATATACTGGTTTATGAATGACTGACGTGCAATAAAGGACCTCACCCCTGCATATGGACATATGGGTGAGATTGTTCCTTATCTGTACTTTTCTATGTATATACAGTAGTTATCTCCGCACAGTTTGGGTATAAAGTGGCTTGTGAAAGTATTCATCCCCTTGGCATTATTCGTGTTTTGCTACATCACAACCTGGAATTTCACTGTTTTTGAGGGTCTGTGTCAGTTCATGTAAAGAACATGCCTACAACGGTGAACATTTGGTTTTTGTTTTATTGTGAAGCAAACAACAAATAGGGCAAACTAACTAAAAACTTCAGTGTGTATAACTATTTACCCCCTAAAATCAGTACTTTGTAGAAGCTCCTTTTGCGGCAAATATAGCTGCAAGTTGCTTTGTATAATTCTCTATGACCTTTCCACATCTTATCACTGAGATTTTCTTCCCATTCCTCAAGGCAAAACTGTTCTCGCTCCTTCAAGTTAGATGGTTTCCTTTAGTGAACAGCAATCTTTAAGTCAGGCCACAGATTTTCAATTTGATTAAAGTCTGGGCTTTGACTAGGCCACTCCAAAACATTTACACTTCTCCCCTTAAACCACTCGAGTGTTGCTTTAGCAGAATGCTTTGGGTCGTTGTCTTGTTGGAATGTGTACCTACGTCTCAGTCTCAAATCACTGATAGACTGAAACAAGTTTTGCTCAAGGATACACCTGTATTTCACACAATCCATCTTCTCCACAACTTGGACCAGTTTCCCCATCCCTACTGCCGAAAAACATTTACACAACAAGATGCTGCCACCACCACGTTTCACTGTGGGGACGGCGTTCTTAGGATGATGAGCTGTGTTTGTTTGGCGCCAGACATAGCGTTTACCTTGATGGCCAAAAATTTTAATTTTGGTCTCCTCTCACCACACCACCTTCCTCCATACATTTGGGGAGTCTCCCACATGTCTTTTGACAAAATCAAAACAAGCCTTACAATTTTTGTGTGAAACTAAAGGCTTTTTTTCTGCTCACTCTTCAATAAAGGCCACATCTATAAAGTGTACGTCTCATTGTGGTCGTATGGACAGATATTCCAGTCTCTGCTTGGGAACTCTGCAGCTCCTACAGTGTTACCTTTGGTCTCTGTGCTGCCTCTCTAATTAATGCCCTCCTTGCCAGGGCTGAGAGTTTTGGTGGATGGCCCTCTCTTGGAAGGTTTGTTGGAGTACTATGTTCTTTCCATTTGATGATAATAGATTTGATGGTGCTCCAGGAGTTCATCAGAGATTGTTTTTTTTCTTTAATAACCCAACCCTGACTTGTACTTCTCAACAACTTTGTCCCCAACATTTTTGGAGATCTCATTGGTCTTCACGGTGTTGTTTGGCAAGTGGTGCCTCTTTGTTAGTTGCAGCCTCTGTGGCCTTGCAGAAAAGGTGTTTACATACTGATAGACCATGTGACAGATTGCACACCGGTGGACTTCCTTTCACTAAGCATGTGACTTATAGAGGTAATTGTTTGCACCACAAATTTTTAGGTGCTTCATCGCAAAAGGGGTAAATATGTATGTACATACCAATTTTTAATTATTTGATCCCATAAATTTAATTAATACCTACATTCTTCTTACTTCACTTCACCAACTTAGACTATTTAGTGCTGATGCATCGCACACAAATCTGATTATTAAAATATTCAGACACAAGTTGTAATGTAACAAAATGGGTAAAAAGCCAAGGGGGTAAATACGGTCGCAAACCACTGTATATATCTATCAAGTAAGCGCAGTCTGATTAAATCATTGCTGTCTATACTGATATTTGCAGGACTAATATATATATATACATATGTATATATATATATATATATATATATATACATATGTATATATATATATATATATATATATATATATACATATGTATATATATATACATCTCTGGCAAAAATTAAGAGACCACTGCACAGTTTTATTAAAATCAGCTTCCCTAGATGTCTGACAGCCATTCCATTCCAGTGTCAGTTGAATTCCAACCAGAGTACACCTCATTCTACTTAATGTGCTTCTGATTAGTTGATCACCTGAACCAAATTTTATTTAATGAAGGAAAGTATAAAAAAAACACTGTTGTGGTGTTCACAATCCTCTTGCAATAGGACAAGCTGGATGGCAAAACAAGTGCTAGTAATATCCCAAAAGTAATAGTAATGAAAAACTTGCTTTTAACCATGCCAAAGGAGTTAAAAAGAAAAGTATTGAGTGAGGAAAAGAAGTGCTCAATTCTGGCTTTACTAGCAGAGGGATATACAGTGAGCGTCATGTTGCCTCCATCCTTAAAATTTCTGAGACGGCAGTCCATTACAACAACGTCAAGCAGCAGACATTGGGGACAACAAAGCTACAGACCGGCAGAGGGCGAAAACGACTCTCCACTGACCGGGATGACCATCATCTTATTCAAATGTCACTCAGCAACCGCAGGATGACATCAAGTGAACTACAAAAGGAATAGCAAATGGCAGCTGGGGTGAAGTGCACGGCAAGAACAGTTCGTAACAGGCTCCTAGAGGCCGGGCTCAAGTCATGTAAAGCTAGAAAAAAGCCTTTCATCAATGAGAAGCAAAGGAGAGCCAGGCTGAAGTTTGCCAAAGACCATAAGGATTGGACCATAGGGGACTGGAATAAGGTAATCTTCTCTGATGAGTCTAATTTTCAGCTTTGCCCAACACCTGGTTGTCTAATGGTTAGAAGGAGACCTGGAGAGGCGTACAAGCTACAGTGTCTTGCACCACTGTGAAATTTGGTGGAGATTCGGTGATGATCTGGGGATGCTTCAGCAAGGCTGGAATTGGGCAGGTTAATCTTTGCGAAGGACATATGAATAAAGCCGCATACAAGGTTATCCTGGAAAAACAGTTGATTCCTTCTGCTCCTGCAATGTTCCCCAACTCTGAGGACTGGTTTTTCCAGCAGGACAATGCACCATGCCACACAGCTAGGTCAATCAATATGTGGATGAAGGACCACCACGTCAAATCCCTGTCATCTCCAGACCTGAACCCCACTGAAAACCTCTGGAATGTAATCAAGAGGAAGATGAATAGTCACAAGCCATTAAACAAAGAAGAACTGCTTAAATTTTTGTACCAGGATGGCATAAGGTCACCCAAAAGCAGTGTGAAAGACTGGTGGAAAGCATGCCAAGACGCATGAAAGCTGTGATTAAAAATCATGGTTATTCCACAAAATATTGATTTCTGAACTCTTCCTGAGTTAAAACATTAGTATTGTTGTTTCTAAATGATTATGAACTTGTTTTCTTAGCATTATTTGAGGTCTGCAAGCACTGCATTTTTTTGTTATTTTGACCATTTCTCATTTTCTGAAAATAAATACAAAATTTATTGCTTGGAAATTCGGAGACATGTCAGTAGTTTATAGAATAAAAGAGCAATTTACATTTTACTCAAATATACATATAAAGAGAAAAATCAGACAAACTGAAAATTTTGCAGTGGTCTAATTTTTGCCAGAGATGTATTTTCCCGTAGTCCACCACACAGTAAAACATGTAAGTGCGGGGGGCTCTGGGCTTTCACAAAATATTGGCAGAGCCCCCACATCACCGAACACCCGCAGCGGCACACATCGGAACACCCCCTCATGCCAGCCTGCAGCATCACCCCACTCCTGCCTCCTCCAGCAGCGACCCTCGAACCGCGCTTTACCGCAGCCACCACCCCCGGTAAGCAATAGGAAACATGGATTATAAGAAGCACCATTTTATTTAAAAAAAAAAAATGTTTCCTATTTTTCTCCTCAAAATTTGGGGTGCGTCTTATACTCTGCAAAATATGGTATATGGGTATCTGAAGACTGTCATTTGTGCCCATAGAGCTCAGTCTGATGTTTTTTTTAACAGCAATGTATTGAATCCATCAATGTGGAATGGAGCCAAGTGTGTTTTTGAGCTTTTTTGTGTGTGTAATAAATCTGTATGTATATATATATAACTCTTTAATACAGTGAGGTTGGAGAATATTAGATTTCGTGAGCTATTTTGTTGTGAATTCCTTTTTGGCTAGAAGGGTGCTGACTGAGTCAACATGTGCTATGACGTACATTATTTTTGGGCATATATACCTACTGGAGGGGGACAGTCAGATGCAGTCGAAGTATTCGCCTCCAGTAGGCACACACCCGAAAATGGTGTACGACAGTGCACACTTTGACTCGGTCAGCACCATTATAGAGTCAATGGCCGTGACAGGACCACTGAAAGAACACAATTTGAAAGGGGCCTAAGACATGCACCACGTCCCAAACTCCCTACTTCCAGCTTTCTGGGAATCAGTACACTCCTGCTTGACTGATAGTCTGGACCAGATGCATCAACACACTCCTGGTCCAAACTGCTCTCTGATGTAGCTTTTCTTCTGCCGCTCACTGGCACCAGAGCTGACTGAATTCAGCATTACAGCTGGCTCCAGAGCAGCACCGTACTAATAACATACCTGGTACAGATCATTTCGCACATTGGTAATATCCTCACATATAATTCCTGAAGTTATTTCTAGGAACATCTTTACAAGTGCAGACTGAAGATGAATAATAGACAGATGAAGAATACTGGGAAAAAAAGGAAAAAAATAATTCACTTTAAAGCCAAAGCCTTCAATACAATGAGGTATTGCTAGAAGAAGCTATGTAGCTGTCATTCTCTTACTTGTCTCCGTTCTCATCTTGAACTGACGCTAGATGGCGCTGTACTGACAGCAGATTTCTCACATCTCCTGTTACTGCATAGTCAAACAGGGAAGCAGCATGGCGCTTTGCAAGTTGCACAGCCTTTTCCAAAAACTGACAACCTGAGGAAAATAACAGTGAGATAGTCACCCTGTGTGTTGAGCCAGATGGTCAGGTGTCATGCAAGTGTCCCTCCCCAATGAAAAGTCTTGGCAGGTAGGTGGCTATGTGATGTCATCGGCACTGCTCACATTCCCTCCCCCATAACCACACTGATACAAAAGTGAGTGACGCTGGAAAACCCCTTTAAAGTAATCCAAGTAACATATTTAACCCTGACACGGGACACTACCAGAGTCCGTGCACTAAAATAAAATACCTCTATTTATAAAAATACACCCATACAATCTTTAACAGCAATTACATTGCCCCATACATACCACTGAGCCAGAAAATGAAATTCTACCTTAACAAGTAAGTTAAAAAAATACTAAAAGAAAATTTCAATAAACAAGCAAGAGAACCACCCCCCAGAGGAAAACGTACAGGTTATATTGTAAATTGCACTGTGGACTCCATGTGGCTGCGACCCAGCCGTGGTATTTGTGTGTGGTAGTGGGAACTCTCATGTGTGCAAGCTGTTAGCTTTTGCAAGGCAATATCCCTTGAGGCCGGTCTTGGGTCGCCTCTTTAATTTGCCTTGATATACTCAGTCTGCCTGCAAAGGTCAGCTGACTTGAGACGTCAGTAAGCACTAAGGTGGCTGATGGCTGCCCGCTCTTTGGAGCAACTTTAGCAGAAAAAAAAAAGAATTGTAGCATATTTCATTTGATGCAATTTCCAAATTATTTTACTCTATAAGCACGGCATTCACTGGGGGACGGCATACTCCATATTAGATGCTTCATACAATGCAGTCACTCAGATGAAGTCTCACTTGCATAACTGCACTCTGGATAGAAAGAGTTAACATTAAATCAGTGTAATGGATAAAAGCCATGTGTACCTCTTTGTTTGCATGTACCAGGTACTTTACAGGCCTCTGCTTCCTCCCTTGCAGGATCTGCTTGTGAGTCACTTTGTGTCAGTGATGCCTCCAGGCGCTCGCAGCCAGTTTCACTGTCTTTTGGCTGGGAGAGCACAGACTCGCCTTCTTCCTGGTCGCCTCCACACTGGGGCTGCGAGGCTAGGTGCACACAAATCATTTGCATGTTAGATAATACCTAACACTTCCTTATGATTAATAACACACTTTTCAGTATCTAGCAACTCTTAAAAGTGACATCATGCATGAATGACTTCTGTATTCAGTGTTATAGTCTCAACTGTTCACAGCAGAAGTGTTATTACCTCTGAACATTTGAATCTCAAGCTAAATTCTTTCACAGAACCTTCAATTTACCAATCTAACATCACTTAAAGGGGTTATCCAGTTACACAAAAATATTTGCAATGGGTCCAAACTGAAATTGATACAGGTTTCTAATATTCTTCTACTATGAAGCTCCACTGATGTCCTGCTGCTAGCACCATTCCTGGCAGCTCAACTTTCATACTGGCTTAGAAAAAGCAACCTCCCTCTGTCGGGTCAGACATATGAAGGGGACTGGTTGTCAGGCTTAGTTCGTCTTGGTCACTGATGTAGAGATAGAGGAGGGGGCTGTCCTATCTAATGAACTAAGCCTGAGAGCCAGCCCTGTTATGATTTGGTAGCTGAGGAGAGCAGGCAAAAAAGGAAATACACCAGAGAGGTTGGAATCTATGGGATTGCAGTACCCTGACTAACCACCACAACTAAAGGCAGCCGTGGAGCGTACCTACGTTGGTCCTAGACGCCTCGTCACAGCCTGAGAAGCTAACTACACCTAAAGACAGAAAGAGGAAAACTATCTGCCCCGGAGAAGATCACCAAAGAACATAGAAAGCCCCCAAACATGTAATGGCGGTTAGACAAGAGGAAAATACAGACACAGACAGAAAATAGTATGAGCAAACGTTGGGGCCCAAACTTCCTAAATAGAAAAGGATAGGAAGGACACTTACTGCAATCCCAAAAAACCCTGAAAAGAACCAACACTACTAATTACAAAAACACCTGAGATCACACGACCTCTACCACCTAAATTAGTTCTCTGGTGTAACAAAACTAAACAGCAGCCACTGAAAAAACTGGAAAAGGCAAATGAACAAACAACAGTGGCTGAACTAAACTGAGAGGAGCACAAGCCCCCGGAGGGGACCCGGCAGACCCCCACAGAAGTGCAGGACAAAATGCAAAAAGCAAGCACAAAAAACTAAAAGAAGAAAATGTCTTATCTGTTAGCAGAAGATGCAGGCACGAAACAGCAAGCTACAAAGTGAACATGAATCAAAGATGAGACCAGAACAATTAATCACCGGCAACCCTGATGGGAGGGAACCTCCCTTATATAGGACCAGTCAGTAACACCTGATCGACAATCTTCACAATCTTCATTGGATAGTTCAGTACTGTTTGTAACCACCAGAGGGAGCTTCTGCTCAGAATTCATTTCTAGCACATTCACAACAGTACCCCCCCCTTGAGGAGGGGTCACCGAACCCTCATTTGAGCAACCAGGTCGGTCAGGATGAGCTCTGTGATACGCACGGATCAGTCTCCTAGCATGGATGTCCGAAGCAAACACCCAAGAATTGTCCTCCTGACCATAACCTCTCCACTTAACCAAATACTGGAGTTTCCGTCTAGAAAAACGAGAATTCAATATTTTCTCAACCACATACTCCAGATTGCCCTCAACCAAAACAGGGTCAGGAGGCACAGCCATAGGAACCACTGGCTCGACAAACCTCTTCAATAAGGGCTTGTGGAACACATTATGGATCTTAAATGTCCCTGGAAGAAGCAAACGAAAGGAAACAGGATTAAGAATCTCCATGATCTTATAAGGTCCAATGAACCTAGGCTTAAACTTAGGAGATGCAACTCTCATAGGGATATTTCTTGAGGACAACCAGACCAAGTCACCCACTTCAAACCGAGGACCATCAGTCCTATGCCGGTTGGCAAACCGCTGGGCCCTCTCCTGAGAGAGGGACAACCTCTCCACTACCTGGTCCCAAATCTGCTGCATACGCTCCACAACAGAGTCAACACCTGGACAGACAGAAGCCTCCTTCTGTCCTGAAGAAAATCGAGGGTGAAACCCAAAATTGCAGAAAAATGGAGACATCAAAGTGGCAGAGCTAGCCCTATTATTAAGAGCAAACTCAGCCAAAGGCAAAAAAGAGACCCAGTCATCCTGATCAGCAGACACAAAGCATCTCAGATAAGTCTCCAATGTCTGGTTTGTTCTCTCAGTTTGTCCATTGGTCTGAGGATGAAAAGCCGAGGAGAAAGACAATTGAACACTAAGTTTAGAACAAAAAGTCCTCCAAAATCTGGAAACAAACTGGACTCCTCTGTCAGACACAATGTTCTCAGGAATGCCGTGTAAACGAACCACGTGCTGAAGGAACAACGGCACCAATTCAGAGGAGGAAGGCAACTTAGGTAATGGCACAAGATGTATCATTTTGGAAAACCTATCACAAATTACCCAGATGGTGGTCATTCTCTGAGAAACAGGAAGGTCGGAAATGAAATCCATAGAGATATGGGTCCATGGTCTCTTGGGCACAGGCAATGGCATCAACAAACCACTAGAGCGAGAGCAAGGCTTGGAGCGAGAGCAAGTCCCGCAGGACTGCACAAATTCCCTGACGTCACGAGACAAAGTAGGCCACCAAAAGGACCGACTAACCAAGTCTCTGGTACCAAAAATTCCGGGATGACCGGCCAACGCGGAACAATAAATCTCAGACATCACACTCTTTTTCCACCGGTCTGGGACAAACAATTTCCCAAAAGGGCAGCGCTCGGGTTTATCCTCCTGACACCCTTCCAGAGCCAGTCTCAAATTGGGCGAGATGGCGGAAAGAACTACACCCTCTTTCAAAATAACAGCAGGATCAGATAACTCAGGAGAGTCCGCAAGGAAACTCCTCGAGAGGGCATCCGCCTTAACATTCTTAGTGCCAGGAAGAAAGGAAACCACAAAATTAAAACGTGTGAAAAACAAGGCCCACCTGGCCTGTCTAGGATTAAGTCGCTTGGCTGATTCCAGATAAACCAGATTCTTATGGTCCGTGAGGACCACCACCTGATGTTTGGCTCCCTCCAGCCAATGTCTCCACTCTTCAAAAGCCCACTTCATGGCTAATAACTCCCGATTACCCACGTCATAATTACGTTCAGTTGGAGAAAATTTTCGAGAGAAAAAGGCACAAGGGTTACTTTTAGAGGTCTCTGGATCTCTTTGGGACAAAACAGCACCTGCCCCAATTTCAGAGGCATCAACCTCCACCTGAAATGGCAGAGAAACATCAGGCTGCCGTAGAACAGGAGCAGAAGTGAATCTCTGCTTAAGTTCCTGAAACGCAGAGACTGCCTCAGGAGGCCAATTCACCACATCAGAACCCTTTTTGGTCAAATCAGTCAATGGTTTAACAATAACAGAGAAATTACCAATAAATTTACGATAAAAATTGGCAAAACCCAAGAATCTTTGAAGAGCCTTTAATGAAGTAGGTTGGACCCAATCACAGATGGCCTGAACCTTGACCGGGTCCATTTCAATAACAGATGGGGACAAAATGAATCCCAGAAATGAGATCCTCTGTACGCCAAAAAGACACTTTGATCCCTTCACATACAGAGCATTCTCTCTCAAAATCTGGAACACAGTCCGAACATGTTTCACATGAGAGTCCCAGTCATCGGAAAAAATCAAGATATCATCCAAATAAACAATCAGAAATGTATCCACAAAATCCCTGAAAATGTCATTCATGAAGGACTGGAAGACAGAAGGAGCATTAGTGAGCCCAAAGGGCATCACTAGGTACTCAAAATGCCCTCTGGGGTATTAAATGCCGTCTTCCATTCATCCCCGTGCTTAATGCGAATAAGGTTATATGCCCCCCTAAGGTCAAGCTTGGTAAACCAAGTAGCACTTTTCACCCTGGAAAACAGGTCAGAAATCAAGGGTAACGGATATTGATATTTCACAGTGATATTGTTCAAGAGACGATAATCAATACACGGCCTTAATGAACCATTCTTTTTGGCCACAAAGAAAAAACCGGCACCCAAGGGTGAAGAGGATGGTCTGATATGACCCTTCTCCAATGACTCCTTGATATAAGACCGCATAGCGTCATGTTCAGGTACAGACAAGTTAAAAAGGCGACCTTTAGGGAATTTACTACCAGGCACTAATTCAATAGCGCAGTCATAGCTCCTATGGGGGGGGCAAGGATGCAGATTTACTTTCGCTAAACACATCAGAAAAATCAGTCAAAAAGTCAGGAATATCCTGAGCCTGGGGGGAGGCAGAAAAAACAGGAGTGTTGGTATTAACACATTGGCAGCCCAACTGGTTACAGACACAGATTTCCAATCCAAAACAGGATTATGAGACTGTAACCAAGGGAAACCCAGTACGATAATGTCATGCAGATTATACAGCACCAAAAATTTGCAACTCTCCTGATGATCAGGTTCAACCCTCATTATCACCTGAGTAGAGAACTGAGGTTTATTCTCAGCCAAAGGGGTAGAATCGATCCCCAGTAGGGGAATAGACTTCCGTAGGGGTATCAAGGGAAACCCACAACGTTTAGCAAAATCAAAATCCATCAGGTTAATAGCTGCTCCCGAATCAACAAAAGCCTGAGCAGAAAATGTGGACAGGGAGCAAATCAGGGTAACAGTCAACAAAAATTTAGTCTGAACACTACCCAAGACAACTGAACGTGCAAAACGTCTTCCCCGCTTAGGGCAGACTGAAATAGCATGAGAGGCATCACCACAGTAGAAACATAACCCATTGCGTTTACGAAACTCATGACGCTGTGCCCCAGAAGCCACTCTATCACACTGCATGGGTTCAGAAGCTGGTTCACAAGTCAACACTGTTCCACGCATACCTCTACGCTCACGCAAACGTCTGTCAATTTGAATCGCTAATGACATAGAATCATTGAGACCAGAGGGGACAGGGAATCCCACCATAACATCCTTTACATTCTCTGACAGACCCTTCCGAAAAAGGGCTGCCAAAGCATCGTCATTCCATTTGGTCAGGACTGCCCACCTTCGGAATCTCTGACAGTATAACTCAGCGTCCTCAAGCCCCTGATTTAATGCCAACAAGGCTTTTTCAGCTTGATCAGTGACATTAGGCTCATCGTACAATAACCCCAGAGCCTGAAAAAATGCATCAACATTACTCAAAACAGGATCCCCAGGTGTCAGGGAAAAAGCCCAATCCTGAGGATAACAGCGCAGGAGATAGATGACAATTTGAACCTGCTGTGCTGCATTCCCTGAGGACTTAGATTTCAAGGCAAAAACCAACTTACAGTTATTTTTGAAATTCAGAAATTTAGCTCGATCCCCTAAAAACAAATCTGGCATGGGAATCCTAGGTTCCACAACAGGCAACCCTGCAAGATAGGTAGCAATACTCCGAACTTCAGTGGCAAGCTGATCCACACGGCCAGACAACTGTGCAAACTCCATTGAGAGAAAAAAAAATCCTCCTCAGCATTCAGAGAAACAGAGGGAAAAAAAAATAAAAAATCTCTGACAACTCTGACAATCTTCTTTTTTTAACACTATTTTTCCCTTCTGTGAGTACCATACAAATATCAGTTTTTGGGCCGGTGATACTGTTATGATTTGGTAGCTGAGGAGAGCAGGCAAAAAAGGAAATACACCAGAGAGGTTGGAATCTATGGGTTTGCAGTACCCTGACTAACCACCACAACTAAAGGCAGCCGTGGAGCGTACCTACGTTGGTCCTAGACGCCTCGTCACAGCCTGAGAAGCTAACTACACCTAAAGACAGAAAGAGGAAAACTATCTGCCCCGGAGAAGATCCCCAAAGAACATAGAAAGCCCCCAAACATGTAATGGCGGTTAGACAAGAGGAAAATACAGACACAGACAGAAAATAGTATGAGCAAACGTTGGGGCCCAAACTTCCTAAATAGAAAAGGATAGGAAGGACACTTACTGCAATCCCAAAAAACCCTGAAAAGAACCAACACTACTAATTACAAAAACACCTGAGATCACACGACCTCTACCACCTAAATTAGTTCTCTGGTGTAACAAAACTAAACAGCAGCCACTGAAAAAACTGGAAAAGGCAAATGAACAAACAACAGTGGCTGAACTAAACTGAGAGGAGCACAAGCCCCGGGAGGGGACCCGGCAGACCCCCACAGAAGTGCAGGACAAAATGCAAAAAGCAAGCACAAAAAACTAAAAGAAGAAAATGTCTTATTTGTTAGCAGAAGATGCAGGCACGAAACAGCAAGCTACAAAGTGAACAGGAATCAAAGATGAGACCAGAACAATTAATCACCGGCAACCCTGATGGGAGGGAACCTCCCTTGTATAGGACCAGTCAGTAACACCTGATCGCCAATCTTCACAATCTTCATTGGATAGTTCAGTACTGTTTGTAACCACCAGAGGGAGCTTCTGCTCAGAATTCATTTCTAGCACATTCACAACACAGCCCCATTCATACATGTCACTGACAGAGGAAGAGGGAGGAAGCTCAATCCTGTATTAAAGCAAATGTAGAACTGAAGCTTCCCGGTCCAGAATGGTGACCGGCCTGCAAACAATGTCCTATGAGGAATGGAAAGAGGATTTGGAAATGTTTAGCTTCCAAAAGAGAAGAGTGAGAGGAGACTTAATAGCTGTCTTGCATTGGAATGAAACTGAAAGGGAGGAGACACAGATTAAATATTCTAAAAAACTTTTTGATGGTGATCAATGCGTGCCACGAGAGGTGGTGAGTTCTCCTTTAATGGAAGTCTTCAAACAGAGGCTGGACAGACATCTGTCTGAGATGGTTTAGTGCAGGGGTGGGGAACCTCAGGCCCCGGGGCCATTTACGTTCCTCGGTGACATTTTATCCTGCCCCCGGGCAGATCCTCAGGGACAGCATTCTTGGGCAGGGAGCTGTGATTTGATTGCCACCAGCTCATTAATTTCTTCTTGCTCAGTTAGCACACACATGCAGTGGTCACTACTGAACACTGAAGGGCATGCAATGAAAGATTACGTCCTGACACCAGTGCCAGAATCAGGATGTACTTTGTGGGCCCCCGAAGGATGGTATAAATATCCAAATGGCCCTTGGCAGTGAATCCTGCATTGAGCAGGGGGTTGGACATGATGATCTTGGAGGTCCCTTTCAACTCTAACATTCTATAATAATGACAGCAGGACATAATAACTAAAGAATACTAGAAAATTGTAATCAACTTAAATTTGTAACACATATAAAACACTTCTTATCTAGCTGGACAGCCTCTATAACAAGTAAAAATCACTACTATTACATCTCACATTAAAATATTTAAAAAACAGAATGATAAAAAAATTAAACTGGTCAATCAGTGGCTTATGTGGAAAACTGGATATGTTTGGAAGGTTTTGGGATTATTTTTTCACAACCATTTACGGCCCATAAACTGATAGCCAAGGGGAAAATCTAAAACAGTAGTGGTTTAGTGTATGTATACAGTGCCTACAAGTAGTATTCAACCCCCTGCAGATTTAGCTGGTTTGATAAGATGCAAATAAGTTAGAGCCTTCAAACTGCAAATGAGAGTAGGATTTATTAACAGAAGCATAAATCTTACAAAACAAAAAGTTATGTTGCTCAGTTGAATTTTAATAAATTTTAAACATAAAAGTGTGGGTCAATTATTATACAACCCCTATGTTTAATATTTCGTGGAATAACCCTTGTTTGCAATTACAGCTAATAATCGTTTTTATAAGACCTGATCAGGCCGGCACAGGTCTGTGGAGTTATCTTGGCCCACTCCTCCATGCAGATCTTCTCCAAGTTATCTAGGTTCTTTGGGTGTCTCATGTGGACTTTAATCTTGAGCTCCTTCCACAAGTTTTCAATTGGGTTAAGGTCAGGAGACTGACTAGGTCACTCCAACACCTTGACTTTTTCCCTCTTGAACCAGGCCTTGGTTTTCTTGGCTGTGTGCTTTGGGTCGTTGTCTTGTTGGAAGATGAAATTACGACCCATCTTAAGATCCTTGATGGAGGAGCGGAGGTTCTTGGCCAAAATCTCCAGGTAGGCCGTGCTATCCATCCTCCCATGGATGCGGACCAGATGGCCAGGCCCCTTGGCTGAGAAACAGCCCCACAGCATGATGCTGCCACCACCATGCTTGACTGTAGGGATGGTATTCTTGGGGTCGTATGCAGTGCCATCCAGTCTCCAAACGTCACGTGTGTGGTTGGCACCAAAGATCTCGATCTTGGTCTCATCAGACCATAGAACCTTGAACCAGTCTGTCTCAGAGTCCTCCAAGTGATCATGAGCAAACTGTAGATGAGCCTTGACATGACGCTTTGAAAGTAAAGGTACCTTACGGGCTCGTCTGGAACGGAGACCATTGCGGTGGAGTACGTTACTTATGGTATTGACTGAAATCAATGTCCCCACTGCCATGAGATCTTCCCGGAGCTCCTTCCTTGTTGTCCTTGGGTTAGCCTTGACTCTTCGGACAAGCCTGGCCTCGGCACGGGAGGAAACTTTCAAAGGCTGTCCAGGCCGTGGAAGGCTAACAGTAGTTCCATAAGCTTTCCACTTACGGATGATGCTCCCAACAGTGGAGACAGGTAGGCCCAACTCCTTGGAAAGGGTTTTGTACCCCTTGCCAGCCTTGTGACCCTCCACGATCTTGTCTCTGATGGCCTTGGAATGCTCCTTTGTCTTTCCCATGTTGACCATGTATGAGTGCTGTTCACAAGTTTGGGGAGGGTCTTAAATAGTCAGAAAAGGCTGGCAAAAGAGATCATTAATCCACACATGTGAAGCTCATTATTCTTGGTGCCTGAACTACTTCTTAATACTTTAGAATATAATGCCGTCTGCAGAACCTGCAGGGCACAAATCAGATTATCTAAAGCTGACAATGAATTAAGGCTTGCAAGTGACGTCAAAAGCAACAAAAAAGGATTTTGGGGATACGTCAAAAGTAAAAGAAAAGTCAAAGATGCTATAGGATTTTTACAGGATGAAAATGATGAAATGGTAAGTCAGGATGTTGAGAAGGCTGAACTTTTAAATTCCTATTTTGCATCTGTTTTCTCTCAGAAAGGAAATGTAACATCAACTGATCTTCACTGTCCTATTAAAGGAATAGAAGAATCCAGGATATCTATAAACAGAAAGACAGTGCGGAAACACTTAGCTAACATAAATGAATTCAAGTCTCCAGGTCCAGATGAATTACACCCCAGGGTACTGAAGGAGATAGCAGAAGAAATTCTTGAACCACTGTCCATAATCTTTGAAAATTCTTGGAGAACAGGAGAAGTCCCAGAAGACTGGAGAAGAGCAAATGTTGTTCCTATCTTCAAAAAGGGGAAGAAGGTGGACCCAGGGAACTACAGGCCGGTGAGTCTGACTTCTATACCAGGAAAGATCTTTGAACAAATTATTAAAGAACATGTATGCAAGTACCTGGATAAGAATGAAGTGATTAAACAGAGTCAGCATGGGTTTGTAACTAATAAGTCATGTCAGACTAACTTAATTTCCTTCTATGACAGAATCACTGACTGGGTGGATCAGGGAAATGCTGTAGATATAGTATATCTTGACTTCAGCAAAGCATTTGACAAAGTATCTCACACAATCCTTATTGAAAAAATGACTAAGTATGGAATGGACAAGGCAACTGTTAGGTGGATTCATAACTGGCTTAGTGATCGGACCCAAAGAGTGGTTGTAAATGGCTGCACATCCAGTTGGAAGAATGTCTCAAGTGGGGTACCACAAGGCTCTGTTTTGGGCCCTGTATTGTTCAACATCTTTATCAATGATTTAGATGAAGGAATTGAGGGTAAACTGATCAAATTTGCTGATGACACAAAGCTAGGAGGGGTAGCTAATACTAGAGAAGAGAGAGAGAGGATTCAAAAAGATATACATAAACTGGAGCACTGGGCAGCAACTAACAGAATGGATTTTAACAGGGAAAAATGCAAAGTACTACATGTGGGCAATAAAAATGAAAAAAGCATATACAAAATGGGAGGAATAGGGCTAAGTAACAGCACATGTGAAAAAGACTTGGGTATACTAATTGATCACAGACTTAACATGAGTCAACAGTGTGATGCAGCAGCAAAAAAGGCAAATGCAATTTTAGGATGTATCAACAGAAGCATACAGTCTAGATCACGTGAGGTCATTATTGCCCTCTACTCCTCTTTGGTCAGACCTCATCTGGAATACTGTGTCCAGTTTTGGGCACCACATTTTAAAAAAGACATCAACAAACTGGAGCAAGTTCAGAGAAGAGCCACCAGAATGGTGACCGGTCTGCAAACCATGTCCTATGAGGAACGGTTGCAGGATTTGGGAATGTTTAGCTTGCAAAAAAGAAGACTGAGAGGAGACTTAATAGCTGTCTACAAATATCTCAAGGGCTGTCACATTGTAGAAGGATCATCTTTATTCTCATTTGCACAAGGAAAGACTAGAAGCAATGGGATGAAACTGAATGGGAGGAGACACAGATTAGATATTAGAAAAAACTTTTTGACAGTTAGGGTGATCAATGAGTGGAACAGGCTGCCACAAGAGGTGGTGAGTTCTCCTTCAATGGAAGTCTTCAAACAGAGGCTGGATAGACATCTGTCTGGGATGATTTAGAGAATCCTGCTTTGAGCAGGGGGTTGGACCAGAAGGCCCAGGAGGTCCCTTCCAACTCTACCATTCTATGATTCTATGATTCTAGGGGGACCACACAGAATTCTTGTGGTTTGAGGGGTTGAATAATAAATGACACTCTGAATTAACTTTTAACGTTTTTTAAAAAAATTAAAACAAAAATTTTTGCTGCAGTGCATTTCCCACTTCCAGGCTGATCTACAGTACAAATGTCACAATGCCAAGTTAATTCCGCATGTGTCAACCAGCTAAATCTGCAGGGGGTTGAATACTACTTGTAGGCACTGTATGTACGATTATGCAATTGTTGAGGGCTGTCTTGATACTTGGATCTTGAGCTGGGAAACTGCTGTAACTTCTTGGATACAAAGTGATATTAGACAATTCATGGACAAATCAAGCTGTGGTAGGCCAAGCAGTAGCTTTTAATAGCTGTGATTATGACAATGCCTATCTGAGATAGTTGTAGGTATAGCACACTAAATGGTAGAGGACTTTGGACCCGTTCTCTTGACTCTCCTAGGAAATGAATTGCATAGCATATGCAGAAAGTCTCTACATTTTTGTACACTTCTATTTCAGAAAAGGCTCTTTATTCTGCCAATTTTTATTCTCTGATGCAGTTCAGAGTCCAACTATTATCCTTTACTTGTATCTTGAAAGGATGTTCTACTCGAGGAAGTGAAGTCTACTGGGAACAGCTATAATTGCCCGCCACCACTGAAAAGGATCAATTTGCTACTTGGAGAACAGAGATTTCCTTCCAAAGCTATTTTCAGATCAATTAACTCTCAGGAAACAACAAATTTACATATAAGTACATTACAGCAAATGTTGAAGGAAATCTATCACCAGATTTTTGCTACCCCATCTGAGAGCAGCATAATAATGTAGGGACAGAAACCTTGATTCCAGCAATTTATCATTTATTGGCAGGCCCGTATTTGCCACTAGTCACTAGAGGTCTGGTGCCTAGAGCGGCAGGGGGTGGTGCCCGGGTCGAGATTTAAAAAATATTTTTTAAACTCTCCCTCCTTTCTCTAGACTCTTTAAGAAACAGGCGTCGTCCTGGAGTAGGGAGGGAGCGTGCCGCATTTATTTGTATTCGCGTCTTCAAGATCATCTGTGCATGTCGGCACTTCTGGGGTCATTGGAGCTCCTATCAGCTCCCTGACCCGACGTGCAGCAGCGTGCGCATGCTGGGGACCTCATCACATTGCTGACATCAATGCAGAGTGCCACGGAGGACAAGTTGGATCCTGGAGCAGCTAAGCGCTCACAGAGCCGAAGATGTAGCTTTGCGGGGGGTGGGGAGGCGAGCTTCAGTATGGAGAACATGAGGGTGGTGGAAGCGTAGTATGGAGAACACAAGGGTGGTGGAAACACGGTATGGAGAACACGAGGGTGGTGGAAACACGGTATGGAGAACACGAGGGTGGTGGAAGCACGGTATGGAGAACACGAGGGTGGTGGAAGCACAGAATGTAGAAAAGAGTGGTGGAAGCACGGCATGGAGAATATGAGGGGGGGTGAAGCACGGTATGAAGAACATGAAGGGGGAGCTCGGTATGGAGTGGGGACAACATGAGACAGGCAGTAAAGAAGGGGCTGCATGGAGTGGGGACAATGTGGAGATAATAGTTCAGAAGTGAGGAAGATATTGTGGGTATAATTCATTATGGATAGGACAGTATAGCGGTTTTCGTTTGAGGGGGTGATGTGACTGTCATATTTTCTACTTCATCATCACTGTGTCCCCCATCGCGTTCCTGCCCAGGCACACTTCTCTCTGCTCTGCCGAGGGCAGAGCAAATTTCAGTAGTGAGCATCCACCAAGTTTACCTAGACGTCATTAGTGCTCTTTTGCCTTTCATTCACACTACAGTACTTTGCTCTGCCCTCAGAAGGGCAGAGAGAGACGTGTGCCTGGGCAGGAGCGTGATTGTGAGACACCGTGATGATGACGACGTAGGACTAGTGATGAGCGAGTATGCTCGTTACTCAAGTTTTCCGAGCATGCTAAGGTGTTCTCCGAGTATTTTGGGCGTGCTCTGAGATTTAGTGTGTGTCGCCGCAGCTGCATGATTTGCAGCTGCTAGACAGCCTGAATACATGTAGGGATTGCTTGTTTGTTAGAAAATCCCCACATGTATTCAGATCATGCAGCTGCGGTGACACACACTAAATCTCAAAGCACGCCCAAATACTCGGAGATCACCCGAGCATGCTCGGAAAACTCATTACGTAGAACATGTTATCCACATGTAGTAGGCCCATTGGACCGAACACGCCATCTGTGCCTTGCATAGGGGATTCAAGACATACATACAGCATTCTAGTATGCTGTAACAGAGGGCTTATAGGTGCTGGACGTACTTTATAAAACCTGCTGACAGATTCCCTTTAGTTTTCAAACATTAGTTGATAACGGTGCACCAAGGCGTAGGTCACACCAAGTATGCACAGAAGTGTCTTCATGTGCATATTAAATAAATGTCGCTTTTTCAGCAAATATTACACTACACTGTATATGTCTGGTAGTATTTTAGTAGGGGCTAAGTCTCCTTTAAAAAACTTTATGCAGTCAAACTGTTATTTTAAGGTGACAGATTCCCTCTCAGTAAGCTTAAAATTCATTACACCCAACAAATGAACATTTTGCTTGTGCATAAGGTGATTGACAGCATGTTTAGATAGTGGGAAGCTGATTATCAATCTAACGGCTGCAGTGTCAAATGGTTGTCTGGTCTAAAACTCTAAGTGACTGCACACTTGTGAATCCTGACATCACACACTGATTGCTGTGAGGCTTCTCCGATGTCAGCATCTTAAACGGTGGTCATGTGACTACAAGTATGTGATTTGCATACATTCGGCCACAATCCAACTATAAAAGTAAATTGAGTGAGGCCGCGTCCATCAAGTCGGATCGTGGCCTGGAGTATGGATATCGCATATTTGCTGTCACATGACCATCGTTCCCCAACCCTGAAACCAGAGAATCCTCACAGCAAGCAGTGCGTGATGTCAGGATTCACAAGTCTGCAGTCACAAAGAGTGACTGCAGATTTGTAGTTTTAGACCGACAACCCCTTTAATGCTTCTTAAAGGGGTTGTTTTAAGTTGGAAAGTTATCCACTCCGTAGGTGGACAAATTCCCAGCGTTTCCGAGAACTGGAGCAGAGGTCGATCATCCGCACTACTGCTCCATTCATTCTTAATAGGAATGCAGGAGATTACCAAGCTGCTGATCTTTGGCATTCCCATTAGAATGAATAGAGCAGTAGTGCTGATGCCTCTGCTCTATTCACCCGTGGCTCTATAGATACCTGATCCTCAGGAATGGTGGGAATCATGGCGCTTGGAGCCCCATACTTGAAGTATCAAATTTTGGCATATTTTTTACGTTTTATGCCTCCCCCTCACTCGACTTTCCCCTCTCCAGTCCATCCTTAACCCCTTTATTCCATCCGACGTACTATTCCGTCCATGTGACCCTGGACCTAATTCCCATGGATGGAATAGTACGTCATGGGCGATCAGCTGCGCTCCCGGTATTACAGCTGACACCCAGCACTATGTGTCAGGAGCGGTCACGGACGGCTCCCGGCACATTAACCCCTGGAACACCGCGATCAAACATGATCACGGTGTACCGGGGGCACAGGGGAGGATCGCGCAGGGAGGGGGCTCCCTGCGCGCTCCCCTGAGACCCTCAGAGCAGCGCGATGTGTCGCGCTGTTCCGAGGGTTCGTCCTCCCTCCAGGTCCCCGGATCCAAGATGGCGCCGGGGTCCTGCAGGGAGGCGGCTTCCTCAGTGCCTGCTGAGAGCAGGCACTGAGGAAGCCTGCAGCGATGCCAGAGCGATCGCTGGTGTGACAGAGTGCTGTGCACACTGTCACACCAACGATCTGCTAAAATACTGTGATGTCCCACCCTGGGACAAAGTAAAAAAAAATAAAATAAAAAATGGTAAAAAAAAATCATAAAAAAAAAAAAAATATTCCCCAATAAATTCATTTCTTCCTGTAAATAAATAAAACAAAACAATAAAAGTACACATATTTGGTATCGCAGCGTCCGTAACGACCCCCCCTATAAAACTGTCCCACTAGTTAACCCCTTTAGTGAACCCCTTAAAAAAAAAAAAAAAATAAGCAAAAAATCAATGCTTTATCATCATACCGCCGAACAAAAAGTGGAATAACACGCGATCAAAAAGACCGATATAAATAAACATGGTACCGCTGAAAACGTCATCTTGTCCCGCAAAAAAAGAGCCGTCATACAGCATCATCAGCGAAAAAATAAAAGTTATAGCTCGCAGAATAAAGCGATGCAAAAATAATAATTTTTTATATAAAATTGTTTTTATTCTATAAAAGCGTCAAAACATAAAAAAATTATATAAATGAGGTATCGCCGTAATCGTACTGACCCGAAGAATAAAACTGCTTTATCAATTTTAAAACGGTATAAACGCCTCCCCCCAAAAGAAATTCATGAATTCCTGATTTTTGTTCATTCTAACCTCCCAAAAATCGATATAAAAAGCGATCAAAAAATGTCACGTGGTCATAAATGGTACCAATAAAAACGTCACCTCGTCCCACAAAAAATAAGACCTCACATGACTCTGGGGGCCAAAATATGCAAAAATTATAGCTCTCAAAATGTGGTGATGCAAAAAACTATTTTTTGCAATAAAAAGCGTCTTTTAGCGTGACAGCTGCCAATCATAAAATCCCGCTATAAATAGCAAATCAAACCCCCCATTTATCACCCCCTTAGTTAGGGAAAAATAATAAAATTAAAAAAATGTATTTATTTCCATTTTCCCATTAGGGTTAGGGTTGCGGCTAAAGTTAGGGTTCGGGTTGGCGCTAACGTTAGGGTTGGGATTAGGGTTAGGGGTGTGTTAGGGTTAGGTTTGTGGTTAGGGTTGGGACTAGGGTTAGGGGTGTGTTGGGGTTAGGGTTGGAGTTAGAATTGGGGGGTTTCTGCTGTTTAGGCACATCAGGGGCTCTCCAAATGTGACATGGCGTCTGATCTCAATTCCAGCCAATTCTGCGTTGAAAAAGTCAAACGGTGCTTCTTCACTTCTGAGCTCTGCCATGAGCCCAAACAGTAGTTTACCCCCGCATATGGGGTATCAGCGTACTCTGGACCACAAGAGTTATTGTGCAATTTGTCCTATTTCTTCTGTTACCCTTGGGAAAATAAAAAATTGGGGGCGACAAAATCATTTTTGTAAAAAAAAATGATTTTTTTGTTTTTACGGCTGTATGTTATAAAACTTCTGTGAAGCACTTGGGGCTTCATTGCGCTCACCACACTTCTAGATAAGTTCCTTGTGGGGTCTATTTTCCAAAATGAGGTCACTTGTGGGGGGTTTCCACTGTTTAGGTGCATCAGGGGCTCTCCAAATGCGACATGACACCCCCAGACCATTCCATCAAAGTCTGCAATCCAAAACGTCACTACTTCCCTTCCGAGCCCAGACGTGCATCCATACAGTAGTTTTCTCCCACATGTTGGGTATCAGCGTACTCAGGACAAATTGGACAACAAATTTTGGGGTCCAATTTCTCCTGTTACCCTTGTGAAAATAAAATATTGGGGGCGAAAAAAATCATTTTTGTAAAAAAAAAAAAAAAAAAGGATTTTTTATTTTTACGGCTGTACGTTATAAACTTCTGTGAAGCACTTCGGGGTTCAAAGTGCTCACCACACATCTAGATAAGTTCCTTGTGGGGTCTATTTTCCAAAATGGGGTCACTTGTGGGGGGTTTCCACTGTTTAGGCGCATAAGGGGCTCTCCAAATGCGACATGACGCCCCCAGACCATTCCATCAAAGTCTGCAATCCAAAACGTCACTACTTCCCTTCCGAGCCCCGACGTGCGCCCATACAGTAGTTTACTCCTACATATTGGGTATCAGCGTACTCAGGACAAATTGGACAACAACTTTTGGGGTCCAATTTCTCCTGTTACCCTTGTGAAAATAAAATATTGGGGGCGAAAAAATCATTTTTGTAAAAAAAAAAAAAAGGATTTTTTATTTTTATGGCTGTACGTTATAAACTTCTGTGAAGCACTTCGGGGTTCAAAGTGCTCACCACACATCTAGATAAGTTCCTTGTGGGGTCTATTTTCCAAAATGGGGTCACTTGTGGGGGGTTGCCACTGTTTAGGCGCATCAGGGGCTCTACAAATGCGACATGACGCCCCCAGACCATTCCATCAAAGTCTGCAATCCAAAACGTCACTACTTCCCTTCCGAGCCCCGACGTGCGCCCATACAGTAGTTTACTCCTACATATTGGGTATCAGCGTACTCAGAACAAATTGGACAACAACTTTTGGGGTCCAATTTCTCCTGTTACCCTTGTGAAAATAAAATATTGGGGGCGAAAAAATCATTTTTGTAAAAAAAAAAAAAAAGGAGATTTTTGTGTACTCACCGTAAAATCCTTTTCTCCGAGACGCTCATTGGGGGACACATAGACCGTGGGTGTTATGCTGCTGCCACTAGGAGGACACTAAGCAATACAAGCACAAAAGATTAACTCCTCCTCCTGCAGTATACACCCTCTGTTGGCTCAATCCTGAACCAGTTCGTTGCCAAAGCAGTAGGAGCTCATAACAGAGTGCAATATGCCAACAATTCAAATGAACAACGAGGCTACAAGTTAAACCAGGGTGGGAGCTGTGTCCCCCAATGAGCGTCTCGGAGAAAAGGATTTTACGGTGAGTACACAAAAATCTCCTTTTCTCCTTCGCCTCATTGGGGGACACACAGACCGTGGGACGTCCCAAAGCAGTCCCTGGGTGGGAACTCATCAACAGATGAAGCCTCGTGAACCTCATGCATATAACGCTTAACTAGTCAACAGACAACTTACAGATGCGCAACAGCTGATTGCAGAATCTGTCTGCCAAGAGCCGCATCTGAAGAAACTTGAGCATGAATTTGATAATGTTTGACGAAAGTATGAAGACTGGACCAAGTCGCAGCCTTGCACACTTGCTGTGCCGAAGCCTGGTGCCGAATGGCCCAGGAGGCCCCCACAGAACGAGTGGAGTGTGCCTTAATCCCAGCCGGGATAGGCTGACCTTTAACACGGTACGCCTCTTGGATCGCCGAGCGAATCCATCTGGCTAACGTGGCCTTGGAAGCAGGAAGACCCTGTCTGCGTCCTTCCGGAAGCACAAACAGAGCGTCCGATTTTCGGAAAGGTGCCGTTCTCGAAATGTACCTTCGGAGAGCCCTCACCAAGTCTAAAGTGTGAAGGGCTTTTTCAGTACGGTGAATTGGCGCCGGACAGAATGAAGGCAAAACTATCTCCTCATTGATATGAAAAGCCGAAACGACTTTTGGCGTGAAAGACGGAGAAGTCCTAAGGACTACCTTGTCCTGGTGAAAAATGAGGAAAGGAGGTTTACAAGATAAGGCTGCCAATTCCGATACTCGTCTGATAGAGGTAATCGCCACTAGGAAGACCACCTTCCAGGACAGAAGCGATAAGGACACTTCCGACAAAGGTTCGAAGGGGGAGTCCTGTAAGGCACTGAGGACCAAATTAAGATCCCAAGGCTCCAAAGGCCTCTTGTAAGGTGGAACAAGATGAGACACTCCCTGAATAAAAGTCTTGACCTGAGACTTAGATGCGATCCGTCGTTGGAAAAGGACGGACAAGGCAGAAATCTGGCCCTTGAGGGAAGAAAGGGCTAATCCCGAATCCATTCCTGCTTTAAGAAATTCCAGGATGGAAGGGATAGAGAAAACCAAAGGGGAACGACCTTTGTTCTCACACCAGGAAAGGAATGTCTTCCAGACACGATGATAGATGCGGGCGGAAGCCGGCTTCCTGGCATTGACCATTGTAGAAATGACTTTGTGAGAAAAACCAGCCTGAGTTAAGATCCAGGCTTCAATGGCCATACCGTCAAATTCAGCGCTTTTGAATTGTGATGGTAAATTGGACCCTGTGAAAGGAGGTCCGGCCGATCTGGTAATCTCCAGGGAACGTCTGCGACCAGACGCACTAGTTCCGCATACCACGGACGGCGAGGCCAGTCCGGAGCGATCAGAATGAGAGGAACGCCTTCCGCCTTGATCTTCCGAATCACCCTGGGGATTAACGGAAGAGGAGGAAAAATGTAAGGAAGGCGAAAATGACTCCAAGGGAGGACTAGCGCATCCGAGCCGACGGCTAGTGGATCGCGAGAACGACTTATGAAAGTCTGAACCTTGGCATTCAGTCTGGATGCCATGAGGTCTACATCCGGCAGGCCCCATCGCTGGCAAATAAGATGGAACACTTCCGGGTGCAGGGACAATTCCCCTGAGTCTAGGCCCTGGCGACTGAGGAAGTCGGCCTCCCAATTGTCCACTCCTGGAATGTGAACCGCGGAGATGAGCGAGCGGTTTTTCTCGGCCCAGCGCAGAATGTGCGATACTTCGAGCATCGCTGATCTGCTCCGAGTGCCCCCCTGACGGTTGATGTACGCCACGGCCGTGTCTGACTGAATCCTGATGGGACGACCGGCCAGGAGATGATGGAAATGCACGAGAGCTAACTTGATAGCTCTGATCTCTAGGATGTTGATCGGGAGACGGGACTCTGACAGAGACCAGCGGCCTTGAGCCGTGTGATGAAGGAACACAGCTTCCCATCCGAGAAGACTGGCATCGGTGGTCACCACCAGCCAATGGACAGGCAGGAAAGATTTGCCGTGATTCAGTGATGAGGCATTCATCCACCATTTTAAGGAGCTTCTGACTGTGGGAGACAGACGGAAGCGGCGACCTAGAGACGCTGGGTTCCTGTCCCAGACTGATATCAACTCCTGTTGAAGAGGGCGGAGATGAAACTGGGTGAAAGGTACTGCTTCGATGGAAGCTACCATTTTTCCAAGGACCTGCATGGCGCTCCGCAGAGAATGAGGGCGGTTTAGCGACAGTAGGAGCACTCCCCGCTTCAGAGAGATAATCTTCTCTGGAGGGAGAGATACCAATCCTTGGGAGGTATCCAAAATCATTCCCAGAAAAGGAATCTTCTGAGAGGGAATGGGAAGAGACTTGTCTAAATTGACTAACCAACCGAGTCGGGAGAGGGTGTCGATAGTGATTTTGACGCTCTCTTCGCAGGCTCGAAAAGTCGGACCTTTTATGAGTAGATCGTCCAGATACGGGAGGACTACCACACCCCGAGAGTGTAAAATTGACATGGCGGCCGCCATGACCTTTGTGAACACTCTGGGGGCGGTTGCGAGACCGAAGGGCAGAGCGGTAAACTGAAAATGATCCTCTCCGACAGCAAAACGCAGAAACTTTTGATGTCCGCTGAAAATTGGAATGTGCAGATACGCATCCTTGATGTCGATAGACGCCAAGTATTCTTTCCTCTCTAGAGATGCGACAACAGAACGGAGGGATTCCATTCTGAAATGACGGACTCTGATGAATTTGTTTAGCAATTTTAGGTCCAGAATAGGACGCAAGGAGCCGTCCTTCTTGGGAACCACAAAGAGGTTTGAGTAAAACCCTTTGAATTTTTCGTTGTGAGGAACTGAGACGATGACTCCGCTGGAACGGAGCGTGTTCAGAGCCTGAAGAAAAGGAATTGCAAGATCCTTGGACTTGGGGAAGCGAGACTGAAAGAAACGTCTTGGGGGAAGGGACAAGAACTCGATTTTGTAACCTGAGTGTACTAGATCGAGGACCCACTGGTCTTGAACTACTGACCCCCAGACTTTGTGGAACAAGAGTAGGCGGCCGCCTACCTTGTTTGGGTCCCCCATCCCCAGCAAGGAGTCATTGTGATGACAACTTGCGAGAGGAGGAGCTCTATTTCCTGCCTGAGAAGACCTGTTTCTCCAGGGCTGAGAGGATCTGGACGATGGTTGCGGGCCCCTATCTCTACGAGATGACCGGGATGCTCGAGCAGAGGACGAAGCAGGGGACCAATTAAAGGAGCTACGAAATGGTCGGAAACGACTTTGGAATTGAGACCGAAAAGGCCTATTGATTCTGCGCTGTGGAAGAAATTTGCTTTTGCCACCAGTAGCGTCAGAAATAATCTGATCAAGGCGATCTCCAAAAAGACACCCTGAGTGATAAGGCAATGAAGTCAAAGTCTTCTTTGAAGCAGCGTCTGCACGCCACTCACGGAGCCATAGGGACCTCCGAATGGCGATAGCATTGGCGGCCGTGATAGCAGCGCAGTTAGCTGCATCCAGGGACGCATGAACCATGTAGTCACCTGCCCGAGTAATCTGATAGGCCAGATTACGTGCCTCGGGGGAAAGAGGGATATGACTAGTCATTTTGACTAGGCCCTCAACCCAAGCCACCATAGCTCTTGCCACCCAGGTGGCTGCAAAAGAGGGAGATAGAGATGCTCCAGCCGCCTCGAAAATTGATTTGGCGAGGTTGTCAATCTGTTTATCTGAAGAGTTCCTAATGGATGAACTATCAGAAACAGAGAGTAGGGTTTTTGAAGATAGACGAGATACTGGAGGATCTACAACCGGAGATTCAGTCCACTCTTTCGCCACGGTTGCTGAAAAAGGGTATCGAGCTTTCAGAGACTTCAGTCCTGAAAAACGTCTGTCTGGACGCTCCCTGTGTCCCTGAACAATATCAGTAAATTCAGGGTGGTTCCTAAACACCTTGTGAACACGTTTTGCCCTTTTGAAAGAGATAGGATGATTCGGCTGAGACCCAGGTTCTTCTTCTAGTTTGAGGATTGTATTAATTGCCTCAATTAAAGAGTCTAACGACTCCTGAAATTCTGGTGAGTTGGGATCATCACCAATGTCCGACTCGTATTCCGAATCATGGTCACTGATGTTTCTGGGAGAAGGTGAACGAGAACCTGAACTCGCAGATGCTGAACCACTAGATGGATTGGGAGATGCATAATGGCGGCGTTTTTTGGACGACCGCTTTGCGGACGCCGTGAGACGGCCCCTGTCAGATGAGACATCTCTGAAGGCTAACGGACCCCTCTCTGGAAAAGGGGCGCTCTGGCTAGGAGCAGATCCACGAAAGGTATCCAAGGCTCTAGTCAGAGAGTTTATGGAGTGCGCCAGATATTCGGGCCACCCTGAAGAACCTGACTCAATGGGATCAGGAATAGGTAGGGACTCCTGCTCAGTAATAGGGGGCTCCTGAGCAGAGGAAGCCATGGGCTCCTGGGCACATGATGCACAGAATTGGGAACTATGCATTGATGGCAGGGGAGCGTTGCATGAAGCGCAGGCGGCATATACTACAGAGTAGTTCTTGTCAGCCTTTTTAATTCCCTTTGATTGCGACATATTTCCTCACCAGAGAACCTTGTGCAGGAGAAGGGTTAAGCGCTGTGTAGACCTAGTCGCAGCGTGCACTTACCCAGGGCCTATGTGTGTGCACCAGGGAAGTGAGAGGATGGCGATGCAGCGCTGTCCCAGGAGAATATGGCGCCCGTGATCTTAGAAGCGCCTCTCGTGTGAGACGAGAGGCGCCAGAAACAGTGGGAGGAGAGGGGGAGGAAACAGGGGAAGTCCCTGTTAACTGGTGACGGCCAATAGCGTGCGGTGTGGGCGGAGCCACACGGACCGCCCTCTCCCCTTGAGGCCTATCCCGGCCCGAAGCCGGGGAGTAAATTTTAAAGTTGCGGCCTACCCTGGGCCGGAGCCGGGGACTAAATTTGAGGCAATGGCCGCAGCGCGATAGGGAACGCCAGCGGCGCGATTGTGTGCTGCGGCGGCGCAACGCCATGCGGGCGCAGTGCGCAGAAGCGGTCGCAGTGACCGGTATAACAGTGCCCCTCATATACTCACTGCGGGGAGAGCCCGAAGATGGAGGAGGGAGAACTCCACAGCACTACAGCGACTATCGCTGTACATCCTCTATCCACCAACCCCTTTCAATAGGGGGGTGGAGAGGGCTCTTACATGCCTCCAGACTGCCACCGCTTTCAGGAGAGGTGGTAGGGGTAACCATCCAAGGTGCCACGCAAAATCATCATCATCCTCAAGTAAGGGTATCTCATGGGGAGAGCGGCCTGTTATAAGGATCTGTCGCCCCATGGTAGCGTGGCAGGAGGGGTACGTGGAGGCGACACTCGCACGATGCCGCCTGTTGTTGGTTTTTGGGAGATCGTGACTTTTCGTACAAGTCCCGTCGCCCATCCGTGCGTGAAGAAAGTAAAATAATAAAAATTTTTAAAAATCAGAAAAAAATCAGAAAAAAAGTGGGGTCTGAAAGCAGACCCTAGTGCCTCCTACAGACACTAAGCAAGAACTGGTTCAGGATTGAGCCAACAGAGGGTGTATACTGCAGGAGGAGGAGTTAATCTTTTGTGCTTGTATTGCTTAGTGTCCTCCTAGTGGCAGCAGCATAACACCCACGGTCTGTGTGTCCCCCAATGAGGCGAAGGAGAAAAGATTTTTTATTTTACGGCTGTACGTTATTTGGGTTCAAAGTGCTCACCACACATCTAGATAAGTTCCTTGAGGGGTCTAGTTTCCAAAATGGTGTCATTTGTGCGGGGTTTCCACTGTTTAGGCAGATCAGGAGCTCTCCAAACACGACATGGCATCCAGCCAATTCTGCGTTGAAAAAGTCAAACGGCGCTCCTTCCCTTCCAAACTCTGCCATGCACCCAAACAGTGGTTTACCCCCACAAATGGGGTATCAGCGTACTCAGGACAAATTGCACAATAACTTTTGGAGTCTTGTTACCCTTGGGAAAATAAAAATTGGGGTGAAAAGATCAATTTTGTGGAAAAAATATGATTTTTTAATTTTACGGCTCTATGTTATAAACTTGTGTGAAGCACTTGGGGGTTCAAATTGCTCACCAAAGATCTAGATAAGTTCCTTAGGGGGTCTAGTTTCCCAAATGGGGTCACTTGTGGGGGGTTTCCACTGTTTAGGCACATCAGGGGCTCTCCAAATGCAACATGGCGTCCAATCTCAATTCCAGCCAATTTTGGTTGGAAAAAGTCAAATGGTGCTCCTTCCATTCCGAGCTCTGCCATGCGCCCAAACAGTGGTTCCCCCCCACATATGGGGTATCAGCGTACTCAGGACAAATTGGACAACAACTTTTGTGGTCCAATTTCTCCTGTTACCTATGGGAAAATAAAAAATTAGTGACTAAAAGATAATTTTTGTGGGAAAAAAATAGGATTTTTTATTTTCATGCCCGGGCATTATAAACTTGTGTGAAGCACTTGGGGGTTCAAAGTGCTCACCAAAGATCTAGATAAGTTCCTTAAGGGGTCTAGCTTCCAAAATGGGGTCACTTGTGGGGGGTTTCTACTGTTTAGGCTCATCTGGGGCACTACAAACGGAACATGACCCCCATCAATGTTTGCATTCCAAAACGTTACTGCTTCCTTTCCAAGCCCTGCCGTGCGCCCAGACAGTATCCCCTCCCCATATGGGGTATCAGCGTACTCAGGACAAATTGGACAACAACTTTTGGGGTCAAATTTCCTTGGGAAAAATCAAAAATTTGGGACTAAAAAATCATTTTTGTGGAAAATTGTTTTTTTTTTTTTTCACACCCAGGCATTATAAACTTTTGTGAAACACTTTGGGGTTCAAAGTGCTCACAACAGATCTAGATAAGTTCCTTAGGGGGTCTAGTTTCCAAAATGGTGTCACTTGTGGGGGGTTTCCACTGTTTAGGCGTATCAGGGGCTCTCCAAACACGACATGGCGTCCAATCTCAACTCCAGCCAATTTTAGTTTGAAAAAGTCAAACGGCGCTCCTTCCCTTACGAGCTCTGCCGTGTGCCCAAACAGTGGTTTTCCCCCACATATGGGGTATTGGCGTACTCAGAAGAAATTGTACAACAACTTTATCTGCCCATTTTCTCCTTTTACCCTTGTGAAAATAAAAAAAAGTTTGTAAAAGATCATTTTTGTGGCTAAAAAGTTAAATATTAATTTTTTCCTTCCACGTTGCTTCAGCTCCTGTTAAGCACCTGAAGGGTTATTAAACTTCTTGAATGTGGTTTTGAGTACCTTGAGGGGTACAGTTTTTAGAATGGTGTCACTTTTGGGTATTTTCTGCTATATAGACCCGTCAAAGTGACTTCAAAATGACTTTGTAAATTTTGTTGTAAAAATGAGAAATCACTGGTCAACTTTTAACCCTTATAATTTCCTAACAAAAAAAATTTTGGTTCCAAAATTGTGCTGATGTAAAGTAGACATGTGGGAAATGTTATTTCTTAACTATTTTGTGTGACATATTTCTCTGTTTTAAGGGAAAAAAAATTCAAAGTTTGAAAATTGCAAAATTTTCAAAATGTTCGCCATATTTGCGTTTTTTTCAAAAATAAACGCAAGGTATATCGAAGAAATTTTACCACTAACCTGAAGTACAATATGTCACGAGAAAACAATCTGAGAATCGCGAAGATCCGTTGAAGCGTTCCAGAGTTATAACCTCATAAAGAGACAGTGGTCAGAATTGTAAAAATTGGCCCGGTCATTAACGTGGGGGTGAAGGGGTTAATGCAGCAGCCAGGGTCGTCCATCTAGCTAATCAGTATTCAGAAGCATCCGCTCTTCGCCAGTCCTTACATTGGCTGCCCATTCATTATAGGATCCAATTCAAAGTACTTGTTTTCACTCACAAAGCTCTCCACAGTGTGGCACCCCCTTACATCTCCTCCCTCATTTCTATCGGCCTAACCAACCGCTGCGCTCTGCAAACGACTTTCCACTAACCTCTGCACTAATCCGTACCTCCCCCTCCTGACTCCAAGACTTCTCCCGCGCTGCGCCAATCCTCTGGAATGCTCTATCCCAAGAAATTAGGACCATCCACAATTTGCATGGTTTCAGGCGCTCCCTCAAAACACATTTTTTCAGAGCGGTCTATCACGTTCCCTAATCAAAGTAATTTTATGTGTAAGTGTTTGTGTAGCCCATTCACTATCTCCATCCATCCCCCACTCCCTCAAGATGGCTGGACCATCATTGTAAATACACCATTGTATATACACACCTGTACTTTGTATCTCCCCCACCTCATTGTAGATTGTAAGCTCTCACGAGCAGGGTCGTCTTATTTTGCTTTAATTATTATATTGTTAACGTTGTTACTTATGACTTGCGTTTGAAACTGTAAAGTGCTGCGAAATATGTTGGCGCTATATAAATAAAGATTATTATTATTTAGTTCTGAGCAGATCCATGGATTACCCAGTTCTGAAGCCCCCACCAGTCACTACACAAACACCTCGTAGAAGACCGCAGCTCAGGAGACAGAAGAGCATGCACACAGCGCAGAGTGGATCCAGTGAGTACAAAAGTCATAGTCCTGTCTCCTGCGCTGTGCATTTCTAAGTGGTTTTCTGAGTAATCAGTCGGGGTCTCAAGACCCACCCCATGATATCTCTTCTCCATATTGAGATGGGAATTAATTGACCTAACACATGTAGGATATCTTCCAAAAGTTAAGTTACCCTTTAAATATTTAATAAAGCTCCTGCCTAGGACCAAGCAGTACTGTGATTCCTATATGGTCAGCAGTCTGATGATGGCTGGTAACAACAACTTCAAGCATCTCCTTACCATTGTTAAGGTCATACTGGGAGTTGTAGGTTAATGCGATACAATTGTATTTTGGACTGACCTGACACTACAATTAATTGCTGTATTAAGCTTGGCAATATATTCCTGTACTGATGGAGGTTCTGATGATATTTTACTACACTGACAGTGGTTGTAGTGATATATTACTGTATTGACGGTGGTTCTGGTGATGTATTACTGTATTGACGGTGGTTCTGGTGATTTACTTCACTGACTGTAGTTCTGTTGATGTTTTACTGCACTGACTGTGGTTCTGGTGATGTTTTACTGCACTGACTGTGGTTCTGGTGATGTGTTACTATATTGATAGTGGTTCTGGTGATGTAGTCATGTAGATGTAATCTTTAATGTAACAGACTTGATATGAAAGATAAGTGTGCTGGACTAAATATACAGCTGTTTAAATGTCTGTCAGCAGAACAAGAAATTAACTAAAGCCCCAATACACTATAGACAGCTGCCCCATCGTTCGGCCGGCAGCTATCTTGCCCGGCTTTCCTATACAGTATATAAGATTGCTCACTCTGCCATGCGTTCCTGTGTTCTCTATGAGAGGTGCTGTTGGACATCTCTGGCAGCAACTTATCACCTGGTGAGAGATTCCCTTTGAGCTATTAATTCCCTATCATTTAACAGGACATGTCTCTGCTAACAATAAGTTAAACATGAGTAAAGTCTTAAAGCTGCAAGTGAAAGGGCTATAAACTGAGATTGTAGATTACCTGTATTGCAGTTCATTGTGCCCCCATGAAAATTCAGTCCTCCGTAGCTATTCGTATAGCTGAATGAGGGGTAGCTGTAACCTGCAAGCAACACAAAATGCAGTGTTCAGAACGTTTCTTGTATTGGTTTAGACATTAGTTTTGTTTTTGTCTCGTTTCAAAAAATACCTTACACATCAAAAGTGTGGTCTGTTACCCAATGCCAGTTTCACACTAGCGTTTCACTCACCTGCGTCAGTCTGCGCACGGCCGCCGCTAAGCTCCGCCCCGGCCGCGCCTCCTCCCGGCCACTCCGCCTATGGGCACATAACACTGAATGCGACCTGCGTACCCTATCTTTAGCATTGGGTACGTAGGCCGTGCGCAGGTATGCGTTTGCTGGCGCATGCGTCCTTTTGATGGTGCGCCGACCTGCGTCAAACGCACCGTGTTGCATTTTGGTGCACTCGGCGCACTGTCAAAAGGACGCTTGCGCCGGCAAACGCATACCTGCCCACGGCCTGCGTGCCCAATGCTAACGATAGGGTACGCAGGTCGCATGCAGCGTCATGCGCCCATAATCGGAGCGGCCGGGAGGCACGGCTGGGGCGGAGCTTAGCGGCGGCCATGCGCAGACCGACGCAGGTCAGTGAAACGCTAGTGTGAAACTAGCCTAAGGGAGACTTCCAGTCATTTTCTTAGAATAACTTTCTCAGAACGTTCCCCCAGACAATTCAGAAAATTGTAATGAAGAACACAAGCAGATTTATCAAGCTAAATGTGCCAAAATGTGTAATAAACTGTCTTTTGTGATTTGCACAATGTTTTTATAAGCTTTAGAGACTTTCTTGTCTGATAAAAGGTGCGTAGCCTCGCTGAAAAGGGTTGTAGTTTGTCAGAAGTGAGGAATGGTCTGACATACAGCACCGTATGCAAAACAAAAAAATAGAAAATGCGCCGAAATTTGAAAGCCAATTAAAAAGTGACATGAACTATTTGCCTTTTTCTAATCTTGAATAAGGAAACTTATAGTATTTATTATGGAGATAAAATTGTGGGAACCATGATGGATTCCCAAAGGAGCCAATTCAAGCCAATAATGTCCATCTGGACCTTTTGTTTTTCATCACGTGAGAGATCTATTAAAGCGCTTAATTCTGCTTTTCTGGTCCTTAGACAGAAGTCATAGAAGCAGGATTATTTAATGCAACAAATAACCCAGTGCTACCAGCACAAAATATTAAAAGGGGTTGTACAGGATTTAAAACAAACTAGATGCCTACTTTAATGAAGCGTGGCAAGCCTGTCCACGGGTTGTGTCTGGTACTAACGCTGCGTTCTATTACAGAACGTGGCTGAGCTGTAATACCACACACAACCAGTGACTTGGGATGAAAATAGCTATGTTGTTATAATCCCCTTTAAAGTAATAAGGATGCTAATACTAGCAGTCAATTAAACAGAAATGCTGGCTTTCTTTATAAATATGTGCATTGAATGTTTAGCTTTCAGCATCTTATTATCAAGCAGGTCTGCGTAGAATTTTGATGTTGTCAAAGTAAAGTTACCGTAATCACATTGTTTTGTAAGCTTAGTGCCTAACACTCAGGATTATCTACACGCTCCCATGAGGAAATACTTTTCATACAATTCATCCTACACAAATTTCAATTCTACATAAAATATTGAACAAGTGGGAACATGAAAAAATTAAGTGTCACATGGCTTTACGGCTTTACTGATTTGTATTAGATCTATTGCGCCACTCTCTATGGTCTGTAACAGATCACGTTCTTCATTTCTGTAATGTCTCATCTAGGAGTTGTACTTACTGAATATCAATATTTTATTACTCTGAACTTGGTCTATGTAACTATACAGACTCAGATTTATTCCTACCAAGGTGAATATAGGTCTTGGAATAAGAAAAGTCTAACTGGGACTGCATGTAAGTAACTAATTTAAACAAGACCACTGAAATTGAGAATATTATTCTGCAAGACTGACCCCTGATGAAGCACGCTGTGTGAGTCTCGCGTCAGGTTGGCCGGGCACCAGGAGTCCCTTTCACCTTGGTTGGCACCATGCACTTGACCATGTTGTAAGCATTGCCTATATTATCCCTTGGTGCATCTCTATGTTGTGAATGGCTCTAGTCATTACTTTGTATTTCCAGTGTCCACATTCTGATCTTTTTCTATGCCTTTTCTGACAGTCCCATACTTGTGCCTTTTAATATTCACATTTTTGCCTGTCACTGGGGTCATTCACTAACTATTACTGCACCTTTCCATTATATATATTTCATCATTCTATTATGTTTTTACACATGCTCATCTGCATTATGCATCCCCTGGGGTCTCCAGCTGCCCTGCCTTTTTTCCTGGTTCCTCACTTTGTATGGAGTCCTTGTATTGCATTTTTTAATATGTTTTTTATTGATTTCTTAATAAAGTTGTACATGTTTGAATTAATATATGGTCTTACTCATGCTTTTCTTGTTAGTGTCTTTAAGAGGAGTAAGGGCAAAAAGAAATCTCCTTCCACATAGAGGAAAGTTCAAGTCATCAGTGTGCAGTTGCTTTTAGGCCATGTTCACACGTTCAGTATTTGGTCAGTATTTTACATCAGTGTTTGTAATCCAAAATCAGGAGTGAAACAATCAGAGGAAAAGTATAATAGAAACAGGTCACCACTTCTGTATTATCACCCACTCCTGGTTTCAGCTTACAAATACTGATGTGATACCAAATACTGAACGTGTGAGCGTGGCCCTAATGTGAATTCTTCGGCTATGCAGTACAAATGGTGGCTGCTTGCACAAGACTGAAGCAGGTAAGCTGAACAGTAATCATCCACTTCCCAAAGTATGCTTATTTCACTGCATTTATGAGATAATAGTATACCATACCATCAGGCATTATAAACTATATATAATATACATAGAGCGCATAGATCCTGGGATCTCTCCAGCCTTGGGTCTAAGCAGGTAAAAAAGGTCTCCATTTCCAAACCATTACAATATAGTAAGTGAACCGAGACAATATGCAGGATCATTTCTAGCTGTAAATTATCAGGGGGCTAGAAGTCAAAGGGAAATTATAAACGGCTACTATAGGACTCAAAGTCAAAATCAGTTATCAACAATAAACCAATTTAAAGTAAAACTATACTATACTTTGTAAAATGTACAAAGACATTTTAAAATGGTTAAACCTCAAAGGGTTGTCCACTACTAGGATAACCCCTTCTCAATTTGTTTGGCCTTGAAAAAATAAAAACATTTAAACTCACCTCTCGGGCTGGAGCCATTAGAGAGGTGTCAGCAGTCACACTCCCGGGGCTCACATGAGGTTGTTATGTCACGTGAGCCCTGCACCCAATCAGCGCTGTTGTCACTGTCGCCGCCTTCAGACCTATACATAATTAACAGATAGGGGAGCTGTGGCTGGCCACTCACTTCCTGTTACTACTTATACGTCTGCAGGCGGGGCCAGTGACACCAGCGCTGACTGGGCGCAGGGCTCACGTGACATAACCACATGTGAGTGCTGGAACGGTGCTGCCAACGGAGGAGAGTACAAGCTTTTTTTATTTTAACAGAGCCAAACATAAGAAAAAGGGTTTTCCAAGTAGTGGACGATTCCTTTAAAGGTTTTGCCTAGGAATACCATATAGCTTTAGGATTTCTGAAGATCAGATCAGTAGAGGACGTGGGTGACCTCAGATATAGGTCATCAGACTTATATCCTTTAACAACCAACTGACTACAATGTATAATCTGTTTCTCTTCGCTTGCATTGCTAGTAATTTGCAAGAATCATAGAAGTTGTGTTTGTGCAGACATTCCCTACTTTGTACACAGTTGTTTATACCAGTCAATTAGTAAAACAGACATTAGACATTCCCCTGATGTAGCCATTCACTTGAATGAGACAAAAGGAATCTAACATTTTAAAACTTTGGGCCTCAGTTATTAAAAGTGTCTGAAAGGAAATCTGGCTTGGTTGCTCATAGCAATTAAAGTGAAGGTTTGAATTCATTAACTGCTGTGATAAAAAGTAAGCTGTGCTGTGATTGGTTGCTATAAGTAACAAATACATTTTGATTTTTGTCCATTTTTGATAAGTCTGCTCCTTAGACTCAGTTTGACCTCCTTTCTGGCAGTGCCCATCTTTTTAGCCAGACAAAATAGCATAGTAGACTAGAAGAGGCTTGTTCTCAAAACCTCTGATGGGATGCTAAGCGGAGAGGAGAATGTAGTGTGAATACTGCCACAACATATATTTAAGACAAAATACAATTGTAATGGCTGAACCCCCAGTGTAAAATGAAAGTTATTTTAATGCAGGACTTTGCATTATAATATTTTTTCTAAACCATTGTATTAGGCTATTTTGCATGGAGTGGAAGTCAGTGTCATACTGAAGAGAGTAGTCTAGGAGACAAAGCAGAGCACGCTGTCTCCTGTCTAGTTTAAAGGCTTATTCATATTTTCGTAAATTGATCTTTTTGGATAGAGCTTGTAAATGCCAGCAATTTGTCAATTTACTGATTATTAAAATTTTCAGCTGTTCGTGAGATAAACACTTTTCTTCTGTTTACAGTTTGTTACCTTGGAGACAGACTACGGCTGTAAGATGGTAGAACGTGCGCAGTGCTTACAAACTCTTTTCTATTGAACTTGTAAGCAGTGTTTTTAAGGTGACCAGAGTATACAGATACCTTCTAAGCCCCACCAGCTACAGCGCAGTGCTAAAAAGCTAGACAGCAGCAGTGGTCAATCACCTAAGCAATGAGCTGTTACGAAAAAAAAACAGTTAATATCTCAAAAACAACTGCAAATTTTAATAAATGGCAAACTGCATAATTGCTTGTATTTAGAAACAATATCTAACATTTTCCATCTAGGGAGATGTGCATAACCCTTTAAGCACAGACCAATTTGATGCAAAGTCCCGCACTCTTGCTTTACTATACTAACTGTTATGATCTGCTACAAGCACTAAGGAAAGATGGGAATTCTGTCCCTACAATAGAACTAAGCTGGATCCCTACGATGTAACGGGGAACCTGATCCTGCGACCAGACCCGCTAAAGTCCTCAGCTAGTCTGAACGAAGACCTACAGTTGCGAGGGAGGAATCCCTACAAGATCTAGGGACTGGGAGAAAAGGTGGACACCTCCTAACAGAAATTGTAGCAGGGAAAAATAAAACAGAAAACAAATTACTTAGAGATCCTAAGATCAAGCAAAACTAACTGAGTAAGGCACCTAAGCACCCGGCTAGCTTAAGAGTAGATAATACAATGAAGTCCAGCAAAGGCAGAAGGGCGGAGCCAGACTAAATAGGGAAAAAAGGTCACGTGACCAGCAAACTGAAACAAAATCTAACAAGAGGGTTCTAACACTAACTGGAGGAAAGCTTTAAGATTATTGTACCTCCTCCTGTGCCCGAACCTCCAGCTCCACTTCCATAAATGTTGCCACCACCAGCTCCACTTCCAGGTCCTGCCCCGCTTCCACCAAAGCCATCAGAGAAGTTTGGCATGAGCTTCAGGCGCTTTCGCTGAACTTCTTCTTTATCTATAGAACAAGTTCAATAAATCAATGGTGGAAGATGGAAAATTCAATGATAAGAGAAGGTATGAACACAAAAAAAATCACTAAAACATTCCCTCATATGTGTATCTACTGCATACTAATTTATCAATATCTTTACTGACTATACCCGAGTGAGACATACAGATGTAAACGTATGAAGAGTGAGAGTGACTAATATCGGATCACTCTGAAATAAGGTTTGATATTATATGCAATTATTATCTGTTTCTTACCTTTTATTTCTGGATAGTAAAGAAATGGTTTGGGTTCACTAGTTTCATAATCGGATTTTCTCCGAAGCTGCACAAATACAGAGGCAGGCCTTAAAATATTAACATCCTTGTACTTCGGAGTTTTAAATACGATGGCAAACTAAATAAAAAAAATAAAATGTAACATCAATAATCTTTAAGGGCCCAATTCAACTTGTACTGTATACTACACATAATTTATTATACTAAACATTTATTGTGTTGAGAAGACAACCATAAAAACTACCTTATTGATTACGTCTTTTTTTCAACCATACAAACTTTGTACCTATGCACAGTTCAATGCTTACCTGTCTGTGAACATCTGTGGGTGAAAAATCACCAAATCCTTCCCAGATGTGTCCATTTTCATCTTCTTCATAGAAACGTATTTGAATATCATCTGCAGCAGATAATTGGAACAAATTACAGGAATAATATTTATGTAAAGTGCAAACAATCGTGTTCCCTGTCCTACATGCACCTAGTCTCATAGACCTCTCAGCAACTCTCTTATTGATCCTGCATCCAATAAATCAATCCCAGAACATAGATCTTCCCTCTGCTTACACCAAATTAATGCGTTACAAGACGCTGTTTGCGACTCTTTCCATAACTCCAATAGAGATACCCAAGTGCTGTCTCTGCTCCATAGACTTCTAGAACAAAAAGGACCAGCAAAAATCAGTGAAAGAAGAGTTTAAGAAGCCACTGTATCACTCGATCAGCATTGTATGTGTCATCCACCTGACCCAGTTCCATGACATTTGCCAGCTAGTTCTGTCTTTACTCCTGTGATTTGGGTTGCCACATCCTAAGACTGTCAACCTGGGTTATTTAAACCCAGCTCAGGCAGCAGGGTGCGGCCTGAGTATTCAGCTACTTAGTATCCTGCTGCTAAATAATTCCACAGTCCCCTTCCTCTGCTTCGACAGTGACTTCTGTGCCAGCTCTGTTAAATCATTGTTGTTTCAGCACTGCTACATCAGTCACCACTGAAAATACAACTCTGCTATTCCGGTCATTGGTGTTCCAGCACTTCTACATCAGTCACTGTTACAAGGACTCTGCTATATCAGTATTGGCTCAGTCTACAAAAGGTTTGTCAATAAGTACATATTATATTTCACCAACTAGCACAATATGAGTACTATGTCTCTGTAGGAACGTAATGAAAATCTTTGGTCAAGGAATGACACACTTTGGGCAACATTTGGCACTAGGTTGGTGTAATATGCCATGTCTGCTCCAAATGGGAAAAGTTCAACACTCACAGTATATGGATCTATGTATGCACCTTACAAAGCCTCTAACAAGTGAGCAGAGAGTAGACTGAAGATAAGCTTGAGTCACGAGAAATGTTTCCAAGTCAGGTATACCGTCCATGCCGGGCATAGCTTTCAATAAGAAAGGAGAATGGTCTGTTATAGCCCAAACCTGTAGCCACAGGATGCAACACTGCAATATTACATTATCATCTGATTTGTTGTGCTGCATAATAACACTTTATCATATTCCAGACTAACAAAATAATAACTTCTTCATATTTGGGGGTGTTAAGTACTATCTAAAGACGTTCCTGGAGGTTAATGTCCGTATGCGCTTACCTTTTTGAACTTTATCACACAGCAGATAAATCTCTTCACCTCCTGTTACACAGCCAGAGGTTCGGTCCATCCGTACAATTTTTAAATTGGATGCATTAGGGGCTTCTGTCAAACACAAGAAGAGGACATCTGTTAATACACTTAAAGCAATGCAGACAAGATAAAGGAAAAAAGCAAGAATCTGTCTTTAACCCATTCAGTGTATCGCAGCAAGTCTGAGTTGGAAAGAAAGAAACCTTCAACTAACCAAACCATAGGGTGAATAGTGGGGCAGGACAAAGTTCAGGGCACTAACACTTCTTATTGTCACACTACACCTTCTGTGAAATGCACAGAATAAGATCAGAGATATCACTGCTAACAATCATTTTCAATTATCTGTCATTTGTCTTGGTGAACCACTACTTAACCCTATGCGTTCTCTGTATTTGACATTTTCCCTTAGACCCCATGCACACGCTGCGGATTCACTTGCATTTTTTTCCACGCGGATTTTGCTAAAACCACAGGTAAACCGCACTGCGGTTTTAGCGCGGATTTACTGCGGTTTTGGCACGGTTTTAAGTGCGGAATTGCCCTGCGGTTTTACACCTATAATGGAAAAACCGCAGCGGAATCCGCACAATGAATTGACATGCTGCGGTTTTGAAACCGCACCCAATCCGCGCTGAAAATTCTGCAGCGTGTGCACAGCTTTTTTTTTTTCCCCTTCACTAACATTGTACTGTACATGGCGTGCGGTTCTGCAGCAAAAACCGCAAAGTGTGCACAGGCCCTTAGGGTATGTTTCCACGTTCAGGAAACGCTGCGGATTGGACGCTGCGTACAGCCGCAGCATCCAATCTGCAGCATAGTGGAGGGGATTTTATGAAATCCCATCTCCACTATGTGTTCAAACATGCAGGTGGTAGACCTGCGTATACGCACATGCAGAGTGTCTTTCTAGACCGCAGCATGTCTATTAATCTTGCGGATACGCACAGTCTCCACAAAATAAATACCACCGTTCTATGTATAGGATGCGGTGATTCCGCATGTGTTCAATGAACACATGCGGAATCACCGCGCGTACAAAAGCCGGCAGCACTTTGAATGGAGCCGGTATCCGTTGCATCCAAAGCGCTGCCAATACGCCCCATGGAATCATAACCTTATACATAGCAGAGCCTTTTTCATCAAATATTTCAAGATATATTGGCAGAGCTTTTTTTCTGTATAGACTAAAGTAACATGATAACTAATATAATATTTAGCCCCTTCCTGTCTATGTCAATTTACATTTTTTCACTTTTGTCTTTTCCTCCCTTTGTTCCAATAGTTTTAAAGGAGTAGTCCACTACTGAGACAACCCTTTATAAAATAATAACACCTACACTCGCTTGCAATGCCGACCTCGTTCCACCGGTGTCAGCACTGGCTCTCCTGAGGCTCGAGTGACAAGGGAGTCAGGACAACCCCTCTAACTTTTAATTTTCTGTCAACATAGCCTGATGAGGGATTTTTATTCACCAAGTGCGGTGAAATGGTGAAGAAGAAGATGAAAAAAAAATCAATCACCCTACCGATTGTTTTTTCCCTGTAACATGATTCTTTTTGTCAGTACGATTACAGCAATAGCAAATATATACTGTATGTATATCTCGGTGTGTGTGTGTATATATATACATATATATATGTATATATATACACACACAACGATAATATATATATATATATATATATATATATATACATACATACATACACGTGGTCAAAATTGTTGGTACCCCTCGTTTAAGGACAGAAAAACTCACAATGGTGACAGATATAACTTGAATCTGACAAAAGTAATAATAAATCAAAAATCTATGAAAATGTCAACGATTAATCCCCAATCCCCACAGTTTTAAGTGTGCTCTAAAAAAGCACTTGTTCAGACTGGCATACCGCCTCAACGCATTAGCCTAACTATCCCTGTTGGCCCATTCAAAAAATTTTCTACTATAATCAGGTACCTCGTATTATGTTCTCACCCGCTTTATGCATTTAATAGTCCTCTGTGTCTGTACTGTTACATACTTTAGCTGTTAACTGGTTCATGCAGAATTACATGAACACCCGATTCTTGGTCCAAACAATGAAAGCAATTGTTACCATCTACCTTTTGTGTCTCCCCTTTTTCCTCATAGATTGTAAGCTTGCGAGCAGGGCCCTCATTCCTCTTGGTATCTACTTTGATCTATGTTTATTGTTATGCTGAAATGTCTATTGTCTGTACAAGTCCCCTCTATAATGTAAAGTGCTGCGTAATATGTTGGCGCTATAGAAATAAAATTATTATTATTACTATTAAAATGAACGACTGGAAGTCAGACATTGCTTTTCGACCATGCTTCCACAGAATTTAAAAAAAAATAAAACTCATGAAATAGGTCTGGACAGAAATGATGGTATCCTTAAGTTAATATTTTGTTGCACAACCTTTTGAGGCAATCACTGCAATCACTGTAACTGTAAATGAGACTTCTGCTCCTCTCGACAGGTATTTTGGCCCACTCCTCAAGAGCAAACTGCTCCAGTTGTCTCGTGTTTGAAGGTTGCCTTTTGCAGACGGCATGTTTTAGCTCTTTCCAAAAATGATCAATAGGATTTAGGTCAAGGCTCATAGAAGGCCACTTCAGAATAGTCCAATTTTTTCCTCTTAGCCATTCTTGGGTGTTTTTAGCTGTGTGTTTTGGGTCATTATTCTGTTGCAAGACCCATGACCTGCTACTGAAACCAAGCTTTCTGACACTGGGCAGCATATTTCTCTCTAGAATCCCTTGATAGTCTTGAGATTTCATTGTACCCTGCACAGATTCTAGACACCCTATGCCAGATGCAGCAAAGCAGCCCCAGAACATAACAGAGCTTCCTCCATGTTTCACAGAAGGAACAGTGTTCTTTTCTTGATATGCTTCATTTTCCATCTGTGAACATAGAGCTGATGTACCTTGCCAAAAAGTTCAATTTTTGTCTCATCTGTCCATATGACAGTCTCCCAGAAGCTTTGTGGCTTGTCAACATGTAGTTTGGCAAAGTCCAGTCTGGCTTTTTTATGATTTTTTTTTCAACAATGGTGTCCTCCTTGGTTGTCTCCCATGAAGTCCACTTTAGCTCATACGACAGATGGTGCGATCTGACACTGATGTTCCTTGATCTTGAAGTTCACTTGTAATCTGTTTAAGAGTTTTTCTGGGTTCTTTTGTTACCATTCGTATTATCCGTCTCTTTGATTTGTCATCAATTTTCCTCCTGCGGCCACGTCTAGGGAGATTGGCTACAGCCCAATGGAGCTTAAATTTCTGAATAATATGTTCAACTGTAGTCACAGGAACATCAAGCTGCTTGGAGATGATCTTATAACTTTTACCTTTAACATGTTTGTCTATAATTTTCTTTCTAATCTCCTGAGACTCTTTCCTTCGCTTCCTCTGGGCCATGTTGATCTAAAGCACTCTATACAAGCCCACTAAGTGATTCCAAAACTGTAAACATCTGTGATGCTAATTAGTGGACACATCTTGATGTAACATGTCCCTTTTGTCACATTATTTTCAGGGGTACCATCATTTCTGTCCACGCCTATTTCATGACTTTTATTTTTTTTAAAATTCTGAGGAAGGGAAGCATTGTTGAATAGCAATGTCTGACTTTCATTTCTTCATTTTCATAGTTTTTTGATTTCTTATTATTTTTGTCAGATTCAAGTTATTTCTGTGACCATTGTGGGTTTTTCTGTCATTAAACGAGGGGTACCAACAATTTTGACCATGTGTATACATTTTTGCTTACAGTGGGTATGAAGAGTATTCAGTCCCCTTTAAATTTTTCACACTTTGTTTCATTGTAGCCATTTGTTAAATTAAAAAAAGTTAATTTTTTTCTCATTAATGTACACTCTGCATCTTAAAAAAAAAAATGTAGAAACCTTTGCAAATTTATTAAAAAAGAAAAACTGAAATATCACATGGTCATAAATATTCAGACCCTTTGCTCAGTATTGAGTAGAAGCACCCTTTTGAGCTAGTACAGCCATGAGTCTTCTTGGGAATGATGCAACAAGATTTTCACACCTGGATTTGGGGATCCTCTGCCATTCTTCCTTGCAGATGCTCTCCAGTTCCGTCAGGTTGGATGCTGAACGTTGGTGGACAACCATTATTAGGTCTCTCCAGAGATGCTCAATTGGGTTTAGGTCAGGGCCCTGGCTGGGCCAGTCAAGAATGGTCACAGAGTTGTTCTGAAGCCACTCCTTTGTTATTTTAGCTGTGTGCTTAGGGTCATTGTCTTGTTGGAAGGAGAACCTTTGGACAACTCTGAGGTCCAAGCACTCTGGAAGAGGTTTCATCCAGGTATCTCTGCACTTGGCCACATTCATGTTTCCTTCCAATTGCACACCAGTCATCCTGTCCCCTGCAGCTGAAAAACATCCTCATCGCATGATGCTGTTTCACTGTTGAGATTGTATTGGGTAGGTGTGAGCAGTGCCTGGTTTTCTCCACACATACTGCTTAGAATTATCACCACAAAGTTCTATCTTCGTCTCATCAGATCAGAGAATCTTATTTCTCATGGTCTGGGAGTCCTTCATGTGTTTTTAGCAAACTCTATGCGGGCTTTGATATGTCTGGCACTGAGGAGAGGCTTTCCGTCGGGCCACTCTGCCATAAGGGTCCGACTGGTGGAGGGCTGCAGTGATACTTCACTTTGTGGAACTTTCTCCCATCTCCTCACTGCATCTGTGGAGCTCAACCACAGTGATCTTGTGTTCTTCTTTACCTCTCTCACCAAGGCTCTCTCCCACGATTGCTCAGTTTGGCTGGACGGTCAGGTCTAGGAAGACTTCTGGTGATCCCAACTTCTTCCATTTAAGGATTATGGAGGCCACTGTGCTCTTAGGAACCATGAGTACTGTAGAAATTCTTTGGAACCTTGGCCAGCTCAGTTCCTTGACTCATGATTACTTATTTTGTGACATGCACTGTAGACTGTGAGGTCTTATAAGACATGGTGTGAGCCTTTCAAATCAAGTCATATCAGTTTATTAAACACAGCTGGACTCCAATGAAGGAGTAGAACCATCTCAAGGGGATCACAAGGAAATGGACAGCATGTGACTTAAATACAGTATTATGTCTGAGCAAAGAGTCTGAATACTTATGAACATGGATATTTTCAGTTTTTTTTTTATAAATTTGCAAAAATTCTATATTTCTGGGTTTTTTTCAGTCAAGATGGGGTGCAGAGTGTACATTATGAGAAAAAATTAACTTTTTTGAATTTAACAAATGGCTGCAATGAAACAAAATGAAAAATTATAAAGGGGTCTGAATACTTTCCATACCCACTGTACATGTATTGTTTTCTGGCATTATCCACCATTTAGCCTTCACCCTGACTGATACATCAATAGCCAGGATTTGGAGTGCTGTTTCACAGTTTAAATTAAAAGATCGGGCTCTGACATTCCCGTTGGAATGGAAAACAGCGGTTTGTATGC